>LR738711.1:625938305-626108972 GCA_902687465.1 Secale cereale
CGGGAGGTGCCCGCCGCGAGAGCCGTGTGCGTAGCCCGGGACTTGGCCATCTTCATCCGCCTCTCCTCCAACCGAAGATAGGCCACGACCCGAGGAAAGGTCGGGTCCGGGAGAAAAGTGAGGTTGGAGGCGGCGTTGCTGAACTCCTCGTTGAGGCCGGCGGTGAGCGTGCTGAGGAGGAGCTCGTCGGAGACCCGATCCCCGAGGTCGCGAAGCTCGTCGGCAAGTTTCTTGAGGCGCATGCAATAATCGTCGATAGACGAGTCATGCTGATGGCAGCCAAAGAACTCCTGCTGAAGGAATACGCGACGCTGGAGGGCGTTGTCGAGGAAGAGCCCGTTCAGCTTCGCCCAGACCGTCTGCGCGTCATCGGTGTCGCAAACGATGGTATGGAAGATGTCCTTGGAGATGGTTTGGTAGAGCCAGCGAGTGATGGTGGCATCAATGGTCAGCCAGTCGTCGTCCGCGTACATGAGGTCGGAGTCGACGGAGCCATCGATGTGATCGAGGAGGTGGTACTCGCGGAAGACTAGGGAGAAGTAGGTCTTCCAGGCGTAGTAGGTGGAGGTGGCGTAGTCGAGGACAACGGGCACGCGGGCAAAGATGTCGAGATCGCGAACGACAGCCACCGGAGGAGGCGCTGGGCCGTCGAAGGGGTTGTTGGAGTGGAGGGAGGCGACGGTGTGGGGAGAAGCCATGGAGGCGGCGCGGCGACCGAGGGAGGTGGGTGGCGGCGCGGCGATCGGGTGGTGCGTGCGGATGGTAGGGAGGAAGGGAGATGGAGGTGGTGGCGGCGGCAGCAAGGAGCAGCGGCGGCGGGGTAGGTGAAGGCGCGGCGGCGGCGTGGGTAGAGGGCGGCGGCGGCGCGTGGAGATGGGAGGGAGGAAGAGAGGAGGAGGTGGCGGCGGCGGCAGCAAGGAGCTGCGGCGGCGGGGTAGGGTTGTGGCGGCGGCGGCGGCAGCAAGGGGCTGCGGCGGCGGCGGCTTAGGAGCGGAAGCTAGGGTTGGATCGGGAGGAAACTGATACCATATTGGAGGCAATGCAACTCTCGATATATGGATCGGGTGCATGGTGCACGTATATATAGGTACAAGGGCAGCCCTCGGCCTCATCTATACAAGGAAACTAGAGGCGGGGCTGGCAGGAGATTATCCTGACTGATACATGCACATATATGTTCAACAGCTGTAATTCCTGTGTTTTGTATACGATGCAATCATTCTTAAAGAAGGTTTGAAGTGTTAAAAAAAACAAGAATAGCCAAACATCTCAAATTTTGACGTGCCCGTGCTCTCTTCTCTCATGGACAAAAATACGTGACACTATAACAAGACAATAAAAGGTGCCCATTCGTCCTATGTGGGTATCCAAAAAAGACGGGCTGACCAAGACGAATAAAAACAGAAAAGGTGATCCTTACCGCAACTTTGGTGGACGAAATTAGGTCCCCTTTTGGCATCAAGTTTAATCGGCAGCAGGAATCCATTGATCGGCGCTTAAACTAGGCGTAGCCAATGAGATGAGGCAACATGATTCTAGGTAGCACAGCGCTGCCTGCTTGCCTGCTTTCGCCTTCGCTCCGCCAATTTGCCACGAGTTGTCTACACTCCTCGACTGACGAACGATGCATGTGACCCTAGCTTTCCTTTGTTGTTAAAAATAAATGTTTGTATATGAACTACTCCCTCTGTGATTGATCTAGAAAGTTTTATATTTATTTACAGAGGGATTACTCAATTTTGCACAAAGAAACAGTAAACTTGTGACTCTAGCTAGCTCCACGGTGATGTATTATTGTCTAGGATCTCACTTCTGAAGGGGTCCTCACCTTCTTCAGAGCTATTCTATCCACACATCTAGTGAATTAGTGAAGACAAGAACTCTTCCAATTGAATTGGTGGGGTGGCTTTGGCATCACGATGCTCCAAGATTAACTGTTGTTTTCAGTCTTCCGCATGACACCATTGGTCGCAACGCAACTGCTTCCAGCTTGAATAATCGCAAACCGAACAATCGCCTAGTCATCAGTAAATTTTATGTTGCGCCGCGCATGCTTGCTTAGTCATCATAAACTTTTCATTTCTTTACATCCGTGCACGTCCCCATCTTGAGTTCAGATTGCATATGTATGTACTATAACAATTGCATGACAAGAACCCCTTTTGTCCAATGCAGTTTTGTATTACGTTTGCGTGACAACTGACAAGAACCTTTTTTGTCCAATGCAGTTTTGTGCTTTAATTTGGAGCTCTTGTTCTTTCGGTAAAAATAAACATTTTCCTCCAAATATCAAGTAGCGTCCTTTGGCACCTGCATGAGTTTTAATATGGCTCTTCTCTTTGAGGCTACGGCTTCCGACTCCTCGGGTGATTTGGGTCGTCCGGCACGATTTTGGGAAGAATTGTTTTGAGAAAGATCCTGGATAGAAGTTTACCAGATTTGACAAACTCGAGGAGAGCAAAACTCAGATTTGACTGAACTTATGGTTTCGCATAGGCCTATTCCACACGAGATTTCCCACAGGGGATGCATGAGTTTCCCCTTCCGATTCACAAAAGCATAGTAGGAGTACCTTTGGATCTCATCATCCTCAACTAACCCATACCACCCCTCGCAAAACAAAAACAAAAACAAATCCGTACCACAATCTTTGCGTCGCTTATGTTGATTTGACCGAGGCAGGTTATTTTAGACAGCGATTACAACTGAGTATCTGGTGTCAACTCTTCCCGCCAAAAAAAAAAAAAACTCTTCCCGCAAAAAAAAAAGTACTATCTGTGTCAACTCGTCAGTAGTAAGTTACTTTGTTGGTGGCAATCGGCAAAAACTTGAACAAGTTATGCTGCATACTCCAGTTATTTCAAGTTGCCGGTTTATGTTTGTTTCAGGAGGCAGTTAAGTGTAGCCGTCATCATGATCTAAAGGGACGTGTGCATGATTAATCAGGATCTGATATGATGCCTTAAATACTCCCGAATGACTTTGTGGCATCACGGCGAAGCCAAGGTCGATGAATCAAACATTAATGCTTGGCAAATTATTGGGCTTTGCAATATCAAATAATTGAGTATCCAAGCAATCATTATTTATATGTTGGTCAACCGATTTGGATGGCGGTCATGTAATAGGATAGGAGTTTAGGTCATGTTTACATTAACGCATCCGAATGTGGTGTCCTCACGTTTTTTTTCTAGCTCAGTCTGAGCATTTTGTAACTTTGTTTCGCATACTTGGAGACCTTGACCTTGATTATTAATAAGATGGTCGTATGCATCAGTTTGATGCAGAGACCGGGGATTACCCCTTTTCTAAAAAAAAAATATGTTGGTCAACAAATCTCTGGATGAGAGTCTCTAGAGTTTTAAATAAAAAAATATGGACCATAAACAAATATTCCCACCGTCCCATAATGTAAGACGTTTTTGTACACTAAAAGTCTTATATTATGGGACGGAGGGAGTAGCTAGCTGCTGCTAGGCTTCTTCCTTGCGGCAAAAGGGAGTCTTGACTCCCCTCCACAATGCATCAATCCATGACTGAGAATACAAGAAAAGGCCGAATATAGTAAACCTGATGCGTGTAGTCTATGGTGTATTATTGGAAGGCCCCTCTCGTCCTGACGTCTGGGAGGAAAAGGATATGTGGATGGTTTAAAGGGTCACATGCTTAACTATGCAAGTGTCTCACGGCTCACGGGTAATAATAGTTCCTGTCATACGGAGATACAGGTTTGTGAATTGCAGGAGATAGAGCAAAGTTTGTGAATTGTGATGGCTCATCTCCAAGTGGGAAGTCACTCTGCCGTAGATACAACATACCGGGAACTGCTCCCCTTTTTCTCCCTCATATACATCATGTCACTTTAATGTTATTTTAGAGAACAGGCACATCGAGCGTCTCGCTTCTAACATAGAGCAAGGTAGCGCAACTTAAGTCCTTAGAGCCTCGAATTTCACTTGTTGCATCTGGATATCTAATACTAAATTCTTAAATTCACACAAAGACATGTAAAAGAAAGTAGAACCTATGTACTAAGTTGATCCTAGCTACTCCTCATCGAAGATCACGACGATCTCCGTGCCCGGCTCCGGCAGCATAGGCGGCGGCTGCAGCTCCGACTCCTCCGACGCCTCCGGCTGCTCCGCTCCGGCCTCGTCCGCCTCTATCTCCACTTCGAGTTGGGCGAAGAGCGCGTCCGACTTTGCCTGCTCCTGCCGGAGGAACACCCGGTTGGCCTCCACACAGGCCTCATCCTGGATGGACTCCAGGATGATCTACTGCTCCGCCATCTTCTCTGACTGGGCGACGGCGAACTCCGCCTCTGCCTGCTCCATGGTGAAGCTCGGCAGCTGCTGCTGCTCCGCCTCCTCCACCTCCATCGGAGCCATCTCCTCCTCTTCCTCTTCTCCCGGTTGCTCCTCCTCCTCCTCAGGCTCCGGCTAGTCTGGAGCAGCCCGACAGCGATGCGGTTGGCGCGCGCGGCTTGCCTCGCCCGGATCTCCTGATGGATCTCGTAGCGGTGCTCCGGCGTCAGCATGGCGTAGTAGGTGATCTTGCTCCGGACCATGGCTGGTTGCCGGAGCGTGGGCGGAGTGTCGGCCGTCGGCAGAGCGCCCGAGCGGTAGAGGAAGGAGGTGAATGGGATCGGACTGGCGGCGCGGAGAGGGGGGATGGGTTAGGGTTGCGGGACGCCTGCCGGCTTAAATAGCCGGATTTGGTCTTGGGCGGCGAGCCGGAGCGGCGCCACGCGATGTTCACATCGCAGTTGAGTTTCCTGACATTTCCGCATGGGACCCCACTGTCAGACCGACGTGGCGGGCGTGCCCATATCCTCCCCATATTTGGGCTGGATATGGGGGGTGTTGGTCAGCCTGGGCATTTGAGGCATTGATACGTCTCCAACGTATCTATAATTTTTTATTGCTCCATGCTATTATTTATGAAGTCTTGGATGTTTAATGGGCTTTATCATTCACTTTTATATCATTTTTGGGACTAACCTACTAACCCAAAGGCCCAGTCCAGATTGCTGTTTTTTGCCTATTTCAGGGTTTTGCAGAAAAGGAATATCAAATGGAGTCCAAACGGAATAAAATCTTCACGGGAGATATTTTTGGAGGAAATCACGCGAGATAAACTTCGGGGCCAAACCAGAGGACAGGGGGGCCACCCTCGAGGGTGGGGGGCGCGCCCCCCTTCCCAGGGCGCGCCCTCCTGCCTCGAGGGCAGCCCCTGTGGGCCCTGGTGCCCTCTTCTTCCTATATATACCTACGTACCTAGAAACTCCAAGCGCAGAGAGAAAACCCTAATTCCACCGCCGTAGCTGCTGTTCCCGTGGAGATCCCATCTTGGAGCCTGTTCCGGGAGGGGGATCCATCACGGAGGCCTTCATCATCATCATCATTGCCCTCACCATGAGTTGTGAGTAGTTTACCACAGACCTTCGGGTCCATAGCTAGTATCTAGATGGCTTCTTCTCTCTCTCTGGATCTCAATACAAAGTTCTCCTCGGTCTTCGAGGAGATCTATTCGATGTAATCTCTTTTTGCGGTGTGTTTGTCGAGATCCGATGAATTGTGAGTTAATGATCAAGGTTATCTATGAAAGATATTTGGTTCTTCTCCGAACTTTTTATGTGTGCTCATAATATCCTTGCAAGTCTCTTCGAATTATTGGTTTGGTTTGGCCTACTAGATCTATAGTTCTTGCAATGGGAGAAGTGCTTGGTTTTGGGTTCAATCTTGCGGTGTCCTTTCCCAGTGACAGTAGGGGCAGCAAGGCACGTATTATATTGTTGCCATCGAGGATAAAAAGATGGGTTTTTCATCATATTGCTTGAGTTTATCCATATACATCATGTCATCTTGCTTAAGGCATTACTCTGTTCGTATGAACTCAATACACTAGATGCATGCTGGATAGCGGTCGATGTGTGGAGTAATAGTAGTAGATGCAGGCAGGAGTCGGTCTATTTGTCTCGGACATGATGCCTATATACAATGATCATGCCTAGATAGTCTCATAATTATTTGCTTTTCTATCAATTGCTCGACAGTAATTTGTTTACCCGCCGTGGAATATCTCTATCATGAGAGAAGCCACTAGAGAAAACTATGGCCCCCGGGTCTATCTTTATCATATTACTTTCCCGTCAACTAGCCAATTTATGTTGCCGTTGTTTATTTGTTTTCTTTACTTTTTGTTTCTCTACCAAAAATACCAAAAATATAAACTATCATCTCTATCAGATCTCACTCTCGTAAGTGACCGTAAAGGGATTGACAACCCCTTATCGCGTTGGCTGCGAAGTTCTTATTTGTTTCTGCAGGTGCGAGGGACTGGCGCGTGGTCTCCTACTGGATTGATACCTTGGTTCTCAAAAACTGAGGGAAATACTTACGCTACTGTACTGCATCTCCCTTTCCTCTTCGAGGGAATACAACGCAAGCTCAAGAGGTAGCAGGCATGTTTGAGGTGTCTGTTTGGGTCAAAAAACGTGATCGGACAGTGACCGGGCGGCCCATCCGGGCGTATGATGCAGGTTTGAGAGATCCAGTTGTAGATGCTCTTACAAATTGAGAGCATCTACAACCGTACTTGACTAATCTGGCCCACTATCCGCCTGCAGGATTCTGGACGCATCTACGGACAGCGTCGGACGACCTCTCATTTGGCATGTCAAACAGCCAAGCACCTTAAATCCAAACCCGCAAACTCATGTAAATCCATGCACGTCCATCATACACGTGAATGTCAAATGTAAGTTATATTTATTGATAGCGAAAATATAAAATTCAAATATAAAATTCATTTTAGGTGCCCAATTCAAACTTTAGCTCTTTGATTTCCATTGTGATCCACATATGCTATAAGATCATTGAGTAGTTGTGCGTGCATCTGATGATCTCGAGGATTCTGGTGCATCCGCATAAAATTCATAAGTTGATGTGCATCTTGATCTACGAGCGCCTCCCGCATCAGGAGGAAGCTCCACCGCCGTTGCTCGATCTCCCTCCTCCAGCCACCTCCTCCACAATGAGAGCAGATCCAGAACCCTCTCATCATCCTCTCTCCATCCCATCCCGACCCTCACGTCTCCCCCGCTCGGGCGACTCAGGTGGTGCCACAACCCTAGCCACCGGGGGCGTCACCTCCTTCCTCCCATCCCACCATCACCGCCGAGCTATGCCTCTCCCTCTCTCCCGCGGCACGGGGATGGTCTCGGGCCCATTGGCATGATAAGGCGTGGCCGTTCGGGTCTTGGCGCGCGGCGACCAACCCGGTTTCGGGTAGTGGCCGATTTTGAAGCGCCGGGCCATCTGACCATGGATCGGCGGCGATGGCGTGGAGGGCCCGGTGGACGGGTCGGGTACATGTGTGGTCTGGCCTCCAGTCAGATCTAATCTGGCTGGTGCGCTTTGCTCATTGTACGATCGGAAGTATGTCTAAAGGGAGGTGATTAGACCACTTTACCAAATAAAACTTATTATTTTCCCAATTTTAGTTGTAGACAAGATTTAACAATTTTACCAAGTCAAGTATCACCCTACACATGCAAGTCTAAGAGTGGAGTAGCAGAAAGTAAAGACTTTGCATAAGAATGTAAAGGAGGGATCAGAGAAATCAAACGCAATGAAGACACAACGATTTTTGGTGTGGTTCCAATAGGTGGTGCTATCGTACATCCACGTTGATGGACACTACGAAGGGTAATGGCCGCGCGAGTACACGGAGGGCTCCAACCATGAAGGGTCCACGAAGAAGTAATTAACATTTCCTATTCCACCATGGCTTACGTTCATGAAGGAGTAGCCTCACTCGGGGTAGGTATTCACGAAGTAGGCAATCTTCTTGCCCTTCCAACCTCCTTGGTCCAATTCCACAAGATCTTGGAGGCTCCTAAGTGACACCTAAACTATCTAGGAGACACCACTCTCCAAAAGGTAATAGATGGTGTGTTGATGATGAACTCCTTGCTCTTGTGCTTCAAATGATAGTATCCTCAACACTCAATCACTCTCTCACAGATTTGGCTTTGGTAGGAGAAGGATTGGAGTGGAAAGCAACTTGAGGAGGTTAGAAATCAAGATTCAACTGAATGGATTGGAATGACTTGATCTACACATGAGTAGGTGGTTCTCTCTCAGAAAATGAATGGTGGAAGTGTAGTTTCGTTCTCACGGATATCTTTGAGAGTAGGTGGGGGTGGAGAGGTATATATAGCCTTCACCCTAAATCCAACCGTTACAAGTATTTTGACTCAACTCGGTGACACCGATCCAAAATCTTGGTGAGACCTACGTGTGTAAAAAGTTCGAATATTGGGCTTTTCGGTGGGACCGAAGTGAGAATCTCGGTGAGACCGATATGTGCTGACCTAAGCGAGACCACATTTTGGCAATTCTAATCATTTCAACTTGGTAATTCCAAAGTGAAGCGACAAGGTTACAGAAACTTGGTCAGTGCAAATTGGTGGGACCAGTTGTCATCTCAGTGGGTCCAAAACTCTAGGGTTTGGCTGTGGCAATGTAAAGGATCAACTCAGTGAGTTTGAATGGGATGTTTTCGATGGGACTAAGTTGGCCTTATAGGATTTGGATAGATATGACTAGGAGAAAGTGGTTGAGGGTATTTGGCGCAATATAATCAAGCACTTGAGCAATTAAGTCATGATCAAGACCTCGTCCCCTTTTAATAGTATTGGCTTTTCTATGGAATCAATCAAAATCTTGGATCACTTAACAAAAAATATAGAGTCTTGAAGCTTTGCCAATCCATGTACTTAGCATTTTGAGGGGTCCACATTCTCATGTACTTGCCATGTGAATCATTGAACTTTTCTTAAATCTATCTTGAATAAGCATTAGTTAAATGACATATATGTTGTTATGAATTACTAAAATCACCCGGGGAGTAGTTTCACTTTAAATCTCCCCCTTTTGGTAACTGATAATAATATATAGATCAAAGTTTCGACAAATGATATAATCAATGAAATACATCGTCTCTTTGAGAAGTATGTGATAAGTAAGAGCTCCCCCTAAATTTGTGCATTATTAAGAGTTTGCGTTTGAATGCAAAGGCACAAATGATTAGGATCATGGGTCACTCTTCCATGCCACATACATCTTGATGGACCGCTCAAAATTATATGACTGGAATATCACAAGCACTCATCACCAAACAAACAAGTGAATGATCATACAAGAGGCATATGAATAGGGATATAAGCATGCATAAAAACTAATTACGGTATGATCAAGTGATACGTCTCCATCGTATCTATAATTTTTGATTTTTCCATGCCAATATTCTACAACTTTCATATACTTTTGCCAACTTTTTATACTATTTTTGGGACTAACATATTGATCCAATGCCCAATGCCAGTTCCTGTTTGTTGCATGTTTTTTGTTTCACAGAATATCCATATCAAACGGAGTCCAAACGGGGTAAAAACGGACAGATATTTTTTTGGAATATATGTGAATTTTGGGAAGTGGAACCAACGTTAGACGATGCCCGAGTGGCCCACGAGGATGAGGGGCGCGCCTAGGGGGGCAGGCGCGTCCTGGGCCCTCGTGGCCACCCCGTAAGGCGGTTGATGCCCTTCTTTTGCCGCTAGAAAGCTAATATCCGGATAAAAATCGTGTCCAAAATTCAGCCCAATCGGAGTTACGGATTTCCCGGAATTTAAGAAACGGTGAGAGGACAGAATCTGGGAACGCAGAAATAGAGAGAGACTGAGTGACAGATTCAATATCGGAGGGGCTCTCGCCCCTCCGCCGCCATGGAGGCCATGGACCAGAGGGGAAACCCTTCTCCCATCTAGGGAGAAGGTCAAGGAAGAAGAAGAAGGAGGGGGGCTCTCTCCCCCTCGCTTCCGGTGGCGCCGGAGTGCCACCGGGGCATCATCGTGCGACGGCGATCGACACCAACACCTCCGTCATCTTCACCAACATCTCCATCACCTTCCCACATCTATCTACAGCGGTCCACTCTCCCACAACCCGCTGTACCCTCTACTTGAACATGGTGCTTTGTGCTTCATATTATTATCCAATGATGTGTTGCCATCCTATGATGTCTGAGTAGATTTTTGTTGTCCTGTCGGTGATTGGTGAATTGCTATGATTGATTTAATTTGCTTGTGGTTATGTTGCTGTCCTTTGGTGCCCATCATATGAGTGTACGCGTGGATCACACCATAGGGTTAGTTGTATGTTGATAGGACTACGTATTGGAGGGAAAGAGTGACAGAAGCTTCAACCTAGCATAGAAATTGATGCATACCGGATTGAAGGGGGACCAATATATCTTAATGATATGGTTGGGCTTTACCTTAATGAATGTTAGTAGTTGCAGATGCTTGCTAATAGTTCTAATCGTAAGTGCATAGAATTCCAAGTAAGGGATGACATGCTAGCAGTGGCCTCTCCCACATAAAACTTGCTATCGGTCTAGTAACGTAGTCAATTTCTTAGGGGCAATTTCGTAACTCCTACCACCACTTTTCCACACTCACCATACTAACTTTATTGCTTCTTTATCTTAACATCCCCTAGTTTATATTTATGTGCTCTTTATATTCTTGCAAACCTATCCCACAAAAACTACAAAGTACTTCTAGTTTCATACTTGTTCTAGGTAAAGCGAACGTCAAGCGTGCGTAGAGTTGTATCGGTGGTCGATAGAACTTGAGGGAATATTTGTTCTACCTTTAGCTCCTCATTGGGTTCGACACTCTTACTTATCGAAAGAGGCTACAACTGATCCCCTACACTTGTGGGTTATCAAGACCTTATTCTGGCGTCGTTGCCGGGGAGCAATAGCGTGGGGCGATTATTCTCGTGTGTGCTTGTTTGCTTTATCACTAAGTAGACTTTATTTGCGGTTCTAAGTTTTTTTCTATCTTTAGTTATGGGTAGGAAATGCAAAATACAAAAAAATTAGTGGTACCTACTGAACCAATGGTTGAAGAACCATTCAAAATCTATCGCACTCTGGAAGCTTTTTACTTGGATCATCTTTGATCCCTATGTGCTCGTGCTGAAACCCAACTATCTTAGTTGAGGGAAAATCTTTAGATGAGCATGCTTGTTATGTGCGACACCGTTTATCTGAAAAAGGGAAACTTTTACTGGATCAAATTCATCGTTTGTAGTGCTATGTTTGGAATTTATGTGAAATATATGATTTTACTTGTTGTTCTAAAGACCCTAAGAAACACCTTCCCTACCAATGTGAATTTAGTGATAATGGAATCGTATCTTCGTATGATAAGGTTGTTTATAGTTACTATGATGTTCAACAAATTGAAGAATTTGTTGCTTTTAAGGGTGCTTATGAAGTTGCTTCTTTGATTGAAAAGTATGATGCTACTCTTTACAAATCTGAAAATTTTGCCATATTTACATATTGTTATGATAATTATGCTTCTAATGCCTATGTTAAACCATATATTGAGGACTCCTCCTCTGTCCAAGAAGAGACTAATATTTTGCAGGAGTCTGTGGAAGAAGAAATTAATGACATTGTGAGCTCATTGGATGAAAAAGAAGAGGAGGAGAGCGAAGAACAAAAGGAGGAAGAGTGGATTGATCACCCGGGCCCGCCTTCTAATGAGAGTAACTCTGTATCCCATACATTGTTTAATTTCCCTTCGTGCTTACCGAAGGATGAATGCTATGATGATTGTTATGATCTCTTTGATTCTTTTGAAATATCCCTTTTTGATGATGCTTGCTATGCTTGTAGCCAAGATGCCAATATGAATTATGCTTATGGAGATGAACTTGCTATAGTTCCTTATGATAAACATGAGATAGTGGCTATTGCACCCACACATGATAGTCCTATTATCTTTTTTGAATTCTCCAAAGTACACTATATCGGAGAAGTTTGCGCTTATTAAAGATTATATTGATGGGTTGCGTTCTACTACTACACATGATGTTTTTGACGAATATAATATGCATGTGCTTGCTGCTCCTACTTGCAATTATTATGAGAGAGGAACTACATCTCCGCCTCTCTATGTTTCCAACATGATAAAATTGCAAGAAACTACTTATACTATGCATTGGCCTTTACTTGATGTTGCATGAATTGTTTTTGTATGACATGCCTATGCATAGGAAGATAGTTAGACTTCGTTTTTGCATGACACATATCACTTTGTGCTCACTACTAAATGCCAAATCATTGCTAATTAAAATTGGATTTGATATACCTGGGATCCAGGTGGATCCATTACTTGAGCACTGTATGCCTAGCTTAATGGCTTTAAAGAAAGCGCTGCCAGGGAGACAACCTGGAAGTTTTATAGAGTCATTTATTTCTGTTGTGTGCTTTTATAAAGTTTTAAAAAAAGGGGAACCTGAAACTTTTTCAAAAAGAAGAGTGAAAGTAAGAACGATGAGCACCATTGAAATGGGGGAGCTCCTTAAACTTTGTTCATGCCCATGGAAACTTTGCAAATCAACTTTTCAACAAAAATAATTATCCCCTTGTAAAATTCCATTGTATTATAAAAATAATGTGCCAAGAGTTTCCTTTAGGATGATTAAACTGCTTGTTGGTTTGTGAAGTGCAAAAACAGAAACTTATGCTGTAGTGCGCGATTTTACATTTTTTTACTGGAATGTCTAAAGGATCGGAAACATTTTGCAAAGTCTAGCTACACAAATTGTTGATTTTTTATAATTTTTCCAGAATTGTTAGGGTTACAGAAGTATGGTTAATGTTCAGATTACTACAGAATGTCTTGTTTTCACAGATTGCTGTTATAGCTTCATTATTTGCATATGTTTGAATTATTGTTGAAGCCTCCTTGACTTGGGGCCATAGAATTGGGATAGCATACAGTGGGTAATGTTTGTTCATAATTATACAATAATGTTAGAGCAGTACATGATGGGATTTAATTGATCATATGCACTAACCCTGCCACTAAAAGTTCGGTTAAGTTTTGTGTGGATGAAGTGTTCGAAGATCGAGGAGGTCTCGATATGAGGAGAAGGAGGAGAGGCAAGAGATCTAGCTTGGGGATGACGGAGGCACCCCAAGTAAATATTCAAGGAGACTCAAGCGTCTAAGCATGGGGATGCCCCGGAAGGCATCCCATCTTTCTTCAACAAGTTTCGGTATGTTTTCGGATTCGTTTCGTTCACATGATATGCGTAAATTCTTGGAGCGTCGTGTGATTTTTATTTTTAATTTAATAAATGCACCATGCTGGTATGAGATAGTCCTTGGTTGATTTATAGAATGCTCTTTGCACTTCACTTATATCTTTTGAGTATGGCTTTATAGAATGCTTCATGTGCTTCACTTATATCATTTGAAGTTTGGATTGCCTATTTCTCTTCACATAGAAAACCGCCATTTGTAGAATGCTCTTTTGCTTCACTTATATTTGTTAGAGCGTGGGCATATCTTTTGTAGAAATAATTAAAACTCTCTAGCTTCACTTATATCTATTTAGAGAGTTGACAGGAATCAGTCATTCACATGGATAGTCATAAAATCCTGCATAAACTTGTAGATCGCTAAATATGATATGTTTGATTCCTTGCAATAGTTTTGCGATATAAAGATGGTGATATTAGAGTCATGCTAGTGGGTAGTTGTGGATTGTAGAAATACTTGTGTTGAGGTTTGTGATTCCCAAAGCATGCACGTAAGGTGAACCGTTATGTGATGAAGTCAGAGCATGATTTATTTTTCGATTGTCATCCTTTGTGTGGAGGTCGGGATCACGTGATGGTTAACTCCTACCAACCCTTCCCCTAGGAGCATGCGTGTAGTACTTTGTTTCGATGGCTAATAATTTTTTGCAATAAGTATGTGAGTTCTTTATGACTAATGTTGAGTCCATGTATTATACGCATTCTCACCCGTCCACCTTGCTAGCCACTCTAGTACCGTGCAGCTTTCGCCGGTGCATCAAACCATCTTATACCCTTCCTCAAAACAGCCACCATACCTACGTATTACGGCATTTCCATAGCCATTACGAGATATATTGCCATGTAACTCCACCATTCCGTTTATTATGACATGCACCATCATTGTTATATTGCCTTGCATGATCGTAAGATAGCTAGCATGATGTTTCCATGGCTTGTCTGTTTTTTGATGTCATTGCTATGCTAGATCATTGCACATCCCGGTACACCGCCGGAGGCATTCAAATAGAGTCATATTTTTGTTCTAGTGTCGAGTTGTAATTAAATAAAAGTGTTATGATCATCATTATTAGAACATTGTCCCATGTGAGGTTATTAAAAATAAAAGAAGCCAATGAAGCCCAAATAAAAAAAGAGGCCAAAGAAGCCCACCAAAAAAAGGAGGCCAAAGAGCCCAAAATAAAAAAAAAGAGAAAAAAAGAAAAAAAATGAGAGAAAAAGAGAGAAGGGACAATGTTACTATCCTTTTACCACACTTGTGCTTCATCATAGCAACATCTTCTTCATGGTATAGAGTCTCCTATGTTGTCACTTTCATATACTAGTGGGAATTTTCATTATAGAAATTGGCTTGTATATTCCAACGTCGGGCTTCCTCAAATGCCCTAGGTCTTCATGAGCAAGCAAGTTGATGCACACCCACTAGTTTTATTTTTGAGCTTTCATACACTTACAGCTCTAGTGCATCCGTTACATGGCAATCCCTACTCACTCATATTGATATCGATTGATGGACATCTCCATAGTCCATTGATTTGCCTAGTTGATGTGAGACTTTCTCCCTCCTTTTGTCTATCACCACCTTATATTCCACCCATAGTGCTATGTCCATGGCTCACGCTCATGTATTGCGTGGAAGTTGAAAAAGTTTGAGAACACTAAAGTATGAAACAAATGCTTGGCTAAAACCGGGGTTGTGCATGATTTAAATACTTTGTGTGGTGAAGATGGAGCATAGCCAGACCTTATGATTTTGTAGGGATAACTTTCTTTGGCCATGTTATTTTGAAAAGACATGATTGCTTTATTAATATGCTTGAAGTATTATTGTCTTAATGTCAAATGATAGACTGTTGCTTTGAATCACTCATGTGTTAATATTCATGCCATGATTAGATTACATGATCAAGATTATGCTAGGTAGAATTTCACATCAAAAATTATCTTTTTTATCATTTACCTACTCGGGGACGAGCAGGAATTAAACTTGGGGATGCTAATACGTCTCCGTCGTATCTATAATTTTTTTATTGTTCCATGCCAATATTCTACAACTTTCATGTACTTTTGGCAACTTTTTATACTATTTTTGGGACTAACATATTGATCCAATGCCCGGTGCCAGTTCCTGTTTGTTGCATGTTTTTTGTTTCGCAGAATATCCATATCAAACGGAGTCCAAATGGGATAAAAATGGATGGAGATTTTTTTGTTGGAATATATGTTAATTTCGGGAAGTGGAACCAACGTGAGACGATGCCCGAGTGGCCCATGAGGGTGAGGGGCACGACCAGGGGGGTAGGCGCGCCCTGGGCCCTCGTGGCCACCCCGTAAGGCGGTTGGTGCCCTTCTTTCGCCGCAAGAAAGCTAATATCCGGATACGTGTCCAAAATTCAGCCCAATCGGAGTTACGGATCTCCGGGAATTTAAGAAACGATGAAAAGGCAGAATCTGGGAACGCAGAAACGGAGAGAGACAGAGAGACAGATCCAATCTCGGAGGGACTCTCACCCCTCCGCCGCCATGGAAGCCATGGACCAGAGGGGAAACCCTTCTCCCATCTAGGGAGAAGGTCAAGGAAGAAGAAGAAGGAGGGGGCTCTCTCCCCCTCGCTTCCGGTGGCGCCGGAGTGCCACCGGGGCCATCATCATGCGACGGCGATCGACACCAACACCTCCGTCATCTTCACCAACATCTTCATCACCTTCCCCCATCTATCTACAGCGGTCCACTCTCCCGCAACCCGTTGTACCCTCTACTTGAACATGGTGATTTGTGCTTCATATTATTATCCAATGATGTGTCGCCATCCTATGATGTCTGAGTAGATTTTTGTTGTCCTATCGGTGATTGGTGAATTGCTATGATTGATTTAATTTGCTTGTGGTTTTGTTGCTGTCCTTTGGTGCCCATCATATGAGCGTACACGTGGATCACACCATAGGGTTAGTTGTATGTTGATAGGACTACGTATTGGAGGGCAAGAGTGACAGAAGCTTCAACCTAGCGTAGAAATTGATGCATACCGGATTGAAGGGGGACCAATATATCTTAATGATATGGTTCGGCTTTACCTTAATGAATGTTAGTAGTTGCGGATGCTTGCTAATAGTTGCAATCATAAGTGCATATAATTCCAAGTAAGGGATGACATGCTAGCAGTGGCCTCTCCCACATAAAACTTGCTATCGGTCTAGTAACGTAGTCAATTGCTTAGGGGCAATTTCATAACTCCTACCACCACTTTTCCACACTCGCTATACTAACTTTATTGCTTCTTTATCTTAACAGCCCCTAGTTTATATTTACGTGCTCTTTATATTCTTGCAAACCTACCCCACAAAAACTAGAAAGTACTTCTAGTTTCATACTTGTTCTAGGTAAAGCGAATGTCAAGCGTGCGTAGAGTTGTATCGGTGGTCGATAGAACTTGAGGGAATATTTGTTCTACCTTTAGCTCCTCATTGGGTTCGACACTCTTACTTATCGAAAGAGGCTACAACTGACCCCCTACACTTGTGGGTTATCATCAAGCACCGAAGTAACACAGTCACATGAAAGCATCAGACAAAAGTATCATGAAGTAGCACGAAACTCAAAGAAATCAAATGGGAGAAGCAAAGCACTCTCTTTCGAAGCCCTAATGATCTCTACTAATTCTCCCTCTGGCAACAAGTACCAAAAAGTTCAAAGAAGTAAAGAGATATACGTCGCTCCGATACGTCTCAAACGTATGTACTTTTCCAAACACTTTTGCTATTGTTTTGACCTCATTCTTGCATGATTTGAACTAAACTAACCCGGACTGACGCTGTTTTCAGCAAAGCTGCCTGTATGGTTTTATTGTGTGCAGGAAAACGGATTTTTAGGTGTCTCGGAAAATTCCAAGAAAAATCACAGAAAATCCACGCACCCGAAGGGCCATTGTGCCAGAAGTGGGGCCAGAGGGCAGCCAGGGGGGCCCCAGGCGCCCTGCTGGCGCGGCCCCACCCCTGGCCGCGCCGGGAGGCCGCCTGGGAGGGTCCTCCCCCCTCTGGTGCCCTACCTTGGCTCGTATTTATTCCCGTGACGAGAAAACCCTAGAACAGAAGTCGTTTTCCCAGTTTCCGTCGCGGAGCCGCCGCCACCCTCTGTTCTTCTTCGGGAGGGCTAATCTGGAGGCTGATTTGGCCTCCGGAGAGGGGAGATCGTCGCCATCGTCATCATCATCACCACTCCATCCTCCCTCCATGACTTCTCCTTCCATGTGTGAGTAATTCCCTGCTGTAGGCAAAGGGGATGGTAGGGATTGGATGAGTTAGATCATGTAATAGTTTATCAGATTGTTGGGGGCATGTTGCCTATCATCTACTTTGGTGTTTATCATCTTTGCTTCAACTTGTTGCGCTTAATGCTTGTCACTTAGGGCCCGAGTGCCATGATTTCAGATCTGAAGCATATGTGTTTGCATGAATATATTTGTGTTCTTGATCCTATCTATGAGTTGTTTGCACCTATTATGGTCCGGAACCGGCGATCCCAAAGGTGACATGTTGGGACACCAAAGGGGATGGTCCATAATTTGAGGATTCCATGTATCCATTGAGTTTATTGCTTTGTTCCGGTGCTCTTTGACATGAGCACCTTAATCTCCATAAGTTCCTTTTGGCCCCGTTCGTAGCGGGATGGTAGGACAAAAGATGTTGTGCAAGTTCTTATTGCAAGCACGTACAACTACCTATGGGATGCATGCCTAATGTTTGATATTTGCCTAGATGATCATTACTTTTCTGTGTGCCTTGCCCCAAGTTAGATTCATGATGTATCTCATCCATGCAGCGCCCAACCATCCATCTCCCTAGCCTACAGTGTTTCAACCCTGCTGATTATTAGTTGTTACTTTTGCTGTTTACTTTTGTTGTCACCACCATCACTATCATATCACCGTTACCACTTATCTTTTGTTGCAAGTAAGTATATTTCAGGTGCGGTTGAATTGACAACTCAACTGTCAAAGCTTATAAATACTCTTTGGCTCCCCGTGTGTCGAATCTATAAATTGGGTTATTCTTACCCGCGAAGACTATCTCGATCCCTTACGGTTGAGGGTTATCATGTACCGTTTTCTGGCGCCGTTGCCGGGGAGCATATCAATATTTACAAGTCTACTTGAAATATCCTACCTGCTGCACTTCATCCGCTATGGGTAAGAAAGGAGACCCCAAGGTTCCGATCTTACTATCCACTACAAGAAGAGGTACTGTTTTGAACACTAGTGCTACACTTGATTCACCTTCTGTTATGAGTAAGTTTGCCTCACCACCACCACATGATGCTTCTACTGAATCTGTTACTATGTCCGATACTTTTGATGATGCTTCTACTACTCTTGATGATATTGGTTCACTTGGTTATGCTCTTGAGAAACAGATCGCTGCTGCAAAAAAATCTGGAATTGAAATTCCTGTTACTCGTTACCCTATTGGTGGAACTTATGATTATCCTGATTTGAGTAAACTCAAGGAAAGACTCCTTGATGATGATTACATTATGCTTGATGATGATTTATGCAGGGAACTGACAGAGTTTGCCGACTCTGACCCTGAAGCTATTAAGAAGCTGCTTGAAAAACACTCATTGAAGAACAAGACTATTCCCGATCCTGAATTTGCTACATCTCCTATATGCATCAATGATCCTGATTATGATTTCTCTGTTGATCTTTCACTTATATCTATGGTTGAAGCTGACCCCTTTTATGGCAGAGAAAATGATGATGCTATTGCACACGTGACCAAACTCACTGAGTTGGGTGGCTTGTTTACCACGAATGAAATACGAAACTTTTATGTGACTAAGCTTCTTCCTTTCTCTTTGAAGGAAGGTGCTAAAACATGGTATAATGCACTACCATGTGGTTCCATTAAGAGTCCTCAAGACTTAGCTCACTCTTTTGTTGATAAGTACTTTCCTGCTCATATGCAACATGCTGCTTTACAAAGAATTTATAACTTTAAACAGTTGCAGGATGAGCACCTCCCTAAAGCTAGGGGGAGGTACTGTAGTCTGATCCAGGCTAGACCAGGACATGGAGTCCGTAAGAATGAATTAATCGATATATTTTATGCTGGTCTAACTGATGAATCCAGGTCCTATCTGGATAGTTGTGCTGGTTGTGTTTTCAGGAAAAGAACACCGGACGATGCAGAGGATTTGATGGGCAGGATTGCCAAAAACCATGAAGATTGGTCCGTCCCTGAACCACCTCCACCACCAAAGAAGAGGGGCATGTTTGTTCTAAGCCCCGGAGATATGCAAGAAGCAAAGAAGTCTATTAAAGAGAAGGGTATTAAAACTGAAGACGTGAAGAATCTACCCCCTATTGAGAAGTCGTGTGAGCCTGCCACTCACCCTCCTATGGTAGAGGTACACTCTCTTTTAGATTTCAACGCAAGTGACATCCCTCATGGTAAGCCTCCTGATCAATGTTTAGATGAGCTTGATAATTTTATTATGAAGCAAAGTCATTTTAATGAGAGGATACAAAGTCAATTGCATGATAATTCCCTTGCTATCAAAAGTTTGCTTGATGTTCTAGGTAGAACAGTTAATGATGTTAAATGTCTTGTGAAGCATTTTCATATGGTTCAAACTCAGCTTGAACAAATTTCTAATGTGCAAAAAGATTTGCTTGCTAACAATGCTAAACAAGATGATTTACAGGCCTTCGGGATTAAGACCCGAGGAGGAACTAGCACTCAAGATCCTCTCTATCGAGAGGGGCATCCGAGGAGAATCGAGCAAGATTCTCAAATGCAGGAAGAAGAAATTGTTGGCTCTCCAAAGAAGAAGAAGAAGAAACACAAGGAGGCTGACAATTCCAATGATCCTATTACAAGTGAAGAGCCAGCTGTTGATCCCAACAGTATATCTACCTCCGATGCTGAGACTGAAGACGGTGCCAAACCTGAAGATAAGGATAAGGAGAAGAATGATCCGCCTGAAGTTCGAGAAGAAGAAGCACCTGAGAAACGCAAGAAGTACACCAGAGAAGACTTCGTCGCAAGAAGACATGGGAAGGAAAGAGAACCATGGATATAGAAACCCATGCCCTTTCTAGGTAAGTCTCTGAAATCTAAAGAAGAAGAGCATTACAATCAGTTTTGTGAGTGGATGAAACCTCTTTTTCTTCAAATCCCTTTGACTGATGCTATTAAGTTACCTCCCTATTCAAAATATATGAAAGATATTGTTACTAATAAAAGAAAAGTTCCTAATGAAGCAATATCTACTATGCTTGCTAATTACTCTTTCAGTGGCAAGATTCCTGAGAAGCTTGGTGATCCAGGTATACCCACCATTCCTTGCTCCATAAAGAATAATTATGTCAAAACTGTTTTATGTGATCTTGGAGCAGGAGTGAGTGTTATGCCTCTCTCTCTTTACAAGAGGCTTTGTTTAGAGAAACTAATTCCTACAGATATCTCTCTTCAGATGGCTGACAAGTCAACCGCCGTCCCAATAGGTATTTGTGAGGATGTTCCCGTAGAAGTTGCTAATTGTTTGATCCTTACTGATTTTGTCGTGCTTGACATGCCCGAGGATGGGAGCATGTCCATTATTCTTGGTAGACCTTTTCTTAACACCGCAGGTGCTATTATTGATTGCAATAAAGGAAAGGTTACCTTCAATGTGAATGATAAAGAACACACGGTGTATTTTCCAAAGAAGACCGACAAGAGGCATGGCCTCAACTCTATAGAAAATATCGAGACCGTGAAGATTGGAGAATGGGACTGTCCACTACATGTGCACCACAAATACAAAACTATTATGGTGGGGACAATGTCCATTAAAGTAAAGGTGCAATTATCACTTCGTAAGAGGTGGGACTTTTTGCTCTATATATCGCCGGTTTGTTGGTAGGACTTGATCAACCTTACTAGTGAGCATGTTTTATATAAGTAAAAAGTTGAGCTTGTTATGTTTTCATTTGTTTTAGCTTTTGTTCTCCTTCCTGTACCAAATGTTTATGTTTTTGAAGCTTCACAATACTAATCACTGCTTTAAGTTTTCAGAAAGTGTTGCAGCTTTTTGAACTTCGAAAAAATTTCAACAATGAAGTTTTCAGAAAAATTCCAGAAAAATAAAAATAAAAATTTCCATGCCGGGAGTGACCCAGAGGCACCTGGGGCTGACCAGGGGGGCCACCAGTGGCCCAGGCGGCCAGCTGGCGCGGCCTGCCCCCTGGCCGCGCCCATAGGGCGCCTGGGGCCCACAGGTCCCGCCTCCAGGTGAGTCTTCTTCCTCTCTCTCTCTTTCTCTCCAAAAACACGAGTTCTGCACCTGTTCTTGCGTTCTTGCTGTTCTTGGAGGCAATTTTCGATCTCTCTCTACAGCCTATCATTCGAGCTGAGATTTTGAACAAATACTCCCTGGTATGTAACTCCTCCACCCCTCCAATTAGATTTCTAATTTGTGGCTTCATTTGTGAGTATTTAGTAGTTCTTGGTGCTATGTAGATGAGCTTGCATGCATGTGTAGAAATTTATTTTCCAAGTTTTGATGCAAGTTTATGCCTTAGGTAAGTAAGTTGAGTAGTGTGCCTTAATCCACTTTGTTTAAATCCTTGTTTTTGTAATTTGCCAAAAAAATGAGAAATGAGTTTGTTAGGAAGGGCAAAGGGGTGGCTTGAGAAGAAGAAGCCCACGCGCTCCGATCGAGTTACTAGAGCCGCAGCTTCACCCTCGACTGCTAGGGTGAGCTACAATGAAGATCATGTGCCCCTAGAGTTGTTGGAAGACACAAATCCAGCACGTGCGATGATGTTCCCATGTGATGAGTTCCTTGAAGCTGCAGGAATTAAGGATGAGTTTTATAATCTTTGTGCTAATGCAGGTCTGACACGGCTCGTCACGTGCCGTGTTACTCAGTATCAAAAACTCACCTCCGGTTTCATTAACAGTTTTAGATATAACCTTGATACTGGTTCTATTGAGTTTAAAATTTACAATGATCTTTTGACCATGACCTTGGAAAAGTTTTGTGAAATAATAGGTGTGCCAAATGTTGGGCGGACGGCGAAGATGACCTCTCAGCCCTCCGAGCTGAAAACCATCTTCAACTCTCTCTGCAGCATGGATACGAGGGATATTCATCGGTCAAAAATCTCCAGCATCTTATTCCCTCACCTCAGGTATTTTGCGTATTATGTTGCTAGAGGGGTATTAGCTCGTGACAACACGAGCAACATTTCTGCGCCGGATATTGCTATCCTGGCAACCGCCCTCTCAGGGAGGTTTGATTATAATGTGGGTGCCTTAATTGCTCGACGCCTTGCTATGAACGGTAACAGGGGAGATTTATTTGGTGGCGTTTATGCCACACTTATCTTAGAGTATCTTAAAGGCACCCCACACCCTGATGATAAGCCTTTTACTTATTTAAGTTTTGGTCTTGCTGCTATGAAAAGGCATAAGTTTGTTACCATGACTTCTGAGTTTGGTAACCTTGTTTATATCTTGCGTTTCAGAACTACCGCGGAACGCAAGATCCGCCTACCTGCACCTCTTTTGTTTGATTTTTCTCGCAGGAACGGATGGTCCTTTGATGTTATCCAGTTCGATGAGTTCATGGTCCAGCATCAGTTTCATAACCCCATGGAGGGGGTTGTGCCCGACGAGGAGGAGCACGGTGAGTTACCACCTTTTCAGGGGGAGACCGTCACCCAGTATGGTGAAGGGTCTTCCTCTGCTTGGAGTGCGGACCCTTCTTCGTGGGAGGATCCGAGGACTTCGGTGTACGCGCCGGAATCCTTTTACGACCCTTGGACTCACCAGTACCACCCCGGAGCAGGAGGCTCCTGGGGGCAGTAGCTACTACCAACTGAGGCCAAAAGCCTAAGCTTGGGGGAGTACGTGCCCTTCTCACTTTTCCATTGTATTATCCGTTTTATTTTTGTTCGCTTTGATCTTTTCGAAGTTTTTGCCTGTTCTTCTTTGTTTCTTTCTTTGCAAAAACAACAAAAAGATTTCCTTTCTCTCTTTAGTTTGCTTTGTTTTCAGAGTTTAGCTCGAGTCCGTGATGGCATTTAATTATATTTCCTACGTTCGATCGTGCAAGTGACAAGGCAGTAATGCCGAAGATCGACGGAAGGGAAGCAACAAGGAAACCGGTATGAACTCTTCTTGTTTCTACTTTTGTACATATGCATGTACTTATGATCTAGAGACCAGCTTGTAGCGACATAGTGCTATGTTTACAATGCTTTCCCAGTGGTTCATGCTTTCCTTGTGGCTAGTCTCAAATAGCTAGAGTATATAATGTGTTAATGAAATGATTTACATGCATTGCATTGTTCATAGTTTGGTATACTAAGGTGGTATTTCCTTTTGGAGAATTCTTGGATTGACTTGGCACCTGTTTACACATGTTTAAGACTAAAAAGTCTGCCTTGCCTTGATGATCTTTGAGTTTCAGAATAGTTATATCACTTTCATGCCCAATTCAATGTTGCTTTGTCGCTCTGCATGATTATGACCGTTATTGCTCTCTAGTTGGTCGCTTCCCAGTCTCTTGCCAGCCTTCGCTTGCACTAAGCGGAATTCTGCTTATGCATCCAAATCCTTTCAAACCAGTTATTCCATATGAGTCCACCATACCTTCCTATGTGGTATTTACCGGCCATCCTAACGAAGACTTTCTTGTACCATCTCGAAATTATTCAAATTTACTCCTGTTTTGTGCCGCTGTTTTAGCTCATGAGGAAGTAGTAGTTAATTCATGATCTTTTTAAGTTGGACAAGTTTTATCCCGGATTTGCATGTCTAATCTGCAAACCCTAATACAAGGAGGAACTGGCATGAGTGCGCCCGGCTCATAAAAGATAATACAACAAACAAACCCTCCTTCACGCTTTGTTCATGAGAAATCAGAAAACTTTTGGCAGTGATAAACAAAGGAGATTAAGGGGATGTGATTGTCCCCGTGCGGGAGCCGTTCCTCGAAACTTGTCCAGTTCGGGAAGCGATTGGGTTGTCTACTAACATTCGTTGACAAAATATGCACCTCCCAAAATCATTTTTACCTCTGTTTTCAAAACCAAGAGCTCTGGTACATGTTTAGTCTTTGCTTCCAACCACGGGTTTTCAACCTCGCCATCAAATTCCACGGTTCGAGAGTCTCCACCTTCTTTCTTCAAAGCACCAACTAGGAGAGCATAATTGTCATTCTGAGTGTAATGTGCATTGTCCCAAAGTATTACATTGTCTTCTGCATGCTTGTGGTATTATTTATTCTGAAATTCTTAGTTCTAGTCTCCTTTAAAACTCTGGAGGAGTTTCTGCATTTATGTTTTGCTTCACCCATGGAGGCTAGCGAGATACCACTCTAGTATGTTCAAGCTATGTGCAATGTAATCTTGTCTTGATTTTCAGTAGTATATTATTTACTTTTAGGTATTTGTGATTGGTCACTTGAAAGAAGGATTGCTCCGTGCATTGTCCTCATAGCATTGTTTCAATACTTGCTAGACTCTTTTCGTAGTACATGCTTATATACATCTAATGAAGCAAAAGAGTTTGTCAAAGTTTTCTTTGTCGCGTCCAGTTAGTTGAACTGAATTGCTTGAGGACAAGCAATATGCTAAGCTTGGGGGAGTTGATACGTCTCAAACGTATCTACTTTTCCAAGCACTTTTGCTATTGTTTTGACCTCATTCTTGCATGATTTGAACTAAACTAACCCGGACTGACGCTGTTTTCAGCAGAGCTGCCTGTATGGTTTTATTGTGCAGGAAAACGGATTTTTAGGTGTCTCAGAAAATTCCAAGAAAAATCACAGAAAATCCACGCACCCGAAGGGCCATTGTGCCAGAAGTGGGGCCAGAGGGCAGCCAGGGGGCCCAGACGCCCTGCTGGCGCGGCCCCACCCCTGGCCGTGCCGGGAGGCCGCCTGGGAGGGTCCTCCCCCCTCTGGTGCCCTACCTTGGCTCGTATTTATTCCCGTGACGAGAAAACCCCAGAACAGAAGTCGTTTTCCCAGTTTCCGTCACGGAGCCGCCGCCACCCTCTGTTCTTCTTCTGGAGGGCTAATTTGGAGGCTGATTTGGCCTCCGGAGAGGGGAGATCGTCTCCATCGTCATCATCATCACCACTCCATCCTCCCTCCATGACTTCTCCTTCCATGTGTGAGTAATTCCCTGCTGTAGGCAAAGGGGATGGTAGGGATTGGATGAGTTAGATCATGTAATAGTTTATCAGATTGTTGGGGGCATGTTGCCTATCATCTACTTTGGTGTTTATCATCTTTGCTTCAACTTGTTGCTCTTAATGCTTGTCACTTAGGGCCCGAGTGCCATGATTTCAGATCTGAACCATATGTGTTTGCATGAATATATTTGTGTTCTTGATCCTATCTATGAGTTGTTTGCACCTATTATGGTCCGGAACCGGCGATCCCAAAGGTGACAGGTTGGGACACCAAAGGGGATGGTCCATAATTTGAGGATTCCATGTATCCATTGAGTTTATTGCTTTGTTCCGGTGCTCTTTGACAGGAGCACCTTAATCTCCATAAGTTCCTTTTGGCCCCGTTCGTAGCGGGATGGTGGGACAAAAGATGTTGTGCAAGTTCTTATTGCAAGCACGTACAACTACCTCTGGGATACATGCCTAATGTTTGATATTTGCCTAGATGATCATTACTTTTTTGTGTGCCTTGCCCCAAGTTAGATTCATGATGTATCTCATCCATGCAGCGCCCAACCATCCATCTCCCTAGCCTACAGTGTTTCAATCCTGCTGATTATTAGTTGTTACTTTTGCTGTTTACTTTTGTTGTCACCACCATCACTATCATATCACCGTTACCACTTATCTTTTGTTGCAAGTAAGTATATTTCAGGTGCGGTTGAATTGACAACTCAACTGTCAAAGCTTATAAATACTCTTTGGCTCCCCGTGTGTCGAATCTATAAATTGGGTTATTCTTACCTTCGAAGACTATCTCGATCCCTTATGGTTGAGGGTTATCACGCTCTGGGCTCAAGCTTTGTAGCCCCTGATGGTGAAGTCCTCTGGCTTGAAGCGCCGGTGTGCATAGACATGGTTGGAGTTGAGAGAAGTGTGTATGCTAAAATCTCGGCTGATGTCTGTTGAGCTAGTGGTGTAGAGAACACTGGAGAGACAATAGGAGCAACTGTGGGAGCAACATCTGGAGCTGAGACTGTGGCTCTGGTGTTGGTGACTGGCATAGCTACTGACTTAGGCATCGTCTAAAACTAAGTAGTAGTGCAAAGATATGTGCCCTTGTGTTCATCATCACTGCTAGATTGCATCTTTGCCTCATCCACCTCCTTCTTTAGACCTTCAACGGTGGTTTGCACCTCCGTGACCTTAATTTCCAGGTCATGGAACTTGGTCTCTATGATTCTCTCAAAGCTCTCTTGTTTTTAGGAGGTTGGCCAAGCTCTAGTAAATCGTTTGAGTAGCATGTAGAAGATATACGATTTGACCAGCTTTGGTCTTTGGAACTGGAGCAGTGGAAGAGCTAGTAGCAGCTCTTGCAGCTTTGACTTTAGTCGTTGCCTCAATCCCTGCTAGTAGCGCTGTCTTTGGAACATTCTTATGACACACAAGATGATATGGTGATACCAATATATGATGATATGGTATATATTTGATGGAGGCGGTGATCACTAATGTGCACAAGTAGCATGGCCCGGCAATACTCAAATGGATAATATCAATAGGAAAGTGACGCACAATGGGCTATGGGGTGACAATGCAATCACAAGGGAGTACACAAAGGTGTCGTCTAGACTACCATCCTTGCTTACGGTTGTTGTCAAGTAGATGAGAGTGTCGATGTAGATGATGTTGGCGAAGATGAGTGGCGGTGTTTTCGAAGATCAACCGTCGCTAAGTAGCCGAAACGCGTTAGGAAACGGGAACCGCAACTAAAAATATCAAAAAAGCATGTCAAGATTGGTGGAGTTTGTAGCAGAAACACAATGATGGTTGTTGCGGAAACGGTGGTGGTACGCGAAACAATGTGGTGGAAACCGGTGGAAATTTGAGAAAAAATGGCGACGGAGTGATGGGTTTGTGCTACCAGGCACCAGATGTCCGGGCGTCAGGGCGGTTGTCCGGGGTGGCCGGATGTCCGGGGGCCGAGATCCATGACGAACTCGATGAACAAGTGGAAGAACGAAAAATTACGGGGTGAAATTCGAGGGGTTCCATGGATGGAAATTGGGGGAAAGTGGGGAAAAGCTAGATCCACTCGTGACGAAGAAAATCCATGGATCAAATGCAACAAAACTTCATCAAACCAACAGATCACAAAAAAATTGGTATGGCTATTTGATACGTCTCCAACATATCTATAATTTTTTTATAGTTCCATGCTATTATATTATCTATCTTGGATGTTTTATATGCATTTATATGCTATTTTATATGATTTTTGGGACTAACCTATTAACCCAGAGCCCAGTGCCAGTTTCTGTTTTTCCTTGTTTTTGAGATTCGCGGAAAAGGAATATAAAACAGAACGAAACGTTTTGGAGATTTTTCTTGATCCAGAAGACATCATATGGACTTGGAGTACACGCTAGGGGATCCACAAGGCGCCCACAAGGGTGGAGGGCGCGCCCCCTACCTTGTGGTCCCCTCGTGCCTCCCCCGATCGACTCATTTTGCCTATAAATACCCATATATTGCAGAAACAACAGAACATACATTGAAACTACTTTTCCGCCGCCGTAACCTTCTGTTCTCGCGAGATCCCATCTGGAGGCCTTTTCCGGTATTCTGTCAGAGGGGGAATCAACCACGGAGGGCATCTACATCAACCCTATTGCCCTTCCGATGAAGTGTGAGTAGTTGTCCATAGCTAGTTGCTAGATGGCTTCTTCTCTCTCTTTGATATTCAATACCATGTTCTCCTTGTTGTTCTTGGAGATCTATCCGATGTAATCTTCTTTTGGGTGTGTTTGTTAAGATCCGATGAATTGTGGGTTTATGATCAGATTATCTATGAATAATATTTTAGTTTCTTCTGAATTCCTTTATGCATGATCTTATATCTTAGTAATTCTCTTCAAACTATCAGTTTTGTTTGGCCAACTAGATTGATATTTCTTGCAATGGGAGAAGTGATTTGCTTTGGGTTCAATCTTGTGGTGCTCAATCCCAGTGACAGTAGGGGACATGACACGTATTGTACTGTTGCCATCGAGGATAAAAATATGGGGTTTTCATCATATTGCTTGAGTTAAATCCTCTACATCATGTCATCTTGCTTAGGGCATTACTCCATTCTTATGAACTTAAAACTCTAGATGCATGCTGGATAGCGATCGATGTGTGGAGTAATAGTAGTAGATGCAGGTAGGAGTCGGTCTACTTGTCTCAGACATGGTGCCTATATTCATGATCATTGCCATAGATGTCGTTATAATTATTCGCTTTTCTATCAATTGCTTGACAATATTTGTTCACCCATCGTAATATTTGCTATCATGAGAGAAGCCTTTAGTGAAACCTATGGCCCCCAGGTCTATTTTACATCTTATAAGTTTTAGATCTACTATCTTGCAATATTTTACTTTTCAATCTATAAACCAAAAACCCAAAAATATTTATTTTACTTGTTTATTTGTCTCCATCGGATCTCACTTTTGCAAATAACCTAGAAGGGATTGACAACCCCTTTATAGCATTGGGTGCAAGTTGTTTGATTGTTTGTGCAGGTATTTGGCGACTTGTGTGTAATCTCCTACTGGATTGATACCTTGGTTCTCAACAAACTGAGAGAAATAATTACTTCACTCTGATGCATCACCCTTTCCTCTTCAAGGGAAACACCAACGTTACCTTGGGAAAGCAGCGAGGAAGCAGAAAAATTTATGGCGCGTTGCCGGGGAGATCTACACCAAGTCAAGACCCACCAAGTACCTTTCATTAAACTCTCATCTCTCGCATTTACATTATTTGCCATTTGCCTCTCGTTTTCCTCACCCCCACTTCTAAAACGATCTTCGAAAAAAGTTTGCCTTTTCTTCGCCCTTCTTTCGTTCGTCTTGTTCGCTTGCTTCTTGTGTGCTTGTGTGTTGGATTGCTTGCTTTGTTACTATGGCTCAACCAAAAACATTGATTCTTACGCTAGAAGGTTGGAAGAAATTAAGAACAATGTTAAAAAAATTATGTCTTTACAATTTGAACACAATAATTTCTTTAGAAGTGAGTTCAAGGAACAGAAAAGTTTTTTGGAATTTATGAATAAAGAGCTTGATGATATGTCTAAGGAATTTTATTGTTTGAAATCTCAATTTACTCATCTTGACAATTTAGTTGGACAAATTTCAGATAAGCAGACCACCTTAGTAAATAAGATGGCTGCTAAACCAGAAACGGGAGATCTTAAAGTGATTGATGTGATTCCTATTGAATCTTTGTTTTCTAAAATAGATCTTTATAAAGATGGGACTGGAGATGAGTCTACTTTTTTTAAGAGGCGTCCCTATGATTCGGAGTTTTTAGATCTTGATGCAAAAATTGATAAAAATGGGTGATGTCTACTACACAACCTTCTTCTTGTAGACGTTGTTGGGCCTCCAAGTGCAAAGGTTTGTAGAACAGTAGCAAATTTCCCTCAAGTGGATGACCTAAGGTTTATCAATTCGTGGGAGGCGTAGGATGAAGATGGTTTCTCTCAAACAACCCTGCAACCAAATAACAAAGAGTCTCTTGTGTCCCCAACACACCCAATACAATGATAAATTGTATAGGTGCACTAGTTCGGCGAAGAGATGGTGATACAAGTGCAATATGGATGGTAGATATAGGTTTTTGTGATAAGAAAATAAAAAAAACAGCAAGGTAGCAAGTAGTAAAGTGAGCATAAACGGTAGTGCAATGATAGGAAACAAGGCCTAGGGTTCATACTTTCACTAGTGCAAGTTCTCTCAACAAGGATAACATAATTGGATCATATTACTAGCCCTCAACATGCAACAAAGAGTCACTCCAAAGTCACTAATAGCGGAGAACAAACGAAGAGATTATGGTAGGGTACGAAACCACCTCAAATTTATTCTTTCTGATCGATCTATTCAAGAGTCCGTAGTAACGTTCAATCTATCATAGAGTTTGTACTAGTATAACACCTTAAGACACAAATCAACCAAAACCCTAATGTCACCTAGATACTCGATTGTCACCTCAAGTATCCGTGGGCATGATTATACGATATGCATCACACAATCTCAGATTCATCTATTCAACCAACACAAAGTACTTCAAAGAGTGACCCAAAGTTTCTACCGGAGAGTCAAGATAAAAACTTGTGCCAACCCCTAAGCATAGATTCCTAAGGTCACGGAACCCGCAAGTTGATCACCAAAACATACATCAAGTAGATCACATGATAACCCATTGTCACCACAGATAAGCACGTGCAAGACATACATCAATTGTTCTCAAATCCTTAAAGACTCAATCCGATAAGATAACTTCAAAGGGAAAACTCAATCCATTACAAGAGAGTAGAGGGGGAGAAGCATCATAAGATCCAACTATAATAGCAAAGCTCGCGATACATCAAGATCGTGCCATCTCAAGAACACGAGAGAGAGAGAGAGAGATCAAACACATAGCTACTGGTACATACCCTTAGCCCCAAGGGTGGACTACCCCTCCTCGTCATGGAGAGCGCCGGGATGATGAAGATAGCCATCGGTGAGGGTTTCCCCACCGGCAGGGTGCCGGAACGGGGTTTAGATTGGTTTTCGATGGCTACAGAGGCTTTCGGCGACAGAACTCTCAATCTAGGTTAATTTCCGGAGGTTTCAGTATTTATAGGATTTTTTGGCATAGGGCACAAGTCAGGGGGGCCTCCGGGCTGTCCACGAGACAGGGGCACACGCCCACCTGGAGTGGGCGCGCCCCCACCCTCGTGGGCAGCCCGTGGCTCTCCTAGCCCAACTCTTTTACTTCGAGGGCTTCTTTTGGTCCAGAAAAAATCATCAAAAATTGGCACGTCAATTGGGCTCCGTTTGATATTCCTTTTCTGTAAAACTCAAAAACAAGGAAAAAACAGAAACTGGCACTGGGCTCTAGGTTAATAGGTTAGTCCCAAAAAATAATATAAAAGTGTATAATAAAGCCCATAAAACATCCTAGAAGGATAATATAATAGCATGGAACAATAAAAAAATTATAGATACGTTGGAGACGTATCAGCATCCCCAAGCTTAATTCCTGCTCGTCCTCGAGTAGGTAAATGATAAAAACAGAATTTTTGATGTGGAATGCTAACCAACATAATTTTCAATGAAGTTCTCTTATTGTGGCATGAATGTTCAGATCTGAAAGATTCAAGACAAAAGTCTATATCTACACAAGAATAATAATACTTCAAGCATACTAACAAAGCAATCATGTCTTCTCAAAATACTATGGCTAAAGAAAGTTATCCCTACAAACTCATATAGTCTGGCTATGCTCCCTCTTCATCACACAAAATATTCATATCATGCACAACCCCGATTTCAGCCAAGCACTTGTTTTCACACTCAAAATCTTTCAAACCTTTAAATTTTCACACAATACATAAGCGTGAGCCACGGACATAACACTATGGGTGGAATAGAGTGGTGGTTGTGGAGAAGACAAAAAAGGAGGGAGATAGTCTCACATCGACTAGGCGTATTAACGGGCTATGGAGATGCCCATCAATAGATATCAATGTGAGTGAGTAGGGATTGCCATGCAACGGATGCACTAGAGCTATAAATGTATGAAAGCTCAACAAAAGAAAATAAGTGGGTGTGCATCCAACTTGCTTGCTCACGAAGACCTAGGGCATTTGAGGAAGTCCATCGTTGGAATATACAAGCCAAGTTCTATAATGAAAATTCCCACTAGTATATGAAAGTGACTAAACATGAGACTCTCTATCATGAAGAACATGGTGCTACTTTGAAGCACAAGTGTGGAAAAAGATAGTAGTAATTCTCCCTTTTCTTTGTTTTTTTGGGACTTTCTTTTTTTCTTTGGCCTTTCTTTTTTTGGAGGGGCTTTCTTTATTTAGCCTTTCCTCACATGGGACAATGCTCTAATAATGATTATCATCACACTTATTTTGATTTACAACTCGATATTACAACTCGATACTAGATCAAAGTATGACTCTATATGAATGCCTCCGGCGGTGTACCGGGATGTGCAATGAATCAAGGGTGATATGTATGAAGAATTATGCATGGTGGCTTTGCCACAAATACGATGTCAACTACATGATCATGCATGGCAATATGACAATATGAAGCATGTCATATGAAAGGAACGGTGGAAAGTTGCATGGCAATATATCTCGGAATGGCTATGGAAATGCCATGATAGGTAGGTATGGTGGCTGTTTTGAGGAAGGATATATGGTGGCTATTTTGAGGAAGTATATATAGTGGGTGTATGGTACCGGCGAAAGTTGTGCGGTACAAGAGAGGCTAGCAATGGTGGAAGGGTGAGAGTGCGTATAATCCATGGACTCAACATTAGTCATAAGAACTCATATACTTATTGCAAAAATTTACGAGTCATCAAAACAAAGCAATCAACGCATGCTCCTAGGGGGGGAGGTTGGTAGGAGTTAACCATCGCGCACCCCTGACCTCCACACAAAGGTTGACACTCTACAAATACCTCATGCTCTAACTTCGTCACATAGCGGTTCACCATACGTGCATGCTACGGGAATCACTAACTTTAACACGAGCATTTCTCAATTTCATAATAACTCCACTAGAATGACTCTAATATCACTATCCTCATATCTCAAAACAATTATCAAGCATCCAACTTCTCATCATATTCAATGCACTTAGTATGAAAGTTTTTACTAAATTGATCTTGGATGTCTATCATGTGAAGGCTAGTTTTATAACTAAAGCACATTACCATGCTGTTTTAATAGACTCTCAAAAAGATATAAGTGAAGCATGAGATTTCATCTATTTCTTCAAAATAAAACCACCGCCGTGCTCTAAAAGATAAAAGTGAAGCACTAGAGCAATAACAAACTACTCTGAAAGATATAAGTGAAGATTAATGAGTAGTTGAATAATTATGTAACTATGTGAAGACTCTCTAACATTTAAGTACTTCAGATCTTGGGATATTATTCAAACAGCAAGCAAAACTAAATAAACTAAATTGACGCTCCAAGCAAAACACATATCATGTGGTGAATAAAAATATAGCTCCGAGTATTGTTACCGATAGATGAAGACGAAAGAGGGGATGCCTTCCCGGGGCATCCCCAAGCTTAGGATCTTGGTTGTCCTTGAATATTACCTTGGGGTGACTTGGGAATCCCCAAGATTAGGCTCTTGCCACTCTTTGTTCCATAGTCCATCAAAGCAATACTCAAAACTTGTAAACTTCACAACACAAAACTTAGACAAAAATCTCGTGAGCTCCGTTAGTATAAGAAAACAAACCACTACTCAAAGGTACTGTAATGAACTCATTCTTTGTTTATATTGGTGTTAAACCTACTGTATTCCAACTTCTCTATGATTCATATCCTCCAATACTACTCATAGATTCATCAAAATAAGCAAACAACACATGAAAAACAGAATCTGTCAAAAACAGAACAGTGTGTAGCAATCTGTAACTTTCGAATACTTCTGTAACTCCAAAATAATTGAAATAAATTGGTAAACATGAGGAATTTGTCTATTAATCATCTTCAAAAATAATCAACTAAATAGCACACTCCAGTAAAATCTGGTGACCATTCTAGCGAGCGCTAACGATTCTGTTTTTCACAGCAAGATCATATAAACTTCACACAAGTCTTCCCAAAGGTTATACTTGGCACAAACACTAATTAAAACACAAAAACACATCTAAATGGAAGCTATATGCAATAATTATTCCTAAGCAGAAGCAAAAACAAAAAAAATTGGGTTGCCTCCTAACAAGCGCTATCGTTTTATGCCCCTAGCTAGGCATAATGATGCTCACATAAAAGATAAGAATTGAAACATAATGGGAGCATCATGAAGCATATGAATATCACATTTAAGTCTAACCACTTCCTATTCATAGGGATTTTGTGAGCAAACAACTTATGGGAACGATAATCAACTAGCATAGGAAGGGAAAACAAGCATAACATCAAAACTTTAAGCACATAGAGAGGAAACTTGATATTATTGCAATTCTTACAAGCATATGATCCTCTCTCATAATAATTTTCAGTAGCATCATCAATGAATTCAACAATATAACCAGCACATAAAGCATTCTTTTAATGATCTACTTGCATAGAAATTTTACTACTCTCCACATAAGCAAAATTCTTCTCATTCATAGTAGTGGGAGTAAACTCAACAAAATAACTATCATGTGAAGCATAATCCAATTGAAAACTAAAATAATGATGACAAGTTTCATAGTTATCATTATTCTTAATAGCATACAAGTCATCACAATAATCATCATAGATAGCAACTTTGTTCTCATAATCAATTGGAACCTCTTCCGAGATAGTGGATTCATCACTAAATAAAGTCATGACCTCTCCAAATCCACTTTCATCAATATAATCATCATAAATAGGAGGCATGCTTTCATCATAATAAATTTGCTCATCAAAACTTAGGGGACTAAACATATCACCTTCATCAAACATAGCTTCCCCAAGCTTGTGGCTTTGCATATCATTAGCATCATGGGTATTCAAAGAATTCGTACTAACAACATTGCAATCATGCTCATCATGCACATATTTTATGCCAAGCATTCTATGTAATTCTTCTTCTAGGACTTGAGCACAATTTTCATTCCCATCATTTTCACGAAAGATATTAAAAAGATGAAGCATATGAGGTAACCTTAATTCCATTTTTATAGTTTTCTTTTATAAACTAAACTAGTGATAAAACAAGAAACTAAATATTCGATTGAAAGATCTAAAGATATACCTTCAAGCACTAACCTCCACGGCAACGACTCCAGAAAAGAGCTTGATGTCTACTACACAACCTTCTTCTTGTAGACGTTGTTGGGCCTCCGAGTGTAGAGGTTTGTAGGACAGTAGCAAATTTCCCTCAAGTGGATGACCTAAGGTTTATCAATCCGTGGGAGGCGTAGGATGAAGATGGTCTCTCTCAAACAACCCTGCAACCAAATAACAAAGAGTCTCTTGTGTCCCCAACACACCTAGTACAATGATAAATTGTATAGGTGCACTAGTTCGGCGAAGAGATGGTGATACAAGTGCAATATGGATGGTAGATATAGGTTTTTGTGATAAGAAAATAAAAAAAACAGCAAGGTAGCAAGTAGTAAAAGTGAGCATAAACGGTAGTGCGATGATAGGAAACAAGTCCTAGGGTTCATACTTTCACTAGTGCAAGTTCTCTCAACAATGATATAATAATTGGATCATATTACTAGCCCTCAACATGCAACAAAGAGTCACTCCAAAGTCACTAATAGCGGAGAACAAATGAAGAGATTATGGTAGGATACGAAACCAACTCAAAGTTATTCTTTCTGATCGATCTATTCAAGAGTCTGTAGTAACGTTCAATCTATCATAGAGTTCGTACTAGAATAACACCTTAAGACACAAATCAACCAAAACCCTAATGTCACCTAGATACTCGATTGTCACCTCAAGTATCCGTGGGCATGATTATACGATATGCATCACACAATCTCAGATTCATCTATTCAACCAACACAAAGTACTTCAAAGAGTGCCCCAAAGTTTCTACCGTAGAGTCAAGACGAAAATGTGTGCCAACCCCTATGCATAGATTCCCAAGGTCACGGAACCCGCAAGTTGATCACCAAAACATACATCAAGTAGATCACATGATAACCCATTGTCACCACAGATAAGCACGTGCAAGACATACATCAAGTATTCTCAAATCCTTAAAGACTCAATCCAATAAGATAACTTCAAAGGGAAAACTCAATCCATTACAAGAGAGTAGAGGGGGAGAAGCATCATAAGATCAAACTATAATAGCAAAGCTCGCGATACATCAAGATCGTGCCATCTCAAGAACACGAGAGAGAGAGAGAGAGAGATCAAACACATAGCTACTGGTACATACCCTCAGCCCCGAGGGTGGACTACTCCCTCCTCGTCATGGAGAGCGCCGGGATGATGAAGATGGCCACCGGTGAGGGTTCCCCCCTCCGTCAGGGTGCCGAAACGGGGTCTAGATTGGTTTTCGGTGGCTACAGAGGCTTTCGGCGGCAGAACTCCCGATCTAGGTTAATTTCCGGAGGTTTCAGTATTTATAGGATTTTTTGACGTAGGGCACAAGTCAGGGGGCTCTGGGCTGTCCACGAGACAGGGGCACACACCCACCTGGAGTGGGCACGCCCCCCACCCTCTTGGGCAGCCTGTGGCTCTCCTGGCCCAACTCTTTTACTTCGGGGGCTTCTTTTGGTCCAGAAAAAATCACCAAAAATTGGCACGTCAATTGGACTCCGTTTGATATTCCTTTTCTGTAAAACTTAAAAACAAGGGAAAAACAGAAACTGGCACTGGGCTCTAGGTTAATAGGTTAGTCCCAAAAAATAATATAAAAGTGTATAATAAAGCCCATAAAACATCCTAGAAGGATAATATAATAGCATGGAACAATCAAAAATTATAGATACGTTGGAGACGTATCAATGGGATAGATGAAGTCAAAACCCTAAGTAGTGATGAACCTACTAGATTGGATCTCAAGGAATTTAATTATGATAATTGTTCTTTAATAGATTGTATTTCCTTGTTGCAATCCATGTTGAATTCTCCTCATGCTTATAATCAAAATAAAGCTTTCACTAAACATATCGTTGATGCTATGATGCAATCTTTTGAAGAAAACCTTGAATTGGAAGTTTCTATCCCTAGAAAACTTTATGATGAGTGGGAACCAACTATTAAAATCAAAATTAAAGATTATGAGTGCCATGCTTTGTGTGGTTTAGGTGCTAGCGTTTGTACAATTCCAAAAACTTTATGTGATGTGCTAGGGTTTCGTGAAATTGATGAGTGTTCTTTAAATTTGCATATTGCGGATTCCACTATTAAGAAAACTATGGGAAGAATTAGTGATGTTCTTATTGTTGCAAATATGAATTATGTGCTCGTAGATTTCATTTTTCTTAATATAGATTGAAATCCTACATGTCCTATTATTCTTGGTAGACCTTTCCTTAGAACAATTGGTGCAATTATTGATATGAAAGAAGGAAACATTAGATTCCAATTTCCATTCAGGAAGGGCATGGAACACTTTCGAAGAAAGAAAATTAAATTGCCTTATGAATCTATTATGAGAGCTACCTATGGATTGCATACCAAAGATGATAATACCTAGATCTATTTGCTTTTTATGCCTAGCTAAGGGCGTTAAACAATAGCGCTTGTTGGGAGGCAACCCAATTTTATTTTTTATTTTTTTTATTTTTGGTTCTATTTTGCAAGTTTTGCACATTATTACTTATGTAGTAATTGTGTTTTGGTGTTTTAATTATTGTTTGAGCCAAGCAAGACCTTTGTGATGGCTTACAAGTATCGTTGATTTGATTTTGCTAAAAAAAGAAACTTTTACGTCCAGAGCAAACAATTCAATAAATCACTGGAATGTTGAAACCTTCTGAAATGTTTACACAAAATTTATATACAAATTCTTCACAAAGTCCAATTTTTTCAGAATTTTTAGAGTTACAGAAGTATGTGAAGTTCACCGATTGCTACATATTGTTCTGCTTTTGACAGATTCTGTTTTTTATGTGTTGTTTGCTTATTTTGATGCATCTACAGCTAGTATCAGGGGGTATGAACCATGGAGAAGTTGGAATACGGTAGATATTACAACAATATGAAATTAGAATAAGGTCACAACGGTACCTTGGGTGGTTATTTGCTTTGTTGTACTAACGGAGCTCACGATATCTTCTATTGAGTTTTGTGTTGTGAATTTTCAAGTTTTGGGTAAGGATTTGATGGACTGTGTAATAAAGAGTGGCAAAAGGCTAAGCTTGGGGATGCCCAAGGCACCCCAAGGTAAAATTCAAGGACGGCCAAGAGCCTAAGCTTGGGGATGCCCCGGGAAGGCATCCCCTCTTTCGTCTTCATCCATTGGTAACTTTACTTGAGGCTATATTTTTATTCACTACATGATATGTGTTTTGCTTGGAGCATCATGTATGATATGATTCTTTGCTTTTTAGTTTGTCACAATCATCCTTGCTGTACACACCTTTTGAGAGGGACACGCTTCAATTGTGATTTATTAGAATACTCTATGTGCTTCACTTGTACCTTTTGAGCTAGGCAATTTTGCTCTGGTGCTTCACTTATATCTTTTTAGAGCACGGCGGTGGTTTTATTTTGTAGAAATTGTTGAACTCTCTTGCTTCACTTATATTATTTTGAGAGTTCTTAAGAACAGCATGGTAATTTGCTTGGGTTATGAAATTAGTCCTAATATGATAGACATCCAAAGGAGATATAATAAAAACCTTCATATAGGGAGCATTGAATATTATGTGAAGTTTGGATCCTTGTAATTGTTTTGAGATGTTAAGATGGTAATATTAGAGTCATGCTAGAGGTACTTTGTGAGGTTAAAGAAATAATTGTGTTAAGGTTTGTGATTCCCGAAGCATGCACGTATGGCCTATGTAACCAAATTGGCGCGCACTGTATCTTGATTGTTTCATCTTTGTGGGAAGGTCGGGGGCGCGCGATGGTTAACTCCTACCAACCTCCCCCTAGGGGCATGCGTCATAGTGTTTTGCTTTGAGGGCTAAGTAGATTTTTTACAATAAGTATGTGAGTTCTTTATGACTAATGTGAGTCCATGGATTATGCGCACTCTCACCCTTCCACCTTTCTATCCACTCTAGTGTCGCGCAACGTTCGCCGGTGCATAAAACCTTCCTTATACCTTCCTCAAAACAGCCATCATATCTACCTATTATGGCATTTCCATAGCCATTCCAATATATATTGCCATGTAACCCTATCGTTCCATTTATTATGACACACTTCATCATTGTCATATTGCTTTGCATGATCATGTAGTTGACATAGTATTTGTGGCAAGATCACCTTTCATATTTTTTATACATGTCACTCTTGGTCATTGCACATCCTGGTACACTGCCGGAGGCGTTCATATAGAGTCATATCTTTGTTCTAGTATCGAGTTGTAATATCGAGTTGTAAGTAAATAAAAGTGTGATGATCATCATTATTAGAACATTGCCCATGTGAGGTTATCAAAAATAAAAGAGTCCAATGAAGCCCAAATGAAAAAAAGGCCAAAGAAGCCCACCAAAAAAGAGGCCAAAGAGCCCAAACAAAATAAAAAAATGAGAGAAAAAGAGAGAAGGGACAATGTTGCTATCTTTTTTCCACACTTGTGCTCCATAGTAGTATCATGTTCTTCATGATAGAGAGTCTCCTATGTTGCACTTTCATATATCACTAGTGGGAAGTTTTCGTTATAGAACTTGGCTTGTATATTCCAACGATGGGCTTCCTCAAATGCCCTAGGTCTTCATGAGCAAGCAAGTTGATGCACACCCACTAGTTGTCTTTTTGAGCTTTCATACACTTATAGCTCTAGTGCATCTGTTACATGGCAATCCCTACTCACTCACATTAATATCGATTGATGGACATCTCCATAGTCCATTGATTTTCCTAGTTGATGTGAGAATTTCTCCCACCTTTTGTATATTACCACCTCCACTCCACCCATAGTGGTATGTCCATGGCTCGCGCTCATATATTGCGTGAAGAGTTGAAAAGTTTGAAAGAGTAGAGCATGAAAGCAATTGCTTGGCTGACTCCGGGATGGACATGAGGGGTGCTTTGTGTTAAGAAAAGGGAGCATAAGGACTATATGATTTGTAGGGATAACATTCTTTAGCCATGCTATTTTTGAAGCTTTGTAGATTGCTTTTGGTATGATTAAAGTATTATTGTTTTGATATTGAGAAACTTTTATTTTGAGTCTTATGGTTCTGAACACTCATGCCACAATAAATAATATTACAATGGTAAATATGTTGGGTAGCATTCCACATCAAAAAATTTGATTTTATCATTTACCTACTCGAGGACGAGCAGGAATTAAGCTTGGGGATGCTTGATACGTCGGATAATTTTTGATTGTTCCATGCTATTATATCATCTATCTTGGATGTTTTATATGCATTTATATGCTATTTTATATGATTTTTGGGACTAACATATTAACCCAGAGCCTAGTGCCAGTTTATGTTTTTTCCTTGTTTTTGAGTTTCGTAGAAAAGGAATATCAAACGGAGTCCAAACGGAACAAAACTTTTTGGAGATTTTTCTTGGACCAGAAGACATCAGATGGACTTGGAGTACACCCCAGGGGATCCACGAGGCGGCCACAAGGGTGGAGGGCGCGCCCCTACCTTGTGGGCCCCTCGTGCCTCCCTCGACCGACTTCTTTCACCAATAAATACCCATATATTCCAGAAACATCAGAACATCAATCGAAACCACTTTTCCGCTGTTGTAACCTCCTGTTCTCGCGAGATCCCATCCGGAGGCCTTTTCCGGTACTCTGTCGGAGGGGGAATCAACCATGGAGGGCATCTACATCAACCATATTGCCCTTCCGATAAGTGTGAGTAGTTTACCACAGACCTACGTGTCCATAGCTTGTAGCTAGATGGCTTCTTCTCTCTCTTTGATCTTCAATACCATGTTCTCCTTGTTGTTCTTGGAGATCTATCCGATGTAATCTTCTTTTGCAGTGTGTTTGTTAAGATTCGATGAATTGTGGTTTATGATCACATTATCTATGAATAATATTTGAGTTTCTTCTGAATTCTTTTATGCATGATCTTATATCTTAGTAATTCTCTTAGAACTATTGATTTTGTTTGGCCAACTAGATTGATATTTCTTGCAATGGGAGAAGTTCTTTGCTTTGGGTTCAATCTTGCGGTGCTCAATCCCAGTGACAGTAGGGAACATGACACGTATTGCATTGTTGCCATCGAGGATAAAAATATGGGGTTTTCATCATATTGCTTGAGTTAATTACTGGACATCATGGCATCTTGCTTAAGGCGTTACTCCGTTCTTATGAACTTAATACTCTAGATGCATGCTGGATAGCGGTCGCTGTGTGGAGTAATAGTAGTAGATGCAGGCAGGAGTCGGTCTACTTGTCTCAGACGTGATTCCTATATTCATGATCACTTCCATAGATGTCATTATAATTATCCGCTTTTCTATCAATTGCTTGACATTAATTTGTTCACCCATCGTAATATTTGCTATCATGAGAGAAGCCTCTAGTGAAACCTATGGCCCCCGGGTCTATTTTACATCTTATAAGTTTCAGATCTATTATATTGCAATCTTTTACTTTTCAAGCTATAAACCAAAAACGCAAAAATATTTATTTTACTTGTTTATTTATCTCTACCGGATCTCACTTTTGCAAATAACCTAGAAGGGATTGACAACCCCTTTATAGCGTTGGGTGCAAGTTGTTTGATTGTTTGTGCAGGTATTTGGTGACTTGTGTGTAATCTCCTACTGGATTAATACCTTGGTTCTCAACAAACTGAGGGAAATACTTACTTCACTCTGTTGGATCACCCTTTCCTCTTCAAGGGAAACACCAACGTTACCTCGGGAAAGCGGCGAGGAAGCACTATTTTTGTGGGGATTTTCAAAATTGGACGAAACAAAAAATTAGGCTAGAAACGGGGGGTAGGGACTCCAAATTCGTGATCACCCTTGGCTCATGATACCAATATGATGTAGGGTGGAACCCTAGTAGCCGATATTTCATGATTTAAAGGGGGGTTCCCGAAGAACACGAGGGAAAACACGAGAGGAACACTCAAATCAACAAGATCCAATCACACATGTGCTGGATCCAAGAACACACAAGAGGTCACAGTGATCCAAGGACAACAAAGGGGGATGCAAGTAGCTAGTTCATCTCCTAGATGGAGGTCTTGAATCAATGAAGGATCTTCCCACAAGGGGCTCTTGATATCCCGTAGGATCTTATCACATGGAGGTCTTGAACTCCATGGGAGTGGTCTCTCTCTCAAGAGGAGGAGTGGTACAAGGAGCAAAGCTCACCTAAGAACAAGCTATCACATTGCTGACCCTAAAACATTGGAGAAGGATTATATATAGTCTAGGGGCGAAGGTATACATGGGCTTCGGCCCTTTCACTGTGCGCAGACATGGGCGGGATGTCGGCCTCTCAAGGCAGGCCGAATGTCCGGGCTAAGGGGGCCGGATGTTTGGGGTCGCTTCAGTTGCATTATGTGAAGGATGGCGGATTTACGGGCTGGGGTCGGATGTCGGGGGCACGTGTCGGGCCGGATGTCTAGGGCTTGGGATGGATGTCCAGGGCATGTAGCTTTGGCTGATGGGCTTTGGCGGGTGAGATTCCAGGGGCCGGAAGTCTGGGTCTTGGGGCCGGATGTCCGCGTCTTGGGGCCGGATGACTGGGTCCTGGGGACTTCTTTGGTTCCTTTCGTCGTTCCTCTTCTTCCATGTACTTGCGGACTTGTCCGTCTTCACGAGCATCTCCAAGCGAGTCTTCTTGGTACCTAAACACGCATAACATTCCAGATTTAAGTAGTAGCCATGTCTCAAGTGGGTCATATGGAATATCACTAAGGAGAGATGTCACATTGGTCTCGAGAGCTCTTGCATGTGCACGTGTCATGGGTCCACTCGTTACTTGGTGAAACAATGGTAGGTCCATGGGGATGACCATAGGATGCTCTGCATCACCCAGCTTGCTACAATCATGACCCGACGTGCTACAGTCATGACCCGGCCTGCTACAGTCATGACCTGGCCTGCTATAGTCATGACCCGGCCTACTACATGACCCATCCTGATACAGGATCTGGACCTAGGCAAAGTTCCATCCGGAAGTAGTCCAAATACAAGACGGAGACCCCCAACTTGGAAGACATGGAGGACTTAGAGTAGGACTCCGACTGCGCGTATAACCCGGAATCTCTTGTAACCCCAGGGACTTAGCTATTATATAAAGTGAGTCCTTGGATCATCCGAAGAACATCTTTTTAGACAAGTTCTCGAGACAGATGTTTTGATAGGTCTCAAGACAGATATTTTGATAGGTCCCGAGATAGATATTTTGATAGGTCCCGAGACAGATAGATAGATGTTTTGATAGGTCTCGAGATAGATTTTTTGATAGCTCTTGAGATAGAGGTAGTGAAATAGCACCCTTGTAAGAGCATCTCCAGCCGCGCCCCTAACACGCCCTCCCCAGGCATGTTTTTTGCGCCGGCGCCCAAAAAATGGCCCAGCTGCGCCCCCAGAAGCCCATTTTTCGCTGGCTCGGGCCGAAATAACAGTCGGCGATCCCGAGCCGAACCCAAGTGTGACGCCCGAAGACCGACGTCCCAGAAGATTCCAGAAGATTCCAGATGTTCCGGGTTGCCCGTGTGTTCTTTTGTGCTTGTGTTATTTATTTTTGCATTGCACCATGTCATCATGCCATCATGTCATATTTATTTTTGCATCTCAACTAAATAAATCGTGTGGACCTTCGGTCCATTTAAATCGAGGGAAGATGTCTTCTCTTTAAAACATATAAAAGCCTCTCAATATTTAGGGAGCTATATAATAAATATTCCATTGTTTGGAATTACCCGCAACACACGTGCATAATTTCCCCATGCTTTCCTACTTCGAGTTTCTCCTCCAAAACCCTTCCTTGTATTTCTTCTCCGTTGTTTCGAGGTTCTTCCAAAAACCCTCCTTCAATTTTATTTAAATTCCTGACCTTTTTGTGAGTCCAGGGATTTTTACCCCTTGCCCTAAGCCTTTTCCTAACTCCTCTTTTCTTTCTATTCCTCTTTTGTTTTTCTGTTTTATTCAGAAAAACAGCAGCAGTTTTTTTTAACAGAAGGGAGCAGCCAGGCCAATAGGCCCATCTCCTTCCTCCCTCCTTGGCCCAAGGCCATTCTGGCCCAGGCGCCTCGGCCTTTGGCCCACTGGCCCGCAGCCTCCCCAACCCTAGCGGTCAGTACGCATCGCTCCTTCGCTCCCTGTTTCCCCTCGTACACCGCCGCCACCCCGTTTCTCCCGATTCCCTCGTCAGGAGCGCCGCTCCCTCTCGCCCGCTCGACCCCGAGCCCTCTCCCCATTCCCCCCGATCTCACCTCGAGCCTCTCCCGCATCGACCCGCTAGCCTCTGCCTCTTCCCCGACGCCATCTCCTCCTCCCGAGCGCCGACCACCTCCCTCTGTTCCCGCGCCGGCCAGGCCCTCTGGCTTCCTCCTCGGCCCTCCTGCGCGCCCGTCCCTCGATCTCCCTCCGTCGCTATGGGAGCCGCCCCGCAGCTGGCGCCCTCCTCCGCGGCCAGGCTCCCCTCTGGCCGGATCCCGCAGCGCCGCGACGGCCCCGAGCAGCCTCCTTCGCCAGCAACCAGAGGCCCTCTCCCTCCTCGTCAGGGCCTCCTCCGTCCTCCTTCCCCGACGGATCCTGCGTCCCCTTCGTCACCAGGCCGGCGTCCCTGTTCCTCTCGACGACGCGCCCTGCAGCAGCGCCTCGCCCGCGAGCCGTACGTCTCCAGCAGATCGGCGCCCCAAGCACGACGTCCTTCTGCCTTTGAGTGCCACGGGCCGGCGCCCGTCCTGTCCTCGCCGCGGCCAGAGGCCCTGCCGCCTCGCCCCGTTGGCCTCCCAGGTCCCTGCCTCCAAGCCCCTGCCGTCTCCGTCTCCAACAGATCGAGCAGCTCCGAGAAGGCCCTGGCCTTTCCAGCTTCGTCGCCGAGGCCGTAGCTTCTCCCTTGTTTTGTTTGTTTTGTTGCTGATTTTGTTTTGTCCAGCACCCATGTAACAGCAAACATTTCTACTTTTGGACCCTTGTACAACTACGGCGCGAGATCGAGAACCCCCAAGTACCACTACGAACGCCGACGCGACAAGTACCCCTCCGATGCAAGTACCACTACGAACGGGAACTACTATATGATGAATCGCCAAGTACCACTACTTCCACTACCGTCGCAAACGAGAACCCCAAGTACCACGACACGAGCTCCGTGTACGTCTACCGTCGCCCCGAGTACCACTACCGTCGCTCGACGACCGCGAGTACCACTACCGTCGCCCGAGTACAACTACCGCTACGAGAACGACTACCTTCGGTGAAGAAATGAGAACGTCTACTTCCTCTCCGAACGGAACATCTACTTCCTCTACGACCCACGAGAACAACTACGTCCCTCTACGATCTCGAACCGCCCCGAAACGCACGCTTCAAAGGTATAACCCCGAGACGTGACCCGTGTGATGCTTGTTGTGTTGTATGAGATGTTTCCCGTGTGAGCATCGTGCCCGTTCCACCTTTTGTCATGTTCCTCGGTTGCCTCGTCGCCGACTCGTGGGAACCCGGTAACGGGATCGCCCCACCTTTCTTCTCGTTTGACTCGCTCACGCCATCTTTCCTTTTGCACCGGACTCTCAACGAGTTACCGGCACCGATATGATGCCGTTGCATCATTTTCGGATCGTTGCCGTGGCACCCTTTTTCATTCCACCACGGTGACAAATGCTTCATATCTCTCTTGTCAACCTTTAAATAAAAGTGCATAAACTTGTTCATGTCATCCGCATCATGTTAACAACATTATATATGTTTAATTGTTGTTGCTTATAATTATTAAAACATGCTCATGAGGATTTTCCGGATATGTTGTTGTTATTTCCGGCCTCATTTAAAATGCCTAAATAGTGTAGTTTCTTTATGTTTCACCTCTTGCCATGCTAAAAACATTTAATCTTGTCTTGTAAATAATGAGAGTCAACTAATTAATTAAATGTGGTGTTTCGTCAATATGCAACTTGTTGCATATTGAGCCCCGCTTAACTTGTAGTGTTGTTTGTGCACTTTGCCATGCCATGCTTATTTAAACCGGACATGCATCATGCTTGCTTGTGCATCGTATGCCATGTTTATGATATGTGTGTTTACCGTGTTGTTCTTTCTTTCCGGTTGCTTCTCTTGTTAGCTTCGGTTTCGTTCCGGAGTTGTGAGGATTCTCTCGACTGTGTTGCTCCGTCTACTTCATGGATCCGTTCTTCTTCCTTGTGGAATTCCAGGCAAGATGACCGAACCCGGATACCATTACTATCTTTGCCTATTGCTAGAGTATCGCTCTATTGTTTTGCCTCGATGCCCATGTCTTTCTTGTCAGCCTCCTACTTGTAACCATGAACCTGTTTAACCACCCTACCTATGCAAACCGTTGCTTGGCTAAGTACGCTTCGCTCAGCCCCTCTTATAGCATTGCTAGTTGCAGGTGAAGATCGAAGATTCTTGCTTCATGTTGAAGTTTGGTTGGGTTATATCACACTATATAAATGCTTAAAAATGAAATCGTCTATATACTGGCAGGGTGGAAGGCTAAGCCTTTTGCTTGGTGTTTTGTTCCACTCATGCCGTTAGGAACCGTATAAACCGGTGTTATGTTCCTTGATTATGCGTTCCTAACACGGTTGGGGTGTATGGGACCCCCTTGATAAACCGCTAAGTGCTAAGTCTTTTCCAGCAAGTCCCAACATTTGGTACTATTTGCCTCATAATAACAACTTAATTAATTAATTAAATTTGCATAGGGGGTCGCTCCCTCGAGGATTCCTAATTCTACATAGCAGGGGGGGCCAGCGCTGATGGTGTTGGTCCCAAACGGGGGTTCTGCGGGGCCGCCTTGGGGAAACCCGAGGTATCTGGTATACCTGTAGAATCGCCCATCCGGTCTTGTCCTGAGACTTAGATACGCGCGGCTACTATCAGGGTGTCGACACGCCGGGAGGATTTGCTGGATTAGCCTTACCTTAGTTCAGTTTAACTTGAGCACGGGATTTCGAGAATACTCGGGTCTTCCCACCTATGGAGTTGCGACTCCGCTGATCGTGGGCTTGTAATGGGTCAAGTTGGAACACCCCTGCAGGGTTTGAACTTTCGAAAGCCGTGCCCGCGGTTATGTGGCAGATGGGAGCTTGTTAATATCCGGTTGTAGATAACTTGACACAATGTTTCAATACACTACCAGCGTGTGTACCGTGACTGTCAATTTCCGAATAGGGATTCGGGAGTTGAACACGGTGGGGTTATGTTTGACCGGCTTTAGCTAGGATCACTTCGTGATCATCTTTCGACCGAGGCACATCTCTTCTCGCTCTCTTTTACGTAAGTTAGTGCTAGTTGCTGCTGCAGACTCTTGTTGTTCCTTCACCTCTCGTTCTTTCTTCAGCCTTGTCCTCACCCAAGGCTTAAATAGTCGTGTTACCCGGGAACGGGATTGCTGAGTCCTCTGTGGCTCACAGTTACTTCACCACACCAGATGCAGGTTCAGCCGAGTTTGAAGCAGGAGTTGGACCAGTTCTTCACTGGGAGTTCGATGAAGAGTTTGACCGTTTGCTTGTGACGTTTCGACGATCAGTAGTGGTTTCTACTAGGATTCGATCCTGACCTGTGGTTTTATGTTGTTTTGGTATCTTTCTTTGGATCTTCACCCGTAGTCGGGCTGTGATGTTTTGAATGATGTTATGCTTATGTAATGTATTGTGTGAAGTGGCGAGTGTAAGCCAACTATCTCCTTTTGCAATTTAATCCCTCTTTTACATGAGTTGTGCAAAGATACCAAACTTGAGATCATTCTAGGATGGGTTTATACCTTTAAGTCGTGCCTCGACACGTAGGAGGTATAGTCCCATCCTGGGCATTACACCAAGCACCCGGGGGGTCGCATGGGGCACCGGCAGAAGCGAAAAGGGGCGTGGGGCCGCTCTGTCGGCGAGAGGAGGCCCTTTTCCCGCCGTTTGATCCCGCTTTCCTCCTCGGCTCTCCTCCTCTCCCCTCCCAGCCCGCCGCCATGCTACCGAAGAAGTACGCACCCCCCCCCCTTCGCGCCGCGATAGATGCCGCCACCACTGCTGCCCAGCCAAAGCAGAGGAAGCAAAGAGTGCCGCGGTCCAAGCCGCCGGGCATGACTAACGCCGACTAGAAGGCGGAAGTTCAGTACCGGGACGCTGTCACCACCGACCGGCGGAATAGGGCGAACGCCAAGAGGGCCCGCGACGGCCTCGGCGACGCTCGAGCATGTCGACCAAACCAAGGCGTCTCGTGCGGGCATGATGAATCCGCCAGTCGCATACGCGTCATGGCCAGCAAAGGGTCGGGCCTCTGACTGGATTCTCACCGTCGCCCCAACCCTGGGGTTGCACTCCATCCCAGGCTACGCCGACGGCGACGTGCATGGCGGCTTCAACCCCAACGTCACCTTCCCCCATGGCCGCCCTGCCCAGCGCACGCCATCACCCGCCTTCCCCGGCGTGCAGTACCCACCATACAATTACTCGCCGCCGGCCTACGCCGCCTAACCGGCGCCGCCTCTCCGGCGTGGGGCGCTGCTCTTCTCACAAGCATCGTCGTCGCACCTCGGCGACACGGACACGATGGAGGTCGACATGGACGACGTCATCACGACCGGCTCGGCCGCCGCCGCCACCTCCCCCGGGTTCACCACCCAAGACGACGCAATCGATCTCAACGGCGGCATGGACGGCGAGCTCGACTATGGTGAGGAGGAACCGGAGGAGAAGGAGGAAGAGGAGGAGGAGCCGGCGCCTACTCAAGCGAGCAAAGGGAAGAAGAAGAACAAGAGGGAGGCCAGGACCGGCAAGCCGCGCATCAAGTGGGTGTCCAAGGAGGACGAATGCCTCGACCCGATCACCGGCACGAACCAGAGCGTCAACACATATTGGGAGCGGATCAAGGCCGAGTTCAACGAGCGCAAACTTGTCGACCCCTACTTCAAAGGTGTCTACATGCAGTGCGGGTCGAAGGCAATGGCGAACCATTGGGGGCTGATGTCTACTACGCAACCTTCTTCTTGTAGACGTTGTTGGGCCTCCAAGTGCAGAGGTTTGTAGGACAGTAGCAAATTCCCCTCAAGTGGATGACCTAAGGTTTATCAATCCGTGGGAGGCGTAGGATGAAGATGGTCTCTCTCAAATAACCCTGCAACCAAATAAAAAAGAGTCTCTTGTGTCCCCAACACACCCAATAGAATGGCAAATTGTATAGGTGCACTAGTTCGGCGAAGAGATGGTGATACAAGTGCAATATGGATGGTAGATATAGGTTTTTGTAATCTGAAAATATAAAAACAGCAAGGCAACTAATGATAAAAGTGAGCACAAACGGTATTGCAATGCTTCGAAACAAGGCCTAGGGTTCATACTTTCACTAGTGCAAGTTCTCTCAACAATAATAACATAATTAGATCATGTAACAATTCCTCAACATGCAACAAAGAGTCACTCCAAAGTCACTAATAGCAGAGAACAAACGAAGAGATTATTGTAGGGTACGAAACCACCTCAAAGTTATTCTTTCCGATCAATCCATTGGGCTATTCCTATCAGTATCACAAACAACCCTAGAGTTCGTAGTAAAATAACACCTTAAGACACACATCAACCAAAACCCTAATGTCACCTCAAGTATCCGCGGGTATGATTATACGATATGCATCACACAATCTCAGATTCATCTATTCAACCAACACAAATAACTTTAAAGAGTGCCCCAAAGTTTCTACCGAAGAGTCAAGACAAAAAGGTGTGCCAACCCCTATGCATAGATTCCCAAGGTCATGGAACCCGCAAGTTGATCACCAAAACATACATCAAGTGAATCAGTAGAATACCCCATTGCCACCACAGGTATCCCACGCAAGACATACATCAAGTGTTCTCAAATCCTTTCAATCCGATAAGATAACTTCAAAGGGAAAACTCAATCCATTACAAGAAGGTAGAGGGGGAGAAACATCATAAGATCCAACTATAGTATCAAAGCTTGCGGTACATCAAGATCGTGCCAAATCAAGAACATGAGAGAGAGAGATCAAACACATAGCTACTGGTACATACCCTCAGCCCCGAGGGTGAACTACTCCCTCCTCATCATGGAGAGCGCCGAGATGATGAAGATGGCCACCGGTGATTGATCCCCCCTCCGGCGGGGTGCCGGAACAGGGTCCCGATTGGTTTTTGGTGGCTACAGAGGCTTGCGGCGGCGGAACTCCCTATCTAGGTTTCTTTTCGCGGGTTTCTGTATTTATAGGAATGGTTGGCGTTGGGAACAAGTCAGGGGCGTCTCCGAGTCATCCACGAGGCAAGGGGCGTGCCCTCCACCCTCGTGGATGGCTCGGGACACTTCTGGCCCAACTCTTTTTACTTTCGGGGCTTCTTTTGGTCCATAAAAAATCCACAAAAATTGGCAGGTCAATTGGACCCCGTTTGGTATTCCTTTTCCGTAAAACTCAAAAACAAGGAAAAAAACAGAAACTGGCACTGGGCTTTAGGTTAATAGGTTAGTCCCAAAAATCATATAAAATATCATATAAATGCATATAAACATCCAAGATGGATAATATAATAGCATGGAACAATAAGAAATTATAGATACGTTGGAGACGTATCAGGGGCTCATCTAAACGGCGTGCAACAAATGGCATGAGATCGTCGAGGAGATCGTGGCTCGCCCGGAGAGCGGCCGCCAGCATCGAGGATCAGGTAAGGGGCACGCCGGTCTCTCCCTTGTTCCCCTTTTCGGAGAGTTCGCCCGCCGACTGTTGTTCCTCGGTGCAATTGGTGCGGATGTTCGCCATGTTTCGCCAGGACAGCGTCGACCAAGATTTCAAGTACCTCCACATCTTCCGGCGGATCGAGAAGTGCGGGAACTAGGTGGACGTCCGGCGCACTCTAGCCAAGGCCAACGAGATGTACAAGCCAGACGCGCCAACACCGGGCGTGGCCGATGGTCGGCCTGACGGCAACAAAGGGGCGAAGAAGGGGAAACACGCCGAGGCCGCTACCGTGCGTGTGCAAGAGTCCATCGAGCATTGCCTCACCGACCTGGGCCACCGTGCGGGAAGAGAAGACCGAGGCGCTGTGGTCGGCGTTGATGACGAACAGCACCGTCAAACTCGACCTGCTCCGCATCAACGTCGACCTGCTCCGCACTAACGTCGCCGCGAAGAAGAGGAACACCGACCTGGCTTTCCTGATGGGAGGGGCGGACATGCTCCGGAGCGACAACCCACAGCTCAAGGCGTGGTACTTGGTGGAGCGCGGCCTCTTCCTAAACCAGATGCTGTCGACGGCGCCACCAACTCCAACGCCGACGCCCACGCCCCCTCCGAGCCCGAGCGATGATGCATCTACGACGCCCAGTAGCACAGAAGCCGCTCCGACGCCGCCCAGCACTGAAGCCGCGCCGACCCCCAGCCCTGAAGCCGCGCAGACGCCGCCTAACCCTCGCACGCCGACTACCCTGACGCCGCGGGAGGACGACATCACCGTTTGATGTGTTTGCCTACATGCAGACGAACTTTCTATTTTGATTGTCGAACTGTGGCAACGCGAACGCCGATCTGTGGTGTTGTGATCGTCGGACTCATGGCGTTTTTTCTGGGAGCGGGAATGGACAAAGTTTGAATTTGAGACGCCTTGGGTGAGGCACCTAGGGGCGTGGCTGGGGCCTAGATCGCCGCCAGGGCCTAAAATTCGCCAGGGGGGAGCCCAAAGCAGTGTCGGCCTATGCGCTGGGGGGCTGAACGAGTGGAGATGCTCTAATCGAGACCACCACAATCAATAGCAATCAAGCGGGGTGTAGGCTTTTACCTCTATCGTGAGGGGACGAACCTGGGTAAACTCGCGTCTTCTCATTTCCGATCAACCTTGTCCAAGTTTCCACCTAGTAGCGATGGCCTCACAACTAATTAGTCTTCTCACGAAGATATCTGTTGTGACAAAACCACGACATTGTGGCTCTCAGATTACTACTACAAAAGGTGCAGGTACAGGTAAAGCGGTGCTTTGATGTGAGAGCGATGCTTCTTTCTATTTGGAGTTCTTCTTCTTCTTTGACGATCATAGGATGGGTTCCCGGTTGGCAGCCTGGGTTTAGCAGGGTGGATGCCTTTCTTCTTTTGTTTGATTCATCAATAGTCCGATCCTGCTCTTTTGTATGATGATTGTTATGTACTGATGTATTCATGTTGTAGCTTGTGGCGAGTGTAATCCTTTATCTGGTACTCTCATCTATTCAGTACATGATATATTGTAAAGATATCCAGCTTGCGAAGCGTCTCTGAATATGCGCTTATATCCTTGGTGGGACTTCCAAGTTCCTCAAGGATAGGACTGCATATTGGGTGTTACAAAGAGCCCCATAGCCCTCGCCGTGTGTACATAGTGGGGGCTAGGGTTTTACATGAGGTAGATCCAATCTGGTCGCCGCCATACTGACTTGGGGGTCAAGATGGTCTCTAGACACTTTATCTGATCCTCCGGGCTCCCTTTGGTCACCTGGATCTGTGGTGGGCTAAATTGGCCCTGTGGTAGGCCTACTGTCGAGTTCCTGGACAGATGCCACCCCCGGTGCATTACACCGTGAGACGATGTCGAGGCTCAAGGGGCATCACAGGGGGGGGGGCAAGGTCGAGGCTCAGGCGCTGGCTGGAATGGCTGGCAACACTCCACCCTAGACTTGGCGAAGACGACGAGCGGTGCCTGAGGCAGATACGATCGGTGGTGGTCTCCTATGGCGGCGGGGGGTGGGTAGGGTGGAGTTGTCGGTGATGGCTCAGCGATGCATTTGCACAGAGGGGCAGCAGCGGGCGGATCCACTGCAAGGAAAAAGAGAGATAGGGTGAGGGAAGAGAAAGAGAGTCGATGGAGGAGGAGCTGGGAGGAGAGGGCCACTGTTGGGTGGTGTCCTTGCCGAGCAGCCCCATGCCCCCAGGCACCTCTTGCACCCTCGCCCTTCTCCGTCGCAACCGTGAACACCATCGACGCCCTAGAGGTGGTCAGTGACAAGGTCCTCGCTCCAACTGTGTAGCACCAGCGCACGCGTCGGCACTCGAATAGAAGGACGTCGAGGGTAGCAGGGCGGTGTTGTACCTCTTCCTCGCCTGCAACAACATGCAATTATCCATCGTGGCTTACAAGGTGTGGCAGAGGTACTAGAGTCGCACACGTGCACGGTCGCCGTCGCGCTCCGGCAGCTCAACAGGCTCTTCAATTGCTCCCACGACCATGCCATACGTGAGGGGCCACGACATGGAGCCGTTACGGCGATGTCGTCCGTGGTGGTCCTTGGACGCGATGAGCCTGACCTTGGCGCCGGTGATGGGCGCGGTCAGAGCAGGGCTTTTCTTAGACGTCCCGGTGAGCGGGCCGAAGCAATTAGCGAAGTAATGCATCCTGACGTGCAGGCCTAAGCAATTAGTGAAGTAATCAAACCAATTAGCATTTATCATCAGTCTTTTTTACCACTGACAATTTTCCGGTGCGGTGATTTTTACGACGAAATGTAATGTGATGGTTTTCTGCTAGTGACATTGTGGTGGTTTTTTTTATTTCACTGTACAGACTCTTCCAGGATCACATTATTTCACCGTACAGACTTTTCTCTTATTTGTAAGACTCTCACTAACGAGGCATGCATCACATTCCACACGAACCATCTTAGTGGATCACGCACCGCCCGGAGAGCAGAGAACACAAAATAATTCTTTATTTTCATGTAGAATAAAGTGAGCCGAGCCTTATAAAACATCTCTCTTTCATTCCTGTCCACAAGAAAGAAATCCAAAACCCGATGAACTAGAGATTTAGCGCACCAGGTCAAACAACTGAAAAACCGCCTCGCCAGCCCTGTATAAAGAGCAAGACCCGGCAAACTTGTCTCCCAAACCAACAATCCCCATCCCCAAGAAATTAAACCTCAACAAACCCCTTCCATGTCCGACCACCACCTCGCCGGCGACCACCACTCCTCCCCGGCGAGCACCGCCACCACGGCCCTCGGAACCCTGCTGCTCTTGCCGTCGGAGCTCCTCCACGAGATCCTCATCCGCCTGGCGCTCCCGGAGCTGCTCCGCGTCCGCTCCGTCGCCCGTCCCCTGTCCCACCTCATCTCCTCCCCGGACTTCCGCCGCTTCTACCACCTGTCCTCCGTCTCATCCGGCCCCGCCCCGGCCGCCGCGTGGCTCCTCGTGTTCAAGAAGCTCCCGCCCCGCGGCGCCGCGCTACGGGGCTTCCACGGGCCGTCCGGCCGCTGGTTCCGTATCCCTGTCTCCGACATCATCTCCCCCGCCGTGCCCCCGGGAGAGGACCTCTACTTCCTCGCCGCCTCCGGCAGCTCCTTCCTGTTCGCCGCCAACGGCCGCCGCGAGCTCGTGGTGGTTGACCTGTCGGCCCAGTCCGCCCGGCGGCTCCCGCCGTCCCCGCTCGGCCCCCGCGGCACCTCGTCCTGGCGTCGCTTCGGCCTCAAGCTCGTGGCCGATCCCCCCGGATCAAGCCAGTTTAGGTACACGTCCTTTTCTTTCGGAGGAGAATTCTGGAAATCTCCTTTTCTCTTCTTTGTAAAAATAAAAACAGCACTAATCTTGACGCTTTTCGTACTCCGTATTTCATTTCACAGCCGGTTATTATTTATACATCTGATTGTTTTGTAGCTGTACGATGTGATCTGATCGATGATGATACGTCTCATCTATTTATTTTTCTCTCCAACAAGGTTTCTCTTCGCCGAGCTGGTGAACAACAGGCCCTTCCTCTTCGAGTACCAGTCTGACACCGACGTGTGGCAATCATCGGAGGCGGTGCAGGCAAATGGTCCCTCCGCACCGGCAGGTCCCGACGGCACGTACCTGTGCGCTGCCCACGCCGGGCCGGACTGCGTGATGGTGTACTCAGGCCCGGGCGTGGACAGGCCGGTCTTCTTCCGGCCGCGGTTCCCGGACAACCCGAACGCGGGCGGCCACGGCGATCGGCTCCACGTGTACGGCGACGGCAGCGCCGTGGTGGTCCGATCAACGGTGATCGACGAGCCGAGCCGGACTCGGGTGAAGGTGGTGGTGGGGGTGGACCTGTACGGGCTCGGGTCGGAGGTGGGAGGCGACTGGCAGCTGGTGTCCACGGTGCCCGGCGAGCTGATCGAAGGGTTCAGGAAGCCGTACGCCGTGATGACGGGGCTGCTGGCGGAGAGGGAGGGCGTCATCAGGCTGGTGCTCATCTCCAACTGCAGGGGCGCGTGGGACCTGGTGTGGCTATCGTACGACCGCGCGCGTGGCGAGTGGAGGTGGGTGCCGGTGCCGGACTGGGGCGGCGCCAAGGGACTCAACATGGCCGGCATCGCCGTGTCGTCCACCTTCTCTCGTCTCTGGCCGCCGGCGCCAACCATCTGCCGCTGAACCGTCTTGCCGTAGTACGTGTTGCTTGTGTCTGTACGTACAGTGGGCAAGGTAGCGTGGGGGATTATTGTTCATGGGAGAGGTGTTTGGCCGGACGTGGCAACACCTCTGTTCTCCCCGCCATCTCCCTGCCGCTGGGGCCGTCGCATAGGTGATGGCTGGTCGATGCGGACAGGTGATGGCGTGAGTGTGCTTTTAGATAAGGAGTGGTGTGTCCGTGTGTGTGCGTGCTTCTCTCTGGTGTGCCTTCTCTAAGGAAAAAAATTACTCCTTCTGTTTCAAAATAAGTGTCTTAACTTTGTATTAATTCGAGAACGGGGCGTCGGCCCGTTTGGCTGGCAGCCCATTCGAGTTCAAGTCATGTGCTTTGACGCGGGTGCTTTCGGAGTTTCTTCTATAAAAAAAGCCAACGAGGGTTAGCCCTTGTGTTGGTCTCTTTTTTTAACTTCGTATTAATTCTAGTATAAAATTATACTAAGGTTGAGACACTTATTTTGAGACGGAGTAAGTATTTTTTTTTACCTATGTACCTAAATCCAGGTTTTGGTAATTATGCCATTGCCACATTCTGCAGCCGTGATATATATAGAGTACACGATATATTTTGTGTGGGGCTCCGGAGAAATTTAGTGAAACGGATACGGTATTAAACTCGTCATCATAATGCAACGTCACTCTAATGTCAGATGGGATAGGGGAGGTTTCTGGACTGTTCGTCGGCTTCTTTGCCGACGTTGCCGCTTAACTGCTTAATGTCAAATCCTGTGTTGTGTGATGGAGAATATTGAGAAGGACTAGGCGGAGAAAATTGGTCACAAGAGCTTCTGTAGCTGTACCCGCGAGGGGGTAGACGACCAAAGCGTTAAGGCACTAGCCGTTGTACGTCAGTACATGGGCGCTGAAGAGGATGTGTGTGGGCCCGAATGTAGGTGATCCGTCCACGTCCTCTTTAGCTTTTGCATAAAGCAGCACAAGGACTCCCATCCCAGGTTCTACGACCCGCGCATTTAGGCTTTACGCGAGCGTAATTATCCTCTAATGGAACCACCAAAACACTGGTTACAACAGCAAAAAGACCAACAAACGAAGCAATTTAGGCAAATACTCCCTCCGTCCGGGATTACTTGTCTCACAAATTAATGTTTAAGGATTACTTGTCTCACAAATTAATGTATCTAAACGTATTTTAGTTCTACATAAATCCATTTCTACCCATTCCCGTGACAAGTAATTTCTGACACAGGGAATACTATCAACAGAACGAGCAAGCAGTCATGCATATAGACCGAAAAGCATGGGTCATACGAGGGACATGGCTGGAGATCTCACTCGATCGCCTCGAGGAATATGACAGGATTTTCGGGATCAATTCATCTGGCAAATACTGCACGCACGTACATGCAATCTGGTCCTCCTATGTGTACATGGGGTTTGCTATTTGTGTGATCACATCATCCCACCACTTGGGCCGCCCTATGAGCCGACCTAGTAGAACTGGGCAACAAAAAGATGGGCTCACATGTTTCTGCTACTTTGCCCTCTCGGCTCTCGGCCAGCCGCTGCTAATGCTCCCCTTGTCTGTCATAGGCCCTGTTTGGATCCATGAGTTAGAGTTAGTTTGAGCTAGTTTGGGTTCATATAGCCCTAAAGTATCCAAACATGAGGGCTAGTTTGAGCTAGTTGCATCTAACCCATCCAAAAAAACTATCCCACCCAAGAGGTGCTAATTGGAGCTAGTTCTTTTGGGGCCCTCTAAAAAAACACAAAAAAAATACTATCTCTCTATCACTCCCTCCATCCAAATGATTGAGAAAGTGCATTTATTGTCAATCTAACCCTGTCATCCAAACGCCTTTTTGGCTAGAGTTAGTTCAGGGATAGTCATAAGCTAGAAACTAACTCTAACCTCTAGCTAAGTTAGAGTATCCAAACAGGGCCATAGTCGAATAGGACACAAAGTGTCAACGTGACATGAGATTGCATGTTTGATACGATTCGAGCTTCGCAATGCCAAACACAAAATCGGTCGCCGGATAGCTTGCACGTAAGAAACATCAAATAGTTAGCTTTGGCTTTCCGTTGGACATGCTGAATTCATTACTTGCTCCTGTTTAGAGAGTAGCAGTTAGATTCCAGCGGAAATGAAACCAGGTGTGACGGAAATTTTGCGGAAACACAATAGAATTGCAACAATGGTTGAATTTCCACACCAGCTCACCATGCCTTTCCAGGCCGGTTCTCAAAATTTGCTTACAATACAAACTAACCAGCACCATGATGCTGCTCACTGTTACAAACTCTGGAAAGAAATCGTCAATCGTTCCTTCATCATTATTTCTGCTCAACGTAACCAGTATCCTCCTGCCTATGGCTTCTCCAAAAAAGGTTGACCGGTCTTATTGAGCTGGAGATGAGTCGGACGGTGAGTTCTCAGTTCCATTTGATTGCTCCACCAATACATCAGTAGCCGCCTCAGGTTCCTTGGGTGCCGCCGTTTCTACTTTCTCTTTTGACATCTCCTTTCTGAGATCCTCTTTGGCCAAGCTTGAGAATTGCTTGTCCAATGATCTTGCCGCGCCTAGCCATGCAAGCACGATCACCAACAGTATACCGCCAAGGTAGGGGGTCGAGTTTGCCAAAGAGCCAAATATCAGGATCAAAAACTGTTGGATCAGCGCACCACCCGACTTGCCCAATGGGTTGCAGACAACATCAATGGCTGCCTTTCCCTTCAACTGTAAACGGACCAAACAAAAGTTAGCATGTGCAGCATAACAATGGTGCAGTCAGTGAGTTCTGAAGAATAGAGAATTTGCTAACCAAACAAGGTGCGAAGCAGGAAACATGAAGGACAATATGGTATGGTGTTTACTGGACTAGGCTACATGTGCAATGATCTTCTAAGACTGCTCGCGGCAAGGAATTGCGCTTGTTGAAAGTACTTATAAGTCTACAACACATTCAACAGCAGGGAAAAACAAGTAATGTCGTTATCCAACTATAGGACCATGCTGAGCTCTGTATGAGATTTGATATGTTTAATAAAGGTATATCTCATCTGCGTCCTGAGAAAATTGAACAGATTATCAAGTTGCCATACTAAATTCCTTATGACAGCAACCGATAATTATGCGTAAATTATTTACTAATATTTACATATATTTAATCAAGAATTTGCTAGAGTAAACACATATCAAGCAACCAATTAACATACATGAAATACCACTACACAGAAAAGAACATCAGTAAATAAATATATATTTTTCACAGAAAATTTACAAGGGAATCACAAAGATAAAAATGGAGTCCGGAAGGATGAACAAACCTTCATATCACCATCCAAAGGAATATAGGCCATTTCCTTGCACGGGTCGAATAAACTGTACTTTGCACTCTTGCTAAATATGTTCTGCAGCGCACCCACATAAACAGCCGCAAGAAGAGGGGTCATACCCCACGTGGCAAGCAGGGGAGTCAGTGGTTGCCCAAACAAAATCAGAGAGAAGAAACCAACGCCAGTCACCAACAAAACTGTGGGGGTGATCATGGCAGCCACCCCCCAGCCAAATCTTTGGAATATAATCCGGCCTAACAGCATCATCGTGAAAGTTGCAATTCCAGTTGCGGTAGAGAAATCACCCATGAAAGATGAGTACTCGTTTGGACTGGGGAACTGCCAAAATGAATAAGGAATAATTACTGCAATGAAATGGTTAAAGGAGTACAAGGAAAGAAGAAAAAGAAAAGCCGGAAAAATTTACCTGTGCCTTGAGCTTCGATTTCCATGTGACTTCCACAAGATTGATACTAATGCCATATGCAACGACTAAGGTAGCAAGGTCCCTCACATATTTTGAAGAGATCAGAACTTTCATACTCTCTTTCATGCTAAGCTTCGGTTTGTTCTGTTGAAACAATGGATATCAGAATATGTAAGTGGTAATAAAAAGGGAAGCACATTCAAGTATTCTACTGACCTTTTTCTTCTTGTGGTCAGATTTCGGAAGAGAAGGATCATTCAAGACAAGCTTGTTCACTCCCCAATAGATGGAAGTAATGACAAGCCCAAGAAGTACCACTATGCCCATCATTCCTTTCAAAGATACCTCCCAACCATCAACTCCTGGACCCATTGTCTTCCGCAAATTTGAGAAATACTTCACAGTACGCCCAGAAAAGATAAGGGCAATATTTGCCCCAAGGCCAAATAGAGGGTAGAATTCTTTAGCTTCATCGACTGTGGTGATCTGAAAAAGATTTAATCAACTCAACTGGAGCACAAAGGCTATCATTTAATAAGAAAGCTGAGCAAATATAAAATAAATATTCAAACTCAAAATTCCATATGGCAGGCACAATAAGGACATGGACAAACAAAGCCATCACAAAGGTACCCTTTCTCCAGCCTCTGGCAGGCATTATGATTGACTAACAAGAGTTGATCGCAAAGCAACTGTTGGAAGTGGAAATTAACTACCAGATCCTTCTGCGATAAAACAGCAGCCAATCCTTATGTAGAGTGTCTGGCTTACACTGCTATGGTGTGGTCTTCAGATACATAACTCCCTCACTACGTAAGTGACAATGCAGGCTCATAGGCTCTGACTTCTTAATATGCTCTCAATACTCCCACTTAGAGGTACTTTCAATAAAGCTGACTGCAGAACAGAATGTTTCACATCTGAAACGACAATAACTTAACAAGAATGGCCGTCAAATTATGATAACTGACCATTGGAAACGTACGAGTGCAAAACGTGACAGTGATGAATATTTGCATACATTATCCCCGTGTTCTCCTTCTGTAATTTTATTGATTTGTGTTCACTCCTTTTTAGCAAGTTTCAGAAATGTTGTCCTGATTGTCTCTCTCAAAAGAAATTGCAGCTAGTAAAATGCATAGAATGTCCATGAACGCATATCAAGTATGAACAAGGTACCCTTCCATTCTGGAAGAGAAGTAGTCATAATGCAAAAACATATTATTAGCTTTGCTCAAGACTAAATTGCTCATAACTATCTCAGAAGGTGCAAACCATATCCAGCCAGGTGTTGCATAAAACAAATATACACAACCAGTTGATGACTGAAAACAACTCAAACCTAATTCAGGTTGGGAAGCTAGCAATCATGCGGCAGACGATATTCGTAGCACAAAGCAACAAGCACATAGACCTCAATCAACAGTTTCAGCCATAGCGAAATGCTACAATGCAGGACCTACAAAATACCACTGCTACAAAGAGCACATCCCATTTATGTCATCATCAGCCGTCTAACCATTCTGACAGAGAGAAGTTTTGTTCACGAATAACCAACCATCCCGTCAAAGTATTTGATTGTGAACGGTCGAAACTAGTGCACAAAATTAGCCTGGAAACTAACGACGGGACTGACGTTTGCACATTCCAAGGTTGAACGAAAAAACCAAAGCCGTAGTAACTCACCTGGTTGGCAAAACCCCAGAAGAGGACAGAGACGACGACGCTGCCCCACAGCTCGGCCATGACATAGAATAAGCAGAAGCTCCAAATCCTGAGGATAGCTACCGGTCCAAGGAAGCTCGGGCCGAGCGCCGCTAGAAGCTTGTCGGCGAGGGCGGTGGGGTGGATGGCATCCCTGAGCGGGTAGAGCACGAAGCCGAAGAGGCCGAAGAAGGCGATGAAGGGGAATATGACGGTGTAGAAGAGCGCCTCCCGGGAGAGCACGTCGGAGAGCTTGGAGTATGCCAGCATGAAGCCGATGGCCATGGGCAGGTTGACCCACGTCTTGAGGAAGGGGATAATTTCCGCGCTGCTCCCCTTGGCGGTGACCACCAGCACGTCCTTGGTGTCCCGAAGGATGGTGTAGTTGAAGAGGATGCAGAAGAACATCAGGCCCAGGGGCACAATCTTCTTAAGCGTCGGGAGGCCGACGCCGAGGTACTTCTTGACCTCCGGCTGCGCCGGCGGCTGTGGCACCGCCGCCGCGGCCGCCGCGCTGCAGGAGACGCCAGCACCAGCACTGGTCCTGCGCTTCAAGAGCCCATACCCCAGGACGGCGTCCTGCGAGGAGGGGGCCCTCGACGAGAGGAGTGGGGATTGGAGGGCGGCGGGCCTGGAGCTGGACCCGGTGGATAGGGACGCGCGGGTGGCCCGGAGGCGCGGGAGGGGGAGGCGGGGCCCCGCCCGGAGAGAGAGGCCGGGCTTGGCGCTGAGGAGAGCGAGCGACTCCATGGGTGGGTGGGTGGCGGCGCTCTGCTTTGCTCGTCTCGTCGCCGCCGCTTCCTCGCCCGCACCAAGGTGCGGATTGGGGGGAGAGGGAGGGGGAAGGTGGGGAGGGGCCGAGAGAGGGAAGTGGGTGTCGAGCTTGGGCGTGTATTAAAAGATGGCGCATCCGTATGAGGACGGGATCGGCCGTGGGTTTTCGTGCCCAAGACGATCGTGGCCGTTGGTTTGGGTTCTGGGGTTGGGGTTGGTGGGAGCAACGAGACGGCGTCGGGCGGCCGCCCCACGTGGGTTTTGTTTCATCGGGGCAAAGCAGGAGTTCTCCCACTACTTTTTCACGTTACCGAAGTCCAATTCAAAAAAAAAAAAAACGGGCAAGTCAGATCAAATTCAACTTCGAAGGCTTTTCTCCGTGGTTGGTGGTGGTGGTGAGGGTTTTAGAAGAGCACCTCATGAATACTACGACCTAGGGGAGACACCTCATGAAGAGCACCTCTTGTATACCTATATCAAGACAATGACCTAGGGGAGAACTAGGATTTCGACTCCACCGACGGAGGTTAGGCCTGACCACCACTACTCTCGTTGTTTATCTCTCATGCTTAGGCTGGCGAGGGAGGGTGTTGTCCTTCGCTAGAGCGACGTAGGGTTTATATGCCCATGGTGATGGTGAGCTCATCCTCGGTAGGGGATAAAGGGAAAGGAGGTGCAAGTTGATCTATTTATTGAAGAAATCGGATACCTACACTTAGGCGGGCTTCGGGTAGGAGCACCGCTAAGAGAAATGAGTACCATGAGCTTCAATTGTCGCGGCTTTGGTAGCGCTATGACAATATGAGAACTTTGCGAGTTGGGAAATAGCATACCCTTATCATGTTGTGTGTTTTATAAACTCGGATTCATAAAGTTGTGTTGACAAGTTAACCGATACATTAGGTTTTCATAAATGGTCTGTTGGAGGTTTAGGCCTTTTTGGAACAACAATACAAATGTCGCTACCACATTGATGCTATTGTATCCGGTGTGTGGTATGGATATGTGCCACTTGACTAACGTTCACGGAGAGGTGAGGACATCATACAATATAAAACATATGATACACTAAATTTCATTTGTTCTTCATTGTCCCTCCCATGGTTATGTACTGGTGACTCCAGTGAACTCCTCCATCACGGGGAACATGAAAGTGTGTAAGAGTTAACCCAATGTGCCACGAAAAATCTGTCCATGAATCCTTTGGGATTCAATGAGATTATGTGATGCATATCTAGTATAATTCTCAAAGATACCCATAGTGACATCGGGGTAACTCTCTAGATTAAGATTAGAACGATAAAGGTCGTGAGATGGTTGCTTAATATAATTTCCGAGGTTGCCATGATGACGGTGTCCTGGATTGGGGGTTGCTAACCTAGTCGGCCCATGTTCCTTGGATTGGGCCGATGGGCCCTCATTCATGATCAAGATGGACTCCGGAGGCCGTGAGTAGGAGGCGTGATTGAGAGTACCTCCACCAAAGATTTGACTATACTCCAAGATCTCTCATGCCGCCTTGCTCCTAGATACTGACCTTGTAACCCTAGATACCCTACCTGGCGTGTATATAAGCTAATGGTTGTAGCCCGTAGAGGGGACACCAACACAATATCATTCTCATAGCCCTAGAGTTAGACCACACATTACGATCTCGGGGTAGATCAACTTTGTATTCGATACATTTCCATCAATATAAAGAAGAGCGGGATGTAGGGTTTTACCTCCATCAAGAGGGCTCGAACCTGGGTAAACATTGTCTCCCTTGTCCCTGTTACCATTGATCCGAGATCCATAGCTCGGGACCCCCTACCCTGAGGTCTGCCAGTTTTGACACCAACACTGGTGCTTTCATTGAGAGTTTTGTTGTGCGATCGACAGAAGGATCGACGGGATCACCGGTCAACGCCCCCGAGCTTGTAGGGCTGACCTTCACGCCTGAAGTATCAAGCATGAAGATGCCTCCACACAAATTGGAGGCGGAGCATGACCCCTCTTTGGCTCCTGCGAGGGATTCCCCTAAGGACGAGGGGCTAAAGTATTTTTTGGAAGGAGAGTCAAACAATGGTCTGGCAATGGTCGAGAGGGATGATCTTCGAATCAACCCGTTCGGACCAACGACCACCGATCCGACAATGGACGAGGATTAGGGTTTCGGACCCACGATCTTTAGAGGTCGGAACTCGTTCACTCACCTCTCATGTGGAGTATCGCCCCGATAACTCCAGCCCGCCCTGATGTCTGGTATCTGGCCTACGTACAACAACTCCTAGATGAATCGATTATGCACTTCTTGTTGGAGATATGCCCTAGAGGCAATAATAAAAGCATTATTATTATATCTCCTTGTTCATGATAATTGTCTGTTCTTCATGCTTGAATTGTATTGTACGGAAACAGCGATACATGTGTGAATACACATACCACAATGAGTCTCAGGTAGGCCTCTAGTTACCAGCTCGTTGATCAACAGATGGTCACGGTTTCCTGACCATGGACATGAGATGTTGGTGATAACGGGATCACATCATTAGGAGAATGATGTGATGGACAAGACCCAAACTTGAGCATAACACGAGATCGTATAGTTCGTAATGCATAAGCTTTTCGGTGTCAAGTATTTATTCCTTAGACCATGAGGTTGTACAACTCCCGGATACCGTAGGAGTACTTTGGGTGTTCCAACCGTCACAACGTAACTGGGTGGCTATAAAGGTACGCATCGGGTATCTCCGAAAGTGTCTGTTGAGTTGGTACGAACCGAGACTGGGATGTTGTCACTCCGTACGACGGAGAGGTACCTCTGGGCCCACTCGGTAAGACATCATCATTATGAGCTCAATGTGACTAAGTAGTTAGTCACGGGATGATGGATTACGGATCGAGTAAATAGACTTGCCATAACGAGATTGAACAAGGTATCGGGAATACCGACGATCGAATCTCGGACAAGTACCGTACCGATGGACAAAGGGAATAACATACGGGATTGAGTGAATCCTTGACACGATGGTTCATCCGATGAAGATCATCGAGGAACACGTGGGAACCAACATGGGTATCCAGATCCCGCTGTTGGTTATTGACCGGAGAGTCGTCTCTGTCATGTCTACATGTCTCCTGAACCCGTAGGGTCTACACACTTAAGGTTCGGTAATGCTAGGGTCGTAGAGATAAATGCACGTGGAAACCCGAAAGTTGTTCGGAGTCCCGGATGAGATCCCGGACGTCACGAGGAGTTCCGGAAAGGTCCGGAGGTAAAGATTGATATATAGGAAGTCCAGTTTCGGCCAACGGGTGATCTCCGGGGGTCACCGGGAGCGTCCCGGGACCACCGGAGGGGCCCCGAGGGTCCACCGGGTGGGGCCACCCATCCCGGTGGGGCCCCTAGGCCGCGAGGGGAAGTGTCCAGCCCTCTGGGCTGGCACACCACTAGGGGGCCCACCTCCCCATGCGCCTAGGGTTAAAACCCTAAGGGGAGGGGGGGCCACCACTTGCCTTGGGGGGGAAGGACTCCCCCCTGGCCGCCGCCCCCCTTGCAGATTGGATCTGCAGGGGGCTGGCGCCCCCTGGCCCCCTATATATATGTGGGGGGGGAGAGGGCAGCCGCACCCAAGCCCTGGCGCCTCTCCCCCTCCCGTCACACCTCTATACTCCCACGCAGGGCGCCCGGCGAAGCCCTGCTGCGATCTCCACTGCATCTGTCATCACGCCGTCGTGCTGCCGGATCTCTGACGACTTCTCCTCCCCCCTTGCTGGATCAAGAAGGAGGTGACGTTGCTGCACCGTACATGTGTTGAACACGGAGGTGCCGTCCGTTCGGCGCTAGATCATCGGTGACGAAGAACGTGAAGAGTACGACTACTTCATCCACGCTTCGTTGAAAGCTTCCGCTCGCAATCTCCATAACGGTATGTAGATGCACTCTTACTTGCTCGTTGCTAGATGTCTCCATAGTTGGATCTTGGTGAAAGCGTAGAATTTTTTTGAATTATGCTACGTTCCCCAACAGTGGCATCTGAGCCTAGGTTTTATGCGTAGCATCTTGCACGAGTAGAACACAAACAGTTGTGGGCGTTTTGATTTTGTTCAACTTTCTTACCGTTACTAGTCAACTTGATTCGGCGGTATTGTGGGATGAAGCGGCCCGGACCGACTTTACACGTACGCTTACGTGAGACTGGTTCCACCGACAGACATGCACTAGATGCATAAGGTGGCTGGCGGGTGTCTGTCTCTCCTACTTTAGTCGGATCGGATTCGATGAAAAGGGTCCTTATGAAGGGTAAATAGAAGTTGACAAATCATGTTGTGGTTTTGGCGTAGGTAAGAAACGTTCTTGCTAGAAATCCTATAGAAGCCACGTAAAACTTGCAACAACAATTAGAGGACGTCTAACTTGTTTTTGCAGCATGTGCTATGTGACGTGGTATGGCCAAAACGAAGATGTGATGAATGATATATGTGATGTATGAGATTGATCATGTTTTTGTAATAGGGAATCACGACTTGCATGTCGATGAACTTGACAACCGGCAGGAGCCATAGGAGTTGTCTTAATTATTGTATGACCTGCGTGTCACTGAATAACGCCATGTAATTACTTTACTTCGTTGCTAAACGTTAGCTATAGTAGTAGAAGTAATAGTTGGCGTGACGACTTCCTCAAGACACGATGCTGGAGATCATGATGATGAAGATCATGGTGTCGAGCCGGTGACAAGATGATCATGGTGCCCCGAAGATGGAGATCCAAGGAGCAAGATGATATTGGCCATATCATGTCACTTTAATTGATTGCATGTGATGTTTATCATGTTTATGCATCTTGTTTACTTAGAACGACGGTAGTAAATAAGATGATCTCTCACTAAAATTTCAAGTATTGTGTTTCCCCTAACTGTGCACCGTTGCTAAAGTTCGTTGCTCCGAAGCACCACGTGATGATCGGGTGTGATAGGTTCTAACGTTCGCATACAATGGGTGTAAGACAGATTTACACACGCGATACACTTAGGGTTCACTTGACGAGCCTAGCATGTACAGACATGGCCTCGGAACACGGAAGACCGAAAGGTCGAACACGAGTCGTATAGAAGATACGATCAACATGAAGATGTTCACCGTTGATGACTAGTCCGTCTCACGTGATGATCGGACACGGACTACTCGATTCGGATCGTGTATCACTTAGATGACTAGAGAGATGTCATTCTGAGTGGGAGTTCATTAAAATTTGATTAAGATGAACTTAATTATCATGAACTTAGTCTAAATTCTTTACAATATCTCTTGTAGATCAAATGGCCCACGCTCCAGTTTCCCTCAACTTCAACGCGTTCCTAGATAAAACCAAGCTGAAAGACGATGGTAGCAACTATACGGATTGGGTTCGTAACCTGAGGATTATCCTCATAGCTGCCAAGAGATCATATGTCCTAGAAGCACCGCTAGGTGATGCACCTGCTCCCGATGCGGACCAAGACGTTTTGAACGTCTGGCAGACGCGTAGTGATGATTACTCCCTGGTTCAGTGCGGCATGCTTTACAGCTTAGAGTCGGGGCTCCAAAAACGTTTTGAGCACCACGGAGCATATGAGATGTTCGAAGAGCTGAAAATGGTTTTCCAAGCTCATGCCCGAGTCGAGAGATATGATGTCTCCGACGCATTCTACAGCTGTAAGATGGAGGAGAACAGTTCTGTCAGTGAGCACATCCTCAAGATTTCAGGATTGCACAACCGCTTGTCTCAGCTGGGAATGAATCTCCCAGATGAAGCGGTCGTTGACAGAATCCTCCAGTCGCTCCCACCAAGCTTCAAGAGCTTCGTGTTAAACTTCAATATGCAGGGGATGGAGAAGTCCATTCCCGAGGTGTATTCGATGCTGAAATCAGCGGAGGTGGACATCAAGAAAGAACATCAAGTGTTGATGGTCAATAAAACCACTAAGTTCAAGAAAGGCAAGGGTAAGAAGAACTTCAAGAAGGACGGCAAGGGAGTTGCCGCGCCTGGCAAGCCTGTTGCCGGGAAGAAGCCAAAGTATGGACCCAAGCCTGAGACAGAGTGCTTTTATTGCAAGGGAACATGTCACTGGAAGCGGAATTGCCCCAAATATTTAGCAGACAAGAAGGACGGCAACGTCAAAGGTATATATGATATACATGTTATTGATGTGTACCTTACCAGCACTCGTAGTAGCTCCTGGGTATTCGATACCGGTGCAGTTGCTCACATTTGTAACTCAAAACATGAGCTGCGGAATAAACGGAGACTGGCGAAGGATGAGGTGACGATGCGCGTCGGGAATGGTTCCAAGGTCGATGTGATCGCCGTCGGCACGCTACCTCTACATCTACCCTCGGGATTAGTTTTAAACCTGAATAATTATTATTTAGTACCAGCTTTGAGCATGAACATTGTTTCTGGATCTCGTCTTATGCGAGATGGCTACTCTTTCAAATCGGAGAATAATGGTTGTTCTATTTATTTGAGAGATATGTTTTATGGTCATGCCCCGCTGGTCAATGGTTTATTTCTGATGGATCTCGAACGTAGTGATACACATATTCATAGTGTAGATGCCAAAAGATGTAAAGTTGATAATGATAGTCCCACATACTTGTGGCATTGCCGACTTGGTCATATTGGTGTCAAACGTATGAAGAAGCTCCATTCAGATGGACTTCTAGAGTCTCTTGATTATGAATCATTTGACACATGCGAACCATGTCTCTTGGGCAAGATGACCAAGACTCCGTTCTCCGGAACAATGGAGCGAGCAACCAACTTGTTGGAAATCATACATACCGATGTGTGCGGTCCAATGAGTGTTGAGGCTCGCGGAGGCTATAGTTATGTTCTCACCCTCACAGATGACTTGAGTAGATATGGGTATATCTATTTGATGAAACACAAGTCTGAGACCTTTGAAAAGTTCAAGGAATTTCAGAATGAGGTTGAGAATCAACGTGACAGAAAAATAAAGTTCTTGCGATCGGATCGTGGGGGTGAATATTTAAGTCATGAATTTGGCACACACCTTAGGAGCTGTGGAATTGTTTCACAATTGACACCGCCCGGAACACCTCAACGCAACGGTGTGTCCGAACGTCGAAATCGTACTCTGTTGGACATGGTGCGATCTATGATGTCCCTCACCGATTTACCGCTATCTTTTTGGGGTTATGCTTTAGAGACTGCCGCATTCACTTTAAATAGGGCTCCGTCGAAATCCGTTGAGACGACTCCGTATGAACTTTGGTTTGGCAAGAAACCGAAGCTGTCGTTTCTGAAAGTTTGGGGTTGCGATGCTTATGTCAAGAAACTTCAACCTGAAAAGCTCGAACCCAAATCGGAAAAATGCATCTTCATAGGATACCCAAAGGAAACAATTGGGTACACCTTCTACCACAGATCCGAAGGCAAAGTCTTTGTTGCCAAGAATGGATGCTTTCTGGAGAAAGAGTTTCTCTCGAAAGAAGTGAGTGGGAGGAAAGTAGAACTTGATGAGGTGACAGTCACCCCTCCTGTACCGGAAAGTAGCGCAGCGCAGGAAACTGTTCCTGAGGTGCCTGCACCGACAAGGGAGGAAGTTAATGATAATGATCATGAAGAAACTGATCAAGTTACTACTGAACTTCGAAGGTCCACAAGGGCACGTTCCGCACCAGAGTGGTACGGCAACCCTGTCCTAGAAATCATGTTGTTAGACAACGGTGAACCTTCGAACTATGAAGAAGCGATGGCGGGCCCAGATTCCAATAAATGTCTTGGAGCCATGAAATCCGAGATAGAATCCATGTATGAAAACAAAGTATGGACTTTGGTGGACTTGCCTGATGATAGGCGCGCCATAGAAAACAAATGGATATTTAAGAAGAAGACAGACGCGGATGGTAATGTGACCATCTATAAGGCTCGGCTTGTCGCTAAGGGTTATCGACAAGTTCAAGGGATTGACTACGACGAGACTTTCTCTCCCGTAGCGATGCTTAAGTCAGTCAGAATCATGTTAGCTATTGCCGCATTCTATGATTATGAGATATGGCAAATGGACGTCAAAACAGCATTCCTTAACGGCTTCCTCAAGGAAGAGTTGTATATGATGCAACCGGAAGGTTTTGTCGATCCAGAGAACGCTAACAAGGTATGCAAGCTCCAGCGCTCGATTTACGGGCTGGTGCAAGCATCTCGGAGTTGGAATATTCGCTTTGATGAAGTGATCAAAGCGTTTGGCTTTATACAGACTTATGGAGAAGCCTGTATTTACAAGAAAGTGAGTGGGAGCTCTGTGGCATTTCTCATATTATATGTGGATGACATATTGCTGATGGGAAATGATATAGAATTCTTGGAAAATGTAAAGGCCTACTTGAATAAAAGTTTTTCAATGAAGGACCTTGGAGAAGCTGCTTACATATTAGGCATCAAAATCTATAGAGATAGATCGAGACGCCTCATTGGTCTTTCACAAAGTACATACCTTGACAAAATATTGAAGAAGTTCAATATGGATCAGTCAAAGAAAGGATTCTTGCCTGTTTTGCAAGGTATGAGATTGAGCAAGGCTCACTCGCCGACCACGACAGAAGATAGAGAAAAGATGAGTGTCATTCCCTATGCCTCGGCCATAGGTTCTATCATGTATGCCATGCTATGTACCAGACCTGATGTGAACCTTGCCATAAGTTTGTTAGGGAGGTACCAAAGTGATCCCGGTACGGAACACTAGACAGCGGTCAAGAACATCCTGAAGTACCTGAAAAGGACTAAGGATATGTTTCTCGTTTATGGAGGTGACGAAGAGCTCGTCGTAAAGGGTTACGTCGATGCTAGCTTCGACACAGATCTGGATGACTCTAAGTCACAAACTGGATATGTGTATATTTTGAATGGAGGGGCAGTCAGCTGGTGCAGTTGCAAGCAAAGCGTGGCGGCAGCATCTACGTGTGAAGCGGAGTACATAGCTGCTTCTAAAGCAGCGCAGGAAGGAGTGTGGATGAAGGAGTTCATCACCGACTAAGGAGTCATTCCAAGCGCGTCAAGCCCGATGACTCTCTTCTGTGACAACACTGGTGCTATTGCTATTACCAAGGAGCCCAGGTTTCACAAGAAGACCAAGCACATCAAGCGCCGTTTCAACTCCATCCGGAATTATGTTCAGTATGGAGACATAGATATTTGTAAAGTGCATACGGATCTGAATGTCGCAGACCCGTTGACTAAACCTCTTTCACGAGCAAAACATGATCAACACCAGAACTCTATGGGTGTTTGATTCATCACAATGTGACTAGATTATTGACTCTAGTGCAAGTGGGAGACTGTTGGAGATATGCCCTAGAGGCAATAATAAAAGCATTATTATTATATCTCCTTGTTCATGATAATTGTCTATTCTTCATGCTTGAATTGTATTGTACGGAAACAGCGATACATGTGTGAATACACAGACCACAATGAGTCCCTAGTAGGCCTCTAGTTACCAGCTCGTTGATCAACAGATGGTCACGGTTTCCTGACCATGGACATGAGATGTCGGTGATTACGGGATCACATCATTAGGAGAATGATGTGATGGACAAGACCCAAACTTGAGCATAACATGAGATCGTATAGTTCATAATGCATAAGCTTTTCGGTGTCAAGTATTTATTCCTTAGACCATGAGGTTGTACAACTCCCGGATACCGTAGGAGTACTTTGGGTGTGCCAACCGTCACAACGTAACTGGGTGGCTATAAAGGTACGCATCGGGTATCTCCGAAAGTGTCTGTTGAGTTGGTACGAACCGAGACTGGGATGTTGTCACTCCGTATGACGGAGAGGTACCTCTGGGCCCACTCGGTAAGACATCATCATTATGAGCTCAATGTGACTAAGTAGTTAGTCACGGGATGATGGATTACGGATTGAGTAAAGAGACTTGCCATAACGAGATTGAACAAGGTATCGGGAATACCGACGATCGAATCTCGGGCAAGTACCGTACCGATGGACAAAGGGAATAACATACGGGATTGAGTGAATCCTTGACACGGTGGTTCATCCGATGAAGATCATCGAGGAACACGTGGGAACCAACATGGGTATCCAGATCCCGCTGTTGGTTATTGACCGGAGAGTCGTCTCGGTCATGTCTACATGTCTCCCGAACCCGTAGGGTCTACACACTTAAGGTTCGGTAACGCTAGGGTCGTAGAGATAAATGCACGTGGAAACCCGAAAGTTGTTCGGAGTCTCGGATGAGATCCCGGACGTCACGAGGAGTTCCGGAATGGTCCGGAGGTAAAGATTGATATATAGGAAGTCCAGTTTCGGCCAACGGGTGATCTCCGGGGGTCACCGGGAGCGTCCCGGGACCACCGGAGGGGCCCCGGGGGTCCACCGGGTGGGGCCACCCATCCCGGTGGGGCCCCTAAGCCGCGAGGGGAAGTATCCAGCCCTCTGGGCTGGCGCACCACTAGGGGGCCCACCTCCCCATGCGCCTAGGGTTAAAACCCTAAGGGGAGGGTGGCCACCACTTGCCTTGGGGGGCAAGGACTCCCCCCTGGTCGCCGCCCCCCCTGCCCTCCTATATATATGTGGGGGGGGGGAGAGGGCAGCCGCACCCAAGCCCTGGCGCCTCTCCCCCTCCCGTCACACCTCTATACTCCCACACAGGGCGCCCGGCGAAGCCCTGCTGCGATCTCCACTGCATCCGTCATCACGCCGTCGTGCTGCCGGATCTCTGACGACTTCTTCTCCCCCCTTGCTGGATCAAGAAGGAGGTGACATTGCTGCACCGTACGTGTGTTGAACGCGGAGGTGCCGTCCGTTCGGCGCTAGATCATCGGTGACGAAGAACGTGAAGAGTACGACTACTTCATCCACGCTTCGTTGAAACCTTCCGCTCGCAATCTCCATAACGGTATGTAGATGCACTCTTACTTGCTCGTTGCTAGATGTCTCCATAGTTGGATCTTGGTGAAAGCGTAGAAATTTTTTGAATTATGCTACGTTCCCCAACACTTCTGGGGTAGGTTCTCATATGTCAAAGACAAGATATCGGACTACCAGGACTCTGACGTAATCACAGCCTTCCAACGTGGATGCAAGGATAACGGCGTTTCGAACGTCCTTGCTCGTCGCTGCATTCAAACACTCCCGAAATTGGCCAACCCGGTGGCACGATTTTGCGCCGTCGAAGACGCCTGGCTGGCCAAGGAAAACGTGGACTCGATCTGTGAAGACTACCCGGAAGGCGACCAATCGGCACCTCGACATGAACCCCGCAAATGGAACACCTCGGGTGATCGACCTCAGAAGAAGAAGAATACCTCCGGTCACCCCGGGACAACTCTGGACGGCTTTCTGGATAAACCATACCCGATCAACGCCATTATGCTTAACTCCTGCCCGACTCACATCCTTCATGAATGTTGGGTGTTGAGGCAGGTGGCTAAAGGGGGACCCGCCCTCCTAGCGGATACCTCCTTCCACCTTGAGCAGACCTCGAAAGAAGATGAGGTCCTAATGATCTACGGGACCTTCATGTCCAACAACCGGCGCAAACAGGCCCTGCGGGAAATCAATTATGTCCGGCAGATGCCATCTCGGGGCACGTGGATAGACACACCAATTACGTTCGACCATAACGATCAACTGAAATCGGCCCCAGTTAGGAGTCCCGCCGCTTTGGTCCTCAACCCTATCATGGACAAGTGCCGACTCCATAAGGTCCTTATGGATAGAGGCAGCAGTTTGAATCTAATATATGCTAATACTCTGGATAAAATGCACATCAATAAATTGCACATAGAACAGAATACCACCACCTTTAAAGGTATAGTCCCTGGACGAGAGGCACGTGGTCTTTGGAACCCCGGATAATTACCGATCCGAGGAGATCACGTTTCACGTCGCTCCTTTCAAAAGTGGATACCACGCCCATCTCGGATGAGACGCTTTCTCTAGATTCTAAGCAGTGTCGCACTACTGCTACATGAAGCTCAAGATGCCAGGCCCGAAAGGGATCATTGCCATCTCAAGTGACTCCGACAGGACACTTAAAGCCGAGCATAAGACGTTGTCTCTTGCCCTCGAGACTTTGGCCAAAGACTTCACGGCTGAGGAGCTAACTGTGCTACACGCCGAAGTCGACCGGAATAATGTCGTCCGCAACAAAAGATCAAAGTCTACTTCTTTCAAACCGGACGACTAAATAGTCAAATTCCAAGTACACCCCACGGAACCTGCTAAAATCACGTCCATAGGGGCGAACCTCGATCCAGATATTGCCAAGGCCCTACACACTTTCCTGAAGGAAAACTGGGATATATTCGCCCGGCGTCGTGGGAACAGATATGACAGTAGAGATGAGGGGTACGTAAGAGAGGGCAGAGTCACTACAAAAAAAGACACATCCGTGACATTTTGGGACGAACGATTTTTTTTCCTCTCATGCTTATGGCACTTTTATGACAATAATTGTGACGAAACCCCGTATCATCATAGATGTGGTGGGCTCCTACTTCTATGACAACAAATCATGACAGAAAATGGGCTTTTTGTCCTGGGCGGTCCGGAGACGCAACTGCATGACATTATTTGGGCCGTCCATGACGCAAAAAATCGTGGTCGAACCGAGGGCGAGGAAAATTTCGGGGAGTTCCCGGTTACGGTGGGTGGTCGGGGCAGAGCAATGCACAGAGGTTTGCGTGTTTCTCTCATACACGTCGTGTGTATGTGCGAGGCGTTGGGCTCTAACTGAATCCGAGTGAGGCGTTCGCTTACTGAACCCGAGCGATTGCACTAACTACGTTACTGAACCCGAGCGAATGATCCCTTGGCTGCTAAATGAACCCGAGCGATTCCTTCGCTACCGCTGCTAACTAAACCTGATCGATCTCTGCTGCTTACTGAAGCCGATCGAACCTGCTGCCTCTTGATGAACAGTGAACGTGGAGTTGGTTGAACGAGTCAAGACATATGTGGTTGGGGTTGGATGAACAGTTCATGGTGGGGGTTGGATGAACAGGACCCCGTGGGGGTTGGACGTTGCAGTTGCCGCCGGATGAACGGGACCCCGAGACGAGGCCGCCACAGCCGAGGCATTGGGGGTGGATGAACAGGACCCCATAGAGGGCTGGTTGAACAGTAGCCGGCAGAGGGCTGGTAGGATGAACAGGACCCCGTGGAGGGCTGGATGAACAGTAGCCGTGGAGGCATAGGAAGACGCGATGGATGAACAGTACAGGTGGAGGCTGCATGAAGTCGATGGTGGGTGAATAGTAGCCCATGGAGTCTCGTTTTGCGGTAAGCCACACCCCTCCCGATGAACAGGACCCCCGTTTCGACCATAGCACTCCAACACAAGTCCGTTTCCTTCGTTTTGAGGCACGCCAGCCCCTCCTGATGAACAATATCCCATTTCAACCATAGTCGGTCGAGCAGAAGGCCGTTTCTCCGTTTTGCGGTACGCCAGACCCTTCCCGATGAACAAGACCCTATTTCAACCATACGCGCTCCAGCAGAAGGCCGCTTCCCTCCGTTTTGCGGTACGCCACACTAGGTTTCGGTTGTTTTGTCCAAGCCGGTTGCCTCCCAATGAACATGACGCTGTTTCTCCGTTTCGACCCCGTTGGTTAGCTGTCGATGAACACGATGTCATTGCTGTCCTCTCCATATGTACATGGCTGCATGGCCGTACGTATGCGCGAGTACGCGCTTGAGACCCCGCTCGTATGTATGTATGTGGTCGTATTTTTTGGCATGTGGTAGTACGTACGTGTACATGGTTTTGACTGGACTGCCTGAACTGCTACGTCTGGGGCTCTACTACTACACGTGTTGCTTCTTGCTCGACCACGGTTCATCGTTGCAGAGAGACCGATCGACCAGTATCTACGTACACGTTTGCGATCAGAATGACAACGCTACGTATGCTTCGACCAGGTGGGTCCCGGCTGTCCTTGCGTGCGTAGATATAGCTGGCGGGTCCCAGCTGTCAGGGGGCATTCATTTTTTTCGCGCCTAATATGGAGACACTTTCCTTGTGTCCGAATATATAGCTTGTGGGTCCCAGATGTCAGGGGGAAAACGTTTTATTCGCAAAATACAGTTAAGCCAAAATACAGAGCCCTTTCGGTAGGTCCCTGCTGTCAGGTGGAGGAATCATTATTTTGTGCGTAATAAGGAGGCACTTCCTTGCTGCGGCCGTGGACCAAGTTGACAGCCTCTCCACGTATAGTTCTCTTCCGATGTAAGTCGTTCCTTGACCACGTTGACCACGCCGGGCTGAGAGCACCAAGGCGGTGGACGACGGCGAGGCCTAGGAAGGGAATAACCCAGAGCCGGGGAAGACTCGGCGGTTGTTTCCCACGCGGAGGGGCGTACGAGGGTTTACTGGTTGGGCTGCAGTGTGAGGCTGCCGTCGCCGGAGAATAAAAGCAGGTCTGGGTGAGTACATGGATGGCTAGGCTAGCGATGGGAGTAGGGTGGGGCGGTGAGGCCCGCGCAGTAGCAGAGCCGGCCATGGGAGGCAGGAGCAGGCGGCACGACCGGCGCTGGTTTGGGCGACTGGAGCAAGAAGACCAGAGGTTGAAGAAGCACTATGGCCGTTGGATGGACATCATACGGTCATCGGAGCTAGAATCGTTCATATTGACTAATAAGTTGACAAAGCCCTCCGTTTGCTTCAACTTAGTAGGCCCACAAGTCAGCCTCCATCTACGGTGGGTCCTAGATAGCAAGGGCAATATTCATTTTTTGTGCGTAACAAGGATGCAGTTCCTTGTGTGCGAATATATAGCTGGTGGGTCCGAGCTGTTAGAGGGACGAACGTTTTTTTCACGAAATACAGAGGCCCTTCCGCTGGGCCCCTGATGTTAGGTGGAGGAATCATTATTTTGCACGTAATAAGGAGGCACTTCCTTGCGTGCGGGCGTGGACCCATCTGTCAGCCTCTCCACGTACAGTCCTCTTCCGATGAATGTCGTTCATTGACCACATTGATCACGCCGCGCTGAGGGCACCATGGCGGTGGACGACGGCGAGGCCTAGAAAGGGAATGACCAGGAGCCGAGGAAGACTCGATAGTTGTTTTCCACGCAGAGGGGAGTACGAGGGTTTATTGCTTCGGCTGTAGTGTGAGGTTGCCGTCGCCGGAGAATAATAAAAGGTCTGGGTGAGTTGAGAGATGGCTAGGCCAGCGATGGGAGTACGGTGGGGCGGTGAGGCCTGCACGGTAGCACAGCCGGCCGCGGAAGGAGGTAGCAGGCAGTCCCGTCGGTGCTTGTTTGAGCGGTTGGAGCGGGAAGAGCAGAGATTGAAAAAGCATGACGGCCATTGGATGTACATCCAACAGTCACTGCTCTCATGTGTTGACTAAGTTGACATGGCGTTGCGTGCGTGTCAACCTCTTTTTTAGGGACGCGCACACGTCAACCTATAGTAGTCGCATAAGTCAGCCTCAAATCTATGGAAAAAAACGTACAACCCATCTGCCATTTTTCTAATAATTTACAGCCCATCTGCTAATGCTTAAAGATTTTTTGAGTCCGTATTCTTTTTCTTAGTATTACAGCCCATATTGTGGCCACGGTTAAAACATTATACGAAATTGTGCATATTTCGGTGCGGTCGGAACTGTTTTTAATCTCGAAATTTTGAGTCATATTCAAACTAATTTGAAAAATAAATTCATATCAATATAAAATCCAAATAATTGTCCACGCATAAAATCAATGGAATTTAAAATCTCGAAATGAAAAAAAAATTGAAACTAATTGCTAGTTTGATGTATTTAAAAAATGTACAACCCATTTCTCATTACTGATAGCCCATTTTTTGGGCAAGTTGAATGAAGCTCTCCACGTAGAAATATTTGTAGCCCAGTAGGGTTGACAAAGCAAGTAGGCCTCGGTTGGGTATTCTGCAAAAGAACAAAAAAACTGGGCTAGCCATTTTCAGAAAGAAAGAAAACTAATGGGCTGGTCTTGTGGTAAACATAAAAGAAAAAGGATGGCTAGACAGGCCAAAGTGTCCCGCACAGCCCAGTTGACACCCTACTTCCGTCTCAAAAACAAAAATAACTAGGCAAGCTGCTGGTCCCTGGTGTTAGCCGCTCGTTGTGCAATTCTCTTATTTATTGACTACGTTGACAATGGCACGAGACCCAGATGTCAGAAATCCATTAGGAGGAACTAATTTTTTTGGCTTGAAATAAGGAGGCACTTGATTGCGTAATGACATGACCCAGGTGGGTTCCTACTATCATCCTCTCCACGTACGATCATCTCCTGATTGTGTATGCATCAACCTAGTAGGCCCACAAGTCAGCCTCTAAACCCGTGGCGGACAAATACATCCCATTTTTAAAAATAACAGCCTATTACATACGTTCACACGGAAAGTTCAACATTCAGATCAAAGTAGCATGTTTGATCTGATATAGAGTACTGAACTTCCACGTTGACAACCATAATAGCCAAGTTAACTATCTACTCCCACTAATACTCTAGTGTACAAGTACTAACTTACTCATAGCTAACTAGATGATGCCGCCCGCCATCTACGGTACACGCTAAATGCCTGCACCGACGTCCTCCTCCTCGCCTCGTACTTGCTGGAGGTGCGATAGGGTGCGTTGCTCGCATGCGTTGGTCCTTTCCATGCCGGCGTGCTCCACTGAAGCTTCGGCTTCTAAGCGGGAAACCCACTTGACGAGCTGGTAGTAAAATTCGGCATCGCGCACGCGTGCGTGCCCGACAGCCTCTAAGGCTATTTTCCGTGCGCCGGCCTCCATGTAGTCGGCCGAGTTGCGGGCGCTCTGCTCGTGACTCAGAGCGGCGGTCCGCTGCTGCTCCATGCCTCGTTGGCGGCGCAAATCGGCGATACACTGCTCCTCCGCCAGGCGGTCGTGCTCCAACAAGGTCCTCGTACTCTGCATCACCATCTAAATACCGATAGAATGCCTCCTCCCTCCGTCTTCCTTCCGCTGAATAACCAAACACTAGCTCCGGCGGTGAGCGCCTCTGGTGTCGCCTATTGCAGATGGTCGAGGGCATGAAGGATGTGGCGAGAGCGAGGGCAAGTGGAGAGCGACGTCAGGCCAGTGGGGGTTGTGAGGGGAGCCGATAGGGCGAGTTGGGTGACGGTGCTACCGGAGAAGGCCGTGAACCAATAATTATAGGCGAATGGTAGGTGAAGCAGTGTGTCGCAGGAAACGGGATGGTCATTGCAATTCAATGCATAAGCAGGCATGGCTTAGCGAGCCAGCTTACCATGCAAAACTGGAAAAACTGGAATTATGACTATGCCGCCCCGCCCCGTCAGTGGTGCGTCCCGTCCGTGCTGGGTCGCACATCAGCATGACGATCAAACGGGTGCACTCGAATCATCCAGATGAGGTACACCCTCTCTGTCAAAAATTAATCCACCACTCATCATCTACCTTGGTTGGTGAGATTTTTGAAGTGAGCCCTGCAAACCGGAAAGGAGGTAGTATATGTGTGATCCGCTATTTATTGATGTAGGATTGAGTAGGTCGGATAGTGTACGTGTAGGATCACATTAGCTAATGAACGTTCGCTGGGAGATAAGGCATTTGCGAACGTTTTTGCTGGCAGTATCTTCAGATTCATGGCATTTTTTCAGAACAACTTGTCAGGTCCTTCAGAGGTAGGCATTTTTATTCAAAAAACTGCCACCTTTGGATATTGCATCGCAACTAAAACTGCCAGGAGTGTATTGGTAGGCTAGCTAGTGATTGATTAGCAACTTGTAAACACTGAGAGAACATAAATAAGGAACTTCTAGTAACTTGTAAACACTGAGCACACAGAAATAAGGGTCATGTTGTGCACACTAAAATAGCCGATCCATTCGAAATGTTCATGCGAGACTCACATGCCTGGCTTTGTATTATGTTCCCATTAATATCCCAAATTCACAACCAACTAGTACCATTCCCATCCATAAGATCAACATGTTAATGCATCTCAATGATTCACAGATCATATACAATATGTAGCTCCTAAAGCAAAGATCCAGAAAAAACATTTGTTCTTGCTACTGACATGGATGCTTCTCTGGGCCAACATTCAGTACAAAGTGAAAGACAATTCTGATCATGAAGTTTACATTTCCACTTGCAAACATAAGTGGTTTCACCAACAGATGGAACCAGAGTGAACCACACATGATGGAGGAACATCCACTGAAATATGAGTTGGTCATCTGTCGATCACACGGCGAGACTATTTTTGGACTACAACTTTAACGTTGACAAAATGTTGCCCATTGGACAATCAGAACAAAGCAATGAAGCACCTAGTGTTGGCCAATAATTAGTACAATACTACTTTTGTGTAGTCCATGAAGTGACTATTCAATCTTTCTGTGTCTATTTTCAAATGGCACTGCATGCAGTGACTATACTATTCTCTTGTGGAGTTCCACAAAAATTGAACTCACTTTCTTTGTTCGCCAAATAGCAACGGGCAGACATTTGTTTGCACAAATATCAACCAACTAGTTAACATATACACCACCTTGTCTTTTCGGTTTAAACATGCCTCTGCTAGTCATTTCCGCTTAGCATCTGTCATGTTTTGCACTCGACAATTTGATACTGTCATGTTTTGCCCTGGACAATTTCGTACTGAATTGATTTGCTGGTACAGAGTAGAAATATAGCGCCTATTCTTCATCAGACCAAGGATATCCATGTTCGCAGTGATGGAAGAGGTAAAATCGATACAACCGAAATTGAGCATCTAATCATTTAGTCATGTCCTGCACCTCCAATGTAGGTCCACCTTGCCAATAAATTCACATGCAAACCACTAATATTACTATCTAATGACAGTACAAAAATAGTAGCAAGATAGTAGCAAATCATGTACCTTTGTAATGAACAACTCATAGTGCCACCAGTTGGATATAACGGTTTGGAAGAAAACATGCTCATAATGTTGAATCATTTGGACTTTTTGTGCAGTTCCGCTAAAATCGAGCATCCCTGTTCGCCCAGATATTGAAAGTGTGATTACTATAAAAGTGGCACTAGTTGAAGGATGGACTCACAAATATAATCATTCCAAATTCTTAATGGGAAAAGGTAGCAAGACTGTTTCTAACCACCTGTCTGAAGGAATAAATAAGGCAACAACGGCTGATGTCAGGAAGGCATACATAGTATTTTCTGAAAAACTGAACCATTCCTGGCCTTTCCTCTTCTTTTAAGCATATTTTGTGCAGTTCAACTAAAATAAAATGCCATCACCACCTTGACAATTCAGTGACACTGTACAAAAATAAATGACTTACCATTACATCATAATGTCAGGTATGTAATCGACATGCATTACATACAAACATGCAGACCTCCTCCAATAACATAATGAACATTAATTTTAACAAATGTGTGACTAGCTTTACTGGCAGTATTTGAGTGAACTCTACACCCTCTATACCAATGCTGAAACTTGTTGCTGTGGGAAAGCTTGCCACACCTTATATATGTCCATACGCTAATGCAACACCATTCAAATAGTAAAAATATACACTAATCTAGTGGCTAGTGCAATAGTGGAGTAATTTCTTTTATTACGGGGTATAGTATAAAGGTTTTACTGAACTAATCTCTATAAGCTAGCACTGGAAGATTTCTATAAGCATTAACAATACAAAATGTAAAGGTAACAAGTTTCAGCATTGGTATACTAGCTGTGCAACAACATTAAACCAAATACAAAAGTCTGAAGGTAACTAGCATTATGAACTAATGATAGTATAATTTTTTTCAAACCATGTACCCTGAAGGTATATATCATTTCGAACTCGAGAGGACCCGAAAATTGCTATCCCAATCTTGATAGTTGATTAAACATAAAACTTAATCAACCAAATCGAAGAAAACAACCGGAGAAGGAGGTGCCCACCTTTCCTCTTCTCTTCATAACTTTTTGTGTAGTTTAACCAAAATAAAATGACATCAGCGCCTTGGCATTCTGGAGACACTGTACAAAAAAATTGACTTATCTCATGAAAGTGAGGTACGTAATCTATAAGCATTAACAATGCAAAAATATGAAGGTAGTAACAAGTTTCATCATTGTTATACTGGCTATGCAACATCATTAGAATGCCTTAGCTGAAAAATCTTTAATATATCCACAATCAGTATGTACCTCCACGGACGCATAGAGTGGTGAGGGAGGGATGGTTGCCTAGAGCAACAAATATCCACACAACAAATGTGGATTACGTCCCATTTTTGTTCTCTTTAGCCACCTTTTTTCCTATGTGAGGAAAACAAACCGATCGACCTAGCCTTTCTACCCTTTTTCAACCAAGAGATACGACCATGTCAAAAAAACAAGAGACACAAAACTCGTTCCTTAGCTACTGATTTCCCCCTTTTCAACCTAGATGCGGGTTCGATACCTATTATCTTCAATAATACTTTCTTCCTTACTGTCCTTATTCAACCTAAACATGGATTAGTCTGCATGAAGTAGGGTTTCCTTTAATAGTGCAAATTAAGTTTTTTGTCTGCGTGACTAGCAGAGCAGAGGATAGCAAATTGGGGAGATGGTGGAGTGGAAAAAGATCCACATGCAACGACGTGGCAGATGGGAGCAATAGAACAAGTGTATGGTTCAAAAAGAGGTAGCATACCTGAGGGTCGGCGGGAGTGTCTTCGTTTGTGGTCGTCGTCCTCCGCACACACTACGGCGACGAGCTTGGGGACGGAGGCCATCCCGCGCGGGAGCTAGGTCTGAGAGGACGAGCTTGTCGTCAGTGTCTGACCTCGCTCGTCGACGACGAGTGCGTCAACGCTGCACGTCCTTTTCTTCCCCGGCGGACGGGATCCTGGCGGATCTGTGACCACCGATGAGGGCGGGGAGGGAGAGAGGGACCACCGTCGTCCTTTTTAGCTCTGGAGAGAGGGTGATAGTGTGAGAAGCAAGTGGGCAACCCTTAGCAAGCAAGCGCTGAAGCTCCAACCTATATATCTTTTTTTATACTAGTACGAGGTGGAGTAGTGGTATTGTGGTAGAGTAGTTTAATATTTTCTCTACATACAATACCAATTAGTGGTGCTCCAAAACTGAACGACACGCCATTAAAAAAATAAAGTCGAGAAATAATGCGGCACTTCGGGCCAACGCGGCCAGATCGCATTTTGCACGAGAAATTTCACACCATGTTTCGTTGACATGTGGTCCCGTTCCAACATGTCAGTCAGACGACGATGACTCCTTTTGTACAATTTCTGAATAGACATCTATGTAGGCCGAGGCGCCTCTTCCTGTACCGTGGCAACCGTCCACCGCCTATTCTCCTTTTCCTCTCGATTTGGAACTGCTGTCGCACGCTCTTCCTCCCTCCATTTGCCTTCACCCTTCATTCTGGCATTGTTCGATCGTCTTCTCCATGGTGGGAACAGGATGGAAACAACCCCGTTATTCTTTCCTCGATCTGAAAGATGACGTGGTGGACGAATTCATTGATCGGTGCGATGTCATCACCTCGGCTAGCATGCAGGTTCGTACAAGACCATTCTTGACTGAACAAATAGGATCATTACAAAGAACCCAAGGATTCTGGAGCGGTTTGATCTCCCCTATCTTCTTCGCCATGACCATGCTCGATGTCGCGAGGACGATGGAAGCCTTGCCTTGTGCAAGTTGATGCCTCTTGATAATGATACATGTGATGTTGAGATGCCATCGCTTAAGGGTAAGGCCTAGGCAGGCGCAAATGGAGATTGGGTTGTTTATATTTGGAACAACTGTGAGTGGGAACTTGTGAATGTGTACACTCATCAATGGGTTCCACTTCCAAAAATCTCAGACTGCCCTGAGGTTCAGCACACAGATAGTGTGCATACGTTCAGATATGATCATGATGACTGTCGTGTATGGAAGATAGTAATTTGTCGAGTTCCCAACCGCTCTTGGGATTACAAGACCTATGATGTTGTTGCTATCTTTGACAAGCTTGTTGCCGTCTCTGCTTCCATGGATCAATGTATATTCCTCGAAAATCAATTTCTGTACATGAAAGTGCGTTATATCGACTAGAGGGGGGGTGAATAGGCGATTTTTATGAATTCTTCACTGAGGAATTTGCTGTTGAGGAAATTCCTTAACAAAGAACTACTTGCAGCGGAATAAGTACTCAGACGTAAACATGACAGAATACAAGCATGGTCATCATGAAGAAACGAAGACAAACACAGAGTACAGAAAGCGTAATCACAGGATAACACAGAATGAAGACAAACAGACTGAAGAAAATGAACTGAGGAAATTGAGAAAGTCTTCAGTCAAAGTCTTCAAACAGATATGAACAAGCACACAACACAGATATGAGGAAATGAAAGAGTTGAGGAAATAGAACCAGTAAGCTTGGTGAAGACAATGATTTGGTAGACCAGTTCCAACTACTGTCTCAGTTGTACATCTGGTTGGAGCGGCTAGGTATTTAAACCTAAGGACACACAGTCCCGGACATCCAGTCCAAGACACCAAGTCCTCACCTTATTCTCCTTGAGCTAAGGTCAGACAGACCTCCCAATCACTCGTGGTAAGTCTTCAGGTGACTTCCGAACCTTCAAAGACTCAGTCACTCGGCGATCCACAATTCCTCTTGGATGCTCTAGACCATGACGCCTAACCGTGTGGAAGAAGCATAGTCTTCAAAGGTAACAAGCATCGGATCCACTCAGGATCAATCTCTTCAGTGATGCTCAATCACTTTTGGGTTTGAAGGTTTTGGGTTTGGTTTCGGGTTTTTCCTCACTTGATGATTTTCGCTCAAAGTCCTCGGAGGATGGGTTGCTCTTATGACAAGTGTCAGTTTCTCGCGGAGCAGCCAACCAACTAGTGGTTGTAGGGGGCGGCTATTTATAGCCTAGGGAGCATCCCGACATGATAAGACATAAATGCCCTTTAATGATATGACCGTTAGGTAGGTAGATATTTTGGGACAGCTGGCGCGTAGCACAGCAACGGTCGGAAATTTGAGTATCAAATTCCTCAGGGCTATCATGTTCCTCACTGTGTAGGCAATTCGCACTGGCGAATTCCTAATTCCTCAGTCAGAACAAATTCCTCGAAGACCATAAGAACTTTGTCTCTGTCACTGAAGAATATGACTGAACTGTATGAGATTTCCAATGGCTTCACTCGAAGGGATTGGTAGGTGTAGGATTTTGAGTTGAGCATCACATGGAAATTTTACCTTAGTATTTCCTCGACCCCCTTTAACAGTACGGTGTTTCCTATGACTCAAGAAAAAGAAAAAGAAACTATAAAAACAAGAGTCTTCATGCTTCATGATCCTCACATGAATACCAAGTCTTCAAGGTCACACCAATTTCTTCACTTTCAAAGTCTTCAGAAAGTCTTCAAAGATCCAAAGTCTTCAGTCGAAGAACTTTATTTTTAGAGGTCGACTTTCCCTGTAATAACCAAACTCCTCATAGACTTATAGACCTGTGTACACTCACAAATACATTAGTCCCTTAACCTATAAGTCTTCAATACACCAAAATCACTAAGGAGCACTAGATGCACTTACAATCTCCCCCTTTTTGGTGATTGATGACAATATAGGTTAAGTTTTCAACGGGGATAAACATATGAAGTGTAAATACTGATGTTGAGGAATTTGATTGCAAGATATAGAAGAACTCCCCCTGAAGTTGTGCATAGTGAGGAATTTGCTTTTGAAGCATTGCACACTTGAAGAGTAGAATCATGGAGATCTCCCCCTATATCTTGTAATTCATACACGCATTCGATATATAATATGAAGAATTTGAAATGCATGATGAAATATGGTGACTGATGTAATTCAGCATGCGTGCATAACATTAATGAGGAATAAGCATGCAGAAACATCACAGCAAAAGTATCAGGTCACCATAGAATTTAAGTTTACAACTCGATCCACAAAGTCATCCGAAGAACGAGAGTTGTAACTTAGCAAAAAAATGCCCATATATATAGACCCGCTTGAAGACTAACTCAAATTTCTCCCCCTTTGTCATCGAATGACCAAAAGGATCGAAACTGAGGACTAACACCACTGAAGAATATCATGATGATGAAGGAGCGCCAGCGTTGTTGTGGTCGATAGTTGAGGTAGGGCCTGCCGTAGTGTCGTCCAGGTCTTCATACTCGTTGGTCTCGCGCGATGAAGAATAGGAGCTGGCCACCAAGGGAGGAACCTTGACCTTCTTGTATTTCTTCGGAGGAGGAGCAGAGCAGTCAAAATCATCCTTGAGACCCATTTTCTTCAGATCTTCTTTGCCATAGAGATGAGACAGAACAACCCAGGTGCGGTTGAGGGTTTCATGAAGGTAGTAATGGTTTTTTTTCACTGCATTGTGTGTAGAGGTCATGTTGTGAAGAATTGAACCAAACTGATGCTTGACCCATTTGTGGTTGCGATCAACCTTCTGATGAAGACTGAGGAGAAGCTCACGATCAGTCATCACCCTGGGAGCTGTGCCTTGAGGATTTTGCTCTAGAGCGTTGGTAGCAGAGTCATGAGTGGCAGAGTCATCATTGGTGGAATAAGATGCAGCTTTGCGAAACTGGCCATCCAATGGACGAGTGCCTTCATCAAACACAGCAGTGGCTTTGCCCTTGTCATCAGCTGAGGAAAATGTCCATTTGAGGACTTCAATTGGGGGCAAGTAGCTGCAATGATTGAGAGTATCAGCTTTGTAATTCACTGAAGACCTTGTCCTGATGAATCTCATAATCCATGGAGCATAAGGCTTCAGGTTGAAAGGGGACAGTGCAACATTTGCCATTGTCCTCATGAAGAAATCATGGTAGTTGATGGGAACGCCATGGATGATGTTGAATAGCAGATTCTTCATGATGCCAACGACTTCTTCATCATTCGAGTCATGGCCCTTGATTGGACTCAAAGTCTTCGTCAGAATGCGATAGACAGTCCTTGGCAGAAACAACAATTCCTTCAGGAGGAATTTGGTCCGTGGGGCTTGTCCTGGCTTCAAAGGCTTCATGAGCACTTGCATGTAGTGATCAGTGAGTTCAGTTTCCTCATACATGCAACGTGCTGCTTCATTTGGAGGACTGAGGGGCAGAGCCTGAAGCAATTCAGAGGCTGGAGCTTTGTAATGAGTGTTTTCAGACATCCAGTCCAGCACCCAAGAGTTGATGTCTTCAGAATTGCCAGTGATGTGCAGGGTTGCATAAAATTGGAGAATCAATTCTTCATTCCAATTGCATATATCTGTGCAAAAACCTAGAAGTCCAGCGTCGTGAAGAACACTAAGGACTGGCACAAAACACGGCAGAGACTCCATATCCACGTGAGGAATATGCTGATGCACGAAGACTTTGTCTTTATTGTATAGCACTGAGGAATAGAAATTCGCCTGACTGGCAGTACAGAAATGCCTCTTCCTTATGCGAGCAGAGTCATAGGGATTGAAATCAGTGAAGAACACATGCTCGCCGAAGAAATCAGCCTTCTTGAAGGATTGCTTTCTTGAGAAAGGATCCTTTGGCTTCGGTTGAGGAGTATCTGTCAATTGCATCACTACCTCTGGATTTGCAATCTGAGGTTCTTCAGTGAGAGGAATTTCGGGTTCCTCTTCAGCAGCAGTCTTCATCGATTCAGCAGCAGCAGCAGTTTCTTCAGCACTAGTGGCTGGAATGTCTTCATGAACAGTCTGTGTGGGATGAGTTTCCTCAGAGCCCAAAGGAACAGTTGGTGCTGGTGAATGAGGAATTTGTTGGAGTGACGTGAACAAAGGGGAGTTGGGATGCTGACTATCCCAGAAGTCATCAATCATCAGTGGAGTGGTATTCCCAATGTCCACATCAGAATCTTGTTCTTCCATTTCTTCAATGCCGGCCTCTTCAGCAGTAAACTGAGGCATAGGCGAGGAGATGATTGGGGTTGAAGGGATTGGATCCACTTCAATTTCTTCATCCATCTGCTCTGAGGAAGCAGCAGAGGGAATGTCTTCATTTGATTCGCTTGGAATCACATAATCTTCATCAAAAGGAACAAGGTCCTTTGATGACATGGAGGAAATTGGAATGGCATCAATTGGATTCTCAGAAGAGCTTGTCAATGGCTTCATTTTCTTCGGAACTGAAGAATCTAAAGAAGCTGATGCCTTGCTTTTCTTCACAGCAGAGGAATTTGGTTCATTTTCTTCAGGCACAACTGATGCAGTTGTCCTGATTTCTTCATAATCTTTAGGCACAACATTTGGAGCTCCAGCTGGCTTGACATTTTCTTCAGGCGCAACACTAGAGGTTGCCCTGGCAATTTCTTCAGCGGCTGGAGTGGAGTCATCAGCCCTGGGATTTTCTTCAGCAGCCAGATTTTCTTCAGCGATACTGGCATGTCCTTCAGCAGACTGAGCAGATGCTTCAGCCTGAGGAATTTCAATGTGCGTCTTGTGAGCAGCACTTTAAGAAAAACCTTCGGTCAGATTGACGAATCTGACTTTGGCGCCCAACCAGTCAGCACGATATGCTTCAAATTCATTGCTAAGGGCTTTGATTTCGCCCTGAGTCTTGACTAGTTCTTCAGTAGTCATGTTGACAGCATTTTTCTTCAGAAAGCGCTCCTTCTTGTACTGCGCTTTCTTGGTCTTCCTGGCCTGTTCAAACTTCTATTTTTCTTCGCCTATGAAGGCGGTCAGCATATGACTTTGGCGAGGAAGTCAAGTTGAAATCGGGCATAGGAGTGTTTGGGTCCTTGTGCCAGAGATCAATGAAATCAAGGATCACCTTGGGATCCAACAGTAGCGGTACTTCACTTCCTTTGGCTCTAGCTGCCCTTTGTTGCCTGTCTTTGATGATTTGAACTAATTCTTCATCATCAGCTTCGTCATCAGATGGCACTTGGAAAGCAACTTGCTTCTTATGAGGACTTGGGCGAGAGCCTCGTCCAGCAGTTGTCTTTTTCTTCAGCAGCGAGGGACCAGCTGAGGAACTTGGTATCGCTGAGGAACTCAGAGCGGCTGAGGAGCTTGTAGAGGCTCCTGAGGCAATGGATATGCCCGTAGTCCTCTGACATGTGGCAAGATGCACTATAGCAGAAGATTTTGTGGCAACATCTGAAGACTTTTGCGGAGGAGCTGAGGACTTTGGTGGAGCAGGCGCAGTCTGAGGAATTTGCCGTGGGGGCTTTGAAGAAACTGGCCGTGAGGGCATTGCTGAGGAAGAAGCACTTGGCTTGTGAGCAGGCTTCTTAGCCATGGCCTTCTTAGGCTTGGAAGCAGAGGCCTCAGCAGAGGCAGCAGCAGCAGCAGAGTCTTCATTGAATTTCCTCACTGCATCTTTTGCTTGTCTGGCAAACTTGGCCTGGCGCTTGGCCCATTCTTCAGGAAAGTCCTCACCACGCTTGATGCTTGTGGGATCAGCAACTTGGCCAGGTGCCAGCGAAGGTCTTGGGCAAGGAGGATTTAGTGCGAATTTCTTCATGTATTTGGGAGTGACATATCTATACTCCCTCCACTCACGTGCCCATCTCCTTTCTATTCTTTGGATGCACACTTTGCGCTGATTCTTGTCCTCTTTTCCAAATTTTGCCTCATCAGGAGTGCAATAGTCAGCATAAATGTCTTCAGGCAGTTCAAAAGCAGTATTGACCTCTAGCTTCTTTCCTCCTTTCTGCGGCTTCTTTCCGTCAGTCATTTTCTTCAGATGAGGAATTTGAACAATTGAATTCTCTGAAGAAGTATGCAACCTTTCTTCAAGGAATGCTGCAAATGAGTTAAGTTGATGAGAACCTAGTGATTCAGCATCAGACATGATTACTTGTGAACAGAGTATAGGTGCGAGGAATTTGGAGAGGTCATATGCGTTCTCAGAAGATTTTGTAAAAAGAACAAGTTTCAGGAATTTGACCAGATGTGTCTTAAAGAATTTCACAAAGCGTTCTTTCTCTTAGGTTCCAGAGTTGTACAGATTGAAAAATCCACACAATTGAAGAATCTTGAAGAAAATCATAGCTTAGAGAAATCAAATCAAGAACAGAGGATGTGTGAAGATTTGATGAAGAAAACACCTTTTGAGAATTTTGAAGAACACGTTTGAATCAAAGAGGGTAGTAAAAATAACATTTAATTACCCTGGATGAAGAACACGACGAACTGTGAGATGGGGAAGTGAAGTTCGTTTGTGCAGATCTTCCACGCCCTAACTTGGCGGAGGAAGACAGCTACGGCGGCGGCGGAGTGAATCCGCGGCCGTCGCGAGTACGACGGCGACGAGGTCGAGGCAGTGAAGCTCTTCCTCACCGGCGACGATGGAGTAGCGGCGGCGCTAGGGTTGGAGAAGCTCGAGCGGGAGAGTGAGAACGAGCGGAGTAAAAAGTGAAGTAAGGGAAGGGGAGGGGTATTTATAGCTGAGATGAAAAACCGTTCGCCCGAAGAAATAGGACGAACTTGCCCCTGACCCTTCTCATTCGCACGACATGTGTCACCCATGTACTGTGTAGTGGAGATCGTGGGTGAATGGATAAGTATTGTCGTGGGATGCGGAACGATTTGAGCTGCGAAGCCGAAATTTTTGGAAATGATAAGTTTTAACGTTGCGTTCGTAATTTCTTCAGCTGACAAGGACACAGTGAAGATTTTGAACAAGTTTCAAACAGAATGCATATGAAGAATTTGTGAATGGAATGGGTTGAGTTTAGCATAGAGGGGGAAGGGTCTGATCACATTCACTTAGCAGAAAGAGCAACTTGAAGAAATAGCAATAAGTGAATATATATATATATATATATATATATATATATATATATATATATATATATATATATATATATATATATATATATATATATATATATATATATATATATATATATATGAATGAAGAAAAGAGTCGGAAACAGTGAAGACAATGCAAAGTTGAAGAATATGAACAACTAAGGAATTTCAAAAACTCAAATTGAAGATTTTCAACTTTCGTGGTGGTGTGACCCACCGTATAAGAATGATGATTTCAGACACCGCGTACAATTGTCGTAGGGTTCCGAGAATCAATTTCTTCATTAATTTCTTCACACTTAGAGCGTTATTCTTCATTGATTGAAGAAAAACAAATTCTTCATGTGTTGCACATCTAAGTCATCAATTTTGCATAAGTGTTAAGATGAGTGTCCAATTCAAAGAACATTCAAAGATTTTAAGATATTTAGCTCACACCGCAACTTGCTAAATCTCTTCTCATCCAAGGCCTTTGTGAAGATATCGACTAGCTGTTCTTCAGTCTTCACATGTTCAATAGAGATGTCGCCCTTCAACACATGATCACGAAGAAAATGATGACGAATCTGAATGTGCTTTGTCTTCGAGTGCTGAACTGGGTTGTGAGAAATCTTGGTGGCACCCTCATTGTCACAGAGTAGAGGCACATTCTTCACGTTGACACCATAGTCCTTGAGAGTTTGCTTCATCCACAACAATTGAGCACAACAAGAGCCAGCAGCAATATACTCAGCTTCTGCGGTAGATAGTGGTACACAGTTCTGTTTCTTCGAGGACCAACAGACCAAAGATGTTCCAAGAAAATGACATGTACCAGATGTTGATTTGCAGTCCACATGATCACCAGCATAGTCAGAGTCTGAATATCCAATGAGATCAAAAGCCGAGCCCTTGGGGTACCATAATCCAAGTGTTGGTGTGTGAGCTAGATATCGAAGAATATGTTTCATAGCCTTATGGTGCGATTCCTTCGGTGCAGCTTGAAATCGGGCACACATGCAAATACTAAGCATTATATCTGGCCTAGATGCACATAAGTACAATAGAGAATCAATCATGGAGCGGTATACCTTATGATCGAAGTCAATACCAGTTTCATCAGTGCACACATGGCCATTTGTGGGCATAGGAATTTTGACGCCTTTGCAATCGTGCATGCCGAATTTCCTCAGTACATCTTTGAGGTATTTCTCCTGAGATATGAATATACCATTGCGTTGTTGACAAATTTGGAGACCTAAGAAGAATTTCAACTCTCCCATCATAGACATTTGATATTCTTCACTCATCATATAGGCAAATTCATCACTATAGCGTTGGTCAGTACAACCAAAGATAATATCATCAACATATATTTGGCACACAAATAATTCACCATCATAAGATTTAGTGAAAAGAGTTGGATCGAGTGAACCGGGTTTGAAGCCTTTCTTCATGAGGAATTCCTTCAAAGTGTCATACCAAGCTCGAGGGGCCCGCTTGAGGCCATAGAGAGCTTTATTGAGTTTGAAGACTTTGTCAGGATTCTTTGGATCTTCAAAACCTGGGGGTTGAGCAACATATACTTCTTCCTCAAGCTTACCATTGAGGAATGCACTTTTCACATCCATTTGATAGAGAATGACATCATGATGGTTAGCATAAGCAAGTAATATGCGAATAGCCTCAAGTCTAGCAACAAGTGCAAAAGTTTCATCGAAGTCAATTCCTTCAACCTGTGTGTAGCCTTGAGCTACAAGCTGTGCCTTATTCCTTACCACAAGGCCATTTTCATCTTGCTTGTTGCGGTAGATCCACTTTGTGTCGATGATATTATGCTTGCGAGGATCTGGACGTTTGACCAGTTCCCAGACATTGTTGAGTTCAAACTGATGTAATTCTTCTTCCATAGCTTGAATCCACTCAGGCTCCAGAAATGCTTCATCTACCTTAGTGGGCTCTGTGATAGAGACAAAAGCAAAGTGCCCACAAAAGTTAGATAAGTGTGAAGCTTTTGAGCGTGTGAGAGGACCTGGTATATTGATGTCGCTGATGATTTTCTCAATCTGCACTTCTTTAGCAACGCGAGGATGAGCTGGTTGACGTCGAGGAATTTGATCAGCATTTTATTCAGCACCATTTTCTTCAGCATTTTCCTCAGGTGCATCAGCTCGACGTTCTTCAGGTTCTGGAATGAATTCTCAGCAGATTCTTCGGTGGGAATGACATCCTCAGTAGCCTTGAATTTGATAGTTTCCTCAGGAGCTGGTTCATCAATCACAATAGGCAGGTGCTCTCTTTGTGAGCCGTTAGTTTCATCGAACCGCACATCTACAGTTTCAACAACCTTGTGAAGAACGTTGTTAAAGATTCTGTAGGTGTGCGAGTCCTTTCCGTAACCAAGCATAAACCCTTCATGTGCTTTCGGTGCAAATTTTGAGTTGTGATGAGGATCTCTAATCCAACATTTAGCACCGAAGACTTTGAAATAACTCATATTGGGTTTCTTGTTAGTGAGGAGTTCGTAGGCAGTCTTCTTGAAGAATTTGTGAAGATATACTCTGTTGATGATGTGGCACACAGTATCAATAGCATCAATCCAGAAACGACGAGGCGTTTTGTATTCATCAAGCATAGTGCAATCCATCTCTGCAAGAGTCCTCTTCTTGCGCTCCACGACGCCATTTTGCTGAGGAGTATAAGGAGAAGATAGCTCATGAGTAATACCAAGTTCATCAAGATAGTCATTGAGACCAGAGTTCTTGAACTCAGTTCCATTGTCACTTCTGATGTGCTTGATCTTCACACCAAAGTTGGTTGAAGCCCTCGAGGAAAATCGTTTGAAGACTTCCTGCACTTCATATTTGTAAGTAACAATGTGTACCCATGTATATCGAGAGTAATCATCAACAATAACAAAGCCATATTGAGAAGCATCATTTGAAACTGCAGAATAATGATTAGGACCGGAGAGATCCATGTGAAGCAATTCAAATGGCCGAGTAGTAGTCATGATAGTCTTCGCTGGATGCTTGGCCTTGGTCATCTTTCCAGCTACACAGGCACCGCATAAGTGATCCTTGAGGAATTTGACATTTTCAATGCCAATGACATGCTTCTTCTTCGCAAGTGTGTGCAAATTCCTCATGCCTGCATGACCAAGTCCTCGATGCCATAGCCAGGCTTCTGAAGCTTTTGCAAGTAGACACACAGCTGGTTGATGTCCTGTAGAGAAATCAACAATATACAAGTCTCTTGTTCTAAAGCCTTCGAAGACTATGGAGTTGTCAGATTCCATGATCACATCACAACGATATTTGCCAAAAGCAACAACCATATTCAGATCGCAAAGCATTGAGACAGACATGAGGTTGTATCCTAAGAACTCGACAAGCATGACTTTGTCCATGTGTCGATCCCTAGAGATCACAACCTTACCTAGACCCAATACTTGACTTTTGCCTTTGTCAGCGAAGATGATGTGCTTCAGATGAGATGGTGATAAGGGAGCATCCATCAAGAGATTCTTGTCACCAGTCATGTGATTTGTACATCCACTATCGAGGACCCACTCAGTGGCTTTGGGTTGATCATCCTTGGCACCCTTTGCCATGAAGCAATAGGTAGGAGCATAGTCATCATTGTCTTCATCAGCCTTGTTGGTGAGATCATTTTCTTCAGTGTTGAAGATAGACTTGCTGACGAATGCAGTAGCGAGAGCTCGACTTGCCACACTAGATTCGGATTCCTCTGATTCCTCCTCTTCCTCATGATCCTCGGATTCAGCTTCAGAGTCCATTTCCTTGCCAATGAATGCCCGAGCCTTTTGGAGTTCTTCTTCTTGTGAAGTGAAGACTTTGAGGATTTTGATGATGAAGATTTTGACGATTTCTTCTTCTTCTTTGCATCATCAGAACTGTAATCCTTGTATTTCTTATTTTTGGATTCCTTTTCCCACTAAGGTCAATCTTGAATGTAGTGACCAGGCTTCTTGCATTTGTGACATAGCCGTTTGTTGTAGTCACTGGATGAGGAATCATTTCTCTTAGTGAACTTTCCAAAGCTAGCACGTCTTGAGAACCTTTGGAATTTCTTCACATGCAAAGCTAGCTCCTGGCTCAATTCTTCAGGATCACCAAGGCTACTACCAGAATCTTCACCTTCAGATTAAGAGACGGCCTTGGCCTTCAGGGCACGTGATCTGCCATAGCATGGACCATAGAGATCTCTCTTTTCTGCAAGCTGGAACTCATGAGTGTTTAGCCTTTCGAGGATATCAGCGGGATCAAGTGCCTTGTAATCACCACGCTCTTGAATCATCAAAGCCAGAGTATCAAAAGAGGAATCAAGTGATCTCAACAATTTCTTCACCACTTCATGGTCCGTGATGTCAGTGGCACCAAGTGCTTGAAGTTCATTTGAGATGTCAGTGAGACGATCGAAGGTTTCCTGAACATTTTCATTGTCAAGCCTTTTGAAGCGGTTGAAGAGATTGCGAAGAACATCAACTCGAGAGTCATGCTGTGTTGAGACTCCTTTGTTGACTTTGGACAGCCTATCCGAGATGAGCTTCACAGTTTCCAAAGCACTCACTCTTCCATACTGTCCTTTGCTCAGATGGCCACAAATGATATTCTTCGCTTGAGAATTGAGTTGCCAGAATCTCTTCACATCAGCAGCATTCAGAGAAGGTGATACCGAGGGAACACCATTTTCCACAACATACCAGAGATCGTTATCAATTGCCTCAAGATGCATTCACATCTTGTTCTTCCAGTAGGGGTAGTCCGTTCCATCGAAGGTAGGACACCCAGCTGAGACCTTGATCATACCTGCGGTCGACATAACTAAAACTCCAGGCGGTTAAACCAAAATCACACATAACAAGGGAGTACCTTGCTCTGATACCAAATGAAAGTGCGTTATATCGACTTGAGGGGGGGTGAATAGGCAATTTTTATGAATTCTTCACTGAGGAATTTGCTGTTGAGGAAATTCCTTAACGAAGAACTACTTGCAGCGGAATAAGTACTAAGAAGTAAACATGACAGAATACAAGCATGGTCATCATGAAGAAATGAAGACAAACACAGAGTACAGAAAGCGTAATCACAGGATAACACAGAATGAAGACAAACATACTAAAGAAAATGAACTGAGGAAATTGAGAAAGTCTTCAGTAAAAGTCTTCAAACAGATATGAACAAGCACACAACACAGATATGAGGAAATGAAAGAGTTGAGGAAATAGAACCAGTAAGCTTGGTGAAGCCAATGATTTGGTAGACCAGTTCCAACTGTTGTCTCAGTTGTATATCTGGTTGGAGCGGCTAGGTATTTGAACCTGAGGACACACAGTCCCGAACACCCAGTCAAGGACACACAGTCCAAGACACCAAGTTCTCACCATATTCTCCTTGAGCTAAGGTCACACAGACCTCGCCCAATCACTCGCGGTAAGTCTTCAGGTGACTTCCGAACCTTCACAGACTCGGTCACTCGGCGATCCACAATTCCTCTTGGATGCTCTAGACCATGACGCCTAACCGTCTGGAAGAAGCACAGTCTTCAAAGGTAACAAGCGTCGGATCCACTCAGGATCAATCTCTTCAGTGATGCTCAATCACTTTTGGGTTTGAAGGTTTTGGGTTTGGTTTCGGGCTTTTCCTCACTTGATGATTTTCGCTCAAAGTCCTCGGAGGATGGGTTGCTCTTATGACAAGTGTCAGTTTCCCGCGGAGCAGCCAACCAACTAGTGGTTGTAGGGGGGTGGATATTTATAGCCTAGGGAGCATCCCGACATGATAAGACATAAATGTTCTTTAATGATATGACCGTTAGGTAGGTAGATATTTTGGGACAGCTGGCGCGTAGCACAACAACGGCCGGAAATTTGAGTATCAAATTCCTCAGGGCTATCATGTTCCTCACTGTGTAGGCAATTCACACTGGCGAATTCCTAACTCCTCAGTCAAAACAAATTCCTTAGAGACCAGAAGAACTTCGTCTTTGTCACTGAAGAATATGACTGAACTATATGAGATTTCCAATGGCTTCACTCGAAGGGATTGGTAGGTGTAGGATTTTGAGTTGAGCATCACATGGAAATTTTACCTTAGTATTTCCTCGACCCCCTTTAACAGTACGGTGTTTCCTATGACTCAAGAAAAAGAAAAAGAAACTATAAAAACAAGAGTCTTCATGCTTCATGATCCTCACGTGAATACCAAGTCTTCAAGGTCACACCAATTTCTTCACTTTCAAAGTCTTCAGAAAGTCATTAGAGATCCAAAGTCTTCAGTCGAAGAACTTTATTTTTAGAGGTCGACTTTCCCTGTAATAATCAAACTACTCATAGACTTATAGACATGTGTACACTCACAAATACATTAGTCCCTTAACCTATAAGTCTTCAATACACCAAAATAACTAAGGGGCACTAGATGCACTTACAGTACACGAATGAGTACTGTGATGCAATTCAATATGAGGGTCTTGTGTTTGCTGCCACCACTCGTGGCACTGTTTTTGCATGAAATCCTTATGGGTTCGATACGTTTGTATTCCATCGTAATTAGAATTGTTTCATCCACATTCATGCTAGTTAGTATCCCCATAGTAATTAACCTTTTTGTGTTTCCAAGGTCCTGTGAACATTCCACCACCTATACTTGAAAAAAAAATAACCAAGGGGGAGATGACGATGGTGATGATCACGAGCATGAGGACGAGCAGTACCTACATACTCAGTGTCGCCTGGCAACTTAGTCCGATGGATCACCTCTTTTTGTCTGTATACAGGGCACTGCTGATGTTACTAAGGAACCAGATGTTGTCTCCCATAGTCGCACTCTCCGGACCTATTCCGACATTCGTTGCGGGGTATTCGGGATCGATACTAGTGTGCTAGCGCCAACACCTTCTGCCTGGTTCTGTATTGATAGTCTTGGTGGAAACTCGCTCTTCCTTGGACAAAACCATCCAATGATGGTGAAAAGCGATCCAGATGCTATTGCCACAACGTTACTACCATTTATGAGAAGTAATTCTATCTATATCTATACCTCGGACATTGCTATGGTTCCATACCCTGGCTATGACAATATGCATCCTGTTATAGGCTGCTTTAAGCTGGATGATGAGTCCTGTGTTGGTCTTGATATTGACAATAGCTGGCCCTTCGCAGAGGCTTACCTATGGTTCAAAGCAGGCGTTTCGAACGCCGAGGATTGGTTGAGCTGAAGTTCATCTCATTGCTTGTTATTCGTTGTGTGATAAAAACTTTAGTATTTACTACTAGAACTTTTTGTTGGAAATAATATATATTCCAACATGTATCATTGTTGTCGTTGTGTGTTGATGACTTGTTGTATGTAATGGATGGTACATTTGCATAAGCATGTGATAAACTCAATTTATGAATTGTTTGCGAGTCACTTCTTGGAGTGTGAGTACCGTAGTAGTAAAGCCAACATCCAGTTATATGAAGTTGCCACACCACATAGAGCCAGTAGTAGTATGCTAGTACAATAGTTAGTCCTAGTAGTAGTAGTAGTAGTAGTATACCATCAACTAGAGCTAGGTGTCGCACGGAGGCCGAGAAATATGGTGATAGCGTGAGGTGGGCTTGTACAGTATGTACGTATGATGTAGGCACATGGCTTGCCATGTTTCCCACTCTTCTAGTCTAAATGTGGAGAAGATTTGGTCGAGTTCTTCCTCATTTTGTCGACACGTGGGACATCCAGCATGTCGTGTTATGCAAGGAGATGTAGTGCTAGTTGAAGGCACGTGATGTGCATCTTGGGTTAAAATATAAATATAATCTTACTCTTGAGTAACTCCAAAAGCAGCCACCAAAGATCTTTATTGGATTTTTTTCATCACCAGCACGTCGAGGTGAAAGATGTGCAGGTTCAGTGGGTCGTCTTGCGTTTTCACTGACATGTCGAACCGAATGTGAGTAAACAGATGATGGGCACACTCCGCACGTCTGCTGGCTGGCTGAGAAGAGAGAGGAGGGCTGTGCACGGACTGCAGGAAATTTTGCGAGAATGTGAGTAGTACTAGTGGTGTACTGTACTCCTGGAGAGATAATGTGTTCGCTCTACGCAACTAGCACCTCGATATAGTGGGATGGCATGGGCCATAACTAGCATTCACGTCTAGCAGTACAGCCCACGCCACCCACATGAGTCCCATCTGACACCAATTTTCTTGGAATCCATGCTACAACTATCTTTTCTCCCTCATGTTTTCTCTAACTCAGCCATGGCGCGGTGGGAGGGGTGGGGGTTTGCCGATAGTCGGTTTGCTCAACTGCGGTCCGATTTGTAAGTGAAAATGCAACACATCACGCATCCCCCCCTCGAGCAGCGTGCCGGACCAACCGTGTGAAGGTGCGACATGAACGTGGCAGGCTTTTCCTTTTGAACTTGTAACATGTAAAATTTGGTTCTGCTCCTTGGCCCGACCAATAGATAGTAATGAGAAGTTGATGCCAGAGAAAATGAGAAGTTTGGTTCTGGCGTTCTTCATGCATGGTACGTACAAAAATTATGAAGTTGATGTGAAAGGTAAGATGATTACTAGTACAATAAAGTCCCTCCATTCCTAAATATTTGTCTTTCTAGGAAAGATACATATGGATCCACCAACGACATCCTCACGCCCTAGTGCGCCCCGTCACCAACTAACGGGTGAGGAGCAGCGGCGTTGGCAGCGAGCTCAACGTGCTTCTCAACAATGCCGTCCAAGGTTGCCCTGCGGTCCAAGAAGGCCAGCGTCCTATCGTCCTCCTGTGGCATGTAGTAGTCCTTGTGGATGATTTGTGCGTAGACGTGGGTGATTATGTCGATGGTCTCTTGTTGTGCCAGGCATTGCGCGGCGAGCGTGACCTCGAGGTGGACAATCTCCGGCGCGACGGCGGGTAGTCGCAGGGCCACCAGTGCGTCGAAGAGGTTGTCACAATAGAGGCCGTTTAGGGTGGCAGGCATCGCAGAGCCTGGGCGTGTGGGCTGGAGGCGCACGTCAAGGTCGTCCGCGAGCTTCTTGACGACAATGAACTTGTCGAGGAAGCCGACGAGGACCTCGTCGAACAAGGAGACGAAGCTGTCGTCCAAGAGGCCTCTCGCCCTGGCAGCCTCAAGCACGACCTGGAGACATTCCTCGGTGCCGGGCCGCAGGCCGTCGTCGTGGACCATCTCACACAGCCGGCTGATGGTCGCGCTCATCTCCTCCATGGGTATAGCTTCTACTAGTCAACTGATCATGCGATTGGAGTGTTCACTCTTGCCCTTGGTTAGGGTGCGTAGGTGCATAGGATTTCGTAGATTGGACTGTCGGGGAGCCTTTATATGAGAAGTGCAGACTGCGTTGCATTCACGTGTGTGTTGGCCATGTACTCCTCGGGCCTCCCCGCCCTCCCTCTGTGCCGGTGCAGTATAGTCATCTCACCGAGACCAAGTTGGGGCAAAACGAGAGAACTTTGATGTTTACTGGTCTATTGGTCCCCTTTGCATTTTGCTCCAAGTGTTGACCTTTGATTTAACTAAGAAAATGTTAATGCATGTCACCAAGAATAATATCATTGGAAACTACTCCCTCCTTCCATCTATACAGCGCCTAAGTTTTAAATCTCTCGTAGTACCAAGGCTGTTGCATAAAAAGCGGAGCAAATATTGGGAATAGTACTTGGCTGTGTAGCCCGCTCTCATCCCTCTCCATTACTCCCTCGCATGCAACTTCCTCTCCCCCTTTTTCTGCATGCAACCCAACAATAACTCCTTCACTCATGCATGCATTGGCCAAAGAAATACCTCTTTGGAGAAAAAGGACTAGGATGTAAGGTGAAGCACGCCTAATAACTGGTTTGTGCATGCATGCAAATCAATGCTGCCACCATCTCGTTTTCACGAGGACGACCACGCGCGACCTGCCAGGGGGAATTAAGTGGGAGATGCATTGGTTAGCTTGTTTGGCCTTCTATAGATGGAAAAATGAAATCGTTTGAAAATAGAACATCAAAAGTTTAAAATGTTTTTTTTGTAATATATGACTTATATTAGGTTGGTCAAATTGACGAATTAGGGGTACGCGCACGCCTTGTAAACTGAGAGAGAGGGAGCATATTTTGAAATTAATGTTATTGCATAAAGAGAATTGATCACTGCATGGGGTGCATATTTTGTAATTAATGTCACTGCATAAGAGCAAGTATAATAAGTCCTACTCAGCAGGCTATAAGATTTTCCATGTCATAAAAATCCTAGGTGGAAGAGAGAGAAGTGAGGAGAGAGAGTAGATCCGGCGTTTGAGCAGTCACCCGCCTATACGCAAGGCACGAGGCATGGCAGCTGGCTTGCAACCCGAGGTGCAAGCTGTAAACTAGCGCTTTGCCTTTCCTCCCAATCCCAGCATACAAATATTAATAGTTAAATCCAACCCAACAGCCAACCTATATCCATCCTATTATATGGTCTTGGCTGTATGAAGATTGTAGATGACATGGACATGGCTATAGAGCCGGCTGCTGTCTCGTAGGTGGGCTGTAAGGCTTAAACTACTACATTGTATCTTTGCTCAGTCGGATGAGAGAGAAGATAAGAGGGTTGTAGATTTACAGCCGGCTGTAGCACGATCTCCAAGAAGATATGCGAGAGTGAATGATGGGTCATGTTGTAAAAAAGTACTACTCCCTCCGTCTAGGTGAATAGTCATTTTGTGCACCGCAACCAAGGCAGAGGGGGAAACGAGAGAACTTAATGTTTACTATTATACATGAAATTAATAGTACTCCCTCCGTTCCTAAATAGTATTTGTCTTCTTAGAGATTTCAACAAGTGATTACATACGAAGTAAAATGAATGAATCTACACTCTAAAATATGTCTATATGCATCCGTATGTTGTAACCATTATGAAATGTCTATAAAGACAAATATTTGGGAACAGAGGGAGTATTCACTGGTGCGCGTCGGTCCTAAACAAACGGTTTTTAACCCCTTTCCGCGACGGCATTTGGAACCGTCTCCAAGTGAGTGTGTGCGATAGGGTGTCTTTCCCACACGACCCAGAAATCATCGGGGATAGGCCCTCCTAGGACCCAGGCTGGGGCCGTGTGCGATCGGGCGAGGCATGGAAACCCAATCATTTCCGTAGGTATGTACATCCCACATGGTAATCCGAGAAAATCATTTCCGTAGGTATGTACATCCCACACGGTAATCCGAGAAAATCATTTCCGTAGGTATGTACATCCCACACGGTGAATCGCAAAAAAACTTTCCGTTCGTATGTATATCGCACACACTCAATCCAAGGAACACATTTTCGTTCTTATGTACATCCCACATAGCCAATCCAGGGAAAATGTTTCCGTTCGGACGTAAATCCCACATAGTTTTATGTGTAGGCTCGTGTGTGAAAGGTGTAACTATCACACACAGTCTTCCTTGGTTAACTATTTGCTTTTATCAACTATATCACACACGATTTGATGAAGAAAACTGTGTGGCATTGGGCTATCCACCGCAAGTACTTTTACTGCTAGAACCATTTGCAAAGGTCCATGACACATTTAGCAGGTTTATAAGTTTACAATTAATAATTCCAGTATTACGCAAATTCACATTTCATATCGAACAAATGTTTGCCAATTTCATATCAGGCACATAAATATATTATAACATCACAATACGGTAGCTACATGAAAACAACACAGTACAACATATAGCTAGTTCAACTTCATAACAAAAATATATTCATTTCCCTATCGAGATCATCCAGGCTCGTCTTATCCACCTCTGCTTTCAGTTCAGTAAGAACCCGTTTTGCATGGGCCAACTGGGAAAGTGCCTCCTCCTTCGCTAACAACATCTTAGCAAAGTCTGATTTTAAAAATCCGAGCTCATTCTCCACCTTCAACCCTTTATCCCGCATCTTGAAATATGCTTCAGCGTTGACAAGACTTTCTCTAAGCCTACATGTCTTCACTTCCTCATACATGCTCCAGAGCTTTGTTAGGAACATCTTCAAATACTGTGGCCACTCTTGATCAATCCACTCCAAGTAAGAACACTTCCGTTCATCCTACAATATTTAAAACTAGATCAGTAACAATTGTAGGGGAAATGGGTTTATAGAAACATAGAAAATCACCAATGCTTATTTTTAAAAACTGAAGAAACATGTTAATTATGACATATCTTCTCAAAATGATCAATGTGCAAATGAAATAATTGGTACTGAGACAACAACTAAATTCTGGAACATCAGAAGCTATAATTAACTACAACGACGCTACAAGTTCTTACTCATGTACAATAAATAACAAATTGAACATTTTATGAGGAAGGTAAATATAACTGTAACAACATAGCGACGGTGTTTGGATGACAGCAAATTGATACTAATAGGTGTGTACATGCACAAATTTAGTAACATAGAACTAATATCACTAAGGCCATCCACTGTGTATGCCAAAACTGGTGTAAAGACAACTGTTGCTACATCTCGCACTGGTGCCCTGAACTAGCGAGCCGATGCAGCGGAAAAAAATCAGGGGCCCGGACTCCGGAGCACGTAGTTGCTCCGATGCCCAGTTCCTTCGTGCCATAAAGATTTAGTATTTTACTGCTTGGCTGCTCGGATGTGTGGACCAAAGTTGGCTGCACAAACTGCTGAAGCGGTGCCAAATAATTTTCTAATGGCACCGTAATGAGATGGCAACAATTTAAGATACTAGGTACAATATGTGAAACTGTCTTAGGATGCGTTTGGTTGAAGGTGTGGTATGAATGGGTTGGTACCGTGACAGTGTCTGAATCACATCTAACAAATGATTTGTAACAACGGAAGAGGGTCTAACCTTCTCTGCACATGCCAAAAACTTCCTCCTAGTGTCGACAGAATCAAACGCAAGTAGCTTCACGCATGGAGATTGATGGTGACAAGGAGCAGATAGATCTTCAGCCACCCCGCTTCATTCGTTGCCACTGATGGTCCAGGGAGCTCCAAGAGGATGAAACGCCTCAAATCGACCTCCGGGTAAAAATCCTTCATTCCAAGTCATAGCCCGAGAGAGAGAAGAGAGGCATACCCGGGTGGTGAAGGAGTAGTCGTCGGAGGAGGAACCGCTGTAGATGTCTTTGAAGAAGACCATGGCGACCCCGGCGGTAGGATGCGAGACGTCGAGAGCGAGGAAGCGACAATAACTTAGCAAGGAAGGAAGGAAGGAGGAAACAGGGGAAATGTGTAACGCCCAAGATGCGACTATATCTCCTACACACCGAGGCACGACTTAGAGGCATAATCACATTTTGGTATGATCGCACGATGGTCATCTTCACACATTCCCATGTACAAGAACAAAGGGGGAAAAGATACATAGTTGGCTTATAATCGCCACTTCACACAATGCATAAATAAGTCATACATTCATCCAAGTACAATCATGGTCCGGCTACGGACAAATCCAAATGAAAAGAAGATAACCACCCACTATGCCCGATTGGCCCTAGTAGGAACCACTACTGATCGTCGGGAAACGTCACGTACATACGCCCACGTTCCTCATCGAACTCCCACTTGAGTTCCTGGCCATCAACTGAATCATACTCGGTTGTACCTGCACCTGTGTTTGTAGCAAATTATGAGTCACGAGGACTCAACAATTCCATTCCTGGGTATCAAAACTATCAAAGCCTTTGGGTAAGGAGAAAGTGTATAAGTGGGCTACTGCAAGCGCTAAGCGTAGATGAGGTGGCTAGTTTACGTATCATCAGAGCGAGAAGAGAAGTGAAAGCCATTGGTCGTGAACTAACGATCACTAGATGATCCTGTCTATCTACGAGTCATACATAACCCAGCCGTGTTCTCTTCCCGAACTCCCTCGAAAAGAGACCATCACGACTACTCACACAGTAGTGTATTATGTTTGAGGTTTTGTGTCAAGTTATCTACAACCGGATATTAACAAATTCCAATCCGCCACATAACCGTGGGCACAACTTTCAAAAGGTCGTAACCTTGCAGCGGTGTTCCAACTTAGCCCATCACAAGCTCTCGCGATCAACAGAGATAAAAACCCTTTATCTTAGGGACTACCCGATCAGACTCGGAATCCCGGTGTACAAAATATTTCGACAATGGTAAAACAAGTCCAGCAAGACCCCCTGATGTGCCGACACCCTGATAGGAGCCGTGCGTATCTCATCTCAGGCCACGATCGGATGAGCAGTACGTACAGCAACCGAAGACCCCAGTAAACTGGGTGGCACCGCAAGTGGCTCTAGTTTGGACCAACACTCATGAGGAGCACTCGCCCGGGGTTGTTAATTAAGAATCCTCGGGGTCGCTAGGCCCTATGCAAATTTTAGTTGTTATTAGGCAAATGGTAAAACCAAGGTTGGGCCTTGCTGGAGGAGTTTTATTCAAAGCGAACTATCAAGGGGTCCCCATATACCCAACGACGTTAGGAACACAAAATCAAGGAACATAACACCGGTTTATCAGTTCTTAAGGCGGCATGAGTGGAACAAAACACCGAGCAAAAGGCCAAGCCTTCCACCCATTGCCATGTATATAGGTGCATTAATGTAAGTAATACATATTGTGTTATTCCCAAAAACCCAATCCACATGGAGCAAACTTCATCTTCACCTGCAACTAGCAACGCTATAAGAGGGGGCTTGAGCAAAAGTGTAACTTAGCCAATCAACGGTTTGCTAGGAAGGTAGTTAGTGGTTTCATGGCAAAGTGGGGGCTGACATGCAAAAGGATAGGTATCGTGATAAGCAATAGAGCGAGGCATCTAGCATAGCAACAATAGAGGTGATATCAAGGAATAGTCATCTTGCCTGGTATGTCTTCGATGTAATCGAGACCTTGCTCTTCATAACCGTACTCAGCAGCTGTCTCGACCTCGGACTCGAACTCATCTCCCGGTGGTACCCAACATAACATTCATCCAAATAAACACACTTGACAAGAAAAGAACACATGCTATGCAAGAGAGATGCAAGTATGATGCTACAGAGCTACCTGTATGAAAGGAGATGAAGCCGGGAAGGACATGTGAAGACATGAAGGATGTGGGAAATATCTTGGAAAACCAAGCATTCCACTAGATAGATTGAAAGATTTTGGTCGAAATCGATATAAAGATCATTGGAATCGGATGCACGGTTTGCAAATGGCAAGCAAAATAAGATGCAATGCAAAACTGAAGTTAACATCAACATGGCATCTTTGGAGCAAGGTTTAATTATGCTACATCGCTCAAACATGATGACAAAAGGCATGGATGTGAAGTAGACATGATTCTCAACAAGTATGAACTCAGAGGACACCCAAAAACTTACTGGAACACAATTAAACTAGCATGGCAAGATTCAATATGTTTACAGATTTTCAGACTTGGTGAAAATTAGTGGACATGCAACCAGGAACGATATGTTGCTGCCTTTGAAGGCACACAACAACAAGAAAAACAAATATAACAAGCATGAAAATTACATGAGCATGAAGAAGACATAATATACTGCCAATTCATCCAAAGAAACAATTCATTCCATGCAAGGGTTGCTTAACATGAGCTTTGCCAAAATGAATGTTCAGTTAACAGGCTGACAATTCAGATTTCAAGCGAGCAAGATAACAACAAGCTACAACATGCATATATGCAAACAAAGGCATGGATTGATAGACAAATACATGGACATCAAGACATGCTCACTAGTTATTCAAAAATATGCATGGAAAAGATTGTGGCATCAAGTTTACATGGCAACATGTTATACCAGATTCCAGACTTGGCAGTTTTTCACTGTGTACAACAACAACATTGACATGTCATGTTTACAAGCTTGTTCGAGTCACCATAGGGCATATCATGCAAAACCAAATGTACCACTTCAAAGATAACATGATTATGCTCCTAAAACATGTTGACATGTGGCTCAAAAGAAAATCACACAAAAAGCTACGAAAAAGACAAATCATCAAGTTATAACAATTTTAGCAACTTAACAGCAACAAGCACTTTTGAAACAGGGATAACAATGGCATAATGCAACCTAACATGTATGCAAATGCATCCATCATGAAGAGCATCACAATACGAACATTTTGACATATCATACACTCCATTTGGACCAACATGCACAAAGATACGAGCTCCCAAACATGCTAACCTATTGTTGACACACAACTAGAGATGACCAGTAACATCACATAACAGTTTGGCAATGAAGATTAAGACACATAGATGGATCATAACATGCAAAAAAAACTCATGCCAACACGTAGAGCACTTCGAGATGAACATTTTCATATATCATACACGCAAAACGGAGCTACGGGCATGAAGATATGCCATGATGAAGGAGGCAACATAATAGAAGGATTTCGGGACTTAATGAAATTTACCCCCCGTGAAAGTCAACGGGACGAGGAGATGCGGGACGAGGTGAACCGGGACGAGGGCAGCGCGTTTGGTTCGACGCGGTGGTGGATCTGATCCCACCACCGGATCCGGGCCGATTCTCACCGGATCCGGCCGGAGATGGCGATGATAGCGACTCCGGCGACGAGGGCCGGCGGCGGCGAGGTGGCCCGGTGGCGAGGTGCGATGGCGGGCGGTGCAGCTTGGTGTGGCCGGCGGCTGGCGGTCGGTGGCGACCGACGGTGGCGTGGCGACGCGCCGGCGGGATGGCGTGCGGTGGCGGCGGAGGGCGCGGGGAGGCGGAGCGGACGGCTGGCGGCGCTTCAGGCCGGGAGGGCCCCGTATAGGTCGCACGGGCCCGGTCGGCGAGGAATTGGGAGCGGGTGAGGTGGCCACTAGCAGACTGCCACGTGGTGGCGGGGAGGTCGGCGTACACGTCCGGCGGTGGCGGACGTGTCCGGCGCGGAGGAGGACGACTTGATCTAGGGTTTGCCAAAAAATGGATGTGGGGGGCTGTTTATATAGGTAGAGGGAGCTAGGAGAGTCCAAATGAGGTGCGGTTTTTGTCAGCGCGATCATGATCCAATGGCAAAGAGCATGGAGGGGGTTTAGATGGGCTAGTGGGCTGTTGTGGAGGGGTGTTGGGCTAAAATAGAGAAGGCTTCCGGCGGTTAACGCGGTTAACCGTTGGAGCATCAAACGACCTCCAAATTAAACGAAATTTGACAGGTGGTCTACCTGTGATATACCAAGACCACTGGACAACTCTCGGCCCATTCCCATGATGTTTTTATCCCGCTCACGAAACAAGGCTTGAGAGGTGCGACGGGTGCCATGTGAGAGAGTCGGAATCCGAAATGGACAACGAAGAGGACGGAGATGGTGCAACTACACATGGATGCAAGTGAGACTATGCCAATGCAATGCACATGATGAAAATGACATGGTGATATGCAACACATGCTCAAAGCAAAAACGCAGAAACTTGAAATGAAGGAGGAGCCCAGAATGGAATTGGTTAAGTCAACGATGAATATATTGCTATAAACGGAATTGTTACATGTGGGGCATTACAAAATGTGACTTGTGGTCAGGGAGATAAGGGGGTGGGGAAGGGGGAAGGGGGCGGGGGTAGATATTTTGGCGGTAGGCCAAAATTTTGGAAATGTGGAGGGAAATTTTGCACGCGGTGCCGCCGGACCATTCACTTTGAACGATTGTGTGCATCGCAAACGATTCTTCCGCTTTACACGCATGGGATGAGTTTGATAATTCAAATTTTGGTCTCAAAGAATGGGCACATTCACTTTGAACGCGCTCTGTGCCGCGGGACCATTCACTTTGAACGATTGTGTGCATCGCAAACGATTCTTTTGCTTTACGCGCATGGGATGAGTTTGATAATTCAAATTTTGGTGGAAATTTCCCTAGTACGTCATTGCATAATTTAACATCGCTTGCTAATTTGGGCACACAAAAGAGCGTACAACAGACAGACCACACTTACTGAATCGAGCAATTTTAGTAATTACATAGAGCCAGTTGACCTAAACATTGCTCTAACAAAAGACCAGCATAAAAAACAAAGCCTAAGTACGCATAATTAAAAATCTGCTGCCACGCTGGCCTATGCATTGCCGGTGTGAGATGAGACGTCGATGACTTGTCCTGGCAACATGCTGCCATTGGTGGGCTCCGCGTCCCCCTGCTGAAGTCGACCGCATCCTTGTCCTCGTCCTCGTCCTTGGCACCACTCTCAAGGTTGTAGTACTCATAGTAGTGGCTACGCCAGAGCTCGCGTTGGTACTCCACAGCCAATTCCTTGACGGACAGACTCTTATCTACCTCGACCTCGGCCACGCGCAACTCCTCCTCCCACCGCTCCTCGATCTCAGCCGCCTCTTGCATCTCCAGCTCTCACTTGACGACCTCATGAGGAAGCAGGTGCTCCATGGCCACGGCCGCCTTTTCAAACATGGGTTGCATGCCGGAGTCCGAGGTCGCCTAGAATATCTTGGCGAGTGCATTCTTGATCTTGGCATGGATGGCCTCGACCCGGGCCTGGGCGACATCAGCAGCACGGACGGCAGCTCGAGCGCTCTCGGCGTTTGCAGCCATTGTCGCAGTAGCAGCTGCAGCCGCCTCGGCTGCTGCAGCTGCCCTGTCGGCTGCCGCAGCTGCCCTGTCGGCTGCCGCAGACGCCCTCTCGACGGAAGCGGCCGTGCCCAATGCGGATGCGGCGGCACTCTCGGTGTAGGCGGCAGCGCTTGGGGGGGGGGACGCGGCCATCATACGAGCCTTCACGAAGCGTTTCCACGGCGCCATCCTTGCAAGAAGGGGGTGCGGGAATGGGGATCAAGATTCGGGGATTCAGGGGTTGCGGGCACTAGAGAAGACGAGCTGGCGAAGCTTAAGGAGCGAGACTTAAATAGACCAAGATATTTTCATCGCAAACGGTTCCTAGAAAACAACTGTGTGTGATGTTGTAGATATTTTTTATTAGCTATGAAAGACGAATTTGGAATAAAGTGCCAACGGATGATGTTTTAAATGAACGAGAAACTTTGTAGTACTAATACAACTGTCATGTCAAATTTTGGAAAATTTCAGGGGTCATTTGACCTTCTGAGACATTTAAGTGATTTTCTAGCCATTTAATGAGCGTAATTGAAATTTGAACTACATGTATATGCAACAGCTAACCATAACGGTTTGAAAACTCATATTTCATGTACTTGTGTGCGATTTAATTCCATTTGCAGCAAATTGGAAGGAATTTTCAAACATATTTGTCTAACGGCTATGCCACAATTAAGCATGGAGTGACATGGCATTTTAATTCCAAAAAAATAAAAAATCAGAAACACATGAAACCTTGGTTGATGTAATGTCATGCCACCAAGATGATGTGGTAAAAAATTGGCATGTTCGACCAAAGTTTGGACACAGACCCCTCACAAACCGGAGGAACTCACTAGAAGGCCCGTGCTTCCCACATGGAACAATGCATATTTGATGACGAAAGGGAGATAGCTTCCTCTTACGGCCTTCAATTTTTTTATACGTCTAACGTGCACTACTACAACTGTAATGTGAATTTTTTGAAAATTCTAGGGGTCATTTGACCTTTTAAAGACATTTAAGTGATTTTCTAGCCATTTAATGACCGTAATTCAAATTTGAACTACATCTACATGCAATGCGTAACCAAAACAGTTTGAAACATCATATTTGTGTACTTGTGTGTGAGTTAATTCCATGTACAGTAAACTAGAATGAATTTTCAAACATATTTGTATCACGACATCGACACATATGCATGAATACGTATGCATGGAGTGGCATGGTATTTTAATTCCAAAAAATCATAAACACATGAAACCTTGGTTGATGTAATGTCATGCCACCAAGATGATGTGGTAAAGAAACTGGCATGTTTGACGAAAGTTTGGACACACCCCCCTCACAAACCGGAGCAACTCGCTAGAAGGTTCGCGGTTCCGAGGGGGAACAATGCATGTTTGACGACGAACCGGAGATAGCTTCCTCTTACGGCCTTCAAATTTTTTCTACGTCTAACATGTACTACTACAACTGTAATGTGAAATTTTGGAAAATTCTAGAGGTCATTTGACCTTGTAAAGACATTTAAGTGATTTTCTAACCATTTAATGACCGTAATTCAAATTTGAACTACATCTACATGCAACGCCTAACCAAACGGTTTGAAAAATCATATCTGTGTACTTGTGTGCGAGTTAATTCCATGTGCAGTAAATTAGAAGGAATTTTCGAATATATTGGTCTTAGGATATGGACACATGCATATGTATGCATGGAGTGACATGGCAGTTTAATTCAAAAAAATAGAAAAATGAGCAGAAACACATGAAACCTTGGTTGATGTAATGTCATGCGCCAAGATGATGTGGTAAAGAAATTGGCATGTTTGACGAACGTTTGGACACACACCCCTCATAAACCGAAGCAACTCACTAGAAGGTTCATGGTTCCGAGAGGGAACAATGCATGTTTGATGACGAACGAGAGATAGCTTCCTCTTACGACCTTCAAATGTTTTCCTACGTTTAACATGCACTAATACAATTTTCATGTGAAAATTTGGTAAATTTCAGGGGTCATTTGACCTTTTAAAGACATTTAAGTGATTTTCTAACCATTTAATGACCGTAATTCAAATTTGAACTACATCTACATGCAACGCCTAACCATAAGGGTTTGAAAAATAATATTTTTGTGTACTTGTGTGCGAGTTAATTCCATGTGCAGTAAATTAGAAGGAATTTTAAAACGTATTGGTGTCAAGGCATGGGCACATGCATGGAGTGCATGCCATGGCATTTTAATTCAAAAAAAAATGATGAGAAAAACATGAAACCTTGATTGATTCAATGTCATGCCACCAAGATGATGTGGTAAAGAAATTGGCATGTTTGATGATAGTTTAGACACACAGCCCTCACAAACCGGAGCAACTCGCCAGAAGGTTCGTGGTTCCGAGAGGGAACAATGTATGTTTGATGACGAACGGGAGATAGCTTCCTCTTACGGGCTTCAATTTTTTTCTACGTATAACGTGCACTACTACAACTGTAATGTGAAATTTTAGAAAATTATAGGGGTCATTTGACCTTTCAAAGACATTTAAGTGATTTTCTAACCATTTAATGACTGTAATTCAAATTTGAACTACATCTACATGCAACGCCTAACCAAAACGGTTTGAAAAATCATATTTGTGTACTTGTGTGCGAGTTAATTCCATGTGCAGTAAATTAGAAGGAATTTTCAAATATATTGGTCTCACGACATGGACACATGCATACGTATGCATGGAGTGACATGGCATTTCAATTCAAAAAAATGGTCAGAAACACATGAAACCTTGGTTGATGTAATGTCATGCCACCAAGATGATGTGGTAAAGAAATTGGCATGTTTGACGAACGTTTGGACACACGCCCCTCACAAGCCGGAGCAACTCGCTAGAAGGTTCGTGGTTTCGAGAGGGAACAATGCATGTTTGATGACGAACGGGAGATAGCTTCCTCTTAAGGCCTTCAAATTTTTTCCTACGTTTAACGTGCAACTGTCATGTGAAAATTTGGTAAATTTGAGGGGTCATTTGACCTTCTAAAGACATTTAAGTGATTTTCTAACCATTTAATGACCATAATTCAAATTTGAACTACATCTACATGCAACGCCTAACCAAAACGGTTTGAAAAATCATATTTTTGTGTACTTGTGTGCGAGTTAATTCCATGTGCAGTAAATTCAAAGGAATTTTCAAACATATTGGTGTCAAGGCATGGGCACATTGTCGGATCTTGGGTTCCGGAAAAACCCTTGTGGTTCGAACACTGGGGTGCGCACGAAGATCTCTCCTTCCGCCCTAGCTCATCTACGCGCCGATTCCTAAGCCTAGCTTGTCAGACTCAAAGAACAAGGGACACAAGGTTTATACTGGTTCGGGACACCGTTGTGGTGTAATACCCTAATCCAGTGTGGTGGATTGCCTTGTAGGCTGAGGAAGATCTAGTACATGGGAAGAACAGCCTCCTGAGGGGAGGGGTTCTTGCGCTCGGGTGAGCTTGTGGGTGTGTGGTCTTTTATCTCATCAACTCAAGGCCAGATCCCATCTATGGTGGTGGCTAGTCCTATTTATAGAGGCCCGGGTCCTCTTCCCAAATATTGAGCGGGAAGGGATCCCACAACGGCCAAATTTGAAGGGGGACAAGTAGTACAAGCTATCCTGACAAAAGGTGGTCTTAGCCTGCCAAAGGCTTTGGTGGTGATGCTGTCGTGGGTTCCGCGATGACCTCTGCTCTTCCGCCTGCTGGTCTTGGTCTTGTTGCACTGATATGGAAACCTTTGCCTAACGCCTCGAGACTCCTCGCCTGCGCCTGCCCCTTTAGCACCAAAGAGGAAACTGGCACCCTGTGCCAGCTGGCGCCCGCCTAGCCTTGGTCATCACTGCTCTTGTCATGAGGGCCTCACGAGGTGCCCCTTGCCTTGATATCTCCGCTGCTCAGGAGCCAGCCTAGCGAGGCTGCCTGTGGGGACCCCGACCCATAAGTCGTGATCACCGAATGCACGTGTATAGTGATCCCAGAGATCAATGCTCACTGGACACACAGAAGCTGAATAACAAGAGTCTTACATCCATACATACCGTATTACACAAATAGGACCATTATGGTCAAGTCTTGAGTATATCATTGCAGCGGAAATCTTCAACAACAACTTGGACCCATGCCATCTGCCTTAACCCTATAGGCATTCTGACTGGGAAGCGTCCTAGCTCGCATGCTCGTCACCAAGAAATCTTCATCATATCCCGTTCTTTCATGCCTGGCCAATAAAATAACTAGTGGCAAGCCAATGAGTACTTTGAATGTACTCGCAAGCAACCCAAGTGTGATGACAGAATAATTATGCAAGGCTCTACTGCTAAGTTGGTAGTTTTGCGGAAAGCCAGTTTTTCATATGCAAGTATGATCAACATATAACCAGGGCATGCATGCGTCTACAACAAGTATCAGGAGGTTACAGACATCATCATCAGAAAAGAGTTATGAACAACTCTTGCTCACGCTCATCGTGACTTTCTCACAATCACATCATCAGATTTACCAACCGTGTTGTTTTCCAGAAACTTAAGGACATAGTCTAAGTAGCACCACCCAACTGTCCTTGACCGTGGACACGTCTATTCGAATAGTTTTACACTCTGCAGAGGTTGCACACTTTACCCACAAGATCCGAGAAGCTTTCGTGTCACCCACGATCCCGCAGTACCTCAAGTACTCGGGGGAAGCACCCGGTCATTCCCTTTCCCTAGATGACACTAACACAGAGTCCACTCGATTGGTAACAGCCCCATGCCAAACATTTCACATCTTAAAAAATTGTGGAGCCTTGCTCCCATATTCTTCACATGCCACTGACACGGGGTACCAACGGTGTGTTCGGTGCCCTGTGAAAACAGTCATGGCCACCTATCCAAGCACGACCCCGTCCCGAGAGTGACCTCATGTCACCCCCGTCACTAGTAATGCGGGTACCATGCTAGTATCGACCTAGGTAATCAATAATGCCCTTTCCCATATAAGGGTAGAGTGGTTGCACATGTTTGGTTGGGACGGTAATCATACATAAATCTAATCCATCTCTATAAACGACACTTTCTTCAAGCCTCGGTACACTACTTCTCTACCAAGTAGTGCCCTAGTTTCTCATCATCTCCCAGGGGCATTAGTGGCACCCACTGGGTTATTTGCAAGTATGTCAAACCACACTTGTTTCTTTCCATGCATACCCCTGACCCATTTTGCGTAGCCAACTACTATAGCATACATCTATCTACTCCCACCGACATAACCCTCATAAGAAGGTAGGGTCATGCACAATGCAAGTACCAACGAGGAAGTAGAGTGGTAAACCATCAAAGTGGTTCCACCTCATCATGATTCCGTAGCAATAACTTTATGGTGCTATATGACATGCATAAAAAGGGTTCCATAGACATGGCCAAAGGGCTGCTTGCCTTGTCCTTCCGAGTCTTCAAACCTTCTGGTCCATCTCCAAGTACTCCGTTTATTTCGTCAACTAACGATGGAAACAATCATAATAAGCAACACAACAAGGCAAAAATAAAAGTTCTCTAAAAATAGGAGTTGGACTTTTCTAGGATATCCCTAGTTATATGAAAAATAACCAGAGTTGTTTCATTGGGATTGGATTAGTGGATGCTTCAGATCATTTCAATATGTCGGAATCAAAGGGGTTTATGGATCTGCAAGAAGTGTACAGAAATATTTTTTTTGAAAAATGAGCAGAGGCTCCTATCTAACAAGGAATGATTTTATAAGTAGCTAGGAGTTGGTTTCACTTGATTTGGAGTTCAAATGAATATCCTAGGATTTTGCAAAGTTGACAAATATGAAGAAATGGCTCATTATTTTGTGGGGTACAGAAAGTATTAGAAAAATTGTTCCAAAACTAAGTTTTGATAATACAAGCATCTAGGAATTTGAACCATTGCATTTGGATCAAATTTGAGCTCTCTGTGATTTTCTAAAGTTTATCAAAGAAATAAAAAATGACATTTTGATAATATTTGTGAAGAAAAGGTCTCTGAAAAAATGTGCATGCTGCACCAACAGGTAGATCATGACTTTATGAACTACTAGAAATTTGAATCATCGAATTTGGAGTACAATTGAATTATTTATGGATTTTAGAAGTTCACTAAAAAAAAGAAAAAGACAAAGGATTTACAGAAATGGGCCGGATCTGGGAGGCGGCGGCGCACATTGGTCGAGGTTTAGCAGCAGGGCGCCACTGGGCCGGCCCAGCGGCTCAGCTGAACGCGGCTAAGGAGGGCCACACCGATGGCGTATTACGGGAGTGCGCTTTCCTGCAGGGAAGGCGGTTCGAGTGGATTCCCACCTCCACTTAACCCGAGCGGATCCGGCTGGACACGTCCGCAGAGGCTGACCGATGGGGTCGCCGGTCCAGCGGCCGGCTTCTTCTTCCTCGCGCGGCCTCCCGTGCCGCAGGAACAGAGAGACGAGGCCGAGCTCATCCCCGGCGACCAGGGGCGCTGCTGTGGGTGCCCGGTGCACCGGCGAGCTCGGGGAACTGCGCCGCGCCCGCCCCCCTGTTAGCACGTCCATCGGAGGACGAAGGCGAGTGGGGCCACGGCACGGCGGACGATGCTCGGGTGAGATCTCGGGTAGGACAGGGCAAGCACGGGGAGGAGAGCCTGGTGCGCGGGGGAGGCTCCTTGGTGCTGTGGGTGTCCTCGGGAGCGTTCAGAGGGAGCGGGGAAGCAGTGAAGGCTCGGGTTGGTCTGGGGCATAGCGGCGGCAACCCAGCCATGGAGGGGGCGGGAGACCATGAGGGAGAGAGAGGGAGTGTCCGAGAGGTTGCTGGAGTAGTGGGAGAGCGAGAGGAGTCGAGAGAGAGCCCAATGGGGCTCTATATGGTGCGCGCGTCGGTGCATCGTGGGCGCGGTCCAGGGCACGCACGGGTGAGCTCACAGAGGGGAGAGGAGAGAGGGTCAGGTGGGGCCGACAACGTGCCGTGTCGCAGACGTCGAGGCGACGTCGGGGGACATGCTGGGGAGGCCCGAGGTTGTCGGGGCATCGGGATGGGGGGGCGGCTACAGTGCGCCAGAGCACTATAGCGTGCTCCAGAGCACGCATATGGTTGCCATTGGCATCGCTTTGGCGCCCAGGGCGTGGCCAATAGTGTCTAGGGGGTCAGATGAGGAGTAAACAAAGGGTTGGTTGCCTTGGATGCCCTGGTGAGCTTCTAGAAGGAGAGAGTGCTGAGAGACAAGGGTGAAAATGGAGGTCCAGAGATGTAAAATGGGGTTTTAGGCCCCTCAATCATTGAGCTGTGGAGGAGAAGGAGTTCCTGGAGGTAGAGGGTGACTAGGATCAGTTGTGGTAAAAACTTGAGGCAATGGGGAGTAGTGGAAGGGGTCAAAACAATGGTTTTGATAAAATGGCAGAAGGTGTTTGATGTGGTTTTGGGCAAGCAAATGACTTCCAATTGGCATGAGACTTAATAGGATGAAATGGCACATACATTTAGCCCCTGTCACCAAATTTGAGCTCATTTGGGCAAAGTTGCCAATGCAACTTTTGTAAACCCTAGAAATCAACAGAAATGGTTTTTTCCAAGATTAAGTTAAGCAAATCATCTCTCCTTGATGCACCACTTGGTGTAGTGTCATCATTTGCGGTTGTGAGCATGTACACAAAATTTGAGGCCCCAAGTAAAAAGTTGGCAATGTAGAGTTGTTCAAATTTGGATCTGGTCAGAAAGGGTTTTGGGCACTTAGATCAAGTTATGCTTCTCCAATACTTGTGACACTTGGCATAGGTGCATATTTACATCATCTGAGCATGTGCACCAAGTTTGAGAGCATTTGGACAAGTTTGGCAATGTAAAGTTTCTCAAACTTCAAAGTGGACATAAATGGTTTTGAGGGGATTAGATGATGTTTTCTTGATCTTCAAGGCATGAGGCTTTGTAAGATCATCAAATATGTCATATTTGACATGATAGAATTTCCCTGGAATTTTTAGAGAATATTTCCTTTGTAAATATTTCAAAAGCTTGAAATATCCAGAAAGGGTTTTGGAAGAATTTGTCCAATATTTTGAACATGACCATGTGTTTAAACTCTTATATATGGACAATATATGCCCTATGAGTTTCCCTGAAGTTTGGCAAATATTTTTGAAATAGTTAAATAATTTTAACCTATGAAAGACCATTTCTGGCCTAAAGAAAAATCATTTAAATAAAATATAAAAATAACTTTTAAAATTATAATTTTGTGGTTTAAGGGAGTCCTATACCTAATAGGAGTCAAATATACTTTTTGAAAGATTTTTCACACCCTGAATAAGGTACTTGCAGTACAAACCTCAATTCAGGGGGTTTTTGGAAAACTAATTTTAGAAAATACTATTTGGCCAAAATACTTTTATAGGCAAATACTATACTGGTCTATACACATGGCATGATCATTGGGAAAAGGTTTTGGATCAAGGAGATGAAGTATAAGAGTTGGATGATTTATTTGTTTTTTAGAGCACTAGCAAACATCAGCGAGAAAACCAATCAAGCAAGGTCAAAGACACTCAAAAGTTTTTGTCAAACCACATTTTAGCATGATTATTAGCTTAAGTGATGTGGCATGAAAATCAGGGTGTGACAGACCTATCCCCCTTACAAGAATCTCGTCCCCGAGATTCCCAGACTAGGCGTGGAAAGGAATGCGGAGACTTGGATACGGGGTAGTCTTCACTTCTTCTTGTTGGTTCTGCTTCTGAGTGGTGCTCCATGGAATCTTGAAGTACTTGGTGGTGTGGCTTCTCGCTTGTTGCCCTCTTTGATGCAGGTTGCTGAGGGGTCTCTTGTATGGGTTAGGTTGAGCTAGACGTCAAAGGCTCGGTGATCGATGTCCTTGCGGGGACCGGGCTAGTCAGGAAGTAAGAAGTACTCCCAGAGTGGCGACCCGTGGAATATTTGGTGCACGGTGGGTATCTCAGGTGGTAAATCTAGCTGGTAGCCGTATACTATTTGACTTGCAGTGGTCTTGAAGAAGATCGATTAATCTTGGTGTGAGCGTTCGTTCGACATGGAAATGCTTGGTTTCTTCGAGAGGAGTGGTTTGCAGATACGCCTGGTCTTCGACGAGGACGTATTATTTCTTGATGATGGTGGTCGGTGTAGTTCTTCCTTCTTGACATGTCGGTCTTCAAATGTCTTCTAACCAGCTGCACAGCTCTTCCTCCATCTTCGGGTAGTCAAGTATGTTGCCAAATAAAGATGACAACTAACTTGTCCAAGTACTCCATGAAGTCTATGGGGTACGCAAGGTAGGCTGGGGTATTGGTGGTGGTCTTCGTTGAATATTGGCAATGGTCTTCTTGACTTAGAGTCAAGGCCCATGGTCAGGGTCTGACCGCGTTGTGGCTTTGTGGGGCTTAAGGGTTTCAAGGATCCTAGTGTGTGAGTGAACGTTTATCATCTTATCCTCAGGCACAGTTCTTGAGATGCCAGTAGTGCTATCTAGTCCTCTAAACAATTCACTCCATACCACCGAAAGCTTCATCTTGCGTAGGTCACTCCAATCATCACTCATGCTATGGATATCCTCATGGCTCCTTAGAGGACATCTAGCAAAATTATACATGTCTATGATCCCCAAACTCATATGTATGTCTACCCCCTAAAATCCATGGGTAGATCATACAAGCTGCTAAGCTTGAATTAAACACCACAATCCAAGCGCTCAACCTGTTCTTGCAAGGTTCAAGATAATGCATCTCTATTCTAAGGAAACACGTCATATGCCACTCCAAGATCTTGTTTCCTTCCTATAGATCAACTCCAACAGCCCGGTAACTTTCATCAATCACCACATAATCCAACAATTCTACAAATCCGATGTCTACGGTGTTCCACAAGACCTCAAGTCCCTATAATACCCAAATAATTGAAAGGGCTATGCATTACTATAGTAAGTCCACCAAATTCCCACCATCATGGTCAAGTAAACTCCAAGGTCATGATTATATAGATCCCTAAATCAACTCCGACAAATAATCCAATCTTCTAGTTTATTGTCCACCGAGAAGCATGGTATCATGATCAGGATCAACGGTCTAAATCCAATTTACTCCGAATCATGCAGACATATCTAGTATCTATACCCAACCAGAATCAACTACTTAAATCCAAATCTCATGTCCAACGAGAATTCCCACATGCTTCCCCAAAGTCATTATCAGAATGTCGACTAGCTTCTATCAATATCCCCTGGTTAGGTCAAATCCTTATACCTCCAAGAATTTCAATTTGCGATCATAATAGCCCTGCAAATCCAAGTTACTCCAGGGTGATGAAAGTTACACTACTCCATAAATCATGATCCCACCAACATGAAAACCTCACAACCCATCAAGGTCTTGGATAATTCCTCGAAGTCACTGATATAAAGCCACCCAGTCATCTGTCTTATATCATCAAACTGGTCTTCCTATGGCATCGTCAGTTCTTGTGCTATATTAGGACGAAAATGTGCTCACTCACTGTGTCCACTAGTTCCATTACGAACCCAGTGTTGTGCAAGGTCGTAGAGGCTTAACTAGTTCTCTTGTAATTCTATGGGTTAGGAACTTGGTTAAGGATCCGTGCTGGAGTGTCTCGTGAAGTCTCAAAGGGTGTAGGAATGGGTTTCTAGTCTGGAGGGTTAAACATAACTTCACGGGGTTGCACTTGGTCGTGGAGGTTGTAGCAGAAGTCTTCATTGTTAGTTGGTTGCCGAGTTGGAATCCTTGGTACTTCTTATCTTGCTGGTCTTCAATTGAGGAGATAGAAGAGAGGGAAAAAGTAGCATAGAGGAGGGAAATGCCCAAAGGGGGTGCTATAGTGCAAGTGCAATCAAACAGGTGCAAAAAGGGCGAAACAAAGGAAACAAGGCAAGGAAGATGATATAGCCATGTACTTGTAACCTAGGGCAAAAGTACGACTTATATCAAAACACAAACAAATAAAATCAAGCAACACGCAATCATGGTTCTGTTCGAACTATCATACGGACTCGACTGCGCCTAGGGGGTACACGACTCATCCTACCCTAGGGGTTCTCGGACTCAGCAGTCATGACTTGTGCCTCGTGCAGTCTTCTGAGTTCCCTCAGGTGTTGCTATGTCCCTTGTAGTTGTTTGATGAACAATCCGGGTTGAGCCTGAAGAATCTCCAACAACTTCTCGCCTGATGAGGTGATGTGGTGAAGGTGTCTCCTTGTAGCTGGCGTTGACTTGGTCTTCTCTTGTCTCTTTGATCATGACGATCCCTTGTGCCTTTTGGGGCGTCGAGGGTACGAGGTAGGCAATCCTTTATGCAATGATATTAACAAGGCATAGTAAAGGTTCAACATGTCGGTTACGTTGATGACAACATCGACACCAAGAGCGGGGGACGAAGAGAACCGTTTTCCCGCTCTATAGTGAGGCGGACCAAATGGCGAGGTTCTCATCCACCGGTGGTTGCCGATACAACAACGGTAGTGACATGATTACTCTATTAGCGATGTATATCATGATCTTGCACACCCTGTGCCCTGGTCATCGTAGGCTAAGGTTGCACCATCTTGGGGTAGTGCCAAGGATGTCACCATCTTCTGGGTCTATATGTCTTCATTCCTCGAGGATGTATCTTCTGTTGGCATCGTCTTGTTGTGGTGTCGCCAATCTGGTGTTCAGAAGAGGTGGGTGAGTGTTTGGCAAGGTGTACTTCTTCTAGATTATCCACGAGGATTACAGAAAATCCAGTGGTCAGGGGCATAAGGGTTCTAACGACCAAAAGTTTTTGAAGGGGAAGAGATCAATAAGGAATGTGTAGCCTAGTTTTCGAAAAACTGAGAAGGGAAGAGAAGTATAGATAGTTTTGAAAACTAGTAATAGTTTTGGAAATAATTTACCCTAACTAACGACCATGCTAACTAAGGCTTCCTACAGTCAGGATGATTCTGATACCAGCTCTGTGGGGACCCCGACCCATAAGTCGTGATCATCGAATGCACGTGTACAGTGATCCCAGAGATCAATGCTCACTGAACACACAGAAGGTGAATAACAAGAGTCTTACATCCGTACATACCGTATTACACAAATAGGACCATTATGGTCAAGTCTTGAGTATATCATTGTAGCGGAAATCTTCAATAACAACTTGGACCCATGCCATCTGCCTTAACCCTACAGGCATTCTGACTGGGAAGCGTCCTAGCTCGCATGTTCGTCACCAAGAAATCTTCATCATATCCTGTTCTTTCATGCCTGGCCAATAAAATAACCAGTGGCAAGATAATGAGTACTTTGAATGTACTCGCAAGCAACCCAAGTGTGATGACAGAATAATTATGCAAGGCTCTACTGCTAAATTGGCAGTTTTGCGGAAAGCTAGTTTTTCATATGCAAGTACGATCAACATATAACCAGGGCATGCATGCGTCTGCAACAAGTATCAGGAGGTTACATACATCATCATCAGAAAAGAGTTATGAACAACTCTTGCTCACGCTCATCGTGACTTTCTCACAATCACATCATCAGATTTACCAACCGTGTTGTTTTCCAGAAATTAAGGACATAGTCTAAGCATCACCACCCAACTGTCCTTGACCGCGGACATGTCTATTTGAATAGTTTTACACTCTGCAGAGGTTGCGCACTTTACCCACAAGATCCGGGAAGCTTTCGTGTCACCCACGATCCCGCAGTACCTCAAGTACTCGGGGGAAGCACCCGGTCATTCCCTTTCCCTAGACGACACTAACACAGAGTCCACTCGATTGGTAATAGCCCCGTGCCAAACATTTCACATCTTAAAAAATTGTGGAGCCTTGCTACCATATTCTTCACATGCCACTGACACGGGGTACCAACGGTGTGTTCGGAGCCCTGTGAAAACAGTCATGGCCGCCTATCCAAGCACGACCCCGTCCCGAGAGTGAACTCATGTCACCCCCGTCACTAGTAATGCGGGCACCATGCTAGTATCGACCTAGGTAATCAATAATGCCATTTCCCATATAAGGGTAGAGTGGTTGCACATGTTTGGTTGGGACGGTAATCATACATAAATCTAATCCATCTCTGTAAACAACACTTTCTTCAAGCCTCGGTACACTACTTCTCTACCAAGTAGTGCCCTAGTTTCTCATCATCTCCGAGGGGCATTAGTGGCACCCACTGGGTTATTTGCAAGTATGTCAAACCACACTTGTTTCTTTCCATGCATACCCCTGACCCATTTTGCATAGCCAACTACTATAGCATACATCTATCTACTCCCACCGGCATAACCCTCATAAGAAGGTAGGGTCATGCACAATGCTAGTACCAACGAGGAAGTACAGTGGCAAACCATCAAAGTGGTTCCACCTCATCATGATTCCGTAGCAACAACATTATGGTGCTATATGACATGCATAAAAAGGGTTCCATAGACATGGTCAAAGGGCTGCTTGCCTTGTCCTTCCGAGTCTTCAAACCTTCTGGTCCATCTCCAAGTACTCCATTTATTTCGTCAACTAACGATGGAAACAATCATAATAAGCAACACAACAAGGCAAAAATAAAGTGCTCTAAAAATAGGAGTTGGACTTTTCTAGGATATCCCTGGTTATATGAAAAATAACCAGAGTGGTTTCATTGGGATTGGATTAGTGGATGCTTCAGATCATTTCAATATGTTGGAATCAAGGGGTTTATGGATCTGCAAGAAGTGTACAGAAATATATTTTTGAAAAATGAGCAGAGGCACCTATCTAACAAGGAATGATTTTAGAAGTAGCTAGGAGTTGGTTTCACTTGATTTGGAGTTCAAATGAATATCCTAGGATTTTGCAAAGTTGACAAATATGAAGAAATGGCTCATTATTTTGTGGGGTACGAAAAGTATTAGAAAAAATGTTCCAAAACTAAGTTTTGATAATACAAGCATCTAGGAATTTGAACCATTGCATTTGGATCAAATTTGAGCTCTCTGTGATTTTCTAAAGTTTATCACAGAAATAGAAAAATGACATTTTGATAATATTTGTGAAGAAAAGGTCTCTGAAAAAATGTGCATGCTCCACCAACAGGTAGATCATGACTTTATGAACTACTAGAAATTTGAATCATCGAATTTGGAGTTCAATTGAATTATTTATGGATTTTAGAAGTTCACTAAAAAAGAAAAAGACAAAGGATTTAACGAAATGGGCCGGATCTGGGAGGCGGCGGCGCGCACTGGTCGAGGTTTAGCAGCAGGGCGCCACTAGGCCGGCCCAGCGGCTCGGCTGAACATGGCTAAGGAGGGCCACGCCGATGGCGTATTACGGGAGTGCGCTTTCCTGCAGGGAAGGCAGTTCGAGTGGATTCCCGCTTCCAGTTAACCCGAGAGGGTCCGGCTGGACACGTCGGCAGAGGCTGACCGATGGCGTCGCCGGTCCAGCGGCCGGCTTCTTCTTCCTCGTGCGGCCTCCCATGCCGCAGGAACAGAGAGATGAGGCCGAGCTCGTCCCCGACGACCAGGGGCGCTGCTGCGGGTGTCCGGTGCACCGGCGAGCTCGGGGAACTGCGCCGTGCCCGCTCCCCCGGTCAGCACGTCCATCGGAGGACGAAGGCGAGTGGGGCCACGGCCACGGCGGACGGTGCTCGGGCGAGATCTCGGTTAGGGCAGGGCAAGCACGGGGAGGAGAGCCTGGTGCGCGGGGGAGGCTCCTTGGTGCGATGGGTGTCCTCGGGAGCGTTCAGAGGGAGCGGGGAAGCAGTGAAGGCTCGGGTTGGTCCGGGGCATAGTGGCGGCAACCCAACCATGGAGGGGACGGGAGACCACGAGGGAGAGAGAGGGAGTGTCCGAGAGGTTGCTGGAGTAGTGGGAGAGCAAGAGGAGTCGAGAGAGAGCCCAATGGGGCTCTATATGGTGCGCGCGTCGGTGCATCGTGGGCGCGGTCCAGGGCGCGCACGGGCGAGCTCACAGAGGGGAGAGGAGAGAGGGTCAGGTGGGGACCGGCGACGTGCTGTGTCCCCGACGTCGAGGCGACCTCGGGGGACATGCTGGGGAGGCCCGAGGTTGTCGGGGCATCGGGATGGGGGGCGGCTACAGTGCGCCAAAGCACTGTAGCACGCTCCAGAGCACGCATATGGCTGCCATTGGCATCGCTTTGGCGCCCAGGGCATGGCCAATAGTGTCTAGGGGGTCAGATGAGGAGTAAACAAAGGGGTGGTTGCCTTGGATGCCCTGGTGAGCTTCTAGAAGGAGAGAGTGCTGAGAGACAAGGGTGAAAATGGAGGTCCAAAGATGTAAAATGGGGTTTTAGCCCCCTCAATCATTGAGTTGTGGAGGAGAAGGAGTTCCTGGAGGTAGAGGGTGACTAGGAGCAGTTGTGGTAAAAACTTGAGGCAAGGGGGGTGGGTAGTGGAAGGGGTCAAAACAGTGGTTTTGGTAAAATGGTAGAAGGTGTTTGATGTGGTTTTGGGCAAGCAAATGACTTCCAATTGGCATGAGACTTAATAGGATGAAATGGCACATACATTTAGGCCCTTTCACCAAATTTGAGCTCATTTGGGCAAAGTTGCCAATGCAACTTTTGTAAACCCTAGAAATCAACAGAAATGGATTTTCCAAGATTAAGTTAAGCAAATCATCTCTCCTTGATGCACCACTTGGTGTAGTGTCATCATTTGGGGATGTGTGTATGTACACAAAATTTGAGGCCCCAAGTAAAAAGTTGGCAATGTAGAGTTGTTCAAATTTGTATCTGGTCAGAAAGGGTTTTGGGGCACTTAGATCAAGTTATGCTTCTCCAATACTTGTGCCACTTGGCATAGGTGCATATTTACATCATTTGAGCATGTGCACCAAGTTTGAGAGCATTTGGACAAGTTTGGCAATGTAAAGTTGCTCAAACTTCAAAATGGACAGAAATGGGTTTGAGGGGATTAGATGATGTTTTCTTGATCTTCAAGGCATGAGGCTTTGTAAGATCATCAAATATGTCATATTTGACATGATAGAATTTCCCTGGAATTTTTAGAGAATATTTCCTTTGTAAATATTTCAAAAGCTTGAAATATCCAGAAAGGGTTTTGGAAGAATTTGTCCAATATTTTGAACATGACCATGTGTTGAACTCTTATATATGGACAATATATGTCGTATGAGTTTCCCTGATTTTTGGCAAATATTTTTGAAATAGTTAAATAATTTTAACCTAGTAAAGACCATTTCTGTCCTAAAGAAAAAATATTTAAATAAAATATAAAAATAACTTTTAAAATTATAATTTTGTGGTTTAAGGGAGTCCTATACCTAATAGGAGTCAAATATACTTTTTGAAAGATTTTTCACACCCCGAATAAGGTACTTGCAGTACAAACCTCAATTCAGGGGTTTTTGGAAAACTAATTTTAGAAAATACTATTTGGCCAAAATATTTTTATAGGAAAATACTATACTGGTCTATACACATGGCATGATCATTGGAAAAAGGTTTTGGATCAAGGAGATGAAGTATAAGAGTTGGATAATTTATTTAATTTTTAGAGCACTAGCAAACAACAGCCAGAAAACCAATCAAGCAAGGTCAAAAACACTCAAAAGTTTTTGTCAAACCACATTTTAGCATGATTATTAGCTTAAGTGATGTGGCATGAAAATCAGGGTGTGACACTGCCTCAGGGGAGGTCTTGCGTCGTCCGCCTCACGAGGCTCGGCCCCTAACGAGGGTCTTGAGTAGTTGCTGATGAGGTTGGGCCGTACCAGGCCGCCCGATGAGCCATGCTCTGGGCCGTAGGCAGGCAAGTCTGGGTACCCCCGTTCCCAGAACGCCGACACACATGCATGGAGTGCATGCCATGGCATTTTAATTCCAAAAAATTAAAAAATGATCAGAAAAACATGTAACCTTGTTTGATTTAATGTCATGCCACCAAAATGATGTGGTAAAAAAATTGGCCTGTTTGACGAAAGTTTGGACACACGCCCCTCACAAACTGGAGCAACTCACTAGAATGTTCATGGTTCCGAGAGGGAACAATGCATGTTTGCTGACGGACGGGAGATAGCTTCCTCTTACAACCTTCAATTTTTTTCCTACATTTAACGTGCACTAATACAACTGTCATGTGAAAATTTGAAATATTTCAGGTGTCGTTTGACCTTTTAAAGGCATTTAAGTGATTTTCTAACCATTTAATGACCGTAATTCAAATTTGAACTACATCTACATGCAACACCTAACCAAGACGGTTTGAAAAAATCATATTTTTGTGTACGAGTTAAAAAAATCATCAGACAATGTAAATATCTGGTGTTAAAAAAATGTAAAGATCTGGCAAGACAACCGTCCCCCCACACGATTGACACTCTATCTCGCGGCTCGAGGTTTGGTAGATGATTGGCGGGGATCATTAATCAGACACAATTCTGTATTGGAAACCGTCAGCTATTATGTTCACACACGGATTTGCTGCGGAAATTGTGTGTAATTCAAATTACAGTACTCGTAAATTTTGGCGACCGAAGTGTGTACTGTCCCCGTCGATCTAGATTCCGGCCACCAATAAATACTAACATGCTCATGTCACCCCCCTCCATTCTCATCTACATCCTCCCCTCGCTCTCCTCTCTCTCTCTCTCTCTCTCTCTCTCTCTCTCTCTCTCTCTCCAATCTCTGCCATGGCGCGGCCGGTCTGCCCATGCGCCGACGTGGAGTCGCCGCCCCCAAGGACGCTCACTCGATTAGCAGCAACGAGACCCCTACGTGCTGCCTGACGAGATTGCGCCGGACCCCCCAACTTTGGATTGGTTTTGGGGCTAGTACAATCTTTGTCTGTGGAAGTCGCTGCCGCCGGTTGAGAAAGCCAGGCAAGTAGCGTTCAAGATGGAGATGGCGGAGGAGGAATCCAGGTACCAGGCAGCCTGTGAAGCCTGTGATGCCGCCTGGAAAAAGGAGGTGACGAAGCTTTGGGGGCGGGCGCGTCGTCGTGCCGAGGAGGTGTACGAAGACGGATACTTCGCGAGGAAGGTCATAGGCGATGGGCGCCTCATCGATGCGTGGAGGTGGACCGATAAGCTCCAGCGTGCCACCGACGAGGAGTTGCGGTGGGCGCCCAACGAAATGGCAAGATCGGCCGCGCACGTCCACCAGCAAGAGCAGATCGGTATGTCAAGCGCTGTGAGGCGGAGGAGTCGGAGTACTGCCTCCGCACTGGGAAGACGCCGCGCACTAGGGAGTTGCTGGCGAGGGGCTGCTGGAATACTGGCCGCAGGAGGGATTATTAGTTTTAGTATTGTTCGTTTTCAATTTTACGCATTGTACCTAGTAGTTAAGTATCATCACGTATACGTATACACCTGGGCTAAGGAGGCGGTCGAGCCTACGGACCAGTGCATTGGCATCCAGCGGGCCGCGGACAAGGCGAACGGTGACACCCACGCGAACGGCGCGGCGGGCGCCTGGTGCAAGTACGACGCTGAGGGCCTCTGCCCAATCCTGGCGATGAACGGGGGTACTGACGGGACGTGTACCCAGCTATGACGCCGTGTCGACAGCGGGCATGCGCCGATGGATCCATTGTTGCTGTGCGGTGCTCCGCGCCTCTCGCTCTGCGGGGCTCCAACGGTCTTGCCGTGCAGCGAGCCGCAGCCTATCGGCGCGGACGCGCCTAGCTTGCTCTGCGGCGTGCCATCGATCATGTTGTGCGGCGAGCTGCAGTCTGTCGGCGATGACATGCCTATCTTGATCCGCGGCGCTCAACCGCCATGCGCCAAAGGTCTGCTCAATCCTGGCGATGACGCACATCACGGTGTCGTCTATCGCATTGCCGGGGAGCGCCTCGGCCTCGACGGGCCGTGGCGCCTGCTCGTTTTCCTCGTCGACGAGGTTGATGGCAGAGGCGGCGCTTTGCTGGGTTGTCATGCTTGGAAAAGGTGGATGTGCTACAGGCTGCGCTTGTCACCTCCGTGCGTCGTGCGCCCCCTATGCGCAATATAGCACGGTGGCGGAAAACATGTGAGGAAATGGCGGGAAACGGTGGCGTGTTCATAAAACACCATCAATTAATGGAAACTTAGCATCGAGCTAGCATAAGTCGTAGATGATGATCAGATGAACACATGCCACACTAGGGAACCCGTCGGTGATGAATTCATCAATCCCAAACGGTTGAATACTAGCAAGCGTTTTCCCACAACACACACGGCCTATTCCATCACAAATAGGTCGGATGGATCAACTGTATGCCACGTATCGCACATTGTCAAAAAGTAATGCGGTAGACCTTCTTTAATTAACATGTGTTAAAAAAACAAGGACCTCGAGGTTAAATTAGCTGAGGGAATGGGGCATTTCGGTCATTTGACCGAAATGACCCATCCCATCAGCTAATTTAACATCGACACAACTTCCCATCCACTCACCCATTCGATGGCCACTCCAGCCTGAGCACACTTAACTTGATAGTTTTCTTACATGAGCTACTGGTGGAACAACTAGTCCTTGCTGATAGATGTTGTGTAGACAGAGCATATCACATACATGTTATTAGAAGCAATCGTCTGCGTTATTATCGGCCTTCGCACACATTTCTTATTACATGCCTGTTTGCCGCGTATCACACACATCTTGTTATATTGAACTGTTTTTGTTCTCTTGCCTAATCACAAACAGTTCATCCGAGTGAACCGTTTGCTGTATATCGCACACACCTTCATCTGGTTGCCCGTTTCTTTTGTGTTGCCTAATCACAAATAGTTCATCCGAGTGAACCGTATGCTGTGTATCACACACGCCTTCATTTGGCTGTCTGTTTCTTTTGTTCCTCCTCATCGCAAGCAGTTAGTTGAACAGAACCGTATGCCCTTCATCACACACGCAACTAAAACCTGGACTGTGTCTGATGCATCCATCATCGCAAACATTTTATACATTTCTGATGGTTTTCATACACCACCATTTGCGATTATGACATCGCACACAGTTTCTCGAAGGGTCTCTGATTGTAGTGTCGCGTTAGCAGCATCCTGCAGTAGTGATTTGTTAATTAATATCATTACATGCAAAGAAATGACCACTGCTATGTACTACTACATGTTTGCTATAGATGGCATGGCAACATGTTATAGCCACCGGTCGGCTATATTATTAACCATGCTCTAAGTAGTCTCACGTGATTGAATGCATGCGCACCCCACGTCTCCAATTGGGTGATTTCTTTTTTTATGGCAAAAAACAGGGAACTAGGTGGGTAGTTAATGAACCGCGCCTAAACGTTTTGGGATTATTTGGTTTTCGTAATGTGACTAATGCATCAGTACGGAGGGAGTAAAAATGGAGTAGCAGTCTTTGATTGCATTTTTTTGTAACTTACCAAGCTGACCACTCGGTGAGTACAATAGTAGTATACTAGTCTGATTGATGAGATTTCAGATTTGAGCCATCTACCGGAAGGGAGAGTGTATAATATCATCCGGAACTATGTTCAAAACTGAATAAAACGATACTCCATGTAGTATTTATTTACAGAGGGAGTAGTATATTTTTTGTAACATGCATTACTAGATATTACTAGTCAATAGACGGACGTGGTTGTACTACTAAATCCGGACGGTGGTGCTACTACTAGTAGTAGTACCAATGTAGTAGTACTGTACTACCCGTTGGTCAAATTATTATGTGGTGATCTCACTGACACAGTGACCGTATAATCCCTCGGTATAGAGAGATCGAGTGAGAGGGGAGGCGCGTGAGAGATAGTAGAGAGAGAGAAAGAGCTTCTCCCTCCGTTCGATAATGTAGTGCATGTATTTTTTTAAAGCCAAAGTTTTGAAACATTGGTCAAGTTTATAAAGAAATTACTTATATATACAATACCAAGGATAAATGATAGTATAAAGTAAGTACATGTTGTGATGAACCTAATGATAGTTCCAGATGTACGTTTTTCGCATATACCTAGTCAAACTTTTCTGAGGTTTGACTTTTCAAAACATCCATATGTTTACGGACGTGAGAGAGTACCCAACTAGAGAGAGAGAGTGTGTGTGTGAAATAGAAAGAGTGCGTGAAAAAAGTGTGTGTGCGTGTGTGAAAGAGACATGGACAACACACGATAAAGCAGAGAAAAAGTGTGTGTGTCTTATGCAAACATATCACACATGCATCTTCGACAACGGAAGCGAGATATGTGTATGTGTGAATCAGGGAGATATAAAGCTTGAGAGAGATAGAGGAGCCCCGATACAGCTGATCAGTGGTGCGTCAGATAGCTGAGAGGGGGGAATAGATACTCCATCCGTTCGATAGTGTAGCGCATATAAATTGTTTGGAAGTCAAACATTGGAAACTTTGACTAGGTTAAGCAAATATTATTTATGTCTATAGTACCAAAGCTAGATCATACGAAACTACATCTCATGATGAAACTAATGATATATGTTTGCTGTTCTAGATGTAAATGTTTTTCTCCACGTACATGGTCAAACTTTGTGATGTTTGACTTTTCAATAAATCTATATGATATGGACCGACGAGAGTGCCTAAGTCGAGAGAGATCAAGTGCGTGTGAAGGAGAATGAGTGAGTGTGCAAAGAGAGTGTGTGTGTGAAAGAGAAGGGGACAACAAACGATAAATCATAGAGAGAGAGAGAGAGAGAGTGTCCGTATCTTGTGCAAACATATCACGCATGCATCTCCGAGATAGAAAAGCGAGGTGAGGAGATACATGAAGATAGCTAGTACATGACTGTTTGCAACGGAGAGAGACACCCCTATAGCACATGTCCAATAGAGGTTTGTCCAACAAGGGACAAAGGTCGAGAGGGACGCATGGAGAAGATGGACGCATGGGGAGGGAGAGAGGGTGTGTCTATGATAGAGAGATCCGCTCGAGATTGTGAGGGGACTATGTGGCTGGGAGATCGAGGGACGAGGTGTGTGTGTGCAATAGAAATATGCCCCGAAAGAAATCGAGATAGACCAAGTGAGGGAAAGAGACAATGCACATGTTTGTGACGGAGACTAAGAATTATTCATATACGTACATATAGGGGGGACTACATGTGCCTACAATTGAGTGAGGGACAATCATACTTGGCTATGCTTGAGATTGTGTGTGTGCGTGTGAGATGGAGATAGAACGAGGTAGAGAGGGAGAGTTTTAGATGGGTCTATTAAGTGTGACTGAGATATGCATGTGTATGTGTAACCAAGGGAGATGGAGAGTTCGAGAGAGAGAGACAGGGAAGAGCTCCCAAACGGCAAAGTGGTGCGTGAGAGAGTTACAGACAACTAGCCAAGGAATTTGTGTGCGTACGATGAGTGCCCAAGATATTTAGCTTGGACTAGAGAACCATACATAGTGTGCCAGAGAGACCTATACATGGAGTGTGCAGGCGAACTAGAAAGACCCCCCACACACACACGGAAAGAGATAAAGAGAGAGGGAGAGGGACCGACGAGGTATGTGTTTGGATGCGTGCGATGGAATTGAAGATTGTCAGCGAGAGAGAGAACATGAGCCCGGGAGAGGGGGATGTCGCGTTTATGCATCAAATATTTGAATTGGAGAACATGTTGTATGCAATCCACACATGAACAGAGATATGGGTATCTAACAAGTTCATTAATTTGACTTTCAACATGTTCATGGAGTACTATAATACTGTACAACATGCTACTCAGTTGAGGTGTTTAATTTTGGATTTATTTCACTATTTTGACTTGGTGAACGAGCTATTTCATTGAATCGAGATATTTCATGATTCCCGTTTTTCAGTGGGTCAACTATTTGTCATATAGTAAATCGTTAGCAACGAGCATGTAAAAAAGAAGTGGCAAGCTAATATTTCAAAATTTGATTCGAATAGACTTGGTAAGGTACACGTGGATGCTCGTTCTCCCAAAATTTGAACGAACCGCTAAACACCCTCTGCTCCGTGGAATTCACCCGAGCAAATAAATGGGAGATGAGAACTTACTGGTCTATGTGGGGACACACATCAATTGGCCCGTTGTACATCGAGGGTAGGTTCGTAACTTCATCCAAGCGCAGCTTCTCCTCGGCCGAAATGACTGGTGCCGACTAATTCATAAACCATGACTGGCAAAACACCCTCTCCTCGGCCGAAAACACTCATGCCGACTATTTCAAAACACGCCCTCCTCGCCCGAAATTGCTCGCGCCCACTATTTCAAAACACGCCCTCCTCGCCTGAAATCGCCCGCGCCCACTATTTCAAAACACGCCCTCCTTGTCCGAAGTCGCTTGCGCCCACTATTTCAAAACACACCTGTAAGGGCATATTTCTCCCTTAGTAGTTTTGGTTATTGATGACAATGCATTTGCGGACTAATCGTGTGCTCTAAGCTCTTTCAGATATATCTCACCTAGGCACAAGATGATTGTGTGCCCCTCGTAATCTATGGAAGACGGTGTTTCCTTTTTGCTCTCCTTCGGTGGTTTTGAGTAATAGGAAAGCCGTACTATTAAGAGGGGGTCCGCTTCGGAAAGGTTCGGGTGGAATCAACACGTACACATCTATAATCTCGCACCACCTTTCCTTTGCTTCTCTGGAGCTCCGGCCGTTTTTCTCGTAAGTACAAACCATGGCTTCCTACTAGTTCAGCTGCCTGGCAGGCGGTAGTACCGCTCATGTAAGCGTTAGTACCGCAGCGTCACACGGTAGTACCGCCTCAGGACGCGGTAGTACCGCATCAGCGGTAGTACCGCATCACGAGGACGGTAGTACCGTGTATCTAGCCTGGCACTGCACCTAGTGTGGTAGTAGGTGCGGAAGTAATTTTTTACTTCCGCATCCTACGCGGTAGTATCGCTTGTGACAAGCGGTAGTACCGTGCCGTGTTTTTGCTACTACCGTATTTCTGCGGATGTAGCTACGGACGTATTTTATTTCATCCGTGCTTGTCCTCAGCCTGCTTGTCCTCAGCTTGCTTGTCTCTGTCTTGCGGTAGTACCGCTTAGGCAGTACTACCGCCCGTGTGCCTTCGCAACAGAGTGCATTCTAGGCTAGTACTGCTCCAGCGGTAGCACCGCACCCAGAGCGGTAGTACCACTGGCCAAGCGGTAGTACCGCAACTTACGTGCGGTTGTACCGCGCTCTGCGGGCAGAAATGTGGGATAACAGTTGGATTTGTTCTCCCACTATATATAGGGAGTCTTCTTCTCCAAGAAGACTTACCTCTTCCACCCCAAAGCTCCATTGTTGCTCAAAGCTCCATTTCTGCCCGATCTCTTTCCCTAGCCAATCAAACTTGTTGATTTCCTTGGGATTGCTTGAGAAGGCATCGATCTACACTTCCACCAAGAGATATTTGATTCCCCCCACTAATCCTTGCGGATCTTGTTACTGTTGGGTGTTTGAGCACCCTAGACGATTGAGGTCACCTCGAAGCCATACTCCATTGTGGTGAAGCTTCGTGGTGTCGTTGGGAGCCTCCAATTCGGTTGTGGAGATAGCCCCAACCTTGTTTGTAAAGGTTCGGTTGCCGCCTTCATGGGCACCACTAGTGGAATCACGGCACCTTGCATTGTCTGAGGGCGTGAGGAGAATACGGTGGCCCTAGTGGCTTCTTGGGGAGCATTGTACCTCCACACCGCTCCAACGGAGACGTACTTCCCCTCAAAGGGAAGGAACTTCGGCAACACATCCTCGTCTTCACCGGTTCCACTTGTGGTTATTTCTTCCCTTTACTTGTGCAAGCTTTACTTGTTTATCTTATATAGCTTGCTTGTGAGGTTGTTATCTTTATTTCCTATTAGTTTTCATCTTAGTAGCTTATCTAGACAACTTACTTTGACGCTTAATTTAAAGTGGTTAAGAAAAGCTAAAAATTGTTAGTTGCCTATTCACCCCCCTCTAGTCAACCATATCGATCCTTTCAATTGGTATCAGAGCCTCATCTCTTTTTAAGGACTTTACCGTCCAAAGAGTATGGGTGACAACGTAGTCGAGATGGAGGAACATTCCGGTGGAACTCCGTCCTTGCCTACGTCCGATGGGGGAGCCTCGATCTCTCGTGAAGAGTTCAATGTGGCTATGACCACATTGAAAGAATCACTAGCGACCGAGGTCAAAGGCATGTTTAAAGATTTAATTGAGGGGCTTAAATTATCAACCACACCGTTGGAGGTGGTTCGTCCCGCCACCATCGTGTCGGAGGCTACTCTCGACAAGGGAGAAGCTAGTAGTGGACAAGCCCCGGTTACTAAGAATGGGAATGGCGTCTTTGCCCACTCCGCTCCTCCTACTCACTATGGAGGACCCGTTCCCACACCACATTTAAATTCCGTTGGGCCTCCTCCTAAGTTTATAAAAAATTCTGATTTTGCTACTTGGATGTTTTGCTTTAAACGTCATTTAAATCATTGCTCTACTAATCTTTGGAGAATCATTGAGCAAGGTTTTAATCCACGTGATCCCGACAACATGACTCCGAGAGAAACTGCGGATCATCAATTTAACGAGTCCGTTCTTTGCATACTTCAAGATGCAATCCCTCTCAAAGACATTGCACATCTTCGACCCCTCACTGTGGCCAAGGAAGCTTGGGACCATGTTGGCACTATGTACAAGGGGAGCGCTAGCATTCAACACTCAAACTATGAAGTTGTGCAAGATGAAGCCGATGAGTTTGCTATGATCGAAGAAGAAGATCCTCGTGAACTTTAACGGAGATTAACCACTCTCGTGGTTTCTCTTCGAGACCCTGGGAGCAAGGACACGAATGACAATTGGATCAAGCGCAAGTTTCTCAAGGCCATGATGCCCTACCATAAGGCCATGTCCTTTGTCATCCGTCAAAGACCGGACTTCCACCACTTGTCATCAAATGAAGTTTTGGATGAGTTCATTGCTATGAGGATCTTGGACAAGACCGCCGACAATGCAGTTCTAAGAGCTCAACGATCAAAGAAGCCTAACCTCGCCTTGAAGGCCAATGCTTGTGTGGAAGAAGAGGAGGAGGAGGAGGATGATGAGAGTAGCCCCGAGGACACCAAATATGCCTATCATGAGCACATGGCTCTTGCTTCACGACAATTTTGGGGCAACAAGAAGAACACAACACCCAACTTCAACAAGAACAACTCAAGTGGCAACAAGGGCAAGCAACGAGTGAGGACTTGCTTCAATTGTGGGAATATGAGCCACTTTGTTGTAGATTGCCCATATGAGAAAAGAGAAGACTTTGGAGGCAAGCTTATCCGGAAGGACAAGGCCAAGTCTTATCCCAACAAGAACAACTTCAACAAGAAGACCCCCCCTAAAGGGTTGGTGGCCCAAGAAGAATATGTTGAGGATGATGATAATGATGAAGATGATGAGGTGGTCACGATGGCCACAATTGCTATTGCTACTACTCCGCGCTCATCTCTCTTCGACTCGCCTAATGAGAACATCACCGCCAAGTGTCTCATGGCCAAGGCCACCAACAAGGTAACCCCAAACATCAATACTAACATCCCTTCTAATCCTTCATTGACGGATTGTATTGATGAGAGTGAGGGAACTAAGGAGGGAGAGAATGAATTTGAGTTGTTCATGAGCAAACTTAAGGGCAAACCCAAGAAGCACTTTGTTGCTCTCTTGGAACAACTCGGTGAGGACAATGACATGATCGAGGCTCACGAGGAGACCATTGCTAAAATGGAAGGACATAGTCGAGACTATGCCGATGAGATATCAGATCTCTCTAACGCCCTAGAGGAAGAGCGTGGTCTTCGTTTGGCTCTTGAGAAGTCACACAACGATGATCATGCTAAATTAAAGAAAGATCTCGATCTTGCTTTAGTTGTCTCTCATATGCTTAATTCCGAGAAGGCAAAACTTGAGGTTGAACATGCTAAACTCAAGGAGGAGTTTGTTATACTCGACAAGGCTCACAAGGCCTTGAAAGGTATGCATGCTTCTCTCAAGGAGTCTCATGATCAACTCCAAGTTTCGCTAACCAATGAAAAGGCTATCTTTCCTCGCATGGTGTTTATTGATAATGCAAATGCTACTAACCCATGTTGCGAGCATGTGCATCTTGTTGAAGAAAATGCCAAGTTGAAGAAGCAACTTGAGAAAGGCCTTGTGACATGCATACAAGGTGAGAAGAACCTCAACAACCTTTTGAGCAATCAAAAGGAGGTTGTGGCAAAGGAAGGAATTGGGTTTGTTCCTACGTCCAAGAAGAATAAGAATGACAAGACCAAGCTACCTCCCCCTCTCCGACAAACTTTTGTGAAAGAGGGATAGGGCGCCTCTAAGAAGAAGAAAACTGTGAAAGGTGGTGGTGTTAAGAAAAACTCCACCATACCATCAAACATGGCCGGCGACTTTAATCCTTCATATGTTTTATGTCGTGCTAGTGATGGTCATGTGTTTGTTAAATTTGTTGGTTCTTCTTATGAGTACATTGAATGGTCTATTTGGGTTCCTAAGACCCTTGTTACTAACCTCAAAGGACCCATTACCAAATGGGTACCTAAATCCAAGCATTGATCTCTTGTAGGAGTTTGCTTCCGGAGGAGGATCATGGTTGCTCGGTAGTGGAGCCACAAATCATATGACTGGAAGCAAAGACTTGGTGGTGGACGTGCATCTAGGTTCATCTATGGCCACCAACGTAGAACGGGGTGATGCTTCATCTTCTAAGGTATTGGGGCTTGGCAAGGTTGTTGTCTCTCATGATCTCACGATCGAGAAAGTCATGCTTGATTGAGTCCCTTGCATACAATTTACTTTCCATTCGCCAACTTGCACTCATGGGCTTTGCTACATTCTTTGATATTGATACCGTGGCCCTCTTGTGGAGCAAGACTCTTAAAGTAGCCTATGTTGGGCATGTCGAGAACGGTCTTTATGTGGTTAACTTCTCGAAGCAACCCACTAAGATCGCGGCATGCCTAATGGCTAAAGTTGATGTGGGATGGCTTTGGCATCGCCGTTTGTCCCATGTCAATATGAGATCTTTGCAAAGTCTTCTCAAGGGGGACCATGTCCGTGGACTAACAAATGTTAGCTTTGCCAAAGATCGTGGTTGCAGGGCTTGCATTGAAGGAAAGTTACATGAGACGGCTCACCCTCCCACGACTATCATCTATTCAAAAATACCCCTAGAGCTCCTTCACATGGATATCTTTGGGCCTCCATATTTTGATAGTCTTGGGGGATGAAATTATTGCTTGGTGATTGTGGATGATTATTCAAGATACACCTGGGTATACTTCTTCAAGAAGAAGAGTGAGACCCAACAAACCGTCATCAACTTTGCAAATGAAGCTCAACGACAACATGAAGCAAAGATTTTGATGATCCGAAGTGAAAACGACACCGAGTTCAAGAACTACACCTTGGATGAGTTTCTTAGTGATGAGGGGATCAAACATCAATATGCAGCACAACGGTATAGAGGAGAGAAAGAACCGGACACTGATGGATGCGGCAAGGACCATGATGGCAGAATTCAAATCTCTTTACAAATTTTGGGCCGAAGCCATCAACACCACATGTCATGCATCCAATCGGCTTTATCTCCGCAAAGGCTTGAACAAAACTCCATATGAGATACTTACCGGTAACAAGCCCAATCTCAAGTACTTTCGGGTGTTCAGGTGTAAGTGTTTCATCCTCAAGAAAGGTGTTCGTTTGTCTAAATTTGAATCTAGAGCTCATGAGGGCATATTTGTTGGTTATGCTACAAACTCTCATGCTTACCGTGTCCTCAACAAGTCCAATGGACTCAGGAGATGAGTAACGTAGAGTTTGATGAAAATAACGGCTCCCAAGTGGAGCAAAGTGGTACTTGTGATGTAGGTGATGAAATTCCTCCTCAAGCCATAAGAAGAATGGGTGTTGGATATATCCTACCCATTGAGGAACCCCTTGTGGCCGAAGGAGAAGGACAATGTTCCACTCAAGTGGAACCATCACCAACCCAAGGACCACACGCTTCCAAAGAACAAAGTGAAGGCCCTCAACCGGACGAACAAGGCCCAGTGCAAGATCAATCACAAGATGGTGGGGAGCCACCAAATGATGCACAAGGCCAAGTTCTATCCTCTGAGCAAGATCAAGATCAAGAGAAAGCTCAAGATCAAGATCTAGCTCCTGACGTCGCTCAAGATGATCAACTCAGTGCTCCTCAATTATCTCTTGAAGAGCAATTGGAGCGTCGTGCTGCCAAAGTTGCCTCCAGTCTTGCTTCCAAAGAACATCACATGGAGAATATTCTAGGAAGCATCAAAAGGGGGGTAAGCACTCGTAGACAATTAACAAACTATTGTGCTCATCAAGCTTTTGTCTCCTGTGTCGAACCTCAGAAGGTATATGAGGCGCTCGAAGACCCTGATTGGCTTAATGCCATGCATGAAGAACTCCATAACTTCGAGCGCAACAAAGTGTGGCGTCTGGTGCCAAGGCCAAAGAAGAACCATAATTTCATTGGAACCAAGTGGATCTTTAAGAACAAGCAAGATGCTCACGACATTGTCATCCGTAACAAGGCACGTTTGGTGGCTCAAGGCTACTCCCAAGTCGAGGGTATCGACTACGGTGAAACCTTTGCCCCCGTGGCTCGCCTTGAATCTATTCGTTTGTTGCTTGCCTATGCTTCTCATCATAACTTTAAGCTACAACAAATGGATGTGAAAAGTGCATTTCTTAATGGTCCTATTAATGAATTGGTGTATGTCAAACAACCCCCGGGGTTTGAGGATCCCAAGTTCCCCAATCACGTGTATCGACTCGATAAGGCTCTCTATGGCCTTAAACAAGCCCCACGTGCGTGGTATGAGCATCTTACCGAGTTGTTACAAGATCGTGGGTTTGAAATTGGGAAAATCGACCCCACTCTTTTTACTAAGAAGGTCAAAGGGGAGTTGTTTGTCTGCCAACTATATGTTGATGATATTATCTTTGGTTCTCCTAACAAAGCTTTCAATGACGAGTTCGCCGCACTCATGACCACACATTTTGAGATGTCCATGATGGGAGAGTTGAAGTACTTCCTTGGGTTTGAGATCAAGCAAAGAAGAGAAGGAATATTCATCAAACAAACCAAGTATACTCAAGACATGCTCAAGAGGTTCAATCTAAGTGATGTCAAGCCGGCTACTACTCCAATGCCAACCAAGTGCCAACTTGACATTGATCCCAATGGTAAAGCGGTGGATCAAAAGGTATATCATTCTATGATTGGATCCTTGCTTTACCTTTGTGCATCTAGACCAGATATTATGTTGAGTGTGTGAATCTGTGCACGATTTCAAGCCTCACCTAAGGAAAGTCACTTTGTGGCAGTCAAGCGAATCTTCGATATTTGGCTCATACCCGAAACTTTGGCTTATGGTACCCAAGAGGAGCAAACTTCAACCTTGTAGGTTTCTCTGATTCGGACTGGGCGGGAGACAAAGTGGATAGGAAGTCCACTTTCGGAGGGTGCCAATTCCTTGGTTGCTCTCTCGTTAGTTGGTCTTCCAAAAAGCAAAGTTGTGTGTCTCTCTCGTCCATCGAAGCTGAGTATGTGGCAGCTGGCAGTTGTTGTGCTCAACTCTTATGGATGAGGCAAACTTTAAAGGATTATGGTGTCACTTGTGACAAAGTGCCTCTTTGGTGTGACAATGAAAGTGCCATCAAGATTTCTCTCAACCCGGTGCAACACTTCAAGACGAAGCATATAGAGATTCGGTATCACTTCATCCGGGATCATATATGGCAAGGAGAGATCGAGCTTCACTATGTCAACACTCATGATAACCTTGCAAATATCTTCACGAAGCCGTTGGATGAAGCAAGATTTCGCTAGTTAAGGCATGAGCTAAATATCATCGATTTGAGCAATGTGGCTTGAGACTTTGCACACACACCTCCCACTCAATATAGTTATCTTGTCTAGATGTAGGCATGGACATAGGGGGAGTATTGTTCTCTCAATGAGCTATTCCTCCCCCCATTATGCATAAATTGATCAAGTCTTTGTCATTTGCCATGATTAGATGGTATAAGTGCTTCAAGACGAGTATTGGTCATGGGCCCAAGGATAGTTCTTTGCGGTGCCATACCAAATGACTCAAACATAGGTGGCCTCGGCCACCGATGTAACACCCCAGACACACCCGCCGGTAGTCGTTACTCCTGGCGGGATCTAGACTGACCTCACATATCAATACTAGTCTTTTCTGCGCACTTTGTCCTCACTCGTGCGCACCCGGGAGCAACTTCCCGGTCGGTCACCCATCCTGAAACTACTCCAAGCTAAGCACGCTTAACTTTGGAGTTCTATCCGAATGGGCTCCCAGAAAAGAAGGAATTCCTTATTGATATGAGTAGTCTAACATCCCTAATAAGCCAGACCATCACATACACCCTCACTCAGAGGAACCGACGTCCTCATCGGGCCACAGGAACGTTCCCTCTTGGCACAACCGTCTGTGCTTCCAGGACAACACATGTGCCATGCCGTGTGCCACGACGGGTCACAAACGTCATGCACAACATGACTGCAAACTGTCCGCAAACATCCGTGTAACCGCGAGGGTCGGCTCTGATACCAACTTGTAACACCCCGGACACACCCGCCGGTAGTCGTTACTCCTGGCGGGATCTAGACTGGCCTCACATATCAATACTAGTCTTTTCTGCGCACTTTGTCCTCACTCGTGCGCACCCGGGAGCAACTTCCCGGTCGGTCACCCATCCTGAAACTACTCTAAGCTGAGCACGCTTAACTTTGGAGTTCTATCCGAATGGGCTCCCAGAAAAGAAGGAATTCCTTATTGATATGAGTAGTCTAACATCCCTAATAAGCCAGGCCATCACAACCGACCTCCTCGTTGGAGTAGTGTTTTGCCTTGCGTGTGCATTTTTTTCTCCTTGCTAAAGCCTCTTGTCGAAACGTGCAATTTCTCGGAGGGGCGGTACTACCGTGAGCAATCACGGTACTACCGCAAAAGAGACTACGGTACTACCACAAGTCCAGCACGGCAGTAATTTTTTACTGCCGCTGGTCGAGCGGTACTACCGCTCCGTGTGCGGTACTTCCACCTGGGCAGTACTACCGCGATGATAGCGGTACTACCGCACTTATCCGAACCGGTGGGGGTTCTAAGCGGGCAGAGGGAGTTCCAACTCCCCCATACCCATTCATCTCCTACCCCCATGCTGTCTCTCTCTCTCCCTCTCTAGAATGCCGCCGGTGGACCTCGCCGGATCTCCTCCCTCTGCCACTCTCCTCGCATTCCGACCGGTGGGATCGTTCCCCACCTCGACCTCTTGCCATGGATGAAGGTTTCTCCCCAAATCCCCTCTTCTTTTTGCTTAGTTGTTGTTTTTAGGGTTTGGGGAGATGCTTGTTGTTCTAGCATTCTTCTTGTTCTTATTCATGGAAGATTAGATTGTAGGAGAGTGCTTTGCACTAGAAATGCTAGTAAGTATGATGCTACCAAGTTACTATGATCAGCCGTAGTACCGTTCGTCGTTCTACGCGTTCTAGTCTAGATTCGTTCTTTTCAGATCTGACCCGAGCGGTACTACCGCTGGCTAACCGCGGTACTACCGCTCTGTCGCGTAAACGGTAATACTGCTCTGCTGAGCGGTACTACCGTAACTACGCGGAAGTAAATTTTTACTACCGCATACTGTGCGGTACTACTGCAACCCCCAAAGCGGTACTACCGCTTCCTAAGCGGTACTAATTTTTTACTTCCGTGTTCGTCAAGCAGTACTACCGCTTGGTTCATAGTTCCTTCGTAGCACTTACATATTATCCCTTCTACTCGTTTCATGTGCTGTTTGTGGCTTTTGCATTGATTCTCTTTGTGTTTCCGTCGTGTTCTTGTGTTTGTGTCTTAGGTGGTGGCTCCGGTTCCGATGTTTGTCGCACCAATCCCATCCGTGACACCGGGTCCAAGCGTCTGCGCACCCCCAGTGATGTGCCAGAGGGCTCCAATCCCCAACGCAAGTTCAAGACCGCCGCCAACAAGCACAAGGAATCATTTATGACCATGGAAGAAATGCCAGCTAATGAGTTCATGGCAAGGAGGAAGATCAATCCTTATGGAGAACCCCGGGCCCAGTTTCATGGTGATGAACTCTTTTGGACCAAGCAGCAGTATCGCATCTACACAGAGGTGCTCAAGAGCAAGCACAACCTGTATGTGGATGCTCATTGGGTGGACATGGTCCACATGCGGAGGGCTGATAACCTGGCCTACTTTGCCGAGGCTCTGGATCTGGTAGAGCAGTTTGGGATTGAGCACTTCATGACCTTTCAGAATGATTTTGACCTAGAAATCATTGCTCAGTTTTATGCTTCGGTGCACTTTCATACCAAGGAAGATCGCCCAATGACTTGGATGACAAATGGTCACAAGATGACTGCTACTTGGAAGGACTTCATGGATCTGATTCAGGTTGCTGACGAGGGACTCCACAACCCAATTGGAGCTCGGCCTCATGCCAACCCAGAAGCTACCAACAAAGACCGTTTGTTACCTTTCTATATGGAGAAGACACTTGCAAGTGGTAAGAAGTCATGGGTGTTGAACCCCTTCCTGGACATAATGCATCGGATCTTCCGCAACACCTTGTTTCTTCGAGTTGGGGACAAGGACAAGATTCATGCATACCTCATCGACATGCTGCTGATGTGTGAGGCGGCTCGCATAGCTCAGTCTCCACCACTTGACATATCCCATATCATGTGGTGTGAGCTTCGCTTTGCGATCTACACTCGCAAGGTGCCCATCTATGGTCCGTTCAAATTTCTGCTCATCTCCAAGACTTGGGAGAAACTTTACCCTGATGAGGAGTTCGAGGAAGAGTGTATTCTTCATGACCCCATCCGTCTTTGCATCAAGACTCGTTGGGCCAACACAGCCACTCGTGCACAAGCTGCTGCAGCACAGATGGGTACTAACGAGGAGCCTATGGAGGAGGAGCCAGCTGAGGATAGTTCTGGAGGATATGCTCCTCCCTCGTCTGAGCCCTCTTGGGCTAAGAAGCTGAAGAAAAAGATGAAGGCCCTCTTCTGTATGCAAGCTCAGGGTTAGTACAAGGCACATGTCACTCACAAGCAATCTCGCCAGCGTGACAAGAAGATCATGAGGATATTTGGTGAGCATGTGTCCAGTGGGTCAGAGGAGATCATCTCTCCTGAGGCAGAATGGATGGTCGATCAGGGGTACAAGTGGTCTGAGTCTGACGAGGAGCAGCAGGAGTCCGATGGCGAGCGTGACGACTGAGATCTTCTATCAGAGCTACCACCTCTCTTAGTTGTCCTCTTTCCCATTGTGGTGTCTCGATGCCAAAGGGGGAGAGAGTGGGATTTGCGTCTTGTGCCGTTCTTTTTGCGTTTCGTTCGTCGAACTCTATCTTCTTGTTTGCTTTTGTGTCGTGTGCGTGAGACTATCATATGATGTAAGACATATGCTCCTCTACCGTTAAACTCGTTGTTATGTCTCTACTATATTATGTTGTGAGCAGTTAGTTTACTTCCCCTTGTTTATGTGCTCACCTTATCCTCCTTACTACTATGCGTAGACTCTTATTCTTTTTATGCAAGGAGTATATTATCTGTAGAATATAGGGGGAGCATTGATCCTAGTATGTGTGTTGTGCAGTCCAAAGCACTCTCTCTTGTATGCACACATCTAGGGGGAGCTTGCCTATATTCTAGCGTTTATTAGGATTGCATACTTTCTTATATATCCTTGTGCAAATCCCGTATTGTCATCAATCCACCAAAAAGGGGGAGATTGTAAGGGCATATTTCTCCTTAAGTAGTTTTGGTGATTGAGGACAATGCATTTGCGGACTAATCGTGTGCTCTAAGCTCTTTCAGATATATCTCACCTAGGCACAAGATGATTGTGTGCCCCTCGGAATCTATGGAAGACGGTGTTTCCTTTTTGCTCTCTTTCGGTGGTTTTGAGTAATAGGAAAGCCGTACTATTAAGAGGGGGTCCGCTTCGGAAAGGTTTGGGTGGAATCAACACGTACACATCTATACTCTCGCACCACCTTTCCTTTGCTTCTATGGAGCTCCGGCCGTTTTCCTCGTAAGTACAAACCATGGCTTCCTACTAGTTCAGCTGCCTGGCAGGCGGTAGTACCGCTCATGTAAGCAGTAGTACCGCACAGTCACATGGTAGTACCGCCTCAGGACGCGGTAGTACCGCACCAGCGGTAGTACCGCATCACGAGGACGGTAGTACCGTGTATCTGGCCCGGCACTGCACCTAGTGCGGTAGTAGGTGCGGAAGTAATTTTTTACTTCCGCATCCTACGCGGTAGTACCGTGCCGTGTTTTTGCTACTACCGTATTTCTACGGATGGAGCTACGGATGTATTTTATTTCATCCGTGATTGTCCTCAGCCTTCTTGTCTCTGCCTTGCGGTAGTACCGCACGGACGAGCGGTAATACCGCTCAGGCAGTACTACCACCTGGGTGCCTTCGCAACACAGTGCATTCTAGGCTAGTACTGCTCCAGCGGTAGTACCGCACCCAGAGCGGTAGTACCGCTGGCCAAGCGGTAGTACTGCAACTTACGTGCGGTAGTACTGCGCTCTGCGGGCAGAAATGTGGGATAACGGTTGGATTTGTTCTCCCACTATATATAGGGAGTCTTCTTCTCCAAGAAGACTTACCTCTTCCACCCCAAAGCTCCATTGTTGCTCAAAGCTCCATTTCCGCCCGATATCTCTCCCTAGCCAATCAAACTTGTTGATTTCCTTGAGATTGCTTGAGAAGGCATCGATCTACACTTCCACCAAGAGATATTTGATTCCCCCCACTAATCCTTGCGAATGTTGTTACTCTTGGGTGTTTGAGCACCCTAGACGGTTGAGGTCACCTTGAAGCCATAGTCCATTGTGGTGAAGCTTCGTGGTGTCGTTGGGAGCCTCCAATTCGGTTGTGGAGATAGCCCCAACCTTGTTTGTAAAGGTTCGGTTGCCGCCTTCGAGGGCACCACTAGTGGAATCACGGCACCTTGCATTGTGTGAGGGCGTGAGGAGAATACGGTGGCCCTAGTGGCTTCTTGGGGAGCATTGTGCCTCCACACCCCTCCAACGGAGACGTACTTCCCCTCAAAGGGAAGGAACTTCGGCAACACATCCTCGTCTTCACCGGTTCCACTTGTGGTTATTTCTTCCCTTTACTTGTTTATCTTATATAGCTTGCTTGTGAGGTTGTTATCTTTATTTCCTATTAGTTGTCATCTTAGTAGCTTATCTAGACAACTTACTTTGACGCTTAATTTAAAGTGGTTAAGAAAAGCTAAAAATTGTTAGTTGCCTATTCACCCCCCTCTAGTCAACCATATCGATCCTTTCAACACCCTCCTCGCCTGAAATCGCTCGCGCCCACTATTTGGGAGAAGCAAAGTTACTCTACTATCCTCGACCCTCAGTACACAAACCCAAGACCAGAAACCTAATGGCAGGGGTAGAATTGTAAATCCTCCCACATTTCGGACAAATGTGTCCGTAAGACATGGTTCCCCCTCCCAATTCCCCATTCATACATCGTGGGCGCCAAATCACTTTCTCCCCGGAAGCTCCCTTCTCCCCAGCCGTGAAACCTCAGCCTCTCCTCCATGGCGCCCACTACACCAAATTTACAGCCACCCTCCTACCTAATGCCAAAGACGCTGTCCGTTCGCCGTCGTGCACAGGCCCGTGGGCCTCTTCCTCCATGCTGCCAGAGCTGCCTCGACGACGGCCATGTAAACCATACCGGAGCCGATTCACCCCCGCCGTTGTGGACGGCGCCGGAGCGGCTCCAACTTCAGATGCATCCAGGGCCCCGGCGCTGCTTCCCCGTAGTCGTAGACCGTCGCGACATCTCTGCTTTCCTGCCGCCGGTAGCCACCGCAACCGTGCCGGCCTCACCGACTTGGGAGATGGAGCTGCCTACTTCACTAGGCCGCAAGATAGGTTGTACACTCATCTCAAATCACTTTATTTAGGTGTCAGTTGTATGAATTTTTATTTTGGGCCAATCAATTCCCAATGCGAAGCAACACCCCTCGAGGCGGCAGAGCTCCTAGGCTGCCGGTTGGCTGGTGTCTAACGTAAGGGTGCGGGGGCGCAAGTTCGCCATGGAAGCAGCGCTTAGGTGGCTATCTTAGAGTTGCGTGGGTTGAAGGTACTGCCACTGCCAGATCTAGAAGACGGCGAGTCTTTGTGGATTAGCCGGGGGCGGCGCAACCATGGTAGTGTGGTCGGGCGGGGAGGGGGGTTTGGTCGAAGCTCTCGCGGCCAGGGACGGCGGAGGCAGGCTGCTCTATCGATGGTCGCTGCCTCAGCCGGGAGGCATAAGACGGCCATCAAGCCGTCCAACGTAGATCGGACAATACAAAAATAAAATAAAATCTTATGACTACATTTTAGTTTTCAGTCAATAGACGTGTGACCACCCTCGTACCTTATTGCTGATCTCTTAGGGTATTTCTTCATATCAGAGATATGTGTCGTTCTTAACATTTTGCCTTTTCTGCATCTTCAGCCACACTGTCTTCCTTCGCAGCTGCTCCAACAGGGGAAGCATACACCAGAAGGGGGCTATAGTCCCCACTCAATAGTTCCCTGCATCGAATGTGCGTGCCCTACTGTGACAGCCACAACAACTGCAGGGCCATCGACAAGTCAGCACATGGTGCTCACTCCTACGGATGGCGACCAGATAGGTTGTACCCTCATCTTACTTGTGTGCAACGTTTATGGCATTGTTATTCATCTAAGCATGGAAAATAGATCATCACATTTCACTGTGTATTCATGCAGATCTCTTAAGAGTCTTGTTCAGGAGCTAACGTCGTTCCATAGTTCAGATAAGAGACTTGTTCTTTAGGTAACGATGTTCCATAGTTATCATCCATCAGCCAATGTTATCCCACAAGCTGGTGATTATACCACTTCTAGTATTACCTATGTTGTTCTTTAATACTTTTGTGTGCCATTTGTTCGTGTTCTAGGAACCAGGGTACCCAGACTTGCCTGCCTGTGGCCCTTGACGTGGCTCCTTCACCAGCCAGGTACGACCCATCTTCAGCATCGACACTCAAGACCCTCGCGAGGGGCCAAGCCTCGCGAGGCGGACGACACCAAGACCTCCGAAGGGGCAGTCTCATTAGGTTGGCTCCTGAGGGGCGGAGAACTCTATGCAAGCCCTCACCTCGTAGGGTTCGGATGACGCAAGCCATGACAACCAAGGCCAGGCGGGTGCCAGCAGGCGCAGGACGACCAGTTTCCTCTTTGGTGCTAAAGAGGTAAGCGCAGGTGCAGAGTCCCGAGGAATCAACCAAAGGTCTCCATTTCCATGAAACAAGACCATGATCGCCAGGACGGCAGGACGGAAGTCATCATCGAGCCCACCGTGGCGTCAGGATCAGAAGCTTTGCAGGCGAAGACTGCCTTTAGTCAGGATAAGATGTACTAGTTGTCTCCCTTCAAATTTGCCTGTTGTGGGATCCCTTCCTGCCTACATTTTGGGGGAAGAGGACCAAGGCCACTATAAATATAGCTAGCCACCACCATAGACGGGAAGGATCATTGAGACCTCCCTCTACACACACATAAGCAAGAACACACCTCGCGAGGTGGTTCGACCACTGTACCAATTCTTCCTCATCCCACTTTGAGGCAAACCACCACATTGCAGGAGTAGGGCCACTCACTGCTAGGTGGCCTGAACTTGGGTACACTACCCTGTGTCGTGTTCTTGCTTGTTCCTCGAGCTAGTTCGTAGAAACGGCGAGTAGGCTGATAGGGGGAGTTGAGTTCTTCGCATGAACCCTAGTGTTCGAACTTACAAGGGTTTTGCGGAGGCCAGAATCTGACATTTGGCGCGCCAGTTAGGGGTGCGTTGGAGTCTCTCTTCCTCTAGTCAACTCGTCATCACCTCGCCGTTCCCATGGACGACGCTCCCCGAGCCCCCGCTGAGCCCTGGGCCGCTTGGCCTGCTCAGGCGGCGCCTTCTGTCCAGGAAGACCTCAACTCCGTGCTCCAGGCGGCTCGCCCACCGCCCGGTGCCGCCAACCAAGGGTGGCGCGGGCCGCCACCGCTCGCTTCTACCCCACGCCGCATCTAAGGATGGCAATGGGTAGGGTATGGGGCGGGTAGAGCAATACCATACCCATACCCATGTAGTTAATGGGTATAAAATTCTACCGATACCCGTACCCATGGGTACGAAACATTACCCGTACCCATACCTGACGGGCACCCATACCCATTGGGTACCTAATGGGTAGATCAAATAGTACATAAATTGTTCATAATTTTTCATTCATCGATAACACATTTGACACGAAAACATTTATCTCAGCTCAATAAAATATAGATGAGTACATGACCATTATCTGAATTCAAATAGACAATTCATGACAACTTTAACATAGGTTCACGAGTTCATGACACGCTTCACGAGTAAGGTCCATATGTTAGTATAAACGGGTAGGGCATGGGTATATCCATGGGTACAAGACAATACCCATCCCCCACCCATTACTTAACGGGTAGGGTACGAATACTACCCATGGGTATAAAATTGTGCCCATACCCTGCCCTTGCTGGTACGGTATCCGCGGATACCCATTCCCATGGGTAAAATTGCCATCCTTAGCTGCAACAGCTCCACGACGCGATCTTCAAGCTACGCCGTGGTGACAGCGCCACACACTCGTCGGGAGCAAGCGAATATGCAGGCCGCTCTCATTGTGGCACAAGAGTTTCTCCGATGCAGATTGACGGAGGTCAGCCACGACGCCTTGCTAGACCGCGTCTCAGAGCCGTTGGACGTTGCGTGTAGGGGTTCAGTGCCTTTCTGCACCTTGCCCACGTCGCGAGCACTGCCAGGGGCGCGCGTTGGCCTCCACAGCGCCCGTGTGCCTCCTCTCAAGGAGCCCGAAGGACCTCGCGGTGCCGGCCTGGGCCGTGGCACCGCTAGCTTGGCTAGGGACGCAGTGCCTACGGGTGCGGCAAGCTCGCCCTTTGGTACCTCACCGAGATGCCGCCCTGCAATCACAACGCCCCCACGCCAGGCCAAGAAGACATAGATGACGAATGGCCAGGCAATGACTGAAGGGCGAGAGCCACATGCATCACTGCGCCCCTAGCGGCAGACCCGTTGTATTCACCATGAAGTCCTCAACTGTTTCCCCCGCCGGCCTGGGTGATGGGACCAAGTGAGCCCAAGGCTCTCCGCGGGCCACCATGGGGCTTCATCGACACTTTCATCAACGTCAGCCACCTGGTACAACCGATATTTCAGGGACATGATTATGCTGACCATGGACTGCATGTAAACCAAACCTCGACGACGACCTTGGACCTCAGGACGGCGGCCCCGTTGTAGCAAGAGGCAACACATTGGGGGCTGCATGGGGGAGGCCCGGTGCCAGGCCCCCCTCCGTGCAACCAAGGGCAACGCACCGGCGCGACGGCGGCGCGTGCCACTCAGAGGTAGGCCCCTGTCGGGGCAGGCGCCGGCGAGCCCTTCCCCCGACAGAGGGCCAACGGTCGCCAGGGCACCGCCAGCGTCCCCCTTGCCCCTTGGCCTCGTCCTGGTTTTCGGATGACCCAACGGTGGTAGGGGGGCACAGGGCGAGGCCCTATCCAAGCGCCAAAGATGTTCATGAAGATCTTCGCCCGTGACACTCTCACATAATAATGAGTGGGGTTGTACACGCCCCAGAGTCTCCCGAGTGACGCCCTTGGGCCTCGTGGGGGCTCCACCCCACGTCCAAGTGGAAGCACCATGCTCCGCGCTGGCCGCCGACACTGTCCCCCAATGACTATGCCCACGCCCAGTGGAAGCACTTAGCTCCGTGCTGGTGGGAAGACGAAGACTAGACTAGGTGCCGGAAGCGGCTGTTGGTTCTTTTTTTTTGCCTTCTTTCTGCAGCTTAATTCGCTTTCTTTTCGGAGTAAAACTTGGAGTTTTGTGTTCTTTCCAAAGAAAAAGGGGGGTTTCCTCAATTTCCAGCGTTTTCCTGCTTTTTGTGTCCGTCTAAAGACACGAAGCTCTGGCCTGCTGCCCACCCCCGTATGTGCCTCGCGGGCGGGGGCTGGGCACGATTTGCGCACCACGCGCGCTGGAGCTGCCTCAAGCGGCACTCGAACGACTGTCATGGGGTCACGGTGCGCGCACCACGCCAAAGCTTGGTACTTAACTCCTCACCAGGTGCTCTCAGGAAGATCCATGGGTTGCTCAGGAGTCTTAGCCATTCATCAGCCTCGGGATGCCATCTCGTAGGAAAGGCGCCCTCGCGCCACGGGAACTCATTCAAGACCCTACGCTGCCAAATAAGTTGCGGTGTTGGCTTTCGTTAAAGGCCTTTTGGCTTGAGACGGGACCTCTCACCACCTACCTCAAAAGCATCTCCACATGTCATACATAATAGAGGAACTCTCCTCCCCAAATGCTCTCACTCACCCTCGGGGTAGTATCCGAAAGCTTTGTTATGTACAGGGCAAAACAACAAATAAGAGCCTAGCGAGGCGCATCGCCATCTGCATCGTTATCATCGCCGTCATCCACGTCGCCCTCTCCGGCTGCAGGCATACCCACGTCTCCCTCGATGGTGAGCTCCTTGATCAGATCATCCACATGGTCATCCACCCACCTCGCCAAGACGCCCAGAGTGGCCCCGGGCATGGGGGCTATCACGGCATCGAAATCAAAGTCAGGATCAAGGATGAGAAGGTGGCTGAAGACGCGCGAGAATGCGCGACCAAGGAGACCACGACTTCCTTCCTCGACAAGCCGACGAGCTCTCACGGCCCGATCCTCAAAATGGGTCACGACTTGGGTGAATAAGTAGAGGTAACCGTCATTATCTTCCTCATGAGGCCGCGGGACACTCTCTTCGCAGATCGTGTCTAGGATTCGATTGGCCCTCACCCTGAGACCTTTGAGCATTGAAGAGTGCTCGCGCTGCATTGTCCGGCGGCGACTCACCTCATCCACAACCTGACCCACGAGGGACTCGGCGTCCGCGACTTGCTTTTGAAGGAAAGACAGTTCGGCCTGGGCGGAGGCCTGAGCCTCCCTGGTAGCCGCTTCGCGCTGCGTGGTGGCAGCTAGATTCTTCCTGAGGGCGGCAGTTCTTCCCTCCATCTCGACCAGCTGTAGCTGATATTTGGTCTCCTGAAGCTCCAGTTTCTGGTGGTATTCTTTGGCAAGGGCTTCGTGGATCGTTTCCACCTTCTAATCGACTTCCTACTGTATCTTAACTTCTTGGACAACAACGGCATCCTCGGCTGCCCCAACTTGGTGCTCCCTCACTTCGAGTCTCTCGAGCTCCAGGCTGTGACCCAAGCCCTGAAGCACGCGCTCTTGGAGTTCCTTTCCATTAGAAGGGGCTCCCCTCGGCGGTGTCGTCAGCGCGGTTCTTTGCGCCTGGATTTGCTGCTCAAGGGCAGCATTCGATGCCTTAAGATCCTTCTCCCGCTCCTCGGCCGCCTTGCGATGGCGATCAGCAGCCATGGCCTCTTCTAAGGCGCGAGCACAAGCCTCGCGAGAAGCCGCAAGGGACTTCTCAGCATCCGTGCCAGCTCACCTATGCTGTCGACGCCCAAGATTGATGGCAACCTTCATCTTATGCCACTCCTGTGCCAGGCGGAGATTCTCCGACTCAAGGCGTACGTCGATATCATCGAGTTCTTCCCCAAGCCGGCCGAGTGCACTGATGGCTCCCTGGAAAAGGTCGTGGTGAATAGCGCTGGGCCCGTGCACAAGCTCCAATACGTGGCGAGACCCCTCGATGTAGGGTGCTGCTGAAAAAACACGAGGCGTCCCACCTGTCCCTGGCAAGGGGCTGGTAGCCGGCGCTCCTCCGACCATCTCATTAGCTTTAGAAGGAGGACCAAGTGGCGCAGCTCTGACACTCGAGGATGGGGCTGGCTCCAAGGGAGCCCGCCCGCTGGCAAGGACTAGCGGGGGAACCCTCAGCACACCCCCGACGCCTAGGAGGCAAACCCGAAGCAAGTACGCTGGAGGCCCAGGCCATTGGGCCCTCGATGAAGCGCTCGCCTCACGATCCATCCCCATCCCTCGCGCAGATGCTTGGCGCAGGGAACCCGAAGCCGACATCGAGCCAAGAGCCCCCGAGGGGTGACCTTCAGGAGCTTCCACCTTCACGATCGGAGCAGCCCTGGGGAGGCAGGGTCAGGAAAGAGCGTCACTCATGAAGAAACGCAAAGGTAAGACACTTACCCGTTCACAGCTATATATTTCCTATGTTTCAGGGGCCGGACACCATCCCTGTTGCAACCCCACATCCCTTTCCTCTTGCGGAGCACCCCAAGGTTTGGGTGAAGCGGGCCAGAGAATGGGGCATGATCTTCAGAGGCTGGTAGGCTCATGGCCGGCTCGGGAGTGCGCGCCTGAGCCTCATGCGCGGTCTCCTTAGGGGCGACGGGCTGCGCTTGCTCGGGGATGAAAGCCTCAGGAGCACCCCAGGGGGCTCCTGGAGCAACTACCTCGAGAGCTCCAGGTGACGTCAACCCCTCATCCATCGCCTCGGGAGCCTCCGACGACGTCCGCTCCCCTGTGCCCACAACTGGGGCGCGCATCGCAGGATCAACAAGCGCTAAAGTAACCAAGACGGGATTCTCGTGGGGCCCTCCACGCCCTCCCGGGCGCAGCCCCCACTCATCAAAAAGGGGCATCTGCCTCACAAAGCTCTCCTTGTTCGAATAATCGTACATGAGGAAACCGTCCTTCGGAATCGCGGTGGGCGCTGGGTCGCCAGTCAAGAGCCCGAGCACTGCGCACAATGTCTTGGAAGGAAGCGAAGGCACCTGGAGCCTGATGGGGTATGTAGGTCCGCTGAGGGTCCACATCGGACGGGAATGGCGCTAAAGCGGGGCGATGTGCCGCCTGACAAACTACCTCACCACCATCGGAGCCGTCACCCCCGCCTTCTTCAATATGGCCAACCTGGCCCAAGCAAAGGCGAGCTGGCGATCGACAAGCTTCTCATTGCCCCAACCGGAGCTGGGCTCTGCCGGACTTTGCAGAAGCAAGAGCAGAGGGCTGAACGTGGTGGCGTCCGTGAACACCCACTACTTCCGAAACCCCTTCATGTCTAGGCAGAGCGCAAAGTCAATGCCGGAACCAGCTGTCGCCGCTTTGGGCTGGAAGGTCGCGCACCCTGAGCACTGACGGTCATCGACCAGACGGAGCGAGAAGAAATGGTGAAACAAGGCAATGGATGGGGTAATGCCCACCATGGCCTCGCACAGGAAGGTGAAGGAAGCCAAGAGGGTTATGGATGTAGGGTACATGTGCAGCACGTGGATCTGGTAAAGCGAGAGTATGACATTGAAGAAATTGGAGAAAGGGGGACCAATCCAGCCAGAAGAGAGTGAAGATGCATGGGGATCTCGATGGCTTCCATGTTCGCCATAGACCAGGAGTCGGGCCAGACTGTCCTCTCCTTCCACTCATTGGACTTGGCGGCGAGGACCTGCCGGACCTTGGCCAGCCCCTCCGAGTTGATCACCATCGATCGATCGAGCGCGGGCTCTAGGCCCGACCAAGATTCAGCAGGAGCGCTGGGTTTCCCCTTCCTCTTCCTCAACTTGGGGGCCATGGAAACGAAGAGAGTCTGACGCATCGCCAGAACTGGAAGGCGAACCGCGAGATCTCCGGAGGGGACAGTCTCACTAGGCTGGATCCCGGGGGGCGGAGAACTCTATGCAAGCCCTCACCTCGTGAGGTTTGGATGACGCAAGCCATGATGACCAAGGCCAGGCAGGTGCCAGCGGGCGCAGGACGACCAGTTTCCTCTTTGGTGCTAAAGAGGTAAGCGCAGGCGCGGAGTCCCGAGGAATCAACCAAAGGTGCCCATTTCCATGCAACAAGACCAGGATCGCCAAGACGGTAGGACTGAGGTCATCGTCGAGACCATCGTGGCATCAGGGTTAGAAGCTTTGCAGGCGAAGACCGCCTTTAGTCAGGATAAGATGTACTAGTTGTCTCCCTTCAGCCGTTGTGGGATCTCTTCCCGCCTACATTTTGGGGGAAGAGGACCAAGGCCACTATAAATATAGCTAGCCGCCACCACGAATGGGACGGATCATTGAGACGTCCCTCTACACACACAATCAACAACACACCTCGCGAGGTGGTTCGACCACTGTACTAGTTCTTCTTCAGCCAACCTTGAGGTAAACCACCACATTGCAGGAGTAGGGCCACTCACCGCTAGGTGGCCTGAACCTGGGTAAACTGCCCTGTGTCGTGTTCTTTCTTGTTCCTCGAGCTAGTTCATAGAAACGGTGAGTAGGCTGATAGGGGAAGTTGAGTTCTTCACACGCACCCTAGTGTTCGAACTTACAAGGGTTTTGCGGAGCCCAGAATCCGACACCATTTTGTTAAACTCGAGTACAAACGATACACATTCTGTAGCTTTCATCTGTGTTCACCCTTTAGTTTTTGAGACCTGTTGCTGCTAGCTAAGTCCAGTCCTACTATTTATGTTGTCTCCTACAGGCAGTCATTACATAAATCTAACTATTAGTTTTCTTCCATGAATGTTAGATGCAATTGCACACACTAATATATCCACAAGAACCTCAGGGAGCAATGTAACGGCCCTCAAACTTGACTTCAATGATACCCAATGTGATGGAACATGGAAAGGCAGTTATTCAAAAGACTTGCAAAAAGATGCCGAATCATATTCACCCCACAAGGTCCTTGCTCTAACTTGGCCCGTGATATGGGTACATCATGCATATAATGTCATGGAGTGCATCTACTCTGTTGCAATGCCATGTGCTTAGCCTGCTGATCATGCATGTAAATATGTCATGCCTTCCTGTTTTTAGTCCTTATTCCATTCATGATAACATGTTTTCAAATTCAAGTACTGTCTTTCTACTCTGTTGCAATGCCATCTGCTTAGTTTGGACATCATGCTTCTGAATTTCTTATGCATTGTTATTCATCAGTATGTACTTTATCTGTCTACCATACCATGTTTTTTTACATCGAAGTGCTGTTCTAGTGGTCTGTTGCAATGCCATCTTAGTTTCCCAATCATACAAGCATATGTTGCCTTAGTGTTTTCTATATGTATTCTTCTATCACACAGTTTTGCATTCAACTAGTGTTTTTTACTCTGTTGTCCTGTTGTATCCCTAAATCTTACATCATACTCCCTCCGTCCGGATTACATGTCATAGAAATAGATAAAAATGGATGTATCTAGAACTGAAATACACCTAGACACATCCATTTATTTTCGGATGGAGGGAATACATATCAATATGTCATGCATTTCTATTCTTCAGTACCTATTCCATCTCTTTGTCGTAGCATGTTTTATAACTGAAGCACCATTCTTCTATATAAGGCATGCAAGGGGAAGACGGCTATGTTAGAATCTAAAGGGTTACAAAGGTCTTTGCAAAGATCGAAATGCCAAGAAATAGTAAACCAACTCCAGTGTTCATAGATACTTCTCCAACACAGAGAAACCCAATTCATACTGATAATAAGCAGATTCAAGTGGCCAAATAACTAGTCCGCTCCAGTCCAGCAAAAATATGGGAACTCCATTCTAAAAAGTGTGTGCGTATCCTCACATCATGAAATTTTATAGCATCCAGCTCATATTTTCTACATGTTTCTTACCCATCTCTCTTTTAGAAAATAATTAAGCTTAAATGATAGAAGACATTCTAAAGTCGGATCGTGTCTGTGCAAAGTATCCTGCGGGAATTCTCTATGCTCCAATGCTGATGTAAGTACCCGTTGTATATCACTAAAGTTTTACATCAGCATGTATTTTGTTAATTGGCGTTAATCCAACCTTTATCTGATCTAAATTTATTTGTAGGAAAATGTATAATTAAAGGTGACAATTTTGATTTTTGTAAGTAAAACTTCCTCGTAGTTTTGCATATTGAGCCGCATGAGTGTATTATCTCATATCATGCGCATTACTAAATTTTAGTGTTGTTCTCGTTGCCCAATCATTCATTGTGTCAATGTTGCTTTCCTATTACCTTATCTGGCTGATGATAGCGGTGTCATATTGTGTTAATTTGGTGTAGGCTGGTGTGGTTTGATTGTCCAAATGTTCGTTGTGTCAATGTTGCTTTTCTATTATTTTACCTGGCTAATTTGGTGCAGGCTACTGGAGGACAAACTTGGAAAACAGCAAGGTAACCTCATTGTTTCTTTCCAATAAATCTAGGCCAGGTAATATGGCAATAACTCTCGATTAATCTATTCGGTTCCCCTCCTAATTTATGTTATGATGCAGTGGTTGAGACACTCTCCACTATCAATAATACAAGCCTGCCAAAATCCCCATATGAATCTGTTGAGTTTCCTCTGTCTCGAATCCAACGAAAAAAAATGTATGTTTGTGAACGAATTGCTGGCCGAAGCAATTATTGACACCTGATTTTGGCAAGATACAGATTGCAATGAAGATGGTCTCGAGTGAATGGATTTTTAGCATGAAAAGATTCACGTCGCCGAGTGGAACAACTTTGATGTTTCGATTATCATCATCCGACCTTATCTTAAGGACCGAAATTATACTCCGAGTGGCAAAATTTAGTCTTGTGAATGCTTTTCGGCCGATTGCGCCTTCGAAAAACCTCGGATGAAGGAGAACTCCACATGAATTGTCTTTGTCTTGTCGAGGTGATCGATTTTCATATATAAATAATCTCAATCCTTGTTTATATGCAAAAGTTACAGTCAATACGGTCCAGCCCGACCACAAACCAAAATATTACGCTTGACGCCACACACATGTTGATGAGTGTGTGATGCAGTGCGTGAACAATTCGGCCCCCAAGATGGCCTTTAATCGAAAAACTTTCAACACGAAAACGTTTCGTCTCGTCGAGCCGATTGATTTCTTTATATAATTCGTATCAATCCGAAGTCGTATGCGACCTGGAGAGGCCAATAAAGATCAGGCTGTGTTTTCAGTCGGGAAATCCGAGTGAAAAGCTTATCATCCGAGTGAAAACTTACCGATCGAGTAAAAGATTGCGGTCTGAGTGAAAATATAGTCATCCGAGTGTACTTATCATCTGAGTGAAAACTTACCGATCGAGTAAAAGATTGTCTTCCGAGTGAAAATATAGTCGACCGAGTGAAAAGATTACCATCGGAATGAAAGCTTGCCGATCGAGTAAGAGATTGTATTCCGAGTGAAAATGTGGTCATTCAAGTGAAAAGATTGTCTTCTGAGTGAAAATAATGCCATCCGAGTGAAAGTTGTCGTCCGAGTGAAGAAGTCTAGTCGGGCAATCGATTGAAATACACTAATCTCCAAGTGGAGATATCCGAGTGCTTTGACTGGAAACTGAAGATGTGCCCGAAAGGTAATCCACATGATCTCAGATAGAAAAGTGATCGACACGGAAGTTGTGTGCATCGTCAAAACGATGAACTTTGGTCTTGGATTCGTTATCATCTGAGATAATATACGTCCTGCAAGTTCAGTACGAGACTCAGACAATCCAGTTCGTTACATGACCGAGTCCGACTGGAGATTAAAGATGGCTTCGTAGAGTATTCAAGATGGCCTTATTTGGGAAAGTGTTCAACATAAGAATTATTTGTCATGTTGAGGTGCATAAATTTGGTATTTGGCCAATCTTGATCGGAGGGCATATGCAAGTTCCACGGCGTGCGCAAGGAGGAAGACACAAGTTTGGGCTAGATTTAGACTGAATCCGAGTTGGAATAGAACTAGGACTCTAGGACGTGAATTGATGTAATTTTTCGTGTAAGGAAAGCCTAGACGAGTCCTGTACTTGTACGTGAAGTCCTACCGCCTCTTATATATGTTGGAGGTGATGACCGATTGAACAACACACAATCGACAATATCATCTACCACTTTTTATCTTTTATCTTTTCACCTTAACCCTAGTTCTTCTTCTTCCTCGTTCTTCGTTCGTTCTTCTTGTTGCAGGGTGGCGAACCTAGAGGCCCTAGGGGCAATCAGGTCGACCTAGGGCAGCCCATAGCCACCGCGTGCCCTGACGGGGTCCCTCCTGGGCGTGTGGGGTTTCAGGTGTTCAAAAGCGCCCATCGGATTCCTTGCGTACCGTGCTGCCGGTCGGGTCTCCTTCGACGTGAGTTGCGGTGTATCATCCTCGACGTTGGAGGTACACGGTGACGTGCTTGTGTGCGAACACACTTTTTGGCGACTCCGCTGGGGTCCGAAGCTTTGAGCAGTCTCCAGCCTGTTCTTGCTACGAGGAGAGCGTCATCGAGCGGCTGCAATCTACAACGGTAACATGTATCATCAATCTCCTTACGTAGATGCAAATAGACATTATGGTGATGTTGCTAGACCTTTCAATGGACATGTCATGTCGGCTACCCCTAACGAGCAAAAACCAACTAGTTATTCCGTTGAAGAAACTTGGAATTTACAGAATCGCAACATGCAACTTATGAATCTGAACTTTCATGCATCGACAACATCTTTCAATATGCCGGTGAACAACACGATTTCTTCGAGTGATCAATACATGACACCTCATTTAAAGGAGGGTGTCTCAAAGTTTTATCCATCGGCAGCCGACTCGCAATATGTGGGTTCATCCCCAAACATGCCGATGGATGGGGAAATCGACCATGCTTCCATTAGATATTCGACTGGTTATCCTCAATCATCATATACTACACCTCATGAGATTAATTGTTCAGTGGCATATGAAACTAAAAATATTCATGACTCGGCTTGGCTTTGTGGTTATGGCCGAGTGAATGGAGATTCTGATGTAGAAGTAGTATTTCTAGTTGGTGCATGAAATTTTTGGCTAGCATGAGAGGAAAGGAAAGACCGACATGTTGGAGGATCTGTGACAACATAATTTCTTTTTGGATATAAAGAAGCATGCCACATACCGTTGTCTTCCTAGTCCAACATCAACTTCTTAGCATATAATATTTTAATGTGTGCTCACAATCACAAAAGATGTCCAATACAGTATATTTATATGTGAGACCTCTGTTTCTTTATTACTTCCTATTAATTGCAACAATGACCAAAACTATGTTCGTCAACTCTTAACAAGTTTCATGTGGCATACTCTTTTTATGTGAAGTCATGAGTCTTAATAAGACTATTATATAATCCATTTTTATTCTAATCTCTTTCTTTTCTAAGATCAAAGCACGAAAGCAAAGACCTCAAATCAAAACTACTCTTTATTATATAACTCTCGGACTCGATTGCATACATAGATCAAAAACAAAACTCAAAGACTAATTCATACTAAAACTTTTATTCTATTAGATCAAGATATATCTTAAAGGATCAAACTAAAATAAATGATAAAGGTAAAGGTGTGATGGTGGTACGATACCAGGGCACCTCCCCCAAGCTTGGCACAAGCCAAGGGGAGTGCCCATACCCGTGTACTCAAGTCTTCTTCTTCGGTGGTGGTGGTGATAGTGATGTAGCTTCACACTTCAGCCTCAATAAGTACTCCAATCTACGTATGATGCTCCGGAGGGCGATGATATGCTATTCTAGCAGAATATTTTCATGAGTGTAAACATAATGGAGACACGGAGTTTTTTGGCGTGGTTCCAATAGGTGGGGATGTCGTACATCCATGTTGATGGAGACTTCAACACACGAGGGGTAACGACTGCGCGAGTCCACAGAGGGCTCCACACATGAAGGGTCGACGAAGAAGAAACCTTGTCTATCCCACCATGGCCATTGTCCATGAAGGACTTGCCTCACTCGGGTAGATCTTCATGAAGTAGGCGGTCTCCTTGCCCTTACGATCTTCTTGGTTCCACTCCACATCACGTCGGAGGCTCCAAAGCGACACCTAACCAATCTAGGAGTTACCACTCTCCAAAAGGTAATAGACAGTGTGTTGAGGATTAACTCCTTTCACTTGCACTTCAAATGATAATCTCCCCAACACTCAACTCTCCCACACAGATTTGGCTATGGTGGAAGAAGGATTTGAGTGCAAAGCAACTTGGGAAGGGCTAGAAATCAAGGTTCAAATGGTAGGAATGGAAACACTTGATCTCAACACATGAGTAGGTGGTTCTCTCTGGGGAAATAAGTAGTCGTGGTGTAGGCATGTTCTGATGGCTCTCTTCCTGAGTAAGAGGGGTAAAGTGGTATATATAGCCTCCACGCGAAATCCAACCATTACACACTTTTGACTCAACTCAGTGGCACCGATCAGAAATCTCGGTGGCACCGATCAGAAATCTCGGTGGCACCGATCAGAAATCTCGGTGGCACCAACCTATGTAGAATATATGAACATTGGAGGTCTCGGTGGGACTGATTGGAAACAACTTGGATGGACCGATGTGCAATGGTAGGGGAAAAGCGTCGCTTTGGTGGCACCGATTGCATCATCTCGGTGAGACCGAATTAAATGCAATAAGTAACAGAAGGTTGGAAATCCATCTCAGTGGCACCAATTGCAAAAATTGGTAGGACATAAATAATTTCAATGGAAATAGAGAGTAGGCAAGGCCATCGCGGTGAGACTGAGATCCATATCGGTGGATCCGATTTGTTAGGGTTTGGCTGTGGCTGTGTCCAAATGAACTCGCTGGGTCCAGATAGGTATGTTTCAGTGGGACTGAGTTGGATTTAGGGTTGAAGATAGATTTGGATAGAGAAAGTGGTTGAGGGTTTTGGAGCAATGTCACTAAGCACTTGAGCAACCCAATCATCATCAAAACCTCACCCCTTTTAGTAGTATTTGCTTTCCTGTGGACTCAATGTGATATTGGATCACTTAACCAAAAATGTAGAGTCTTGAGCTTTGGCCAATCCATGTCCTTAGCATTTTCGAAGGGTCCACATCCTCTTGTCCATGCCATGCCACGTTTGAACTTGTCTGAAATATACTAGATAGAGCTATTAGTCTAACAAAGGATATGTTGACATTAATTATCAAAACCACCAAGGGAGCACTTGTGCTTTCAATCTCCCCCTTTTTGGTAATTGATGACAACACACATCAAAGCTTCAAGTAAATAATATGAGTAGTATATCAAAGCTTTGAAGAAACATGTAACTTGCATAAGGTCCCCCTACATGTGTGCAGTCATGTATATGATTGAATTTGAAGACATGTTTTTGACTATAAATAGTAGGGTAAAACCCCACTGCAATTTATATTAATAAAAGAGCAAAGTAAACAAATAGTCCGCAAGGCTTGAGATAAGCCCTAAAACAAAATAAAACAAGAATAAAAAGAAAAGAAGAAAAGAAAGAAGCTAGGAGGAAAAGCCTATGAAAAGAAGGAGAAATTACAACAAGGCTTCTAGCCAAACAGAGAATTGTCTCTCATGTTTCTGCTTCATTCTGAACCTAAGAAGCTTGAGTTCCTCCAGGAAAATGAACTTCCATCCTTGGAATGATGGTGTAATATTTTCAAAAATCTTATTATTTCTGGTTATCTAGAATTTGAAGACATGTGAATGGACAGTATAATGGAATGAATAATGAGTTACATGTGTCTTGGCTATATGCATCACAACAAAAAGATAAAACATGTACCTTCATGTATATGACTCCCTATTGCAAACAATATGTGCAAAGAGCAAGATATCACGATGCACATGAGGGAGATGCATATACTTACCTTGTGGTCTTTGAACTGGTTCTTGAAGAAATAAGCATGAGAAAACAAGGTTAGATAACACAAGAGAACTTCAATCAAGAAAGAGACCTCAAGATCCACAAGAATACAAAGACTGGGATGACATGTAATTCATGAGTATCACAGAGTGATTACTACGTTTAAATATAGACATGTCCCCAAAGAATTAAAGATTTGTAATAAATTTTCAAGGATTTTTCTCCCCTAAACTTAAACTCCCCCCCCTCTGAATCTAGCACTGGATAATGGTAGTAGGTAGGGTGAGATAAAATCAGAGCAAAATAGACTTCAAATAAAGTAATTAACATGTTTGTCCCCTCTTAGAGACATGTGAATTCTCTCCTCTTAGGATAGTGCATCTCTCTCTCTCTCTCTCTCTCTCTCTCTCTCTCTCTCTCTTCCTTAGAAGATCTTAAAATATGATAAGCGCGTGCAACTCTCTCTGAAGATAAGCTTTGATGTGCATCTCTCTCTACCCCTTTGACATCAATTTCTAAGAAGGGTAAGCTTCAAAGGTATGATCAAGTGAGTGTGGTCCTGGAGAGGCACAACTAGGTAGAATGAAAATAGAGGGAAATAAACATTGAGTCGAGCTGGAAAAAGAGAATAAGTAAGTTTGGAAAAACATTCTTTCAGCAGTGAAATCGGTGACTCCGATTGATTTTGATCGGTGACTTCGAGATTGAGGAATCATAGGCAGAGCACGTTGGTGGAACCGTATTAGTCCGTTTTAGTGGCACCGATGAACTGCGTGTAGGAATTAACTACACTTCGGTGTGGCCGCCGGGTTCAAGTCAGAGAGATCGAGGTCAATGCAGAAAGAATTTTTTTCTCAACTTAGCTCACTTGCAATAGAGTTCTCACAAAGATTTCAAGGAATTTAGAATAGAATTTGCAATGAATTTTCTAAGAACCACTTACAAGAGAAAGAACACAGAAGAAATAATGAGAAAAATATCTAGGTGAAGTTCTTTTTTTATAAAAGGAAATCTCTCTAGCAAAAGAAATGCAACTAAGAAAATGAAACATTGGAAACTTCATCTAGAGGGGGTCGGCGACAAAGTCACCTATGTTAAAGTATATTGACTTATGAGTCAACTGAGATCACTTGATTTAGGTCATACTCATCATTAAGCTCAAAATGGGGTTGCCATTTTTCATTTAAGTGTTTAAATGTATTCACATCTTGTTGAGTTTCTTTTACTCATGACTTGGAGCAAAGCTTCTCAAAGATGTGAGGACATACCTTGGGCTTGTTGTTGAACTTGATAATGTAGTTGAACTTGTGGTGGATGCTCATGTGAATTGAGTTGGGAACATCTCTTATCCATTTGAAGTTCATCTTCCTACATGGGTTAGTCTTGCAAGGAATAACAATTATGTACCAAATAGACAATAGTGAAAAACATCATGTGAATATCGTTGAAGGATATGTAGAGTGTTGAGTTGTTCCTGTTATGAAAAACAAAAGCAAAGATACTTGGTCATGGCAAGATTGCTCATGTTATGAATGATTTGCAATCTTGTAGAATGAATCTCATCCAAGGACCTACAAGAGATTAGAGGCAACACAAGGGTGCAAAAGTATCCAAGACATATTATTATCATCATAAGAGAAATGTCAAGGATTAGGGAAATAGGCTCATCCCTTGCATGCATCCTAGTGAGTGTTTAGTTCACGTTGGAAGCATCAATGCCATTCAACTCACTTCTCTAGTGAAAAAAATATCTTTTCATCAAGAGGCTTATTGAAGATATCCGCCAATTGTTTGTTGGTACAAACATGCTTACGGTCAATGTCACCTTTAGCAACATGATCACAAATGAAATGGTGATGAACAATAATATGTGTAGTTCGAGAATGTTGCACAGGATTGTGTGCAATCTTAATGGCACTCTCATTGTCACAAAGTAGTGGCACATGTTTCACATGTATCCCGTAGTATTTGAGAGTTTGTGTCATCCATAGTAATTGTGCACAACATGATCCTGTGGCGATGTATTCCGCTTCAGTGGTGGATAGGGATACCGAGTTTTGTTTCTTGGAGGACGAAGACACAAGAGACCTACCAAGAAATTGGCATGTATGCGAAGTTGATTTTCTCTCAACCTTATCTCCGGCAGAGTCCGTGTCAGAATAGCCAAGAAGTTTGAAAGAAGATCCTTTGGGATACCAAGTGCCAAAGTTTGGTGTTTGTATAAGGTATCTCACAATCCTCTTCACGGCCTTAAGATGAAAAAAAGGTGTATATGCGGTCGTACGATTGGGTGTGGTCCGCAGCCCCCAGAGTACGGAGTCAAGCTCTTCGACGCAATGTTTATCTGACTCCCGTAGGGAGCGCACTAGTCGGGGTTTAATGCCGCTCATTAGCAGACCATTAGCTCTTTCAACTTGACCATTCGTTCGAGGATGGTATACATAAGCATAGTCAAGTTTAATACCTAACTTCGCGCACCAATTTTTTACCTTGTCAGCTATGAAATTGGAGCAATTATCTATGATAATACTATGCGGGACACCATAGCGGTGTACTACGCCGGATATAAAATCTATCACATGCCCTACTTCAACTGTTTTTACTGGCTTGGCTTCTATCCATTTAGTAAATTTATCTACCATTACCAATAAGTATTTCCTTATGACTTCCCCCTTTAAGGGGTCCGACCATATCAAGTCCCCAGACCGCAAAAGGCAAAGTAATGGGGATTGTTCTCAGAGCGGTGGGAGGCATGTGACTTTGATTTTCGAAGAGCCGGCAGCCAACGCAGTGTTGGATTAAGGTTTGGGCATCTGCTCGGGCAGTGGGCCAGTAAAAACCAACGCGAAAAGCTTTGCCTACGAGCACCCGTGCTGCGGCATGGTGGCCGCCCATTCCAGCGTGTATGTCAGCGAGAATTTTCCTGCCCTCCTCTTTAGAGATGCACCTTTGTAGAGTAGCAGTTGTGCTTTTCTCATATAGTTCACCTTCGTGAACTTTGTAGGCTTTAGAACGCCGGACTATGCAGCGAGCCTCATTTTGGTCATCGGGGAGTTACTGCCTTTTAAGGTAAGCTAGGAAGGGCTCTGTCGAGGGGGCTATGACAGACATGATTTCATGAACCGAAGGAGTTATCTCCATGTTTGGATCTCCGATGACGTCTTGATTGAGTTCGGCTGGGGGTGTGTTCGGATCTGAATTCGTATCGCTGCTCGCGTCCTGCGATGTTATTGATGGCTTAAGTAGCCTTTCCACAAATGTGTTAGGCGTGACGGGGTCACGTTTAGTGCCCATACGAGCGAGTACGTCAGCGGCCTGGTTATTATCCCGGGCTACGTGATGGAATTCCAACCCCTCAAATCGAGCAGATATTTTCAATATAGCATTGCGATAAGTTGCCATTTTTGAATCTTTCGCATCAAAATCTTCGTTAATTTGGGAGATAGCGAGGTTTGAGTCTCCGCGTACCTCGAGGCGTTGTATGCCCATGGATACAGGGAGGCGGAGACCGTGTAATAGGGCCTCATATTCGGCCGCATTGTTCGAGTCCGTGTACATAATTTGGAGAACGTACCGGACTTTATCCCAAGTAGGAGATATCAATATTACGCCGGCACCCAATCCGGAACCGTCGAAGTTCATTGTCTAGTGGGAGTATGAGCTGTACTCTTTAGGGAATTCGGCTTCAGTCCATTCTGCAACAAAGTCGACCAATACCTGGGATTTAATAGTCCGGCGGGGCTTATAGGATATTTTGAACGGTAAGAGCTCGATGGCCCATTTGGCTATGCGTCCCATGGCATCTTTATTGTTGATAATATTGTTGAGTGGTACCTCAGATGCCACTGGGATCGAACACTCTTGAAAGTAGTGTCGGAGTTTCCGAGATGACATGAAGACCGCATAGGCAATTTTCTGATAGTGGGGGTACCGTGATTTGCACGGTGTTAGAACCTCGAATACATAGTATACGGGTTTTTAAACAGGGAATTTATGTCCCTCTTCGGCTCGCTCGACAACGAGCACGACACTCACTACCTGGTGAGTGGCTGATATGTATAGCAACATTAGTTCACCAACATTGGGGGCGGCTAGGATTGGGTTGCTCGCTAGTAGAGCTTTTATTTCTTCCAATCTAGTTGTGGTCGCATTAGTCGATTCGAAATTGTCAGTGCGTCGTAGCAATCTGTAAAGTGGCAATGCTTTTTCTCCTAATCTGGAGATGAAGCGGCGTAAGGCCGCTACGCAGCCTGCTAGCTTTTGCACTTGCTTGAGATCGGTTGGTATTTTGAGTTTTGACAAGGCCCGAATTTTCGCTGGGTTAGCTTCGATTCCTCTATGGGATACGATGAACCCTAATAGCTTTCCGGCTGGAATGCCGAATACACATTTTTCCGGATTGAGCCTTATGTCGTATTCTCGAGGTTGACAAACGTAAGGCGGAGATCCTCCACCAAAGTCTCGACGTGTTTAGTTTTTACAACTACGTCGTCAACATATGCCTCCACTGTTTTGGCAATTTGCTTTTCTAAGCATGTTTGAATCATGCGCTGATATGTGGCGCCAGCGTTTTTAAGTCCAAAGGGCATAGTGTTGAAACAAAAAGGGTCGTACGGGGTGATAAATGCCGTTGCGGCCTGACCGGATTCCTTCATCTTTATCTGATGGTATCCATAATAAGCATCCAGGAAGCACAACGAGTCATGTCCGGCCGTGGCATCAATAATTTGGTCAATGCGGGGCAAATGAAAGGGATCCTTTGGGCATGCCTTATTTAGGTCTACGAAGTCGACACAGAGGCGCCATGATTTATCCTTCTTCGGTACCATGACCAGGTTGGCTAGCCAATCCGAGTGTTTAATTTCTCCAATGAATCCGACTTTTAATAGCTTGGCCAGCTCTTCTCCCATTGCTTGTCTTTTGGGTTCGGAAAACTGTCGCAGTGACTGCCTAACCGGTTTGAACCCTTTGATAATATTGAGGCTGTGTTCGGCCAGCTTACGTGGGATTCCCGGCATATCTGAAGGGTGCCACGCGAATATATCCCAATTTTCCCAATGGAAGGCGCGTAACTCGCTGTCCACCGCCGGATCCAGCTATGCCCCGATGGATGATGTCTTATTAGGGTCCGTTGGGTGCACTTGAAATTTGATGATTTCGTCTACTGGCTTGAAGGAGGTAGACTTCGATCTTTTGGCGAGGATCACGTCGTCCTTATCTACCTTTGATCGTAGGGTAGTTAATTCTTCGGCCGCGAGGGCTTCGAATAATGCCTCTAGGGCTAAGGATGCTGTCCTGTTTTAAGCTTCATGTACCCTTAATGGGGTATAGCTTGAAAGCGTGAGAAAGCCTTCCATCCTAGAAGGGCATGGTATCCGCTATGAAAGGGAACAATGTGGAAGAGTAGTTCCTCCAATCTGTAGTTGTCGAGTGTGCCGAATACTACGTCGAGCTTAATGCTTCCCGAACACCGGGCTTCGCGGCTTGGTATAATTCCTCTAAAGGTTTTGTTGGTGTGCTCAATGCGGGATTTATCGACCTGCATTTTTGCAAGCGTTTCCTCTTATATGAGATTTAGTCCGCTTCCTCCATCTATAAGTACTTTAGTGAGGCGGAAGCCGTCCACTATTGGATCTAGTACAAGAGCTGCTGATGCTCAGATCGGCCGGACTCGAGGTGTGTCATCGGCAGAAAAACTAATTGCCGTGTCACTCCATGGGCTTGTAGAGCTAGTTTGGTAAACCTCGGCAAGTTCACGATTTGCTCTCTTGCGGTGGTTGTTTAAGGAGAACGTCTCAAAGACGGTGAAGACGTCGACGTCCCTCTCCCTCGGTACGGTGGTGGCAAGAATTGCCATACCGGTTTTTGCTACCTGCCGGAGTACCTAGCATGCTCTAAGGCAATGGTTAGGGGCATTGTCCGGGGTTGCGTGTATTTGGCAAGGTGTGTCGAGTAGTTCGTCTAGTATGGACCTGTACCTTAAAAAGGTTTGTTTTTCTTGCCAATTGGCATGTTATCAGATGTCCTGCTAGGGTATGTTCGTTTAGCCTTGATAATGTACTGTCCAGATATGGACTGTTCTAGAGGTGTATTATGGGCTTTCCAAGTATTTTCCATTGCGCAGTACTTCCGTACTAACTGCGATAATTCTGTGAAACTCAGAACACGACGTCAGTTGAAGGCGTTCAAGACTCCCTCGTCCGTGCAATTGTGGTGAAATAGGGAGACCGCTTTGTCATCGCAGTAGTCCTTGATTTTGTTTTTAACAAGTAGGAATCTGGCCCAGAAGTGGTTGACCGTTTCCTCGGGTTACTGCTGTATGCTCGCTAGATCATGTGTGTCCAGGAGTGCGGATTTGCTTGGAGAGTTTTTCCCAGGGTGGGTGGTTGTTGGAAATTTTGAATCCCGACCCAAAGTGATATTCGGGATTTTGACAACCTCCGATGGTGAAAATCCGGATTCGACGAGATCTAATCGCCTTTTGTGTCCGGTGTCAGTCCCAGAGCTCAAAAAACATAAAGCGTCTACCGACCGGGACGTGTTCGGCTCGATGGGTTCGGAGATCCCAATTGTTGCGGTCTCCGTCTGGAGAGGAGAAGTCTTTGTGGCTCCATCCTCAACTTCTGCTAGCAGATGAGTGATCGGAGAAAGACCGATCTCATCATGGCCGGATTTATGTCCGATTTGATCTCCTGGCGATGAAAGCCCCAGGGCGGCTATGTGATCAAGCAGCTCGTTTATGGGCGACAGTTCTGCCAAGGTTGCGTCATCGGAGTGGCCGGAATCGGCATAAAGGTGGTGCTCGATGGCCGCGGGGAGAGCGGCCGGCCCAGAGGCCTTGCGAACGCATACAGCGAACCTGCCGAGCTGGAGGACATAGCCGACAGCCAGGATGTTTACGAGGGTGATCCCGTCGTTGTTGACGAGACGAGCTATCGACCGCTCATTGCGAGCGCACAACGGAGCTCCCAATGAAAGCACCATTGTCGGTGTCAAAACCGGCAGATCTCGGGTAGGGGGCCCAAGCTATGCATTTAGAGGATCGATGGTAACAGGAGACTTGGGACACGACGTTTACCCAGGTCCAGGGCCTCTCGATCGAGGTAATACCCTACTTCCTGCTAGATTAATATGGATGAATATCAGTACAAGAGTTGATCTACCCCGAGATCGCAATGGCTAAACCCAAAAGTCTAGCCTATGGGGATATTGTGATGATGATGATCCCCTCTACAGACTAAACCCCTCGGCTTATATACACGCCAGAGGGGACCTAGGATTACATGGGTGACTTGGGGAGGAAGTAATTGATACATCCGGACTCTACACTTGCCTTTCTACGTACGTAAGAGTCCTGACCGAATACGGGGGATGGTCTTCTGCTTCTTCTTTACGCGGCCCATCAATACGACCCATCTTGAACAACCCGGATGCGTGAGGACCCCTGAATACAGGACTCCCTCTAGATGCTTGTGCATTGCACGAAACATCAGGATGCATTTTTTAATGATATCTCAAGAATTTCATCAAAAAATGGTATCTCAAGAATTTCATCAAAAATGATATCTCGAGAAAGATGAGAAAAATGATATCTTGAGAAAGAATACCCCGGCACGCTGAACCCTCCACGTTGCTCACCGAATGGAATGCGCTTCGTTTTGCGTTTTCTCTCGCTTGTGGGGCCGCAGTTGAGAGCAAACCGACGTTCGTCCCCCTCCCCCGCCCGCGTCATTTTTCTATACTAGAAAGATGCCCATGCATTGCACGGAACATCAAGATGCATTTGTATGAGTACTTTATCTTGCACGGAACATCAAGAAGGCCTTATTTGCAAATGTAGAGAGGGGTGTGGGTGTCTTTTTGCAAAAGTGCCATAGTTTCCTTCCTATCAGTCAAATATAAATCGAACGGCCTATACTGCAGGATGGTAGGCACACCATCATCACGATATAGAAAAGCAGAGTTGGTGATGATGGTGTGCCTGCCATCCTGCAATATAGGCCGTCTGATCTATATCTGACGGATAGGACGGAAACTATGACAATTTTGCAAAAAGATCCCCGCACTCCTCTCCACATTTGCAGATAAGGCCTTCCCTCGTTCATCCTTATCTCCCACAGGATAAACTACTCGTATAAATGCATCTTGATGTTTCGTGCAACGCACGGGCATCTTGAGAGAGAGTTGATAGGTCGGCCGAGTGTTACTAGTACTCCCTCCGTTTTTATTTACTCCGCATATTAATTTTGGTCAAAGTCAAGCATTACAAACTTTGACAAAGTTTATAGACAAAAATATTAACATATACAATAACTAATCAATACCATTAGATTCGTTGTTGAATGTACTTCCACATCATATAGATTTGTTATGCTAAATATTTATATTCATCTCTATAAATTTGGTCAAACTATACAAAGTTTGACTTCCGTCTACTCTAATATGCGGAGTAAATAAAAATGGAGGGAGTATACTACTAGTTACTATGTGCACTGCATACTCTACTACAGATGTTGTACTACTATTTCTACTTCTACTACTATTTGACAGGGAGGTAAAAAAAGTTACTATTGGACTCGCTATACGTGGAAAAATCCTAGTAGGAAGAGTATGCGCGAGTACAAGCATTCACGTGTTTGAAAACAAATTGGATACCATTTCTGTTTGAATACAAATCTAACAATATTGATTGTGCATTCTTGAATGTTGATATTTTTTCTGTACATTTTACCAAAGTAAAGATACTTTGACTACACATATAACTTATATGTAAACTAGAAAGGATCGGAGGGAGTTTGTTGTACTATGTTCAAAAGCAAAATGAACATTGAATACCCTTTATATATGATTTGCTGATGTATGATCACCGGTTCAAAATTCTGAATCCGCCTTAGGTATCACACATGCACCAACTCATTCTCTCTCTCCCTCCCTCCATCTCTCTCTCTC
>LR738711.1:626109083-626191267 GCA_902687465.1 Secale cereale
CACACACAAATGACCTCTCTTCCTCTTTGTGCTTGTCAAAACTAATTGATCTCTCGAGGTATCGGGATTGTATCTCGCTCGTCGCCAGGTCGCTCCTCGACACACGCCTAGGTCACTCTACCATGCATTAAATTTGGCCGCGAAAACGGGGAAACTGACATGTGGGTCACACCTGTCGGGCTGACGTGGCACAAACTGGTCCAATGGAGGAGCTGGCCCACGACCTCCTCGCCACCGGCTACCGTTCATGTGAGTCGTGGGGGCCAGCAACGTGGTGTGGTTGCTAAGCTTCCTTGCCATGTTCCGCACTCAATCTTGTTTGCTAAGATGGCATGCCATGCCCGATTTGTTGCTAAAATATCCCTCCATATATTTATTGTGAAGTAGATTGCCATGGTGTGGTTGCCAATCTATTAGGTGAAATAGCTCGACACCGTTTTATACTCGATCTTTGTTGCTCAGCCTCATTGATTGCCTCGGCCTCATTGATTGCTGTATGCTCGGCCTCATTGATTGCTGAAATAGCCCGACATAATTTAGCACTCAAATCTATTTGCTGAATTATCTTTACATATATTTCATTACTTAGGTCTGCTTGTCCAAATATCTTGCCATAGCTTTAGACATCGACCTAGGTATTTTTTCTGGAATTTATAAAAAAGCATATATGTTTTTCCTATAATATCTAGTAGAATATCTAATTTATATGTCTAACAGATGGACATGACTTGGATAACTTCTACTCGAAGGTTCTCCGCTGCATATGTCGATGGGGTTGAAAACTTGATGAACTTTATCAGAGCTGAGTTCGGTGGTCCGAAATCAGACGTGGCCCATGTAGAAGTTGTATGAATTCAGTTACAAGACCCTAGTCAACTGTGCATAATCATCTCCACTTGTATGGGATGTCGGTCACATATACTAGGTGGTTTCATCATGGTGAAGCTGTGAACGTCAATGTTACTGACTATGTGGAAGTAGCAGATCACCATCTTGATCTGCCTGATGCTCAGGTGGAAGAGGAGGAGGTGGTGGAAGTGGAGCCAGTGAGTTTGACCAACAATGAAACAATGCTACAAAATGCTAGGGCATTTCGTGAACTTTCACCCGCACAAGAAAAATGGTGGGCCCGCATGTTGGAACAATGCAATGTGGCAGTCACCCCAGGAAATAAGCTGTTAGTATTCTCAGCTATGGTCACCTTTCTTCAGGTGAAGACATCTGAGTGGATGACCAACAAATCATTTGATAAGATGTTGGATGCTTTTCGCAAATCTTTCCCAAATGCGTCTGAGCTGCCACACACCTATAGTAAAATGAAGAATTTCCTTTGTGCAGTTGGAATTGGATATGATATGATCCATGTTTGTAAGAATAATTGTGTTATGTTCCGGAAGGATTATGCCAACTTAAGTGAATTCCCAAAATGCAAATCATCCAGATGGAAAGATGGCGATCCTGTGAAGAGAATTCCTCATAATGTTCTCAGAAATTTTCCAATTATACCAAGATTGCAGAGGTTGTTTCATGATGCTAAAACAAGAGAGGATGTACTATGGCAATCTAGTAACCAGGAGTACAGAGATCAGAATGTAATGAGCCATCCATCTCATGGTAGTGACTGGAAAAGCTTCAATCAGAAACACAAAGAGTTTGTTGCTGACCCGAGAAACATGAGACTTGGCTTAGCTACAGATGGATTTAACCCATTTGGCCACCAGAGCGCTACATATAACATCTGGCCAGTGCTTGTTATCCCTTACAACATGCCACCAAACGTCTGCACCAAAGAATCAAACTAGATGATGGCCTTGTTCATCCCAGGTCCAAAAAGTCCTGGAAAGGATTTTGATTTATTTATGGAGCCTCTTGTGGAGGAACTTCAGCAACTATGGAGGCTGTTCTCACTCGAGACCTATATAGCAGCCCACCAACTGATTTCTTTTTGCGTGCCGTTATAATTTGGTGCATCCATGATTATCCTGCTTTGGGCACCATATCAGGGCGAATGACACATGGTTACAATGCATGTGTTTGTTGTGACAGGAATCCGCTGTCATACGCAATGCTGGGGAACGTAGTATTTTAAAATTTTCCTACGATCACGCAAGATCTATCTACTAGATGCATAGCAACGAGAGGGAAGATTGTGTCTACGTACCCTCGTAGACCGGAAGCGGAAGCGTCAAGTGACGCGGTTGATGTAGTCGAACTTCTTCGCGATCCAACCGATCAAGTACCGAACGTACGGCACCTCCGCGTTCAGCACACGTTCAGCTTGATGACGTCCCACGAGCTCTTGATCCAGTTGAGCTTCACGGAAGAGTTTCGTCAGCACGACGGCGTGGTGACGGATATGATGTATCTACCGGCGCAGGGCTTCGCCTAAGCACTGCGACGATATGACCGAGGTGTGTTTCTGTGGAGGGGGGCACCGCACACGGCTAGAACAATTCAACTTTTTTTTGTCCTAGGGTGCCCCCTGCCCCCGTATATAAAGGAGCAAGGGAGAGGCCGGCCCTAGAGGGGGCGCGCCAAGTGTGGGGAGTCCTACTAGGACTCCCAAGTCCTAGTAGGATTCCCCTTTCCTTTCTGGAGTAGGAGAGAAGGAAAGAGGTGGAGAGGGAGAAGGAAAAGGGGGCTGCACCCCTTGTCCAATTCGGACCAGAGGGGGGCCGCGCGCCTCCTTCCTTTTGGCCTTTCTCCTCTATTCCCGTATGGCCCAATAAGGCCCATATACTCCGAAAAATATCCGAATCACTCGGAACCTTTCCGATGTCCAAATATAGGCGTCCAATATATCGATCTTTACGTCTCGACCATTTTGAGACTCCCCGTCATGTCCCCGGTATCATCCGGGACTCCGAACTCCTTCGGTACATCAAAACTCATAATACCGATCGTCATCAAACGTTAAGCGTGCGGACCCTACGGGTTCGAGAACTATGTAGACATGACCGAGACTCATCTCCGGTCAATAACCAATAGCGGAACCTGGATGCTCATATTGGCTCCTACATATTCTACAAAGATCTTTATCGGTCAAACCGCATAACAACATACGTTGTTCCTTTTGTTATTGGTATGCTACTTGCCCGAGATTCGATCGTCGGTATCTCTATACCTAGTTCAATTTCGTTACCGGCAAGTCTCTTCACTCGTTCCGTAATACATCATCTCGTGACTAACTCATTAGTCTTTTGCTTGCAAGGCTTATTATGATGTGCATTACCAAGAGGGCCCAGAGATACCTCTCCGACACTCGGAGTGACAAATCCTAATCTTGATCTATGCCAACACCACGAACACTTTCGGAGACACCTGTAGAGCATCTTTATGATCAATCAGTTACGTTGTGACGTTTGATAGCACACAAGGTGTTCCTACGATATTCGGGAGTTGCATAACCTCATAGTCATAGGAACATGTATAAGTCATGAAGAAAGCAATAGCAGTAAAACTAAACGATCATAGTGCTAAGCTAACGGATGGGTCTTGTCCATCACATCATTCTCCTAATGATGTGATCCCGTTGATCAAATGACAACTCATGTCTATGGTTAGGAAACATAACCATCTTTGATCAATGAGCTAGTCTAGTAGAGGCATACTAGGGACACTCTGTTTTGTCTATGTATTCACACATGTACTAAGTTTCCGGTTGATACAATTCTAGCATGAATAATAAACATTTATCATGATATAAGGAAATATAAATAACAACTTTATTATTGCCTCTAGGGCATATTTCCTTCAGTCTCCCACTTGCACTAGAGTCAATAATCTAGCTCACATCGCCATGTGATTTAATACCGATAGTTCACATCGTTATGTGAATAACACCCATAGTTCACATCGCCATGTGACCAACACCCAAAGGGTTTACTAGAGTCAATAATCTAGTTCACATCGCTATGTGATTAATACCCAAGAGTAATAAGGTGTGATCGTGTTTTGCTTGTGAGAGAAATTTAGTCAACTGGTCTGTCACATTCAGATCCGTATGTATTTCGCAAATTTCTATGTCTACAATGCTTTGCATGGAGCTACTCTAGCTAATTGCTCCCACTTTCAATACGCATCCAGATTGATACTTGGAGTCATCTGGATTTAGTGTCAAAGCTTGCATCGGCGTAACCCTTTACGATGAACTCTTTATCACCTCCATAATCGAGAAACATTTCCTTAGTCATCCAGTTACTAAGGATAATTTTGACCGCCGTACAGTGATCTACTCCTGGATCACTATTGTACCCCCTTTGACAAACTCTTGGCAAGGTACACAACATGTTTGGTACACAGCATGGCATACTTTATAGAACCTATGGCTGAGGCATAGGGAATGACTTTCATTCTCTCTATATTTTTCTGCCGTGGTCTGGCTTTGAGTCTTACTCAACTTCACACCTTACAAGTCATGCAAGAACTCCTTCTTTGACTGATCCATTTTGAACTACTTCAAAATCTTATCAAGGTATGTACTCATCAAAAGTCTTATCAAGCGTCTTGATCTATCTCTATAGATCTTGATGCCCAATATGTAAGCAGCTTCACCAAGGTCTTTCTTTGAAAAACTCCTTTCAAACACTCCTTTATGCTTTCCAGAAAATTCTACATCATTTCCGATCGACAATATGTCATTCACATATACTTATCAGAAAGGTTGTAGTGCTCCCACTCACTTCTTGTAAATACAAGCTTCATCGCAAGTCTGTATAAATCTATATGCTTTGATCAACTTATCAAAGCGTATATTCCAACTCCGAGATGCTTGCACCAGTCCATAGATGGATCGCTGGAGCTTGCACATTTTGTTAGCACCTTTAGGATTGACAAAACCTTCTGGTTGCATCATATACAAGTCTTCTTTAACAAATCCATTAAAGAATGCAATTTTTTTATCCATTTGCCAGATTTCATAAAATGCGGCAATTGCTAACATGATTTGGACAGACTTAAGCATCGCTACGGGTGAGAAAGTCTCATCGTAGTCAACTCCTTGAACCTGTTGAAAAACTTTCGCCACAAGTCGAGCTTTGTAAACAGTAACATTACCGTCAGCGTCAGTCTTCCTCTTGAAGATCCATTTATTTTTGATGGCTTGCCGATCATCGGGCAAGTCAACCAAAGTCCACACTTTGTTCTCATACATGGATCCCATCTTAGATTTCATGGCCTCAAGCCATTTTGCGGAATCTGGGCTCATCATCGCTTCCTCATAGTTCGTAGGTTCGTCATGGTCCAGTAACATGACTTCCAGAACCGGGTTGCCGTACCACTCTGATGCGGAACGAACTCTGGTTGATCTACGAAGTTTAGCAGAAACTTGATCTGAGGTTTCATGATCATCATCATTAGCTTCCTCACTAATTGGTGTAGGAATCACTGGAACTAGTTTCTGTGATGTTCCACTTTCCAATTCGGGAGAAGGTACAATTACCTCATCAAGTTCTACTTTCCTCCCACTCACTTCTTTCGAGAGATACTCCTTCTCTAGAAAGGATCCACTCTTAGCAACAAAGACCTTGCCTTCGGATCTGTGATAGAAGGTGTACCCAACAGTTTCTTTTGGGTATCCTATGAAGATTTACTTCTCCGATTTGGGTTCGAGCTTATCATGTTGAAACTTTTTCACATAAGCATCGCAGTCCCAAACTTAAAGAAATGACAGCTTAGGTTTCTCGTCAAACCATAGTTCATATGGTGTCATCTCCACGGATTTAGATGGTGCCCTATTTAACGTGAATGTAGCTGTCTCTAATGCATAACCCCAAAAGCGATAGTGGTAGATCGGTAAGAGACATCATCGATCGCACCATATCTAATAAAGTACAGTTATGACGTTTGGACACACCATTACACTGTGGTGTTCCAGGTGGCGTGAGTAGTGAAACTATTTCACATTGTTTTTACTGAAGGCCAAACTCGCTAACTCAAATATTTTACCTCTACGATCATATCGTAGAAACTCTTATTTTCTTGTTACGATGATTCTCCACTTCACTCTGAAATTCTTTTAACTTTTCAAATGTTTCAGACTTGTGCTTCATTAAGTAGATATACCCATATCTGCTCAAATCATCACTGAAGGTCAGAAAATAACGATACCCGCCGCGAGCTTCAACACTCATTGGTCCACATACATCTGTATGTATGATCTCCAACAAATCTATTGCTCGCTCCATTGTTCCGGAGAACGGAGTTTTAGTCATCTTGCCCATGAGGCATGGTTCGCAAGCACCAAGTGATTCATAATCAAGTGATTCCAAAAGTCCATCACTATGGAGTTTCTTCATGCGCTTTACACCATTATGACCTAAATGGCAGTGCCACAAATAAGTTGCACTATCATTATTAACCTTGCATCTTTTGGCTTCAATATTATGAATATGTGTATCACCACGATCGAGATCCAACAAACTATTTTCATTGGGTGTATGACCATCGAAGGTTTTATTCATGTAAACAGAATAACAATTATTCTATGACTTTAAATGAATAACCGTATTGCAACAAATATGATCAAATCATATTCATGCTCAACGCAAATGCCAAATAACATTTATTTAGGTTTTACACTAATCCCGAAAGTATAGGGAGTGTGCGATGATGATCATATCAATCTTGGAACCACTTCCAACACACATCGTCACTTCACCTTTATCTAGTCTCTGTTCATTCTGCAATTCTTGTTTTGAGTTACTAATTTTAGCAACTGAACCGGTATCAAATACCCAGGGGTTGCTATGAACACTAGTAAAGTACACATCAATAATATGTATATCAAAATATACCTTTGTTCACTTTGCCATCCTTCTTATCCGCCAAATATCTAGGGCAGTTCCACTTTCGGTGACCATTTCCTTTGCAGTGGAAGCACTTAGTTTCAGGCTTGAGTTTAGCTTTGGGTTTCTTCATGGGAGTGACAACTTGCTTGTCATTCTTCTTGAAGTTCCCCTTCTATCCCTTTGCCCTTTACTTGAAACAGGTGGTCTTGTTAACCATCAACACTTGATGCTTTTTCATGATTTCTACCTTCGCCGACTTCAGCATCGCGAAGAGCTCGGGAATTCCTTTCGTCATCCCTTGCATATTATAGTTCATCACGAAGTTCTACTAACTTGGTGATAGTGACTAGAGAACTTTGTCAATTACTATATTATCTGGAAGATTAACTCCCACTTGATTCAAGTAATTGTAGTACCCACACAATCTGAGCACATGCTCACTGGTTGAGCTATTCTCCTCCATCTTGTAGGCAAAGTACTGTCAGAAGTCTTATACCTCTCGACACGGGCATGAGTATGAAATACTAATTTCAACTCTTGGAACATCTTATATGCTCCGTGGCGTTCAAAACGTTTTTGAACTCCCGGTTCTAAGCCGTAAAGCATGGTGCACTTAAACTATCAAGTAGTCATCATACCGAGCTTTTGTCAAAACGTTCATAACGTCTACATCTGCTCCTGCAATAGGTCTATCACCTAGCGGTGCATCAAGGACATAATTCTCTGTGCAGCAATGAGGATAATCTTCAGATCATGGAACAATTCCGCATCATTGCTACTAACATCTTTCAACTTAGTTTTCTCTAGGAACATATAAAAAATAAACGGGGAGCAACATCTTGAGCTATTTATCTACAACATAGATATTCTAATACTACGAGGACTAAGTTCATGATAAATTAAAGTTCAATTAATCATATTACTTAAAGAACTCCCACTTAGATAGACATCCCTCCGGTCATCTAAATGATCACGTGATCCAAATCAACTAAACCATGTCCGATCATCACGTGAGATGGAGTAGTTTCAATGGTGAACATCTTATGTTGATCATATCTACTATATGATTCACGCTCGACCTTTCGGTCTCCAGTGCTCCGAGGCCATATCTGCATATGCTAGGCTCGTCAAGTTTAACCCGAGTATTCTGCATGTGCAAAACTGGCTTACACCCGTTGTATTTGAACGTAGAGCTTATCACACCCGATCATCACGTGGTGTCTCGGCACGACGAACTTTCGCAACGGTGCATACTCAGGGAGAACACTTATACCTTGAAATTTTGTAAGGGATCATCTTATAATGCTACCGTCGTTTTAAGCAAAATAAGAAGCATAATAAGATAAACATCACATGCAAATCAAAATATGTGACATGATATGGCCATCATCATCTTGTGCTTTTGATCTCCATCTCCAAAGCACCGTCATGATCACCTTTGTCACCGGCGCGACACCTTGATCTCCATCGTAGCATCGTTGTCGTCTCGCCAACTATTGCTTCTACGACTATCGCTACTTCTTAGTGATAAAGTAAAGCAATTACATGGCGATTGCATTTCATACAATAAAGCGACAACCATATGGCTCCTGCCAGTTGCCGATAACTTTACAAAACATGATCATCTCATACAAAACCGTATAACTCATCATGTCTTGACCATATCACATCACAATATGCCCTGCAAAAACAAGTTAGACGTCCTCTACTTTTTTGTTGCAAGTTTTACGTGGCTGCTACGGGCTTTAGCAAGAACCGTTCTTACCTACGCATACAAAACCACAACGATGTTTTGTCAAGTATGTGATGTTTTAACCTTCACAAGGACCGGTCGTAGCCACACTTGATTCAGCTAAAGTGAGAGAGACAGACACCTGCCAGTCACCTTTAAGCAACGAGTGCTCATAACGGTGAAACCAGTCTCGCGTAAGCGTACGCGTAATGTCGGTCCGGGCCGCTTCATCTCACAATACCGCCGAAGCAAAGTATGACATGCTGGTAAGCAGTATGACTAGTATCGCCCACAACTCATTGTGTTCTACTCGTGCATATCATCTACGCATAGACCTGGCTCTGATACCACTGTTGGGGAACGTAGTATTTTAAAATTTTCCTACGATCACGCAAGATCTATCTACTAGATGCATAGCAATGAGAGGGAAGAGTGTGTCTACGTACCCTCGTAGACCGGAAGCGGAAGCGTCAAGTGACGCGGTTGATGTAGTCGAACTTCTTCGCGATCCAACTGATCAAGTACCAAACGTACGGCACCTCCACGTTCAGCACACGTTCAGCTTGATGACGTCCCACGAGCTCTTGATCCAGTTGAGCTTCACGGGAGAGTTTCGTCAGCACGACGGCGTGGTGACGGATATGATGTATCTACCGACGCAGATCTTCGCCTAAGCACTGCGACGATATGACCGAGGTGTATTTCCGTGGAGGGGGGCACCGCACACGGCTAGAACAATTCAACTTTTTTTTTGTCCTAGGGTGCCCCCTGCCCCCGTATATAAAGGAGCAAGGGAGAGGCCGGCCCTAGAGGGGGCGCGCCAAGTGTGGGGAGTCCTACTAGGACTCCCAAGTCCTAGTAGGATTCCCCTTTCCATTCCAGAGTAGGAGAGAAGGAAAGAGGTGGAGAGGGAGAAGGAAAAGGGGGCTGCACCCCTTGTCCAATTCGGACCAGAGGGGGGCCGCGTGGCTCCTTCCTTTTGGCCTTTCTCCTCTATTCCCGTATGGCCCAATAAGGCCCATATACTCCGAAAAATATCCGAATCACTCGGAACCTTTCCGATGTCCGAATATAGTCGTCCAATATATCGATCTTTACGTCTCGACCATTTCGAGACTCCTCATCATGTCCCCGGTATTATCCGGGACTCCGAACTCCTTCGGTACATCAAAACTCATAATACCGATCGTCATCAAACGTTAAGCGTGCGGACCCTACGGGTTCGAGAACTATGTAGACATGACCGAGACTCATCTCCGGTCAATAACCAATAGCGGAACCTGGATGCTCATATTGGCTCCTACATATTCTACAAAGATCTTTATCGGTCAAACCGCATAACAACATACGTTGTTCCTTTTGTCATTGGTATGCTACTTGCCCGAGATTCGATCGTCGGTATCTCTATACCTAGTTCAATCTCGTTACCGGCAAGTCTCTTCACTCGTTCCGTAATACTTCATCTCGTGACTAACTCATTAGTCTTTTTCTTGCAAGGCTTATTATGATGTGCATTACCGAGAGGGCCCAGAGATACCTCTCCGACACTCGGAGTGACAAATCCTAGTCTTGATCTATGCCAACACCACGAACACTTTCGGAGACACCTGTAGAGCATCTTTATGATCACCCAGTTACGTTGTGACGTTTGATAACACACAAGGTGTTCCTACGGTATTCGGGAGTTGCATAATCTCATAGTCATAGGAACATGTATAAGTCATGAAGAAAGCAATAGCAGTAAAACTAAACGATCATAGTGCTAAGCTAACGGATGGGTCTTGTCCATCACATCATTCTCCTAATGATGTGATCCCGTTGATCAAATGACAACTCATGTCTATGGTTAGGAAACATAACCATCTTTGATCAATGAGCTAGTCTAGTAGAGGCATACTAGGGTCACTCTGTTTTGTCTATGTATTCACACATGTACTAAGTTTCCGGTTGATACAATTCTAGTATGAATAATAAACATTTATCATGATATAAGGAAATATAAATAACAACTTTATTATTGCCTCTAGGGCATATTTCCTTCACGCAATACTTAGCAAGATCTGTTACATTGGACACTGTTGGTTCCTTCCCAAGGACAAGTTGTGTCCTACAAAATACCGAAGACATGTGTTCAATGCAAAGCATGAAAACCGTGATGCGCCAAAGAGGCTCACTGGCGATGAGTTACAAGTGGAATTAGAGAAGGTTAGACATATTACACCAGGAAACCATCCTGATAATGTTAGTGGGAAAAGGAAGTGTGGCAGGGCAGAAGAGAGATTATTGTTTACCCACAGGTCCACTTTGTGGGACTTGGTGGAAAGATTTGGATCCGCGGCATAATCTTGATGTGATGCACATCGAGAAAAATATATGTGATGGCACTATCGACACACTTCTTAATATTGAAGGCAAGGCGAAAGATACCTTGAAATCTAGGATTGATTTGACACACCTGGGTATCAGAAATGATTTGCAGGTGGAACATGATGGTGCACCGTGAGATATGGCACCAACTATGTATGTCTTGGACAAGGTAAAAAGAAAAGAATTCTGCAACGTCCTGTCACGTGTAAGGTCCCACATGGATTTGCTTCCAACCCTGAAAAGAGAGTCAGTGCAGATGGAAACAAGGTACAAGGGTTAAAACCTCATGACTTCGTCCTACTTCAAAGGGTTTTTACCTGTTATCCTTAGAGGATTGGGCCGCCTTGACTTATACAGAGCAGTTGCAGAGTTGGGACAATTCTTCAGGGAACTTTGCAGTAGAAATATCAGGATAGATGCTTTGGAGCATCTTAGAGACAAGATACGAACTATCCTATGCGACCTTGATAAGATATATCCTCCAACCTTCTTTGATGTGATGGTGCATTTGGCTGTTCATCTACCTAATGAGGCACTACTTAGAGGTCCGGTATAGTATGGCTAGATGTACCCTATTGTAAGGCAGCTAGGCACTTTCAAGTGTTTTGTTAGGAACAGAGCTAGACCCAAGGGTTCCATTGCAGAGGCCTACATTGCTACAGAAGCGTTGACATTTTGCTCAAAATACATTGAAACAACTGATCAACTTAGCAAAGAGGTGGGTGCAAACAGAGCTCAATGTTTTCACATTGTTCTATTCGAGTCACAGGGAAGAGTCGACAAGGCTACAAACATAAAGATTTGGACAAAATGGTTTGGTATGTGTAGAATAACTGTCCTGAGATTCTACCTTATATTGAGTAAGTGCTAACTACTGCATCTTATACATCGTAATCTACTAAACTTGCAGCACATTCTCATATATTTAGATGTTTGACGCGATCACTATGTTGTGCAACATCTACAAAAAAGATTTATTACCACAAAATCCAAGAACAAACTGGTTATGGCAGGATTTGTGAAATGGTTCAAGAGCCATGTAAACTTTTGAATTGCACTGTCAGTTTTTTTTAATATATTGAGTACATAAGATGATCAGCTTGTCTTTTTTCTAACCATAGGTTAAGAAGATGCTGGGGGATGTGCATGCAGTTAATGATTCCCTTTACGCACTAGCAATGGGTCCTGATACTCGGGTAAGACATTATGAATCTTGCATTGTTGGAGATGTGCGCTACAACACCCTTGCACACGACAAAGGCAAGAAAACACGAAACCGTGCGATCATGAGCACAGATACGTACGGCGAAGAGACAACCGAAATTTATGCTAACATAACAGACATTGTTCAGTTGCAGTATATCTCAAGTTTCGAGGTTCATCGGTGTGTGGTTATGTTGTGCTGTCGTTGGTATAACCTGTTTTCCAGGATCACAAAACCCAGAGCTGATGATTATTTCAAATCCATCAATGTCAAGGCGGCGTACAAGACCGACGAGCCTTTTATTTTGGAAAATCAAGCAACACATATATTTTCTTGGAAGACACATATTCACGTAGCGATGACTAGAGAGTATTGCAACGGTTTGAGTAGAGGAATTCGTTTAATGAAGTTGCACACAAGATGATGCTTACACTGCTCCTGATGTAGAATATTCCACGGATGTTCCTATTATCTTTGAGAACCATCAAGTCAATAACGCTGGCAAAATGATTGTCTGTCGGGCTGTGGACATACGAGAGTTGATCAATAAGACACCAGCGTTCGAGGACATTGAGGATGAAGAACAAGATGGCACTGGGGGGAATTATGATTCAGACTGATGCACATGGCGAAGATGTTGACGCTGCTGCTGCGGATGATTATTAGATTGCTTTTTTCGTATTCGCCTGTGAGAAGACGACTTTTTATTTACTATGTGAAATTGTGTTTGCTATGACAACTGAAACCTGATGAAGTTGTTGTTTAGTATTTTGCTGTGAGAACATCACTTATTATGTATGTTGATTTATGTTTGGTGATTGTATGACGACTAAAACATGATGACATTGTTGTTTAGTTGTACTCATATTTGGCTGTGAAACTTGTATTTGATGACATAGTTTGCTGTTGGACTGCAATTTGCTCGATGTCTTCAAATGGCAACAAAGCTGACCCGACAGAGCCTCTGCTAATTTATTTATTTATTAGCAAAAGGGTCTCTGCTATTTATTTACTTATGGGCAAAAGGGGATACCCCTGATTTCCGTTAAATAGAAATCTTTAAATGTTCAAAACACGACGCCCAGCCTGCTAAACTAATTTCATTCATTACCTGTTTCAGCAAAGTGCTCATGTCATTGCCACTGAATACATCACAAGTGCTACATACACTGCAAATAAAGAGACAATCATCCTTCAGAGCACAAAGATCTTGCCCATTGTCTTCACAAGCTCTTTGATCCCCTTATTGCTGTCAAGGATATTCAACAACTGTTGCTTGGCCATGATCAAACGAACTACACCTTTAACCTTCTGCTCTACATCTTCCTCTTCTGTCATTCCTTCAGTTACTTGTCCAACACCCCAACCTACTGGTATTGGGATTCCTTGGCTAACTAAATAATCAGCATAGTTCCATTCCCCCAGATCAAAAACTTCCCAGAAATACAAATCACACGAATCTTTCCTTCTCTGCATGAATCAAATTGGAAGACCATCAACAAAACTATTAAAAAAAATCAGCAACTGAAAGCAGGCAGAAAATACTTAAACATGTTATTACCCCATGATTCGGGAATTTGTAGAAGACTCGGCCAGGGTTAAGGATTGTAGTTGAGACGCGACAGATGACTCTGCGTGAGTTGCAGCAATGGCACCACGCCAACAACAGCGGGTTGCGAAGAGCAACCGGCTACGGTGAGTGTGTCGGCGGGGGTTGTGATGAGACCCACAGGGGACGATACGGGGTGGCGACTTGGCGCACATCTGGTTGTTGCCTGCTGAAGAGCAGGTGGATGAGCCGCCAGCGTACATGGTTGCTGCAATCGGAGCTTCTGATGCTAGGCAGAGTAGCCAGAGAAGAGGAGAAGCAAACATTGGATATGTCAGTATCATTACTTGCAGAGTAGCATATTACTATATATAGTCAAAGTCTAGGTTTGGATTCAAACATTCTACAGGAGCATGTCTCTATTTTTTCTAAAACTCTGCAACGTCTCTTACTAGCTTGTTCTGTACGCCTTCTCAAGTCTCTGATTTTCGGGAATGTTAGGTGGCGAACGTTCCCTAGGAGGAGAACGGCAAACGAACGCATTTTCCTAGCAGATCTAGTTGCGACACAAGATCAACCGATGGCAGTTTCGGGAATGTTATCTGGCAAACAAGCCTAGTTTTTCTTTCTTCCTATAAAAAAGTATGTTACATGGTGTCGGCTTAGTCAAAAAACGATTATGCCAACCTTGGTCGTTGGATTAACATTCAACATCTATTGTGTTGTGTGCTGTTTGGGACAGATTTGGAGGCTGACTTGTGGGTCTACAAGGTTGACGTGTACGAAAGGCTTTGTCAACTTAGTCCACAAACGATTCTAGCAGTAGTGACCATTGGATTGTTAATCCAACGACCATACTGCTTCTTCAACCTCTGGTCTTCTTGCTCTAGCCGCCCAAACCAACGCCAGCCGTACTGCCTGTTCAAGCCTCCCATGGCCGGCGGTGCTGCCGCCCATGCCTAGCCATCCCTATATGCACCCATAGTTCCTATTATTCTCCAGCAATGTCAGACGAACCAGTAAACCCTCGTACTCCCCTTCGTGTGGGAAATAACTGTCAAGTCTTCTCCAGCTTCGGGCCGTTCCCTTCCTAGTCCTCGACGTTGTCCACCACCCTCGTGCTCATATTGCGGCGTGGTCAACGTGGTCAACGAACGACATCCATAGAAAGAGGACTGTACGTGGAGAGGATGATAGCTGGGACCACGGCCGCACACAAGGCCGTGTCGCCTTAGTCAATACACAAGAGTAGTGACTGTTGGATGTCCATCCAACGGCCACCGTGCTTCTTCAATATCTGCCCTTCCTGCTCCAGCCGCTGAAACCAGCGCTGGCGGGATTGCCTGCTCCCTCCTCCCGTCGGCGGTTGTGCTGCCGCGCAGGCCGCACCACCCCACCCTACTCCATCGCTAGCCAACAGGTCATTCCTCTACTCACCCACACCTCCTATTATTTTTCGGCGAAGACAGCCGAACCGGTAAACCGTCGTACTCCCCACCGCATGGGCAACAACTGCCGAGTCTTTCCCAGCTCTAGGTCGTTCCCTTCCTAGGCCTTGTCGAGGTCCACCGCCTTGGCGCTCTCAGCACGGTGTGGTCAACGTGGTCAATGAGCGACATCCATCAGAAGAGGACTGTACGTGGAGAGGCTGACAGTTGGGTCCACGGCCGCACGCAAGGAAGTGCCTCCACCTGGAATAATGATTCCTCCACCTGACAGTAGGGACCCACGAAAGGGCGTCTGTATTTCGTGAAAAAATTGTTCGTCCTGCTGACAGCTCGGACCCACCAGCTATATCTTCACACACAAAAGTAGTGCCTCCTTATTACGCACAAAAAAATGAATGCTGCCCCTGCTATCTGGGACCCACGATAGTTGGAGTCTGACTTGTGGGCCTACTAAGTTGACGCAGACAGAGGGCTTTGTCAACTTCATCAATATAGAACTATTCTAGCTCTAGTTACCGTACGATGTCCATCCAATGGCCATAGTGCTTCTTCAACCTCTGGTCTTCTTGCTCTAGCAGCCGAAACCATCCCGGGCCGAGCCGCCTGCTCCTGCTTCCCGTGGCCGGCTATTGTGTTGCGCAGGCCTCACTGCCCCCTCCTACTCCAACCATTGGCCAGGCCATCCTTCTACTCACCCACAAGCCTTGTTATTTCGCGGCGACGGCAGCCTCACACCGTAGCCGAACCAGTCAACCCTCGTACTACCCTTCACGTGGGAATCCACTACCACGTTTTCCCCGGCTCCGCGTCGTCCTCTTCCTAGGCCTCGCCGTCGTCCACCGCCTTGGTGCTCTCGGCGTGGTGTTGTCAGCGTGGTCAAGGAACGACTTCCATCAGAAGAGGACTATACGTGGAGAGGCTGGCAGCTGGGTCCACGGCCGCAGCAAGTGCCTCCTTATTACTCTTAAAATAATTATTCCTCCCCTCACAATGGGGACCCACTGGAAGGACCTCTATATTTTGCGAAAAAATGGTTCACCCCTAACAGTTGGGACCCGCACTATATCTTCACACACAAGGAAGTGCCTCATTGTCCTCCCTGACAGCTCGGACCCACCCAGTGGAATCGTACGTAGTGTTATTTGTCTGGTCGCGAACGTGTACATACATAGCGGTCGATCAGTCTCTCTACAGCGATGAACCGTGACCGAGTAAGGAGAGACACGTGTCGTACGTACAGTCCCTTCAAAACCGTGTACACGTACGTACAGCCACAAGGCAAAAAATATGGCTACATACGTACATACGGGCGGAGTCTCGAACGCGTACTCGCGCATACGTACGGCCATGGATGGTGTACATGGAGAGGCAGCGGGCGGCAGCAATGGCATCGTGTTCATCGGCATCCAACCGGCATTGTGTTCATCGGGAGGCAACCGGCTTGGACGGAACAACCAAAACCTGGTGTCGCATACCACAAAACTTAGGGAAACGGCCTTCTGCTGGAGCATGTACGGTCGAAACGGGGTCCTGTTCATCGGGGAGGGTCTGGCATACCGCAAAACAGAGGAAACGACCTTCTGCTCGACCGGCTATGGTCGAAACGGGATCTTGTTCATTGGGAGGGGTCTGGCGTACCGCAAAACGGAGGAAACGGACTTGTGTTGGAGCACTACGGTCGAAATGGGGGTCCTGTTCATCGAGAGGGGTGTGGCGTACCGCAAAACAGGACTCCACGGGCTATTGTTCACTCACCGTCAACTCCCTCTAGCCTCCACCTGCACTGTTCATCCACCGTGTCTTCCTTTGCCTCCACCAACTACTGTGCAACCAGCCCTCGACCGACTACTATTCATCCAACCAGCCCTCCACCGGCTACTGTTCAACTAGCCCTCCACGGGGTCCTATTCATCCACCCCCCAAAGCCTCGGCTGTGGCGGCCTCGTCTCGGGGTCCTGTTCATCCAGCGGCAACCGCCTACTACTACTACTACCACGGGGTCCTGTTCATCCAACCCCCACCGGGAACTATTCATCCAACCCCAACCACGTACATCTTGACGCGTTCAACCTACCCCAGTTTCACTATTCATCAAGAGGTAGAAGGTTCGATCGGCTTTAGTAAGCAGCAGCAGCGATCAATCGGGTTCAGTTAGCAGCAAAGGAGTCAGTCGGCCTCTGTTAGCAGCGTAGGGATCGATCGCTCGGGTTCAGTAACGTAGCTAGTGCAATCACTCGTGTTCAGTAAGCGAATGCCTCTCTCGGGTTCAGTTAGAGCCGAACGCCTCGCACATACACGCGACGTGTATGAGAGAAACGCGCAAATCTCTGTGCATCGCTCCGCCCCGACCACACCACCATAACCGAGAACTCCCCAAAATTTTCCTCGCCCTCGCTTCTACCACGCTTTTTTCCGTCATGGATGACGGCCCAAAGAATGTCATGCAGGTGCGTCCCCGGCCCGCCCAGGACAAAAAGCCCATTTTCTGTCATGATTTTTTGTCATAGAAGTAGGAGCCCACCACATCTATGATGATACGTGTTTTTGTCGAAATTATCGTCATAGAAGTGTCATAAGCATGACAGAAAAAATTTGTTCAGCCCAAAAAGTCATAGATGTGTATTTTTTTTGTAGTGTAGCTCAACTCCCAGGCCCATCTAGAAATGCACAGCTCAAACGCGCAGAAATAAATAATGATGGCTTTCGAGAGAGTCCACCACATATAGCTAGGTTGCCTGGTACCTCACTACTTGTTATATAGGAGAAACTAATCGTATTTCACGTTACTACGTGTGCTCAGTGGAAAATATATATAGCATGTAGAGTAAAAAAGCGATGCAGCAAGTGTACAACCTCTTTGGCGAAGCCATGTCGATCTCAGAATCATTGGGTTGGTCCCTGGGGATGATGCGGCTGATGCGGCAGTCGGAGGAGGGGAATATGATCTTAGGCGCTTGGAGATGGAGCCAAGGGTACTGCTCGGTTGTGATGGAGGGTTTCGTCGTTGGAGCAGCTCCGGTGAACTGTACGATGGCGAGGCTGAAGCAGGACAAGAGAGACAACGTTAACCTGAGTGGAATTCTACTAGCTTCTCCAATAGATGATGTAAAATACATAACCACAAAGTGTTAGATGTAAAATACATCAGCCGCTAATCTCTGAACTTAACTGTCAAAACTAAATTTAACTGTCGAAACTGAATTTAACTCTTAATACTAAATTTTGCTATCGAAACTGAATTTTACTGTAGAAACTGAATGCACTAGTAGCAGAAAAGCGGTAGCGGTAGCAGCAGCGGGTGCGAGAGCCGGGGTAGCTGGTTGTGTAGCAGCATCTCGGGTAGCAGCTGCAGGGGCTCGAGCGAGAGTAGGATTACTGCTCGTGCAGCAGCAGTGCGAGCAAGACTAGAGCAGCACTTCAAGCAAGAGCAAGAGCAGCAACGTGATCAAGATCATGAGCAGCAGCACGATTAAGAGCAAGAGCAGACCAGGCAGGGGACCGGAGAGCAAGAGCAGAGTAGCAACGCGGGTGAGAGACAAAGCAACAACATCTCTGACTAATGTGGGCATCACTGTCAAGGGAGCGACGCCGTAAAGGAAGTGGTTGGTGACGCCGTCGTAGATGGAGCCGTGCCATGGCGGCTCAAGACCGATCGACGGCAGCACCGTGAGATCGAAGCAAGAAGAAAATGCAGCGATTACTGTAGAACCTCTTTGGTGGCGCCGATTAGGCCTACTCGAGGACAAGCAGGAATTAAGCTTGGGGATGCTTGATACGTTTCATTGTTCCGTGCGTTTATATTATATATTTTGGATGTTTTATATGAATTATTATGCTATTTTATATTAATTGTGGGACTAACCTATTAACCTAGAGCCTAGTGCGAGTATCTATTTTTCCTTGTTTTTAAGTTTCGCCGAAAAGGAATATCAAACGGAGTCCAAATGGAACGAAACTTTACAATGATTTTTCTTAGACCAGAAGACATCCGGAGGACGTGGAGTGCAAGTCAGGGGAGCCACGAGGCGGCCACAAGGACGGAGGGCAAGCCCAGGGGGTAGGGTGAGCCCCTACCCTGGTGGGCCCCTCGTGACTCCACCAACCTATTTGTTCCCCAAATATATGCACATAGATTCCAGAAACCATAGACGGGGCATCGAAACCACTTTTCCACCGCCATAACTTTCTGTATCCAAGAGATCCCATGTGGAGGCCTTTTCCGATACTCTGCCGGAGGGAGATTCGACCATAGACGACATCTACATCAACCCTATTGCCCTACCGATGAAGCGTGAGTAGTTTACCATAGACCTACGGGTCCATAGCTAGTAGCTAGATGTCGTATTCTCTCTCTTTGATTCTCAATACCATGTTCTCCTGGATGTTCTTAGAGATCTATCTGATGTAATGTTCTTTTGCGGTGTGTTTGCCAAGATCCGATGAATTGTGCATTTATGATCAGCTTATATATGAATATTATTTGAATCTTCTCTGAATTCTTTTATGCATGATTTGATATCTTAGTAATTCTCTTCGAATTATCAGTTTGGTTTGGCCAACTAGATAGGTTATTCTTGCAATGGGAGAAGTTCTTTGCTTTGGGTTCAATCTTGCGGTGCTCAATCCTAGTACTATCTCCCTCCTTTTTGTCTTCTCCACAACCACCTCTATTCCACCCATAGTGCTATATCCATGGCTCACGCTCATGTATTGCGTGAAAATTGAAAGGTTCGAAATGTTAGAGTATGAAAACAAGTGCTTGGCTGAAATCGAGGTTGTGCATGATGTGAATATTTTGTGTGATGAAGAGGGAGCATAGCCAGACTATATGATTTTGTAGGGATAACTTTCTTTAGCCATAGTATTTTGAGAAGACATGATTGCTTTGTTAGTATGCTTGAAGTATTGTTATTTCTTATGTCAAATATAGACTTTTATCTTGAATCTTTCAGATCTGAACATTCATGCCACAATTAAGAGAATTACATTGAAAAACTATATTGGTTAGCATTCCACATCAAAAATTCTTTCTTTATCATTTACCTACTCGAGGACGAGCAGGAATTGAGCTTGGGGATGCTTGATACGTCTCCAACGTATCTATAATTTTTGATTGTTCCATGCTATTATTTATGAAGTCTTGGATGTTTAATGGGCTTTATCATTCACTTTTATATCATTTTTGGGACTAACCTACTAACCCAAAGGCCCAGTCCAGATTGCAGTTTTTTGCCTATTTCAGGGTTTTGCAGAATATCAAACGGAGTCCAAACGGAATGAAACCTTCCCGAGAGATAATTTTTGGAGAAAATCACGCACGCGGAGCTTGAGAACCACGTCAGGGGATCGACGGCTAGCCCACGAGGGTGGGGGCGCGCCCCCCTTCCCAGGGCGCGCCCCCTGCCATGTGGCCCCCTCGAGCGTCCCCCGGTGCCCTCCTTCTTCCTATATAAGTCTATGTACCCCAAAAACTCCATGAATAGAGAGAAAACCCTAATTCCACCGCTGTACCTTCTGTTCCCGTGAAGATCCCATCTTGGAGCCTGTTCCGGAGCTCCACCGGAGGGGGATCCATCACGAACTTCTTCTTCATCATCATCATCGCCCTCACCATGAGTTGTGAGTTGTTTACCACAGACCTTCGGGTTCATAGCTAGTATCTAGATGGCTTCTTGTCTCTCGCTGGATCTCAATACAAAGTTCGCCTTAGTCTTCGAGGAGATCTATTCGATGTAGTCTGTTTTTGCGGTGTGCTTGTCGAGATCCGATGAATTGTGAGTTTATGATCATGGTTATCTATGAAAGATATTTGGTTCTGCTCTGAACTTTTATGTGTGCTCATAATATCCTTGCAAGTCTCTTCGAATTATTGGTTTGGTTTGGCCTACTAGATCTATAGTTCTTGCAATGGGAGAAGTGCTTGGCTTTGGGTTCAATCTTGCGGTGTCCTTTCCCAGTGACAGTAGGGGCAGCAAGGCACGTATTGTATTGTTTCCATCGAGGATAAAATGATGGGGTTTATATCATATAGCTTGAGTTTATCCCTCTACACCATGTCATCTTGCTTAAGGCGTTACTCTGTTCTTATGAACTCAATACACCAGATGCATGCTGGATAGCGGTCGATGTGTGGAGTAATAGTAGTAGATGCAGGCAGGAGTCGGTCTACTTGTCTCGGACGTGATGCCTATATACAATGATCATGCCTAGATAGTCTCATAATTATTCGCTTTTCTATCAATTGCTTGATAGTAATTTGTTTACCCGCCGTAGAATATTGCTATCATGAGAGAAGCCACTAGAGAAAACTATGGTCCCCGGGTCTATTCTCAACATATCAATCTACATCTACTTTACTTTTATCGCTTTTATTTGCTGTTCTTATAAACTAAAAATACCAAAAATATAAACTATCATCTCTATCAGATCTCACTTTCGTAAGTGACCGTAAAGGGATTGACAACCCCTTATCGCGTTGGCTGCGAAGTTCTTATTTGTTTGTGAAGGTGCGAGCGACTAGCGCGTGGTCTCCTACTGGATTGATACATTGGTTCTAAAAAACCGAGGGAAATACTTACGCTGCTGTGCTGCATCTCCCTTTCCTCTTCGAGGGAATACAACGCAAGCTCGAGAAGTAGTAAGAAGAATTTCTGGCACTGTTGCCGGGGAGGCTGTCGCAAAAGTCATATACCAAGTACCTATCGCAAACCCTTATCCTTCGCATTACATTTATTTGCCTCTCGTTTTCCTCTCCCCCACTTCACCCTTGCCGTTTTATTTGCCCTTCTTCCGCCGTGTGTTTATCATTCGCTTGCTTCTTGTCTTCTCGTGTGTTGCTTGCTTACTTGTCATCATGTCTAGCACACCTATCATTATCACCATTCCCGAGAGTGAGGTCTCAACTTTAAACAAAGGGAGGAAGAAAACTTAAAAGATGCCTGGTATAGAATTTGCAATGCTCAAAATAGATCCAATAGGAAGCTTCCCACTTCCGTGCTTCTTCGCAATTTTTATGTTGGCATAACTCCGTCGAATAGATTTATCTTAGATACCATTACCGGAGGGAATTTCTTGGGTAGCCACACCGTTGATTCTTATAATGCTATGACTGAATTATTTGGCTCACCACCTCTTATGGTTAATGGGACTGTTTTAACTTTGGAGCATGTTATGTAAAGATTAGAAATCATTGAAAACAAAGTTGCTACGGTAGAACTGGTAGAGAACATGGATAAAAAAATTCATAATGAAATCACCCAATATGGATCCAAGGTAGGAGTCGTTCTGAAAAATCTTAAGGAGAAGGAGCCCATAGTTAAAGAAAAGCTAGATCAGGATTCTACTAGAATCAATAAGCTTGAGGATGTTATCACTAATGTGGGTTCTGCACTTTCTGCTATAAAAACTACTCCAAATACCTCTACTAAATTATCTAAGTTCATGTATGTCCCTAAAGACAAGGGTGAAACATCTAGAACTACGGATCTCAAATCCATTAGTGTTCACCCTAATTTTCTTACTTTTGCAAGAGACCCTTTTGACACTTTAGAATTTCTTCATTTCTTGCCCAAGAGTCGGATTATTCATAGAGACAAAGAAGTGCCCAAGAACCATAAGTGCTTAATCAAAGAATTGCCTTCCAAGGATGGTAATACCTAGTTTTATCTTGCATCGTGCCTAGCTAGGGGCGTAAAATGATAGCGCTTGTTGGGAGGCAATCCAATTTTTTGTTTTTGTTTTTGTTGCTGTTAGGGAATAAATATTGCATCCAGCCTCTGATTAGATGTGGTATCATGTTTTGTTTAGTGTTTGTGCCAAGTAGAACCTTTGGGAAGACTTGTGTGAAGTTTATGTGAACTTGTTGTGAAAAACAAAATCGTTAGCCCTAGCTAAAGTAGTCTCCAGATTTTACTAGAGCGTGCTTTTTAGTTGATTATTTTTGCAGATGATTCATAGACAAATTCCGCAAATTTACCAATTTAGTTTGAAATTTTTCGAGTTCCAGAAGTAGGCGAAACCTGCAGATTACTACAGACTGTTCTGTTTTTGACAGATTCTGTTTTTCGTGTGTTGTTTGCTTATTCCGATGCATCTATGAGTAGTATTGGAGGATATGAACCATAGAGAAGTTTGCATACAGTAGGTTTAACATCAATATAAACAAATAATGAATTCATTGTTGCACCTTTGAGTAGTGGTTTGCTTTCTTATACTAACGGAGCTCACGAGAATTTTTGTCTAAGTTTTGTGTTGTGAAGTTTTCAAGTTTTGAGTATTGCTTTGATGGACTATGGAACAAGGAGTAGAAAAGGCCTAAGCTTGGGGATACCCATGCCCCCCCCCCCAAGTAAATTTAAGATAATCAAAAGCCTAAGCTTGGGGATGCCCCGGGAAGGCATCCCCTCTTTCGTCTTCATCCATTGGTAACTATACGTGGAGCTATATTTTTATCGCAACAGGTTATGTGTTTTGCTTGGAGCGTCTTGTATAATTTGAGTCTTTGCTTGTTAGTTTGCCACAATCATCCTTGCTGGACACACCTATTTGAGAGAATTAAATATGGCCTAGATATTTTTAGAACACTCTATGTGCTTCACTTATATCTTTTGAGTTGAATAGTTTTTGCTCTAGTGCTTCACTTATATCTTTTAGAGCACGGTGGTGGTAATATTTTGTAGAAATTTTTGAACTCTCATGCTTCACTTATATCCTTTTGAGAGTCTATTCAAACAGCATGGTAATGTGTTTAGGCTAAAGAAACTGGTGTTCACATGATAGACATCCTATGCCAATGTAGTAAAAAAATCACACTAAGTGCATTGAATAGAATGAGATGTTGGATGCTTGATAATTGTTTTGAGACATGAGGATAGTGATATTAGAGTCATGCTAGTGGAGTTATTATGAAATTGAGAAATACTTGTGTTAAGGTTAATGATTCCCGTATCATGCATGTATGGTTAACCGCTATGTGACGAAGTTAGAGCATGACGTATTTGTAGAGTGCCAACCATTGTGTGAAGGTCGGGGGCGCGCGATGGTTAACTCCTACCAACCTCCCCCGTAGGAGCATGCGTTGATTGCTTTGTTTTGATGACTCGTAGATTTTCACAATAAGTATATGAGTTCTTATGACTAATGTTGAGTCCATGGATTATACGCACTCTCACCCTTCCACCATTGCTAGCCTCTCTTGTACCGCGCAACTTTCGTCGGTGCCATAAACCCACTATGTATCCTTCCTCAAAACAGCCACCATATTGTTCCTCAAAACAGCCACCTTACCTACCTATCATGGCATTTCCATAGCCATTCCGAGATATATTGCCATGCAACTTTCCACCGTTTCGTTCATATGACACGCATCATATTGTCATATTGCCATGCATGATCATGTAGTTGACATCGTAGTTGTGGCAAAGCCACCATGCATAATTTTTCTTATATGTCACTCTTGATTCATAGCATATCCCGGTAAACCGCCGGAGGCATTGATATAGAGTCATACTAGTTGTAGTATCGAGTTGTAATTTCGAGTTCTAATAAAAAGTGTGATGATCATCATTATTAGAGCATTGTCCCATGTGAGGAAAGGCCAATAAAAAAAAGGAGATGTCCCAAATAAATATAGAGAGGGGCTAATATAAAAAAAGGGAGAAAGCCCCTCCAAAAATAATGAGAGAAAAGAGAGAAGGGACAATTGCTACTATCTTTTTTCCACACTTGTGCTTCAAAGTAGAACCATGTTCTTCATTGTAGAGAGTCTCATGCTTAGTCACTTTTATATACTAGTGGGAATTTACATCATAGAACTTGGCTTGTATATTCCAATGACGGGCTTCCTCAAATGCCCTAGGTCTTCATGAGCAAGCAAGTTGGATGCACACCCACTAGTTTCTTTTGTTGAGCTTTCATTCATATTTAGCTCTAGTGCATCCGTTGCATGGCAATCCCTACTCACTCACATTGATATCTATTTATGGGCATCTCCATAGCCCGTTGATACGCCTAGTCGATGTGAGACTATCTCCCTCCTTTTTGTCTTCTCCACAACCACCTCTATTCCACCCATAGTGCTATATCCATGGCTCACGCTCATGTATTGCGTGAAAATTGAAAGGTTTGAAAGGTTAGAGTATGAAAACAAGTGCTTGGCTGAAATCGGGGTTGTGCATGATATGAATATTTTGTGTGATGAAGAGGGAGCATAGCCAGACCATATGATTTTGTAGAGATAACTTTCTTTAGCCATAGTATTTTGAGAAGACATGATTGCTTTGTTAGTATGCTTGAAGTATTGTTTTTCTTATGTCAAATATAGACTTTTATCTTGAATCTTTCAGATCTGAACATTCATGCCACAATTAAGAGAATTACACTGAAAAACTATATTGGTTAGCATTCCACATCAAAAATTCTTTCTTTATCATTTACCTACTCGAGGACGAGCAGGAATTAAGCTTGGGGATGCTTGATACGTCTCCAACGTATCTATAATTTTTGATTGTTCCATGCTATTATTTATGAAGTCTTGGATGTTTAATGGGCTTTATCATTCACTTTTATATCATTTTTGGGACTAACCTACTAACCCAAAGGCCCAGTCCAGATTGCTGTTTTTTTGCATGTTTCAGGGTTTTGGAGAAAAAGAATATCAAACGGAGTCCAAACGGAATGAAACCTTCGCGAGAGATATTTTTGGAGAAAATCACGCACGCAGAGTTTGAGAACCATGTCAGGGGATCGAGGGCTGGCCCACGAGGGTGGGGGCGCGCCCCCTGACTCGTGGCCCCCCTCGTGCGTCCCCCGGTGCCCTCCTTCTTCCTATATAAGTCTATGTACCCCAGAAACTCCGTGAACAGAGAGAAAACCCTAATTCCACCGCCGTACCTTCTGTTCCCGTGAAGATCCCATCTTGGAGCCTATTCTGGAGCTCCACCGGAGGGGGATCCATCACGGAGTTCTTCATCATCATCATCATCGCCCTCACCCTGAGTTGTGAGTAGTTTACCACAGACCTTCGGGTCCATAGCTTGTATCTAGATGGCTTCTTCTCTCTCTCTCTGGATCTCAATACAAAGTTCTCCTCGGTCTTCGAGGAGATCTATTTGATGTAATCTCTTTTTCCGATGTGATTGTCGAGATCCGATGAATTATGAGTTTATGATCAAGGTTATCTATGAAAGATATTTGGTTCTTCTCTAAACTTTTAATGTGTGCTCATAATATCCTTGCAAGTCTCTTCGAATTATTGGTTCGGTTTGGCCTACTAGATCCATCGTTCTTGCAATGGGAGAAGTGCTTGGCTTGGGGTTCAATCTTGCGGTGTCCTTTCCCAGTGACAGTATGGGCAGCTAGGCACGTATTGTATTGTTGCCATCGAGGATAAAATGATGGGGTTTATATTATATTGCTTGAGTTTATCCCTCTACATCATGTCATCTTGCTTAAGGCGTTACTCGGTTCTTATGAACTCAATACACTAGATGCATGCTGGATAGCGGTCGATGTGTGGAGTAATAGTAGTAGATGCAGGCAGGAGTCGGTCTACTTGTCTCGGACGTGATGCCTATATACAATGATCATGCCTAGATAGTCTCATAATTATTCGCTTTTCTATCAATTGCTTGACAGTAATTTGTTTACCCGCGATAGAATATCGCTATCATGAGAGAAGCCACTAGAGAAAACTATGGCCCCCGGGTCTATTCTCAACATATCAATCTACATCTACTTTACTTTTATCCCTTTTATTTGCTGTTCTTATAAACTAAAAATACCAAAAATATAAACTATCATCTCTATCAGATGTCACTTTCGTAAGTGACCGTAAAGGGATTGACAACCCCTTATCGTGTTGGCTGCGAAGTTCTTATTTGTTTGTGCAGGTGCGAGGGACTCGCGCGTGGTCTCCTACTGGATTGATACCTTGGTTCCCAAAAACTGAGGGAAATACTTACGCTACTGTGATGCATCTCCCTTTCCTCTTCGAGGGAATACAACGCAAGCTCGAGAATTAGGAATACTCTAGATGCAGACTCATTTCGGTTGATGTGTGGAGTAATAGTAGTAGATTCAGGCAGGAGCCGGTCTACTTGACACAGATGTGATGCCTATATTTGTGATCATTGACTAATATATCGTCATAATTATGCGCTCTTCTATCAATTGCTTGGCAGTAATTTGTTTACCCATCGTGATATTTGTTATCTTGAGAGAAGCCTCTAGTGAAACCTATGGCCCCCGGGTCTATTTTCCATCATATAAGTTCCCTATCTACTATTTTGGAATCTTTTACTTTCCAATTTATTAACCAAAAATACCAAAAATGTTTACTTTACAGTTTATCTATCTCTATCCGATCTCACTTTTGGAAGTAACAGTGAAGGGATTGACAACCCATTTGTCGTGTTGGGTGCATGTTGTTTATTGTTTGTGCATGTATTTGGCGACTTGCATGTTGTCTCCTACTGGATAGATACCTTGGTTCTCAAACTAAGGGAAATACTTACTCTACTTTGATGCATCACCCTTTCATCTTCAAGGGAAAAACCAACGCAAGCTCAAGAGGTAGCAGGAAGAACTTCTGGCACCGTTACCGGGGAGATCTACGCCAAGTCAAGAGTGAAGATTTGTCTTCTATCTACTCGCCAATCTCTAGTGCCATTGAGATCTACGACAAGTCAAGACATACCAAGTACCCTTCATAAAACTCTAATCTCTTGCATTTACATTATTAGTCATTCGCCTCTCGTTTTCCTCTCCCCTACTTCTAAAATGATTTTCGGAAAGATTTTCCTTTTCTTTGCCCCTTTTTCCGTTCGCCTTATTCGTTTGGTAGTTTTGTTTGCCGCCACCATGTCTGTAATTGGGGAGTTGGTCGCTGAAAAGGATAGTAGTATCAAATGGAGGAAACTTTGATGCTTTTTCTTATCCTCATGAAGAATCTATTATCTAGCACGGAAAGAAATTTTGCATTGGTAGCAGAAACATTGTTGGAAAAGGGGTTATTCAAGATTTGTTTACTTGTGACGCTGCGCTTCCCACCTCGGGTGGGTCTATTCTCCATAAAACTAGTAGTCTCGCGGATGCTATATCTTTGCTCATTGTTGAACTAGAAAGACAATTTGTTCACATGCATCCATCCATCCAAAGGATTTTTCTAGAATTTTCTAATATTGAGCATTCTTCTGTTAAATGCGTTGATACTATATTCCTAGCACATGAGTTTAGATTCATTATGAAAGAAGCTAGTGAAATTATCGCGCATTATAAAGTAGATGGTGGTCGTCCTCCCGTAGAAAGTATTCTCTTTAATCAAGAGGACATAATGTGTTTGCGATCTTTAGATCATGTTGCTTATAATGAAAATTTAAGAAAGAGGGTCCCTACCGATGTTTTAGTTGATAAGATCTCTGAGCTTACTGATAATTTTGCTATACAAAACAACGGATTGGGATTTTCTCTTGGTCACAAGCTCATGACTTTTTGCCAAAAGAATGCTTATAATGACGAGTTGGTTATACAATACGAAGGGCCGAAGGAGGAACCAATTCCTCCCGAGATCGATCTTGGAGATTCTTATCCTATTAAATTTAGCCTTTTGATTATTTTTGCTTGCCTCAAAGAAAACTTGCTGCTGAACGAAGGGAATATGAGATGAGTTTTCGAGATTTTCCTTATCATTATTATGATTATACCTAGATCTATTTGTGTTTTATGCATGGGCGTTAAACAATAGTGCTTGTTGGGAGGCAACCCAATTTTATTTTTGCTTTTTACTTTTTGGTTCTGTTTTTCAATTTTCACACATTATTACTTCTGTAGTAATTATTTTTTGGTGTTTTAATTATTTTTTGAGCCAAGTAAGACCTTTGGGATGGCTTACGGTGATCATTGATTTGATTTTGCTGAAAACAGAAACTTTTGCGCCCAGTCCAGAAAATTCAATAATACGCTGGAACGTGAAAACCTTTTGAAACTTTTACACAAAATTGATATACAAATTCCCCACGTCTTCCAAAATTTTCAGAATTTTGGAAGTTACAGAAGTATGCGAAGTTTTCAGATTGCTAAAGACTGTTCTGTTTTTGACAGAATCTGTTTTCTATGTGTTGTTTGCTTATTTTGATGAATCTATGGCTAGTATCAGGGGGTATGAACCATGGAAAAGTTGTAATACAGTAGATATTAGACCAATATAAAATAAGAATAAGATCACAACAGAACCTTGAGTGGTTATTTGCTTTGTTTTACTAACGGAGCTCACGAGATTTCTGTTGAGTTTTGTGTTGTGAAGTTTTCAAGTTTTGGGTAAGGATTTGATGGACTATGGAATAAGGAGTGGCAAGAGCCTAAGCTTGGGGAAGCCCAAGGCACATGAAGGTAAAATTCAAGGACAACCAATAGCCTAAGCTTGGGGATGCCCCGGGAAGGTATCCCCTCTTTCGTCTTCGTCAATCGGTAACTTTACTTGAGGCTATATTTTATTCACCACATGATATGTGTTTTTCTTGGAGCGTCTTGTATGATATGAGTATATGTTTTTTAGTTTGCCACAATCATCCTTGCTGTACACACCTTTTGAGAGGGACACGCTTGAATCATGATTTATTAGAATACTCTATGTGCTTCACTTATATCTTTTGAGCTAGGTGTCGGTGTACTAAGGTAGGGGTACCTCAGTACCCCAACTTGCGCACGGGCAGTTGCAGCTTCCCGCGGCAGGGTTTACCACGCGCTCGCCGGAGACCTTTCTGCTCCATATTAAGCCATTCAAAAACAAAGTATGCAAGACAGAAGATCGAGACCCCGGCAAGTGGAGCTTGCCGGGAAGGCCGTACCAGGCTCAAGACTGCCCCACTAGCACAAGGCCCTGACAAGAGGAGCTTGCCAGGAGGACTAGAAGACATGCCTCGGCGCTATGTGCGCCCCGGCGAGGGCCCGGGGAGCGGCAAGATCCCGGGCCCGGCAAGATCAAGGCCCCGGCAAGGTGCTTGCCGGGAGAGTTGCGCTGTGTGCCCGCGCTCCAGCTCATCGGCCCACGCGTCGCCCTGGGGCCTATCCAGGGACGCGTGGCGGATGGCTGTGCAGCCTGGGGGACACGGTGGCACTCCACGGTGGTGGATCCATCGCCGTGGCGGACGGAGACGCAAGGGCGGGAGCTTTTGGGGTCGACGGCGACGGGCATTAAATGCCCTTGTCCCCCACTGTCAAAGTAGGTAGCGACCACTGTGCGCGCACTGTAGCTCCACTGTTCCCGCACTGTTACAACTACCACCTCTTTTACGCTTTTACCCCTTTCTCCTACGTTGACACCTGTCGGTGACCCCTTTGCACTATAAAAGGAGGCCCATGCACAACGTGGAGGGGGTTCGGAACCTAGATCACTCATACGCTCGGTGTAGCTGCTTCTTCAAGCTCCCGAGCTCTCTAACTCAATACACAACTAAGCAGGAGTAGGGTTTTACGCGTCTACCGCGGCCCGAACCTGGGTAAAACTGCCCGCGTGCTCGCTACGATCTGCTCTTCGTGCTCCCTCCGCCCTCGTACCGCACAAACAAGGGGCTCCGGTCCCATAGGTGTTCGTGGCGGACAGTTTCCCCCGACATCTTTGGCGCGCCAGGTAGGGGGCGTCGAGGTTGTGCGAACCTGATCCGGCGTTCGCGCGGGCGCATTCTTCATCAACCTCTCCGAATTCGTCAACTTCACTAGCAGCAACTCCATGGCCCCGAAGAAGAAGCCTTCGGAGGTCGGAGGCCCGTCCGCGTCTCACCCGCCGCCACCGAAGCCAACGGTGGGCGGGGGAGACGCCGTCGGAAGGGTGGTCGCCGGCGAGGACACTCACGGCGCTACCAGATCCAAGAACAGGACGGACGACCGGACCTCGGTCTCCGTGGACGCACCGCGTCCATCTCAGCACACAACAACCCAGCAGCGCCATGTCACAGGAGGTGGCATCCGCTTGCTGGGCCAAGGACAAACCGGGGGCTCGCGGGACGCCCCGGACCTCCGCCCGGGCACAAGCAAAGCGAAGGCGCCGGCGCGGGACCCCGCTCCTTCTAACGCCGTTAGAAGTCCGAGCGTATCCCGCTCCTCGCACCGCTCGCCCGCGTTCCCCTCCACTCCAGCGGAAGCGCTCGCGAGAGCGCAACTGCTCCTTGACTTCCCTCCAGCGGCAGACAAGGCCGAAGACTGGAGGGCCACCATCCAGAGCCTGATCGCCTTCGCCAACAACGATTCTCCACAGCAGCCGTCGGCCTCGCGGCCGCGGCAAGCTGAGAAGACGAAGGCCGACGGCGACAAGACCGCCGGGGGTGCGGCAAGCGTGCACTCCCCGCCGCGGAAGCAGAAGACGCCGCCCCGCCGGAACAACGCCGACGGCGACAAGACCGCCGGGGGTGCGGCAAGCGTGCACTCCCCGCCGCGGAAGCAGAAGACGCCGCCCCGCCGGAACAACGCCGACGACGGCTCCACAGCGTCGTCGGATCCGCGGGCCCGTCAGGACCAGCGCCAGGTCCTCGACGACCGGCGACAAGAAGACGCTCGCACCACAATCGAGCGCCGCCGAGAAGCTCGGCGACAATCAGATAACAGGGCTGGGAACGCTGTCGACGCGCGCGCGCCCGGTGAACCAGGCGACTTGCCGTACGCGGCAGGCTGCCCTGCGTTCACTCGCGAGCTGCGGCGCGTCCAGTGGCCTAGCATGAAAAATTTCAAGCCCGACGTACCGGAGAAGTACGACGGCAAGACGCACCCCTCGGAATTCCTCAGTGTCTATACCATCGCAGTGCAAGCTGCCGGGGGGCGCGACGAGAAGATCTTGGCAAACTACTTCCCGCTCGTGCTTAAGCCGAACGTCCGTTCGTGGCTTATGCACTTGCCGGAAGGTTCCATCTCTTCTTGGGCCGACCTTTGCCACCAGTTTGTTGGCGCCTTCACCGGCGGCCACAAACCCCACGGCCAGGAGAGCGATCTCCACATTCTGGCCCAGAAGGAAGGCGAAACCCTGCGCAAATACATCCAACGCTTCAGCCGTGTGCAGCACAACATCCCTGATGTCCACCCTGCCGCGGTTATCAGCGCGTTCCACCAGAACGTGCGTAACCGCCGCATGCGTGAAGAAATGGCGATGACCAAGATTCGGGATGTCAGCGAGCTCTATGCTCTGGCTGACAAGTGCGCACGCGCAGAAGAGGGGAGGAGACTCCCCGGGGAGGATGCTGGCGCAGGAGGAAGCGACAGCGACGACGCCGCCCCGGCAAAGAAGAGCCGGCGGCGGAATAACAGAAGGAAGGGCAAGAAAGAGGTGCTTGCCACCGAGAAGTCCGGCAAGGAGGCTCCCGCCAAGAAAACGCAGGCTGGCGGCTCCGGCAAGGAGCCTGCCCCTGTAGCGGCAGCCGACAAGCCGGGCAGCTCCGACAAGCAATACTGTAAGATCCACCGCACCAAGGGTCACGATCTCTCCAACTGCAAACGCGTTGAGTATCTCGTCGAGCAGCAGAAGGCTGAGTACGAGAGGCATGACAAGGAGAAGGCCCAAGGTGGCGGGGAAGAGCCAAGCAAGAAGCGGCCGTTCAACGGCCGGGGAGGACGCCGCGGCAAGGCCAAGCAGCGGCAAGGAGATCGACCTCCCCGGGGCCGCGACAAGGACGAAGAGGACGACGACGAAGACATGGAGGACGAGGATAACAGCGAGCAGGAGTTCCAGAAGGCCACGGAGGTCCTGTGCGTCGACGGTGGCGCCTCTCTGCACACCTCCCACCGCCAACTAAAGCAGTGGGTGCGCGAGGTGAATGCAGCAGAGCCGCCCGTGGAGTCGCGCAGGCTCCTCAAAAGGTCCAGCACGCCCATCGTTTTTGATCTTGAGGATCACCCTGACCGCACCACTGCGGTCGGGTGCTTGCCGATGCTGGTCTCACCCACCATCCGCAACCTCAAGGTCACCAAAATGTTGGTTGACGGCGGGGCCGGGCTGAACTCGATCTCCTCTGCTGTGATCAAGAAACTCCAGATTCCAGATGGCGAGCTCGAAGAAACCGGTTCTTTCCAAGGAATCAACCCGGGAAGGAGCAAGCCCAAGGGAAAGATCACTCTGCCGGTGACCTTTGGCGGGGAGCTCAACTTCAGAACTGAGCGCATCACTTTCGACGTCGCCGATATTCCATTGCCCTACAATGGAATACTCGGCCGTCCTGCCCTCGCCAAGTTCATGGCAGCTTCCCATTATGCCTACAACGTACTCAAGATGCCGGGGCCGATAAGCGTCATCACTGTCCACGGCAACAAAAAGGATGCGCTTGTCTGCGCCGACAAGATCTACCGGGATGCAGCGGCTGCGGCGGAAAAGGACACACTTGCCGCTGAAGCTCCCGGGGGGAAGAAGACGAAGACCAAGTCCGGCAAATGCTCTGGGACCCACTCCGGCAACCGCACCTCTTCGGAGTGCTGCGCTGCCGTCGAGGACGTTCCATCGAGCTCCACCGGCAAGTGTAAGAAGGGAATGGCCGCTCCTCCGGCAACCAAGAAGGTGTCCGCCAAGGAGGACGGCACTGGTGGTACCTTCACCATCAGTGCCACGCTCGACAGCAAATAGGAAAGCGCGCTCGTTGCCTTCCTGCGGGCGAATGTCGATGTGTTTGCATGGCAACCATCTGACATCCCCGGTGTTCCCAGGAAGGTAATTGAGCACAAGCTTGCTGTTTGTCCTCATGCGCGGCCCATCAAGCAGAAAGTGAGGAAGCAAGCCGTGGAGCGCCAAGAATTCATCAACAAAGAAATCAAGAAGCTAGAGGCAGCAGGCCTAGTTAGAGGTGTGATCCATCCGACGTGGTTGGCAAACCCAGTCGTCGTGCGCAAGGCCAATGGGAAATGGAGACTGTGTATAGACTTCACCGATGTGAACAAAGCATGTCCCAAGGATCCATTCCCTTTGCCACGCATTGATCAGATCGTTGACTCCACTGCCGGATGTGAGCTACTCTGTTTTCTTGATGCATATTCAGGCTACCATCAGATCTTTATGGCCAAAGAGGATGAAGAGAAGACTGCATTTATCACTCCATGTGGCACTTATTGCTTCATACGCATGCCATTTGGATTGAAGAATGCAGGCTCAACCTTTGCAAGGGTAGTATACACTGCTTTTGAGCCACAGATCCACAGAAATGTAGAGGCTTACATGGATGACATCGTGGTGAAGAGCAAGAGCAAGGAAACCCTGATCCAAGATTTGGAAGAGACATTTCAGAACCTGCGCAGGATACAGCTCAAGTTGAACCCCGAGAAGTGCGTCTTTGGAGTCCCCTCCGGCAAGCTTCTCGGGTTCTTTGTGTCACAGAGGGGGATTGAAGCCAACCCCGACAAGATTAAAGCCATTGAGCAGATAGAGGCCCCAAAGCGCGTTAAGGATGTCAGAAGGCTTGCAGGTTGTGTGGCTGCCCTCAGTAGGTTCATTTCAAAGTCTGCAGAACGCGCCCTACCTTTCTTCAAAATCTTGAAGAAGGCAGGTCCCATGAAGTGGACTCCGGAAGCGGAGGCAGCGCTGCAGGATTTGAAACGGTACCTGTCCTCCACTCCAATACTTGTCGCACCTAGACCACAGGAAAAGTTGTTGCTATACCTAGCGGCAACCAACCAGGTGGTTAGTGCTGCGTTAGTAGCGGAGAGGGAGTCCGACGAGGAGTCAGCACCACCGGCAAGCGAATCCAGCGACAGGCCGGGGGCTGCTCCGACAAGCTCTGGCCCCGACAAGGACAACTCTGCGCAGGAACAAGAAGGAGTGCGAAGAAGAATGGTGCAGCGCCCAGTGTATTTTGTGAGTTCCCTTCTCCAGGGGGCTAGATCAAGGTACTCTGGTGTGCAAAAGTTGCTTTTCGGCCTCCTCATGGCCTCGAGAAAGCTGCGCCATTACTTCCAAGCACATGAGATAACAGTGGTCACTCGCTTTCCGCTGAAGAGGATATTGCACAACCCAGAAGCAACAGGCAGGATTGTTGAGTGGGCACTGGAGCTGTCAAGCTTTGGACTCAAGTTTGAAAGTACATCAACCATACAGAGCCGAGCTTTGGCAGAATTCATAGCTGAGTGGACCCCAACGCCCGATGAAGAAGTCCAAGAAACAAGTACACCCGTGCAAGAAGCGACAAGTGAATGGGTAATGTATTTTGACGGTGCCTTCTCGCTGCAAGGCGCCGGTGCTGGCGTGGTACTCATCGCGCCCACCGAAGAGCACCTCAAATATGTTATCCAGATGCACTTTCCCAGGGAGCAAGCAACAAACAACACTGCTGAATATGAAGGCTTGCTCGCCGGCCTCAGGATTGCAGCCGAACTTGGGATCAGGAAGCTGATTGTGCGGGGAGATTCTCAGTTGGTGGTCCGGCAAGTCAACAAGAACTATCAGAGCCTTTGATGGAAGCTTATGTCGATGAAGTGAGGAAGCTTGAAGAGCACTTTGAAGGTCTGCAGATGGAGCACGTCCCGAGAGCTCAGAATGAAATTGCAGATGGCCTTTCAAAGTGTGCTTCGATGAAGTTACCTGTGGAACCAGGGACCTTCTTGCTCAAGCTGACTCAACCATCCGTTACACCATCAATTGGGCAGTCCAAGAAGAGAAAGTTGGTCTCCGGCGACTACTTGCCGGCGGATCTTCCTGAAACCGCCGCCAAGGTCCCCAAGATCAACAACCACAACGCTGAGGAACAGTTTGCTCCTGCAGACCCTCGGGTCTGTACAGTTGAAGCAAGCGTTCCCGACAAGCCTCGCCCCGGCGAGCTTGCCGGGGGACCATCAGCTCCGGCAGAACCAGAGGTCCTTGCCGTAGAAGCTGAGGTTCCCGCAACGGCCCTCGAGCCTTTAGTCCTTGCCGCTGAGCCCCAGGCTCCGGCATGGGCGCAGCAGATCGTCCGTTTCCTTCAAACTGGAGAACTTCCCGACGACCCAGAAGAAATAGAGAAGATAACCAGGCAGTCAAGTATGTACCAGTTCGTAGACAACGAGCTGTACAGAAGAAGGCTCAATGGTGTCAGACTGAAGTGCATCTCCAGGGAAGATGGACAGAAGCTGTTGGCAGAAATACACGGAGGCATATGCGGCCACCACATTGGCGCAAGGGCGCTTGCCGGGAAGGCTTTCCGGCAAGGGTTCTTTTGGCAAGAAGCCCTCCAAGATGCAACTGCACTAGTAACCAAGTGTGAAGCGTGCCAGTTCCATGCAAAGCAGATTCATCAGCCAGCTCAAGCTCTCCAAACAATCCCTTTGTCCTGGCCCTTCTCGGTGTTGGGGCTCGATATCCTCGGCCCCTTCCCCCGAGCTGTCGGGGGCTTTGAGTACTTGTACGTTGCAATCGACAAGTTCACAAAGTGGCCAGAAGTGGAGCCAGTGAGAAAGGTGACAGCGCAGTCAGCAGTCAGGTTCTTCAGGTCGATTGTTTGCCGTTTCGGGATCCCTAACAGGATCATCACCGACAACGGTACACAATTTACTAGTCGCACCTTCATGCAGTACGTCCAAGACCTTGGCGCCAAGGTCTGTTTCGCTTCTGTTGCTCACCCGAGGAGCAACGGTCAAGCGGAAAGGGCCAATGCTGAAGTGCTGCGCGGACTCAAGACGAGGACCTTTGACAAGCTGCGCAAGTGCGGAAGAAATTGGATAGAGGAGCTACCGGCGGCTCTTTGGTCAATCAGAACGACACCAAGTCGAGCCACCGGACAGACACCCTTTGCTCTAGTCTATGGAGCAGAGGCAGTTCTCCCCACGGAACTCGTATACGGATCTCCTCGAGTGCTCGCTTATGATGAGCTCGAGCAAGAGCAACTGCGGCAAGATGACGCGTTGCTCCTCGAGGAGGGACGTCTCCAGGCTGCTGTACGAGCTGCTCGGTACCAGCAAGCCTTGCGCCGCTACCATAGCCGCAAGGTCAAGGCCAGGAGTCTCGAGGAAGGCGACCTTGTTCTTCGGCGCGTTCAGTCCGCCAAGAATTCCAACAAGTTGACGCCGAAGTGGGAAGGCCCTTATCGGGTGAGACAAGTTACGAGGCCCGGTGCTGTCCGCCTCGAGACCGAAGAAGGCTTACCGGTGAGCAACTCCTGGAACATAGAGCATCTTCGCAAGTTTCACCCATAAGGCGCGGTTGCCGTGATCCGCTCCGGCAACCACCTTTTGTACAAGCTTTGCCGCTGTTGCATGTAACCCTTCGTACAAAGCCGGGCGCAGACCCCGTGCATCAGTAAAGTTTTTGTGTTTCTCTCGCCGATTGCCTTTTGCATGCTTTTCTTTGCTATTTGCATGTGTTGTTTGGCATTTGGTGCAACACTCAAGTATCCGGTAAGCATTAGCACGCCGAAAGGCCATGTACTTGTTTCCCTCTTCTTTTCCTTTGCCTCTTAAGCAGAAGGAACGTTCCTCGCGCACAAGTTTGCCGGGGGGGAAGGAGGTGGAGGAGGAACCAAGTGCTGTTCAAGAAAGAGAAGCCTTACCGGGAAGCAAGCAATATATGAAAGCTAAGTTATTAGAATTCGACCAATTCAAATTTTTAAAATTTTAGTTGTCTTCCTTGAACAATCACACTTTGTATGGAAAACCTGTGCACGGAGGAACCTACCCGTAGCTTGCCGCACCCTTTTCTTGTTTCCGAGGTCGCTCAACGATTTAAGTGAGCTGCGACAAGTGTCGCGCCCTTGCTTCGTTTCCGAGTACGCTCAGCAAGCTAAGTGCGTTGCGACTAGCCGCGGCGAGGTTGCTTGCCGGTGAGACCTTGGCCAGCAGTCTGCTCAGAGTCCAGCACTCAGCGCTCGCGGCAAAGGCCCCTTTGCCGACAAGCTCCCCGGGAGCGTAGGGTGAAAAACATACAAAGTCAAGGATTAAGACAAGGAAGATAACATTGCACTGATTGATCAAAATGAGATAAATATCTTACAAAGGATAACTTGTCACAATGGACTAATGAGTTCATGACATCATATGCAGCAACAAAAAGAGATAAAGATAATGGAGGCCTAATCTACGCGGTCGCCCTCCTTCCTGGAGATCTTGGCCACCTTGGCAATGATGTGGGCGACCTGCTCCTTCAGAGCCTCCATGTCCGCGTCAGCCGGCAAGCTGCGAAGAACGTTGGTGAGGTTGATGCCCGGATTGCGGTATACGATCTTCGTCAGCACGCGCTCCAGAGTTCCCGTGCAGAGCAGGCGCGTCTCCTCGGCCAGTTGCGCGGGGATCTTCTTCCGCAGATCAGCAAGGGCCGGCGCGATTCCCCTGAAGAAGAGGCTGAGCTTGGCGCTGTGTGGGAGGTTTGGATCCGGGGAGTAGATGAGGTGCTCCAGCTTCAGCGCCAACAGCTCCTGGTCGATGTTGGACGCACAAGATACTAAGTCCTCGGTCCATACCTCAACAGTTTTGCGGAAGGGCTCGGCCGCTTTGTTGGCGCTGTCCACTAGGGTCCGCTCCTTGCGGAGCTCCTCCTTCAACTTGGTCTCCCGGGCCCGGGCAGCGTCGAGTGAATCCTTCAGTGTAGAGACCTTCAACTCCAAGTCCTCGATGGAGTCCTTGGCGGCCTTCAACTCGTCGCCCCTCTCAGAAAGACGCACCTGGAGTTCTGAATTGGTGTGGGCGTCCTTCTCGCGCTCCGTGATGAGCGCGGCGACCTTCTCCGCGCTCACCTTCAGCGCCTTCTCCAACTGCGTGACCTTGGCGGCGAGCTCCTTCTTGGCAGTCTCCGCGGCAACCGCGGCGGCTTTCGCCTCCTTCAGTTCCCCGCCAAGGGCCTCCTCCCGAGCGGCAAGGTCCTCCTCATGGGAGTCGAGTTGGACCTTCCGCTGGGCGAGTTCTCCTTCTCGCCGGGACAGCTCCACCCCGGCGAGCCGCTGCTGCTCTTCGGCCTCGGCCTTCTCCAGCACCCACTCCTGGTATTCGCCGGCGAGCCGCTCGCGCTCCTCCGCCACCTCGCGGAGGGCCGCCTGATTGGCGGCGCTGAGCTCCGCCGCGCGCTTCTCCATCTCCGCGGCGGCCTTGGCGGCAAGGGCTTCCCGGGAAGCAAGCTTCGCCTGCCTGGCCCGGTAAAGGGCCAGGAGCTGGTGAAGTAGCTTCTCCTCCTCGGGCCCTTCACTCCCGCCGGGCGCCCCGACGATCTTCAGGCCCGCGGAGGCGAGGACCTCCCCGTCAAATGCCTCGCCCTCCGCGGGAGCTCGCGACGAAGACCCCCAAGGCACCTGGATGAAGACGCCGTTGGGGGCCTCAAGGTAGTAGCCCTGCTCCTTGCCGGCGGAGGGGTCGGCGGCCGGCGCAGCACTTGATGCTCCCGCCGCCTCCGGGTCGGCGGTGCGGTCGCCGTCCCCCTCCCCGGCCGCTGCGTCCGCAGCCGGAGCGGTCTCCTGCGCGGCCGGCTCGGCGGCTCTCGCCGTGTCCTCGGCGACAGGAGCGTCGCCGCCGCCGCCCTGCGCGCCCTCCTCATCCTCGATGTTGATGACTTCCGTCTCCATCGGCTCGGGAGGAGGAGGATCTAAAAGAAGAAGAAGAAAAAGAAGTTCAAGCAAAAATCCAAAAAGAAACAACGCCAAGAAGACAAAGATCAAGACCTACCTTGGCGGACGTCATCAGCGGCGGGCTCCCTCGCCGGGGAGCTCTGCCTAGGCGGAGTGGCCGCCCTCGCCGGGCTGCTCGCCCTTGGCGGGGTACTCTGCCTTGGCGGAGTACCCGCCCTTGGCGGAGCACTCTCCCTTGCCGGAGAGTTCGGCCTTGGCGGGGACGGCGGGGCCTGCGGCTCCTCAAGGACGGTCTCCGGGCGCTCCTACCGCTGTGGCTCCACCTCTGCACGAGTCAAGACAAGAAACATCAAGATGTTGAAACAAGACAAAATCCCTAAGCGCTTCCCGACGAGCGGAAAGATGGAACCCAGACTTACGCTGGGGGCTGCGCTGGGGGCTGCTCCTCGGAGCAGCGCTTGGGTCCGGCAGGCTTGGCTCCGGCACGTCCCCAGTTGCCGCGGTAGCCGAGTCTTCCGCGACCTCGACCACGGGCGCCTTGGCTTTCTTCGCCGCGCGCTGAACCAAGGTCCTGAAATCAAAGCAACAAACAAAATCAGCATCAACAATAATCAAGACGAAACTCGAGAAGGTGTAAGATCTTGGATCCTTACTCCTGATCCTCTTCGTCGTCCTCGCTCAAGGCGGAGAAGTCATACTCCACCTGGGGCGCGTCGGCACGAGGAGTAGAAGATGAAGATTCCCTCGGGCGCTTGGCGATCCCGGGGGCTGGGGGCTGCGAAGACCCAGCCCCTGTGGTAGCCGGAGCCCGGGGACCGGGCGGAGCCGCTGCTCCGCTCCGAGAAGACCCCTGTCGGCTCGACGCCTGCTTGCGGGACGCCTCCGTCGTGGCCCGCGCGCGGGCCGCCTCTGCTGTGACTGGTGCGCCGGTCGCCCCCGGCGCAGCTTGGCTCCCCCGGGGAGCTGCCCGGCCAGCTGGTTGTTGCCGGGGCGCCTGCGCCCTCTCTCCCGTCGCCGTCTTGCGGAGACGCTTCGGTGGAGACTGCCTTGGGCTTGCCGGGGGCGGGGAGCTCTCCGACGAGGAGAGGTCGTCGGCGTAGAGCTCCGTAGATCCGTCGGAGTCCTCGGCCTCCTCCTCCTCCTCCTCCCCGGCCGGCTCGCTGGGCCCAGCGCCCTGCGCTGCGGCCTCTTTTCCTTTGGCGCCTCCGCTCCCTCCGGCGCCTCCGCTCCTCGCGGCGCCTCTGTTCCCTCCGGCGGCACCCTCCATTGCCGCGGCCTCGGCCACGATTCCGTGGATCCCGGAGTGCCTCAGAGAGGGGACCCCGGCGAGCGCGTCGGGAGGAAGTTGCAGCAGTCTGCGGATCTCCGCCTCCTCCGCCTGGCTGGACGCATCCGCAGCCTCCGCCTCATCAGGCGTGTACCCAAAATCTCCTGCCGCTGCGGCTGCAGCGGCCTCTTCAGCCCGAGAAGCTATGTAAGCAAGCTCCTGCTCGGTGGTGTCCCGCGTGTGCTCCTTGAGGTCGTTCTTGTTCTTCGCCACCTCCACGAGGTTGTCGAAGAAGCTGAGGACGTCTATGGGCTTGGGCGGAATCCACGTGCGGTCCACGCCGTGCGAATCGCACGCGGGCATCATGGCGCAGAGACGGTCCCGGACTGTGCTGTTGCAGAGGGGCACCACTCCCCGGGGAGGCCTGAACCACTCAGGGTGTGCCGGGTCATACTTGAAGAGTTCCCGGACCATCCCCTTCAGCTCCAGCGTCGTGAAGTTGAAGTTTAGCCCGGGGCGCAGCCTCATTATATCCGCCGGGCCGCCGTACTCCCAGGCCGGCCTTTTCCTGTCTTGGAGAGGGGCGATGCGGCGGCGGAGGAAATCTGCGCCTACCTCTGCAACGGACAGCCTGGCGGTCCGAAGACGAAGAATCCGGACGAGAGCGACGTCGAGCTTGATGTCGTCCGAGTCCAGCTCGCTCCAATCCCTGCCGCGCACGATGGGCGTTGTGCGCGGCGCGGTGAAGGGCTGCGGCTCGTCCTCAACAATCCAGCACCACTCCGCACGCCATTCCTCCCACTTGCCGCGGAGCTCCCCCGGCAAGTAGGACCCCTTCTTGTTCAGATGGAAAACCCAAGAAATTCCTCCGGAGAGGGGGGCGTCGGCCTCTGCTCTAGGAGTGAAGAAGTGCCTAAACAGCGCTACGTTTGGGTGTATCCCTATGAAGTTTTCGCACATGTGTGCGAAAACCGCCATGGTGAGGATGGCGTTGGGGGTGAAGTCAAGAAGGTGGAGGCCATAGGTGTGCATGACGTCGCAGAAGAAATTAGAGAAAGGAGGGCAAAGACCGCAGTGAAAGAAGGCTGCGAAGAAGTAGTACCCGCCGGGGTAGTTGTCCTTGGCGGCGGCCGGATAAGCTTGAGTGCGGGGGTGCGCCTTGGTTTCCTTGGCCCAGAACAAGTAGTACTTGTTCCAGAGCTCCCGCGCACCGAGCTTCGGCCGGAAGACGAGGTTCCGCTTCCGATACGCGGCGAGCTTCGCCGCTTGCTCCGACTTCTCCCTCTTGGCCTTCTCCGCCTTCGCCTTGTCGGTCTTCGGGGCCATGGCGGACGCGGCAGAAGGAGGGGGACGAAGAGCCCGGCGACGCCGGAGATGCAGACGACGGCGGCGGAGGTGTGGAGGCGGAACGCAAAGAGGGTTTCTGGAGGAAGAAGAAGATGCAATGAAAGCGCAAGGAGGGGAACCGCTCCTGCTTCCTCTGCTTTTATGGGGGAGTGGGGGGCGTTTCGCCCTTTTCATTGATGGAACGTGGGCACGTCCCATCCCACGACGCCGCAATCGACGCGTGCCGTTACGGGGGGATGCGGCGGATACGGAAGTGGATTCGGCGCGCCGTGGGCCGCGTGTGCCCGTGCACTGTTTTGGGCCTGGCCCAACAGCGCTGGGCACCGTGTGTGGCCCAGGCCCGGGGGCTCCTGTCGGTGTACTAAGGTAGGGGTACCTCAGTACCCCAACTTGCGCACGGGCAGTTGCAGCTTCCCGCGGCAGGGTTTACCACGCGCTCGCCGGAGACCTTTCTGCTCCATATTAAGCCATTCAAAAACAATGTATGCAAGACAGAAGATCGAGACCCCGGCAAGTGGAGCTTGCCGGGAAGGCCGTACCAGGCTCAAGACTGCCCCACTAGCACAAGGCCCTGACAAGAGGAGCTTGCCAGGAGGACTAGAAGACACGCCTCGGCGCTATGTGCGCCCCGGCGAGGGCCCGGGGAGCGGCAAGCTCCCGGGCCCGGCAAGATCAAGGCCCCGGCAAGGTGCTTGCCGGGAGAGTTGCGCTGTGTGCCCGCGCTCCAGCTCATCGGCCCACGCGTCGCCCTGGGGCCTATCCAGGGACGCGTGGCGGATGGCTGTGCAGCCTGGGGGACACGGTGGCACTCCACGGTGGTGGATCCATCGCCGTGGCGGACGGAGACGCAAGGGCGGGAGCTTTTGGGGTCGACGGCGACGGGCATTAAATGCCCTTGTCCCCCACTGTCAAAGTAGGTAGCGACCACTGTGCGCGCACTGTAGCTCCACTGTTCCCGCACTGTTACAACTACCACCTCTTTTACGCTTTTACCCCTTTCTCCTACGTTGACACCTGTCGGTGACCCCTTTGCACTATAAAAGGTGGCCCATGCACAACGTGGAGGGGGTTCAGAACCTAGATCACTCATACGCTCGGTGTAGCTGCTTCTTCAAGCTCCCGAGCTCTCTAACTCAATACACAACTAAGCAGGAGTTGGGTTTTACGCGTCTACCGCGGCCCGAACCTGGGTAAAACTGCCCGCGTGCTCGCTACGATCTGCTCTTCGTGCTCCCTCCGCCCTCGTACCGCACAGACAAGGGGCTCCGGTCCCATAGGTGTTCGTGGCGGACAGTTTCCCCCGACACTAGGCAATTTTGCTCTAGTGCTTCACTTATATCTTTTTAGAGCACGGTGGTGGTTTTATTTTATAAAAATTGTTAAACTATCTTGCCTTTTCACTTATATTATTTTGAGAGTCTTTAAAATAGCATGGTAATTTGCTTGGGTTATGAATTTAGTCCTGATATGATAGGCATCCAAAGGAGATATAACAAAAACTTTCATATAAAGAGCACTAATTACTGTGAAAAGTTGATCCCTTATAATTGTTTTGAGATGTTAAGATGGTAATATTAGAGTCATGCTAGTGGTAGTTTGTGAGTTTAAAGAAACAATTGTGTTAATGTTTGTGATTCCCGTAGCATGTACGCATGGCCTATGTAGCCAAATTGGAGTGCACTGTATCTTAATTGTTTATCTTTGCATGAAGGTTGGGGGCACACGAAGGTTAACTCCTACCAACCTCCCCCTTAGGAGCATGTGTCGTGGTTTTTTGCTCTGAGGGCTAAGTAGATTTGTCGCAATAAGTATGTGAGTTCTTTATGACTAATGTTGAGTACATGATTATACGCACTATCACCCTTCCGCCTTGCTAGCCACTCTAGTACCGCGCAATTCTCGCCCGGGCATCAAACCACCTTATACCCTTCCTCCAAACAGCCACCATACCTACCTATTATGGCATTTTCATAGCCATCCCGAGATATATTTCCATGTAACTCCACCGTTCTTTTTGTTTGGACACACAACATCATTGTCATATTGCTTTGCATGATCATGTAGTTTACATAGTATTTGTGGCAAATCCGCCGTTCATATATTTCATACATGTCACTCTAGATCATTGTACATCCCGGTACACCGCTGGAGGCATTCATATAGAGTCATACCTTGCTCTAGTATCGAGTTGTAATATCGAGTTGTAAGTAAATAAAAGTGTGATGATCATCATTATTAGAACATTGTCCCATGTAAGATTATAAATAAAAGAGGCCAAAGAAGCCCAAATAAATAAAAGAGGCCAAAGAAGCCAACAAAAAGAGAGGCCAAAGAGCCCAAAAAAATGAGAGAAAAAGAGAGAAGGGACAATGTTACTATCTTTTTCCACACTTGTGCTTCAGAATAGCACCATGTTCTTCATTATTGAGAGTCTCCTATGTTGTCACTTCCATATACTAGTGGGAATTTTTCATTATAGAAATTGGCTTGTATATTTCAACGATGGGATTCCTCAAATGCCCTAGGTCTTCATGAGAAAGCAAGTTGATGCACACCCACTAGTTTTCTTTTGAGCTTTCATACACTTATAGCTCTAGTGCATCCATTACATGGCAATCCCTACTCACTCACATTGATATCAATTGATGGACATCTCTATAGTCCATTGATTTGCTTAGTTGATGTGAGACTTTCTCCCACCCGTTGCCTATTACCACCTTCTATTCCACCCAAAGTGTTATGTCCATGGATCGTGCTCATATATTGAGTGAAGAGTTGAAAAAGGCTTGAAAAAGTAGAGTATGAAAGAAATTGCTTGGCTGACACCGGATGGGCATGAGGGGTATCTTGTGTTAAGAAAAGGGTGCATAAGGACTATATTATTTTGTAGGGATAACTTTCTTTAGCCATGTTATTTTTGAAGCTTCGTGGATTGCTTTTGGTATGCTTGAAGTATTACTGTTTTGACATTAATAAACTTTTATTGGATCTGAACATTCATTCCACAATAGAGAAGAATTACATTGATAAATATGATAGGTAGCATTCCACATCAAAAATTCTATTTTTATCATTTACCTACTCGAGGATGAGCAGGAATTAAGCTTGGGGACGCTTGATACGTCTCCAACGTATCTAACTATCTATAATTTTTTATTGTTCCATGCTATTATATTATCTGTTTGGATGTTTTATATGCATTATTATGCTATTTTATATTACTTTTGGCACTAACCTATTAACCTAGAGACTAGTGATAGTTTCTATTTTTTTCCTTGTTTTTGAGTTTCGCAGAAAAGGAATATCAAATAGAGTCCAAACGGAACGAAACTTTACGATGATTTTTCTTGGACCAGAAGACATCCAGAAGATTTGGAATGCAAGTCAGGGGAGCCATGGGGCGGCCACAAGGATGGAGGGTGCGCCCAGGGGGTAGGGCGCGCGCCCACCCTTGTGGGCCCCCCGTGACTCCACCGACCTATTTCTTCCGCCTATATATTCACATATATTCCAGCAACCCTAAAGAGGGCATCAAACCACTTTTCCACCGCCGTAACTTTTTGTATCCACGAGATCCCATCTGGAGGCCTTTTTCGGTACTCTGGCGGAGGGGGATTTGACCATGGAGGGCATCTACATCAACCCTATTGCCCATCCGATGAAGCGTGAGTAGTTTACCACAGACCTACGGGTCCATAGATAGTAGCTAGCTGGCTTCTTCTCTCTCTTTGATTCCCAATACCATGTTCTCCTCGATGTTCTTGGAGATCTATCCGATGTAATCTTGTTTTGTGGTGGGTTTGCCAAGATCCGATGAATTGTGGATTTATGATCAGCTTATCTATGAATATAATTTGAATCTTCTCTGAATTGTTATATGCATGATTTCATATCTTAGTAATTCTCTTCGAATTATCGGTTTGGTTTGGCCAACTAGATTGGTTTTTCTTGCAATGGGAGAAGTGCTTTGCTCTAGGTTCAATCTTGTGGTGCTAAATCCCAGTGACAGAAAGGGACATGACATGTATTGTGTTGTTGCCATCGAGGATAACAAGATGGGGTTTTCATCATATTGCTTGAGTTAATTCCGCTACATCGAGTCATCTTACTTAATATGCTATTATGTTCTTTATGGACTTAATACTCTAGATGCAGAATCATTTCCGTCGATGTGTGGTGTAATAGTAGTAGATGCAAGCAGTAGTCGGTCCACTTGACACGGATGTGATGCCTATATTCATGATCATTGCCTTAGATATCGTCATAATTATGCGCTCTTCTATCAATTGCTTGGCAGTAATTTGTTTACCCACCGTCATATTTGCTATCATGAGAGAAGCATCTAGTGAAACCTATGGCCCCCGGGTCTATTTTCCATCATATAAGTTTCCGATCTACTATTTTGCAATCTTTTACTTTCCAATCTATAAACCAAAAATACCAAAAATAATTACTTTACAATTTATCTATCTATCTCATATACCACTTTTGCAAGTAACCGAGAAGGGATTGACAACCCCTTTGTCGCGTTGGGTGCAAGTTGTTTATTGTTTGTGCATGTATTTGGTGACTTGCGTGTTGTCTCCTACTGGATTAATACCTTGGTTCTCAAACTGAGGGAAATACTTACTCTACTTTGCTGCATCACCCTTTCCTCTTCAAAGGAAAAAACCAATGCAAGCTCAAGAGGTAGCAAGTATAACATGTCCAAAACCCCACCACGTGTATCACCGCTATATTCATGCATGCATAGGTTTATAACACTATGATCTCTTATTCAAATATATGAATCCACTTTCATATCGAGTTATGATATTTGTTAGTCTCTTATACCCACACAATCCTCTAACATTTGTAGCTAGCGCTAACTTTTCCTCGCGCATGCATATGTCCTCCTTGGCCTCCCCTTCCCTCGGCATTCTATCCATCGCTTACATCCATTTATTTTCTTTATGTCGTTCTCCCACGATCTCCACAACTCCTTCTTTCCGACACACACCGATCGATAAAACTCTCTACCAATGTCTGCCTGCCACATACACACACACTTACCATCCTCTCCTTTCTCGATATGTCCATGCCTCAAGCATGTCTCTCATACGGTCCCACGCACGTGTAAACTCTCGCCCCTCTTTTCATCGATCTTACAATCGCACACTCCCCCCCCCCTATGTAGTAGGCCCCTCCCACCACCTCCTAGCTCCATCCCTCTCTGTCTATCTGTCTCTCTCGGCCTTATTTGCCTCTAACAAATGGATGTACACCGACCGATCTCCCACTATACATATAGTTATCTAGGTCGTTTATAACTCGTTTTCCCCATGCGCCGATCGATCTACATCATTAGTTATGTTTCTCCCTTCCCACGACACACAACAATTGATCTACCGATCTAGTTAGGTATGCTTACCAAACACATAAGGTCACCCTTCATCATCCATGCATGACTCCCGACACATCTATCACGCACGCACACACACACACACACACACACACACACACACACACACACACACAGAGAGAGAGAGAGAGAGAGAGAGAAACACATCCCCTCTCTTCTTGATATTGCAGTTATACCCTCAGTTTGTCTGTCAATCCTTCTCAACACATATACGAGTCGATCTACCTCTTTAGTTAGGTCTCAGCCTCCCCCCTCACACACACACTGATATCATCGAACGCTCTAGTCATGTCTCCATTCCACACACAAACTTTCCCTCTGCCCTCTGACGTTCCGGTAAGCCAGTCGTACTATATCTTTGACGGGCAAACACACAATTTCGATGGCTCTCTTCATCAATCTCGCACCCACACACGTGATCCTCTATTTGACTCTATCGATATTTATGACCCCTTTCTCTCTTCTCGTTGATTGCCCCTCTATATATGATATAGATAGGCCTCTATTTCACACACATTGCATATGTCACATTTTTGTTTGAGATATCATCAACACATATTCCCACAAATACATTCACGAAATCAAACACCCCCTCCCCCCTAACAAAAAATACTCACGAACGCACGCCATCTCTCTAGGTTTGTATCTCTCTCACACACACACACCCACGTAGGTGGGGGACGTGCACGAAGAGAAGAGGTGCACGCACGGTGCACATACTGTACTCCCGTGTCTTTTCCAACCACACCCGCGCGGGAACACGGTGGAGCTCATTTATGTACGAAAAGGCAGCCCACATGGTAATTTAACACGTGTAATTGTTTTCCACTTGATGGAGGATCGTGTACCACGAGTAAACAAACAAATTGCGACTTGACACATTATTCAAAAAAAGAGGCAAACCATGTGAGGCCTACCTTAGAGGCAAGGGTCTATACACTGGAGATGCTCTGTGCTACTTTTGATCCGCCCCATCAACTCGTAGACCAAGGAGAAGCTTGCTTAGTATGCCCTCTACCCTGCCCAGGGGCGCGGTGGCTCACAAAGTCGTAGGACGGGGACAAGCTTGCTTACTATGCATACGTCCGCTCCCTCGCCCACGCGCGCGGTAACTCGCAGGACGAGGAGGAAATTTTACCACTCCCTCCATTAGACGTATATACTCCTCGTCCCTACCTTGGTTAGAGAGATTATCATATTGCTTGAAATATATGTCTTTTAGCAGATTTCCAAATGAACAACTAGTACATTGGTACATCCATTTTGCATCATGTTTTCTTCCTATTATTTACAATGTTTTTATCCATAATAATGCTGGAGTAATTCTAATGCCTTTTCTCTCATAATTTGCAACGTACACACCAAGAGGGAGAATTCTGGCAGCTGGAAATCTGGACCTGAAAAAGCTACATCAGGCCACCTATTCTGCACAACTCCAAATGAGCTAAAACTCCATGAGGATTTTTATGGAATATTTAAGAAATATTGGAGTCAACAAACACCAGAGGGGGGCCACCAGGTGGGCACAACCCACCTGGGTGCACTAGGCCCCCCTGGCGCGCCCTGGTGTATTGTGGCCTCCTCAACCCACCTCTGGTGCCCATCTTATGGTATATAAGCGATGTTGACTTAGAAAAAATCAAGAAAATTCTTTCGGGATGGAACACCGTCGTCTCGAGGCGGAACTTGGGCAGGAGCACTTTTGCCCTCCGGCGGAGCGATTCCGCCGGGGGAACTTCCCTCCCGGAGTGCGAAATCATCGTCATCATCATTGTAATGCCCACGATGAGACTGTATCTCCTACGTGTCGAGGCACGACTTAAAGATATAAGCCCATTCTGGAATGATCGCAAGTTTGGTACCTTTGCACATCTCATGTAAAAATAGGGATGAAAGCGGAAAAGATAGTTGGCTTACACTCGCCACGTCACACAAATTTATTACATGTCCAAACATCATTCAAATAAACATAACAGCCCGTCTACGGGTAAAGATCCAAATGAAAGATACCAAACATAACATTAAACCACAGGTCTGAAACGCCCCTAGTAGAAACCTCTACTGATCGTCGCGATAGTGCACATAGTAACGGCTACGGTCCTCGTCGTACTCCCAGTACAGTTCGATGCCGTCACTTGAATAGATTGCCTGAGTACCTGCATCTGGTGTGGTGTAGAATCTGTGAGCCACAGAGGACTCAGCAATCCCGTTCCCGGGTAACACGACTATCCAAGCCTTGGGTGTGGAACAAGGCTGAAGAAAGAACAAGAGGTTGCAGCAGCACTAGCACTAACTTACGTAAAGGAGAGCGAGAAGAGAAGTGCCTCGGACGAAAAGATGATCACGAAGTGATCCTAACTAAGCAAGTCAAACATAACCCCACCGTGTTCACTTTCCGAACCCCTTTCGGAGAATGACCGTCACGGTACTCACGCTGGTAGTGTATTCTGAACATTGGTGTCAAGTTTTCTACAACCGGATATTAACAGATTCCCATCTGTCACATAACCGCGGGCACGGCTTTCGGAAGTTCATAACCCTGCAGGGGTGTTCCAACTTGGCCCATGACAAGCCCACGATCCGCGGAGTCGCAACTCCAAGGTGGGAAGGCCCGAGTATCCTCGGAATCACGTGCTCAAGACAATACGACTAAGGTAAGGCTAATCAAGCAAATCCTCCCGGCGTGCCGACACCCTGACAGTAGCCGCGCGTATCTAGTCTCAGGCCACGACCGGATGGGACAAGCTACGGGTTTTTACCAAACCTTGAGTTTCCTCGAGGTGGCCCCGCAGGTTGCCCATTTCGGACCAACACTCATGTGGAGCACTGGCCCGGGGTTGTTGATTAAGAAGAGGGTTAATTACTCCCTATGCAAGTTTTTAGTTATTAGGCAAATAGTACCAATGTTGGGACTTGCTGGAAAAGACTTAGCACTTAGCGGTTTATCGAGGGGGTCCCATAACCCCAACCGTGTGAGGAACGCATAATCAAGGAACATAACACCAGTTTATACGGTTCCTAGGGCGGCATGAGTGGAACAAATCACCAAGCAAAAGGCTTAGCCTTCCACCCATTACCAATATATAGATGATTTCATTTAATAATTAATATAGTGTGATATCCCAACAAGCTTCAACATGAAGCAAGAAACTTCAATCTTCACCTGCAGCTAACAATGCTATAAGAGGGGTTGAGCGAAGCGTACTTAGCCAATCAAAGGTTTGCATAGGTAGGGTGGTTAAACAGGTTCATGGTTACAGTAGGAGGCTGACAGGAAAACATGGGCATCGATGCAAAACTATAGAGCGAGACTTCTAGCAATAGGCAAAGATAGTAATGATATCGGGGTCAGGTCATCTTGCCTGAAGAGTCGTCGATGGGATCGTAAGGGGGCTCCTCGTTCTCAACCTCGGTAGTAACCTCGTTCTCGTACTCGGTCTCAGCTTTCGGCTCTACTCAACACAAACACACAAGGCACGAAATCAACAAGATGCAATGCGCAAAACTACAGGAAGCATGACTGATGCACTAAGGAAGCACTACAGATGCACTTAGGAAGCACAGAAAGTCAACATAGGAAGCACAGAGTTACAGCACAAGGAGCATGACAATGTGCAACAAGCAAATTACTTCAAAACATGATAACATGAGGATATTATGAATCTACATGCAAAAACAAACAAGTTACATATCCGACTTGCTCAAAACGGAGCAACGGGCTAAAAGATACACCTGAAACAATAAACATGGCAAAGCTAAAATTAACATCCACATAGCAACTTCGGAGCAAGAGATAAATAGTCTACAGCACTCAAACATCATGGCAATGAGCATGGACATAAAGTAGACATACTCTACAGCAAACAAATCCATTGGAGCATCTCCAAAGGAGGCATGGATCAATAGCAACAAGCTATAACATTTTGAACTTGACAACAAAATCCTGACAGCAGTATTTTATAGCAACTTGGGAGCAAGAGTTAAATATGCTACAACCACCCAAATAAGCATGTGAGAGCATTAATGGATAGCCAACAACTTATACAACAAGGAATCATCAAGAGTCACCCCAAAACTAGCATGGATTTGTCTAGAACAACAAGCAAACATGGCATCTAGAAATTACAGATTCCAGACTAAGTGAAATTTCACTAAGTGTTAAAACAGCAGTAATATCATGGCATCTTTGTGAGCAAGTTTAAGTCACCTCAAAGCCTAACAAGACAAGTGGTTTGCACCACAGCAAAGTACACATGATGGTGAATCCAAAACATCTAAGCATGCATCAAGGGGACAAACACATCAATAGCAACGAGCTCCTCAACTAGGCATCTCGTAACAAGTTTAACAACTTAACAGCCACGTGCACTTTTGCAAAGGAGATAAACATGGCAAGATGAAATCTATCATGCAAGCTAAAGCAACCAACATGTAGAGCATTTCATCATGAACATGTGGACATATCATTTGCTTCATTTGGATAAACATGCAACAAGTTATCACATTGCAAACATGGCATGAAAACAACTACTAGCAGCAGTTTATAACAAGTAGCACTCTTCCCATGAAGATTAAGACATCTAGATGACCTCAAACATGCATGGCACAATGGAACAAAACATAGTACAAGTCACCACGATCAATTTGACATATCATTTGCTCAAATCGGACAAGCACACAAAAAGTTACCCGCCTCACAAAATAGCATCAGACATTAAAAATCTACAGACTAAGTGAAATTAGGAGCAACCTCAAGGGGTCAACGCGGTCAACCGGGCGCGGTCAACGGATCGGGTCCTGCGGGTCGGTGCGGGCTAACGGGCCCACGGATCTGGCGGGCTAAGGGGCCGAAGTGGCGCGATCTGGCCCGTTAGGGCTGCAGGCGGGGACGCCCGATCGGATCGGGGAGATCGCTCGGGGATCTCCCGATCCCGATCCCGTCGGGGCACGGCGGCTGGAGGCTCGAAGGCAGGGGGGCCGGCGGCTTCATCGGCGCGGCTGCCGACGGGGAGGGAGCCTCGGCCGACGAGGCGACGGGAGGCGATGGGGGTGCCGGGGCGGCGGCGGTGCCCGGCTGAGTGCGGTGGAGGCGAGGGCGGCGTGGTGAAGAAGAACGGCGGCGGCGGTGAGGTGACACGGTGGATCTCTGGCGGCGGGGGCGACTAGAGGTAGAAGACGAAGTGGTCGGCCTCAAAAGCACGGCTGCGTCACGTCGGAAGCACGGGCGCGGCACGTCGGAAGCACGGCGGCGACGAGGTCGGAAGCACGGCGGCGACGAGGTCGGAAGCACGGCGGCTCAACGGTGGAAGCACCGCGCGTCAACGGTGGAAGCACCGCGCGGCAACAGTGGAAACATTAGGGTTTCAGACGCGAAAATTGGGGGAGGTGGACGTTTATATAGGCACAAGGAGCTAGGGTTGTCCAAATGAGGGGAGGTTTTCAGCCACGAGATCACAATTGGATGGCCTAGATGAAGGGAGGGGTTTGAGTTGGGTTGGTGGGCTGTTGGAGGGGTTTCTTGGGCCTCAAAGAGGAGGTACTTTCAGCCCACGAGAATAACTGTTGGAGCATCAAACGAACACCAAACGCGACGAGATTTGACAGGCGGGTTACACACACCAAAACAACATCGCACGACAAGTCTCACGCCAAACCGGAAACGTTACACGACCAAACACTAAAGTAGGCCTCGGGATGCCACAGACACGTGAGAGAGCTCCGGAACTCGAAACAGACAACGGGAAGGAACGAGTGGGACTGGATGCAAATGACAACACAAAAGCAATGCAATGCACATGAAAACATGATATGGATGAATGCCACACACGCACACGACAAAACGACAAAAACCCGAAAGGACGAAGAGCCCGGAATGGAACTGATGAAGCCAAAGATATATATATATATTGCCCAAAAGGGAAAGTATTACATCCGGGGCATTACAAACTCTCCTCTACTACAAAAAGATCTCGTCCCGAGATCTAGGACTGGAAGAAGGAAGGGTACTCGGAACGAAGGTGATCTTCTCGTTCCCACGTAGCTTCTCGGTCGGTATGATGTGACCACTTGACTTTCAAGAACTTGATTGACTTGTTGCGGGTCTCTTTTTTGGACAGAAAGACTGTAAGGGAACCCCCTACAGTATACTTGGTGCAACAAACCCAAAGTGCAAGTACCATGCCTTGAACCTGGGTGGGTGGGAAGGCATCAGCCCCTTCCCACCACTAGGCTATGCCTTAGTCTGCACGGTTTCTTCGAGAATAGCAACTGGGTACTCTCGGTAAGACAAGTCTTGTTGAAGATCAATCTCCTCAAACGGAATGGTGCGTTTAGGCGTCTTGAAGCACTTGCGGAGTTGAGACACATGAAACACATCATGAACATTGGCGAAGTTGGAAGGGAGCTCAAGTTGATAGGCTAGATCGCCTCTTTTGCCAAGGATCTTGAAAGGCCCGACGTATCTAGGAGCAAGCTTTCCTTTGATACCGAATCTTGGGGTTCCTTTCATCGCAGAAACACGGAGATAGACATGATCCCCAATGTTGAAAGCCAAATCACGATGCTTGCCGTCATAGTAGCTCTTTTGACGCGACTGAGCGGCCTTGAGATTCTCACGTATGACTTTGCACATTTCTTCGGCTTCTGATATCAAGTCATTGCCAAGAAGTTTACGTTCACCCGTCTCGGACCAGTTGAGAGGGGTACGGCACTTTCTGCCATAGAGGATTTCAAACGGAGCTTTGCCGGCACTTGCTTGGAAGCTGTTGTTGTAAGAGAACTCGGCAAATGGAAGGCAATCTTCCCATTTCATGCCAAAAGATATGACACAGGCTCTGAGCATGTCTTCTAGAATCTGATTCACTCTCTCGACTTGACCACTAGTCTGAGGGTGAAATGCAGTGCTGAAACAAATCTTAGTGCCCATGGCAGACTGGAAGGAGTCCCAGAACTTAGAAGTGGACAAACTTCCACGGTCTGAGGAGATAACTTGAGGAATGCCATGTAAGGACACAATTCTGGAAGTGTACAACTCTGCCAGTTGAGCTGCATTGATGGATTCTTTGACTGGAAGGAAGTGAGCGACCTTGGTAAGCTTGTCAATCACCACAAAGATAGAATCATTCCCTTTCTTTGACTTAAGAAAGCCAGTGAAGAAATCCATTTCAATGTGGTCGAATTTCCACTCGGGAATAGGAAGAGGTTGGAGAAGACCGGTTGGACGTTGATGCTCTGCCTTCACTCTTTTGCAGACATCGCATTCATTCACAAATTGGGCAATCTCCCTTTTCATGCGTGTCCACCAGTAAGATTGCTTGAGGTATTGGTACATCTTGGAACTACCAAGATGAATCGAAAGGAGGGAATCATGTGCTTCGTTCATTATGAGCTTCCTGAGATCACCTTTGGGAACCACAAGTCTGTCCTCAAAGAACAAGGTATCTCTCTCATCAATGCGATAGCACTTGTATTTAGGAGTACCCTTTGCAATACCATGTTTCACTTTCTGCACCATGGCATCACTGAGTTGGGCCTCACGGATCTGATCTTCCAAGGTAGGAGCAACTTGAAGATTTGCAAGAAAACCTTGCGGAACAACTTGGAGGTTGAGCTTCCTGAATGCTTCACAAAGCTCAGGCTGGAACGGCTTGATAAGGAGGCTGTTGCAATATGCCTTTCTGCTCAAAGCATCTGTAATGACATTCGCCTTTCCAGGTGTGTATTCGATGCTTGGATCATACTCTTGGATCATTTCGACCCAACGAGTCTGGCGGAGGTTCAGATTCGGCTGTGTGAAGATGTACTTCAAGCTCTTGTGATCGGTGAAGATGTCAACTTTTCTGCCCAACAGAAGGTGTCTCCACGTAATCAAAGCGTGTACCACAGCTGCTAGTTCGAGATCATGTGTGGGGTAGTTCTTCTCACTTGGCTTCAGTTAACGAGAAGTGTATGCCACAATCTTCTTGTCCTGCATTAGCACACCAGCAAGTCCTTGAAGAGAAGCATCACAGAATACTTCGTAGGGCTTGGACTCATTTGGAGGAGTAAGAACTGGAGCAGAGATGAGCTTTTCTTTGAGAGTTTTGAAAGCCACATCACAATCTGGAGACCAGTAGTACTTGACATTCTTCTGCAGCAAGTTGGAAAGAGGCTTGGCAATCTTGGAGAAGTTCTCAACGAACCTTCTGCAATAGCTGGCAAGACCAAGGAAGCTTCGGAGTTGCTTGACGTTCTGAGGAGGTTCCTAGTTGACAATTGCTTCAACTTTCTCGGGGTTCACAGCAATACCATCAGCGGAGATGATATGGCCCAGATACAAGACCTTATCGAGCCAGAATTCGCACTTGGAGAACTTGGCATAGAACTTATGTTCACGGAGTCTGTCGAGAACCAGACGGAGGTGCTTTTCGTGATCCTCTTCATTCTTGGAGAAAACCAAAATGTCATCCAGATACACAAGCACAAACTCGTTGGTGTAGGGGTTGAAAATGTAGTGCATCATTCTCGAGAAGGTAGGTGGAGCATTGGCGAGACCAAAAGACATGACTGTATACTCATAGGAGCCGTAGCTCGTTCTGAAGGCAGTCTTGGGGATATCTTCTTCTCGAATGCGAATCTGGTGATAACCCATTCGGAGATCGAGCTTAGAGAACACTTTAGCTCCTTTGAGCTGCTCGAACAATTCATTGATGTTGGGGAGCGGATACTTGTTCTTTATTGTCTTCTTGTTCAATGGCCGGTAATCAACGCAAAGGCGCTCCGTGCCATCCTTCTTCTTGACAAATAAGACACCACAGCCCCAAGGAGACGTACTAGGCCTGATCAGACCCATACGCTCCTGTTCATCAAGCTATTTCTTCAACTCCTTCAACTCTTAAGGAGAGAGCTTGTACGGACGCCGGCATGCTGGCTCAGTACCAGGCTCGAGTTCAATGACGAATTCCACTTGACGATGTGGAGGCATGCCTGGAAGTTCTTCAGGAAAGACGTCTTCGTATTCGTTAATCACCGGAATTTGAGAGATGGCATTAATCTCGCCCTTGTCATAGAGAGAGAAAAGCCTGATTGTGTTATCCCTGGAGGTGAATATAATCACTTCTTCATCGGAATGAGTAATCTTGACTTCCTTGTTTGCACAATCAATGTGAGCATCATGCTGAGAAAGCCAATCCATTCCGAGGATGAGGTTAATGTCGGAATTGCCGAGAATAACTGGATTAGCCAAAAAGCGATAATCACCCATGCGAATAGATACATTCGGCGCCACCATACTAGAACTCAATCTCTTGCCAGGAGATATAACACTCAAAGTTCTTGGTAAAGCTTCAGAGTGAACATTATTCTTGGATGCAAATGGATATGACATGAAGGAACATGAAGCACCCGAATCAAACAAAACTTTTGCAGGGATAGAGTTAACTGGAAGGTTACCCAAAATCACATCAGAAGAATTCTCCGCTTGCGCTGCATTCATCAGATTCACTCTTGAAACCTTTGGATTATGCTTGACAATAGCTGTGCTGACAGGTGGAGGAGGCGGAAGGCGCCTTGGGTTGGGGCACTTGTTAGCATAATGACCCTTCTGAGTGCACTTGTTGCAGACCACTTCTGAGAGAGGACGGAAATGAGGAGCACTTGACTTGGAACCTTGAGACTGGTGCTTTGACTGGTTGCTTGGGTTGGGTGGGTGGGAGAAACCACGGCCACCAGAGTTCTTGTTGTTGTTGTAGGGAGCTCGAATCACTGGAGGAGGTGGAAGCCAAAACTTCTGTTCTTCGCGAAGACTTGAGAAGATGAGGAGGAGTGAACAGCGTCTCTGATCCTCTTTTTGGAAGCTTCCATCTTGAGCTGGTCTGCCTCTTGCTTAAGCACCATGTTATAGAATTTGTCAAACTCATCAGGCTCGAACAAGGTGAGAGCAAGTTGAAGTTCATCCTTCAGACCACCACGGAACTGATAGATCTTGCTATTGGCATCTGGAATGTCTTGCTTAGCATAGCGGGCAAGGTTCTGGAACTTGACATTATACTGGTTGACAGTCATAGAGCCTTGCTTCAGGTTGCGGAATTGCTCACGCATACCCTCGATGACACTTGTTGGAATGTGGTGAGAGCGAAAGTCCTTGCAGAAGTCATCCCAAGAGATCACACGCCCTTCTCTGGAGTCTTTGTACTGCTGGCACCAATCAGCTGCTTGGTCCTTGAGTTGGAAGGCTGCAAACTTCACATAGTCCTCGGGCCTGACGTTACTGCACTCAAAATGCTTCCTGATATCAGTAATCCAATCTTCAGCATCGAGAGGGTCGACACAGTAACTGAAAGCCTTTGGTTGATTAGCCAAGAACTGGTTGAGCGTAGCATGGTGCTGTTGGTTGAAGAAATTGCCTTGGTTCCCTGGAGCACCCTGATTTGCTTGATTTGCTTGCATATGCTGCATCATCTGCATAAGCATCTGGGTGTTCCGGTTTGTAGTCTGCATAATCGCTCTCCAGGCCTCAGACGGAGGAGGAGGGGAAGGAGGACGATGAGGAACCTCTTCACCCTCTGGGTTAGCGTTGGGAACCCGTTTCGGAGCCATCCTGAAAGAGATGACCACCAATCAGCAATTTAATTGAAAGAAGATATAAGCTGAAACAACGGCTAGAAATGCAACATAGTCTTCACAAGAATCATTATAACAAGAGGAACGAGTGAAATTCTCAGTTAAATGATAACAACAATCTTCAAGAGAAGCCACTTGGGAGACAAAAGGTAAATAAGAAAAACAACAAGGTGCAGATAGAACAAATACAAGATAGGAGCTTCGTTCGACATCTTTGTGTTGAAAGCTTATGGAACGTGTTACGAAAGGGTTTTGCAATCCCCGGATCAGCATAGCCAAGGACCCTTTAAGATGCAACTCCCGATCGGAACATCGGCCATAATACCACTTCACTCAATGTAGAACCCCGAACTCCGTAACCTGCATTCGTTGGAAGAATGCCTACGAGCTGCTGGATGAACCCACCTATTAATTTCCGAAAGTTTCTAGTTATGCAATCAGGTGTTGGGGATACAGGGGAAGCATCGCGCACTCAACTCTAATCCTACATCCAGCTGTATCCATCCTTCAACACATAACCAGTTGTTTTCGGAAACCGTCTACCTCGTACCTTCGAAACGCATCCACTATACAAGCTATGGCAATACTCCCGAACTACCTCCCCAGTACTAGGTGATGTCGGGGTTATCTTGCCACTAACCGCATAGGAGAGTTTTCGATGTCGGCCGTCTTAAGTATTCTAGAACTGCCATGATATGTTTGTGACGACAATACCCCGAAGCTGAACTCCCCGGGACACTGCCACAACCCCTAATGACAGGAGGCATCGAGAACAATATTCTCGTCACAAAGGCATCAAAACAATCCAAACAATACTCGCGAGATTCCTAAAAAAAAATTGGTGCAATTTTTGAAAGTAGAAGAGGCAAGAGTAATCATCAGGAATCCTCACCAGAGTGAAACGAGATGAGGAGCAAAAGAAATCCTAATCTCCGATATAAATATAGGACTCAAAACATTTTAAGTGTGTGCCTAGACTGAACCGTCAACGATTCGATCAAACGGTGGGGGCTTCTAGGTCGGAGAAGGCTCTGAATACCAACTTGTAACGCCCAGGATGGGACTATATCTCCTATGTGTCGAGGCACGACTTACAGATATAAGCCCATTCTGGAATGATCGCAAGTTTGGTACCTTTGCACATCTCATGTAAAAATAGTGATGAAAGCGGAAAAGATAGTTGGCTTACACTCGCCACGTCACAAAAATTTATTACATGTCCAAACATCATTCAAATAAACATCACAGCCCGTCTACGGGTAAAGATCCAAATGAAAGATACCAAACATAACATTAAACCACAGGTCTGAATCGCCCCTAGTAGAAACCTCTACTGATCGTCGGGATAGTGCACATAGTAACGGCTACGGTCCTCGTCGTACTCCCAGTACAGTTTGGTGCCGTCACTTGAATAGATCACCTGAGTACCTGCATCTGGTGTGGTGTAGAATCTGTGAGCCACAGAGGACTCAGCAATCCCGTTCCCGGGTAACACGACTATCCAAGCCTTGGGTGTGGAACAAGGCTGAAGAAAGAACAAGAGGTTGCAGCAGCACTAGCACTAACTTACGTAAAAGAGAGCGAGAAGAGAAGTGCCTCGGACGAAAAGATGATCACGAAGTGATCCTAACTAAGCAAGTCAAACATAACCCCACCGTGTTCACTTTCCGAACCCCTTTCGGAGAATGACCGTCACGGTACTCACGCTGGTAGTGTATTCTGAACATTGGTGTCAAGTTTTCTACAACCGGATATTAACAAATTCCCATCTGCCACATAACTGCGGGCACGGCGTTCGAAAGTTCATAATCCTGCAGGGGTGTTCCAACTTGGCCCATGACAAGCCAACGATCCGCGGAGTCGCAACTCCAAGGTGGGAAGGCCCGAGTATCCTCGGAATCCCGTGCTCAAGATACTCCGACTAAGGTAAGGCTAATCCAGCAAATCCTTCCGGCGTGCCGACACCCTGACAGTAGCCGCGCGTATCTAGTCTCAGGCCACGACCGGATGGGACAAGCTACGGGTTTTTACCAGACCTTGAGTTTCCTCGAGGTGGCCCCGCAGGTTGCCCAGTTCGGACCAACACTCATGTGGAGCACTAGCCCGGGGTTGTTGATTAAGAAGAGGGTTAATTACTCCCTATGCAAGTTTTTAGTTATTAGGCAAATAGTACCAATGTTGGGACTTGCTGGAAAAGACTTAGCACTTAGCGGTTTATCGAGGGGGTCCCATAACCCCAACTGTGTGAGGAACGCATAATCAAGGAACATAACACCGGTTTATACGGTTCCTAGGGCGGCATGAGTGGAACAAATCACAAAGCAAAAGGCTTAGCCTTCCACCCATTACCAATATATAGATGATTTCATTTAATTATTAATATAGTGTGATATCCCAACAAGCTTCAACATGAAGCAAGAAACTTCAATCTTCACCTGCAGCTAACAATGCTATAAGAGGGGCTGAGCGAAGCGTACTTAGCCAATCAAAGGTTTGCATAGGTAGGGTGGTTAAACAGGTTCATGGTTACAATAGGAGGCTGACAATGTGCAACAAAATCCTGACAGCAGTATTTTATAGCAACTTGGGAGCAAGAGTTAAATATGCTACAACCACCCAAATAAGCATGTGAGAGCATGAATGGATAGCCAACAACTTATACAACAAGGAATCATCAAGAGTCACCCCAAAACTAGCATGGATTTGTCTAGAACAACAAGCAAACATGGCATCTGGAAATTACAGATTCTAGACTTAGTGAAATTTCACTAAGTGTTAAAACAGCAGTAATATCATGGCATCTTTGTGAGCAAGTTTATGTCACCTCAGAGCCTAACAAGACAAGTGGTTTGCACCACAGCAAATTACACATGATGGTGAATCCAAAACATCTAAGCATGCATCAAGGGGACAAACACATCAATAGCAACGAGCTCCTCAACTAGGCATCTCGTAACAAGTTTAACAACATAACAGCCACATGCACTTTTGCAAAGGAGATAAACATGGCAAGATGAAATCTATCATGCAAGCTAAAACAACCAACATGTAGAGCATTTCATCATGAACATGTGGACATATCATTTGCTTCATTTGGATAAACATGCAACAAGTTATCACATTGCAAACATGGCATGAAAACAACTACTAGCAGCAGTTTCTAACAAGTAGCACTCTTCCCATGAAGATTAAGACATCTAGATGACCTCAAACATGCATGGCACAATGGAACAAAACATAGTACAAGTCACCATGATCAATTTGACATATCATTTTCTCAAATCGGACAAGGACACAAAAAGTTATCCACCTCACAAAACAGCATCAGACATTAAAAATCTACAGACTTAGTGAAATTAGGAGTAACCTCCGGGGTCAACGCGGTCAACCGGGCGCGGTCAACGGATCGGGTCCTGCGGGTCGGTGCGGCCTAACGGGCCCACGGATCTGGCGGGCTACCGAGCCGAAGCGGCGCGATCCGGCCCGTTAGGGCTGCAGGCGGGGACGCCCGATCGGATCGGGGAGATCGCTCGGGGATCTCCCGATCCCGATCCCGTTGGGGCACGACGGCTGGAGGCTCGAAGGCAGGGGGGCCGGCGCCTTCAACGGCGCGGTGGCCGGCAGAGAGGGAGCCCCGGCCGGCGAGGCAGCGGGAGGCGATGGGGGAGCCGGGGCGGCGGCGGTGCCCGGCTGAGTGCGGTGGAGGCGAGGGCGGCGCGGTGAAGAAGAACGGCGGCGGCGGTGAGGTGACGCGATGGATCTCCGGCGGCGGCAGCGACTAGAGGTAGAAGACGAAGTGGTCGGCCTCGGAAGCACGTCTACGTCACGTCGAAAGCACGGGCGCGGCACGTCGGAAGCAAGGCGGCGACGAGGTCGGAAGCACGGCGGCTCAACGGTGGAAGCACCGCGCGTCAACAATGGAAACATTAGGGTTTCAGACGCGAAAATTGGGGGAGGTGGACGTTTATATAGGCACAAGGAGCTAGGGTTGTCCAAATGAGGGGAGGTTTTCAGCCACGAGATCACAATTGGATGGCCTAGATGAAGGGAGGGGTTTGAGTTGGGTTGGTGGGCTTTTGGAGGGGTTTCTTGGGCCTCAAAGAGGAGGTACTTTCAGCCCACGAGAATAACTGTTGGAGCATCAAACGAACTCCAAACGCGACGAGATTTGACAGGCGGGTTACACACACCAAAAGAACATCGCACGACAAGTCTCACGCCAAACCGGAAACGTTACACGGCCAAACACTAAAGTAGGCCTCAGGATGCCACGGACACGTGAGAGAGCTCCGGAACTCGAAACGGACAACGGGAAGGAATGAGTGGGACCGGATGCAAACGACAACACAAAAGCAATGCAATGCACATGACAACATGATATGGATGAATGCCACACACGCACACGACAAAACGACAAAAACCAGAAAGGACGAAGAACCCGGAATGGAACTGATGAAGCCAAAGATATATATATTGCCCAAAAGGGAAAGTATTACATCCGTGGCATTACAGTCATCACCAACTACTCTCCCATCTTAGGGAGGGCAATCTCCATCAACATCTTCAACAACACCATCTCATCTCAAACTCTAGTTCATCTCTTGTATTCAATCTTGTTAGCGGAACTATAGATTGTTGCTATGGGGTGACTAGTAGTGTTGATTACATCTTGTAGTTGATTACTATATGGTTTATTTGGTGGAATATTATATGTTCAGATCCAATATGCATATTAATATCACTCTGATCTTGAGCATATTCATCACTTGTGAGTAGTTACATTTGTTCTTGAGGTCACGGGAGAAATCATGTTGCAAGTAATCATGTGAATTTGATATTTGTTCGATATTTTGATAATATGTATGTTGTGATTCCCTTAGTGGTGTCATGTGAACGTCGACTACATGACACTTCACCATATTTGGGCCTAAGGGAATGCATTTTGGAGTAGTAAATAGATGGTTGGTTGCGAGAGTGATAGAAACTTAAACCCAAGTTTATGCACTATTCCGTAAGGGACCGATTGGATCCTAGAGTTTAATGTTATGGTTAGAATTTATTCTTAATACTTTTCTCATAGTTGAGGATGCTTTTGTAGGGTTAATCATAAGTAGGAGGTTTGTTCAAGTAAGAACAGCACCTAAGCAACGTGTAGCGACCAGACCTCAAACAGTCTGATCTCCATGCATCAATGTCATCCCTGGATCAGTAATGCTGACATGCATGGTACTCGAAGGATTTATAACAGAGTAGCAATCACACACTTATTACATCGATAGTTCAACGATGAATTTATTACACAAATCATGGCTGAAGGCCATCTATCACGATAACAGCGGAAGGCTTGGAAGATAAGTGAGTCCATCAACTCCAGCGGCATCACTGAGTATAGAACCACGACCTAAAAGGGGCATCTTACTCGTCATCTGAAAAGTCTGCAACATGAAACGTTGCAGCCCGAAAAACGGGTCAGCACATGGAATATGCTGGCAAGGTAACACAAGAGATGCAATGAAAGTAAACCTATACTATATGCAATATGGCTGGTGGAAAGCTCTATGGTTAAGTTTTTGCGTAAAGCCAATTTTTCCCTACTTCAAAGGAATGTATTTTAATTAACTATCATGGTAGTTGAAACATCGTTGAGAAGATAGACATCCTCTCAACCCCAATTAAAAATAATCATTAAAACCCAACAAAATTAAATTAGAGTAACATGTTGAGATGCACATGAAAATCCAGGTACCAGATACTCAAGATGTCCATAACCGGGGACACGGCTAATCATGATCAGTTTGTACACTCTGCAGAGGTTTGTGCACTTTCCCCACAAGACTCGATCGCCTCCGTTTGGTTTCTCGCACTGCATGGTGTTTGAGAAACGGATGACCGAGACATAGTCTTTCAGAAGCGCTAGCACCTTACGATCGGGCGGACCGTACCAACCTACATCCCCTACATCTGCTAGTCCACCACTGTAAGAGTTCGCACAACTTACTCATACTATGCTAGAGCCCATAATAGCATTGTGGTTGCACACGAAAGTTTCTAGTATGAATAATCTCATGATCCCTTTGAGCCTGGGTGGCGGTCCAAAAGAAAAACAGGCAATCCTGGAATACCCAAGTGCCTCAATCCACCCAGATGTGTATTAATGTTGCCACCTTAAGTTGAACCATTAATTAACAACTCACATCTGTCATGGATTCCACTCAAACCCAAACCACGTCTACGAGCATAGCATGTCCTATCAGCAAACGTAGAAGTAACTCCCAGGGGTTTGAATGTAATGCAGGTAATAGGTACTACCTCAATCTACTTCCCAATCCCACAAGTTAATTGATCCTACTCATGCAATGTGTGAGGGGTTTGACTAATGCAATGAAAACTGGGTAATTGGAAAGCATGATCAAAGTGTTACTTGCCTTGCTGATGGTCCGCAAAACCTAGAGACTCAAAGTAGCAAGCGGCGCACTCCGGGTACTCTATCGCAATCAAACAACAAGCATACAGTAAGTACTTACTAATGCACGGGTAAAACTCAAATAAGAGATCTAACCAGAAAGTTCAACTTAAGAACTTCGGTTTGCAAAAAGAATCAACTCGAAAGAAGCAACGAAACTCAAACTGCAAAAGAAACGAGCTCCGAATTACTAGTTGGCCTAAAGTCAAATTTTACAGTAGCCAAAACTTTGTTCAAGTTGCTCTAACGTAAAGAGGGCTTCGAGACGAAGATCTGGGATTTTGAATCACGTGATTCCGACTCTCGAGCGAAAAGATAAACGAAAAACAAGATCAGGGCAGAAATCGCGATCGGAAAAATTGCGGATAAAATACCCCGAAAAAGAAAAACGACGAACAGGCTAACGAACGAAGGTTCGCTGTCTGCGATTAACTAACGAAAACCGTTCGTTAAAACGAACGTACGGACGAACGTCCGCTATTTAACTAAACCGACGAAAAACCGATCTAAACCGAAAAAAACAGATCTAGGGTTTTTTTCTATATTTTTTTTATAAAACCGATCTGATCCTTTAAAGAAAAACCGAGGCAAAAAAAAACAGATCTAGGGTTTTTTTCTATATTTTTTTTATAAAACCGATCGGATCCTTTAAAGAAAAACAGAGGCGGCTTCTACCTCGAGTCCGGCGGGGGGCGGCTCCGGCAAGGGGCGGCGAGTCCGGCGAGGGGCGGCGGCGGCGGCGTCGGGTCCGGCGAGGGGCGGCGGCGGCGGCGTCGGCGGCGGGGCGCGGGTGGCGGCGCGACGGCGGCGGCGGCTAGGCGCGGCGCGGCTAGGGTTAGGGTTTGCGCGGGCAGGCTGGCTGGCGAAAACGGGCCGGCTGGGCGCTATATAAAGCCCTGAGTCCTGGGCTAAAACGACTCATAGTCGGTTCCCTTTTTTTTTAAATAGATTCCCGGCGCAATACAACTAACGAAAAAAAATATCAAACGGACTCAAAAATCCCCGAAACAAATTTTCACCATCCTCTAATAATATTTAGGACAAAGTGAACATTTTTCCCGGACCTAAATGCAATTTTGGAACAACGCGTATTTTTCCTATGCAAATAAATCCGAAATTAAATCCAGAAAAATACCAAAAGTGATTTTAATATTTTTCCTCCAATATTTCTTTTATTATGGAGAAGTCATATTATCTCCGCTCATTTATTTTATTTAGAAATATTTTTAGGAGAGAAAAATAATTAGAATCACACTGTTCTCGTACCGGTATTCGAGCGAACTCAAATACGAAAACGGTCAAATTCCCAACTCTCTCCGTAGGTCCTTGAGTTGCTTAGAATTTCGAGGAACTCCACGAACAAAATGCAAAAAAAATGCAAATGCAATTATGATCTATGTATAACATTCCAAATTGAAAATTTGGGATGTTACACAACGGTCCACCCACATATCAAATTATCAAAGTTGCGAACACAAATCAAACCAACATGATGATAGTGACTAGATGAAATTCCCCTGTACCCTCAAGAACGGTTTGCTTAAGACAAGGGACAGTTTTGGCCTATCCTTTGCCTTAAAAGGATAGGGCTACCTTGCTGCATACTTGTTACAATTATCGTTACTTGCTCATTACAAATTACCTTGCTATCAAACTACTCGCTACTTATAATTTCAGCACTTGCAGACACTACCTTACTGAAAACTACTTGTCATTTCCTTCTGCTCCTCATTGGGTTCGACACTCTTACTTATCGAAAAGAGCTACAATTGATCCCCTATACTTGTGGGTCATCATACATACTCCAAACACTGATGTACTCCCTCCGTTTCTTTTTAATCTACATATAGACGTATTTTAGAGTGTAGATTCACTCATTTTGCTCCGTATGTAGTCCATATTGAAATGGACGTAGTAGTACGCACTCTCCCTCGCCCCTCGCCCCTCGACCCTTGCCCATGTGGTGGATGTGCAGCAATTCATTCGGTCTCAGAGAGCCAGAACCATATACGGTAGTACCATCATTGCTCGACTTCCCGAAGAGGCAAAGAGCCAAGCGCAAGGTTAATATTTTTGAGATGCCAAGTGCAAGGTTTATAGGAGAACGAGTAGTAGTAGTCAATAGTCGTACTAGTGGTACGTACAATATGGAGGAAGAAAGCAACAAGAATGTAAGTTTTGCATGACAGTCTCTTCTTACAGGACGTGCTAGACCTAGTGGACCTCATTGTTGCAATGGGAGTATCATAGATGGCACGATTGAGAGTGGTGGGCAGCGGGAATAATATTTGCAGCTGCTTAGTCATATACCCCACGAAGAACTCCCATCGAAAGGAATATCCATCATTTACACGTGCTCCTATGTAAAACGAGTAAATGGGACAAAATGAGAAAGAGACAAAGTAAATTAAATCACCAGCCTTAGAATGCTTTGCTTAGTATAAGGGACCATTTTGGCATGTCCTTTGCCTTAAAAGGATTGGACTACCTTGCTGCATACATGTTACAATTATCGTTACTTGCTCATTACAAATTACCTTGCTATCAAACTACTCGCTACTTACAATTTTAGCACTTGCACACACTACCTTACTGAAAACTACTTGTCATTTCCTTCTGCTCCTCGTTGGGTTCGACACTCTTACTTATCGAAAGGAGCTACAATTGATCCCCTATACTTGTGGGTCATCAAGACTATTTTCTGGTGCCGTTGCCGGGGAGTGAAGCGCTTCTAGTAAGTGGAATTTGGTGAGGAAATATTTATATAGTGTGCTAAAATTTAATTTCACTTGTCACTATGGAAAACAATCCTTTGAGGGGTTTGTTCGGGGTATCTTCACCTCGTCCGGAACCACAATTAGCTCCCCTCAACCCGCTGCACCTACTAAAAATATTGAATATGAAATCCCTTTGAGCATGATAGAACAACTACTAGCTAATCCCTATGTAGGAGATGGAACCAAACATCCTGATATGCATTTGATATATGTAGAACAAATTTGTGGATTGTTTAAGCTTGCAGGTCTACCCAGGGATAAAGTTATGAGGAAGGTTTTTCCTTTATCTTTGAGGGAAAAACATTATCATGGTATAGGCTATGCGGTGATATTGGTTCTTGGAACTGGAATCGATTGAAAATGGAGTTCCACCAATTTTTTTATCATATGCATCTAGTTCATTGTGATCGGAACTATATATATAATCTTTGGCCTCGTGAAGGAGAAAGTATCGCTCTAGCTTGGGGGAGGCTTAAGTCAATGTTATATTCATGCCCCAATCATGAGCTCTCAAGGGAATTCATTATCCATAACTTTTATGCTAGGCTTTCTCATAATGATCGATCCATGCTTGATACTTCTTGTGCTGGTTCTTTTATGAAGAAGACTATTGAATTCCGGTGGGATCTTGTGGAAAGAATTAAACGCAACTCTGAAGATTGGGAACTCGACGAAGGTAAAGAGTCAAGTATAAAGCTTAAGTATGATTGTGTTAAATCTTTTATGGATACTGATGCTTTTCAAAAGTTTAGTACTAAATGTGGACTTGACTCTGAGATAGTAGCCTCCTTTTGTGAATCTTTCGCTGCTCATGTTGATCTCCCTAGATGTGGTTTAAATATCACCCACCTATTAAATAAGAAATTAAGGAACCAGTACCCGTTAAAGAATAAACTATAATTTATCATGTTGATCTAGTTGTTCCTTCTGCTTATATCGAGAAACCACCCTTCCATGTTAGGATAAAGGATCACGCTAAAGTTTCAACTGTGGTTAACAAAAGTTATATTAGAACACCTAAACCAGATGAGAAAATTAAAGTAGAGCCTAATATTTCTATGGTAAAGGATCTCGTGGAAGAAAATGTGGATGGGCATGTTATTTGCTTTAATGAAGAGGCTGCTAGAATTGCCAAACCTGATGAAAGGGACAAACATAGACCCGTTGTGGGGGTGCCTGTTATTTCAGTTAAAATAGGAGATCATTGCTATCATGTTATTATCAGTGCTAACATGTCAGAACATGAAGAAGAAAGATTATTGAAAGTTCTAAGGAAGCACCGAGCTGCTATTGGATATACTCTTGATGATTTAAAGGGCATTAGTCCCACTCTATGCCAGCACAAAATTAATATTGAACTTGATGCTAAGCCAGTTTTTGATCACCAACGTCGGTTAAATCCGAAAATGAAAGAAGTGGTAAGAACTGAAATATTAAAGCTTCTGGAAGTAGGTGTAATCTATCCCATAGCTGATAATAGATGGGTAAGTCAAGTTCATTGTGTCCCTAAGAAAGGAGGTATAACTGTCGTTCCTAATGATAAGAATGAACTTATTCCACAAAGAATTGTTACAGGCTATAGAATGGTGATTGATTTCAGAAAATTAAATAAAGCTACTAGAAAAGATCATTACCCTTTGCCTTTTATTGATCAAATGCTCGAAAGATTATCTAAGAACACACACTTTTGCTTCCTTGATGTATATTCTGGCTTTTCACAAATACCTGTTTCTCAACCTGATCGAAAATACCACTTTTACTTGTCCGTTTGGAACTTATGCTTATAGACATATGCCTTTTGGTTTATGTAATGCACCTGCTACCTTTCAAAGATGCATGATGGATATATTCTCTGACTTTTCTGAAAATATTTTTGAGGTTTTCATGGATGACTTTTCTGTTTATGGGACGTCTTTTGATGATTGTTTAAGCAATCTTGAGCGAGTTTTGCAAAGATGTGAACAAACAAATCTCGTCTTGAATTGGGAGAAGTGCCACTTTATGGTTAATGAAGGCATTGTTTTGGGTCATAAAATTTCTGAAAGAGGTATTGAAGTGGACAAGCTAAGGTTGATGCAATTGAGAAAATGCCATGTTCTAAGGACATCAAAGGAATTCGTAGTTTCCTAGGTCATGCTGGTTTCTATAGGAGATTTATCAAATACTTTTCTAAAATTTCTAGGCCTCTTACTAGTCTCTTGCTAAAGTATATTCCTTTTGTTTTTGATGATGATTGTCTCGAAGCCTTTGAAACACTTAAGAAAGCCCTAATATTTGCGCCTATTGTTCAACCACCTGATTGGAATTTGCCTTTTGAAATTGTGTGTGATGATAGTGATTATGATGTTGGTGATGTTCTAGGACAAAGATTTGATAAGAAATTAAATGTTACTCATTATGCTAGTAAAACTCTAGACAGTGCTCAAAGAAATTATGCTACAACTGAAAAAAAATCTTAGCAGTGCTGTTTGCTTGTGATAAATTTAAACCTTATATTGTTGGCTCTAAAGTAACTATTCACACGGACCATACTGCTATTAAATATGTTATGGAAAAGAAAGATGCTAAGCCAAGACTTATTCGTTGGGTTCTCTTGTTGCAAGAATTTGATCTACATATCATTGATAGGAAAGGAGCTGTGAACCCCGTAGCCGATAACTTGTCTAGGCTTGAAAATGTGCTTGATGACCCACTACCAATTGATGATAGTTTTCCCGATGAGCAGTTAGCTGCAATAAATGTTTCTTATAGTACACCTTGGTATGTTGATTATGCTAATTACATTGTTGCTAAATATTTGCCACCTAGCTTTACATATAAATAAAAAAAAATTCTTCTATGATTTAAGACATTACTTTTGGAATGACCCACATCTTTATAAAGAAGGAGTAGATGGTATTATTAGACGTTGTGTACCTGAGCATGAATAGGGACAAATCATATGGAAATGTCACTCCGAGGCTTATGGAGGGCATCAAGCTGGAGATAGAACTGCTCATAAGGTATTGCAATTTGTATTTTATTGGCCTGCCCTCTTCAAGGATGCTCGCAAGTATGTCTCATCTTGTGATGAATGCCAAAGAATTATTAATATCAGTAAGCGTCAAGAAATGCCTATGAATTATTCACTTGTCGTTGAACCATTTGATTTTTGGGGATTTTACTACATGGGACCTTTTCCTTCCTCTAATGGGTATACACATATTTTGGTTGGTGTTGATTATGTTACTAAATGGGTAGAAGCTATTCCAACCAGTAGTGCTGATCACAACACCTCTATTAAAATGCTTAAGGAAGTAATTTCCCAAGGTTTGGAGTCCCTAGATATTTAATGACTGATGGTGGTTCATACTTTATTCATGGTGCTTTCCATAAAATGCTTGCTAAGTATGATGTTAACCATAGAATTGCATCACCTTATCATCCTCAGTCTAGTGGTCAAGTTGAACTTAGCAATAGAGAAATAAAATTAATTTTGCAAAAGACTGTTAATAGGTCCAGGAAGAATTGGTCTTAGAAGTTAGATGATGCACTTTGGGCTTATAGAACAGCATATAAAAATCCCGTGGGTATGTCTCCTTATAAGATGGTCTATGGAAAAGCTTGTCATTTGCCTCTTGAGTTAGAACATAAAGCATATTGGGCGGTTAAATAACTGAACTATGATTTCAAACTTGATGGTGAAAAGAGATCATTTGATATTAGCTCATTAGATGAATGGAGAACCCAAGCTTATGAAAATGCAAAGTTATTCAAAGAAAAATTTAAAAGATGGCATGACAAAAGAATTCAAAAACTTGAGTTTAAAGAATATGTTCTTTCATACAACTCTCGTTTCAGATTTTTGGTAGGGAAGCTCCTCTCGAAATGGGAAGGCACATATGTCATCGAGGAGGTTTACCGGTCTGGTGCCATCAAAATAAATAATTTCGAAGGTACTAACCCGAAGGTAGTCAATGGACAACGAATAAAGCATTATATCTCAGGTACGCCCACTATTGTTGAAAGTAATATTATCCAAACTTTGACATCGGAAGAGCACATAAAAGAGTCCTTCCGGAACACTCCGGAATCGTTAAAATAAGGAAGTACGTGATAAGGTAAGTAAACGGACTCCGAAAAATCCGCAAAAATATTTTCTGTTAGTTTTGGAATATTTTAGAATTTTGAAAATAAAGAAACTTCTAGGAAGCGTCCCCTGGTGAGCACAATAGACCAGGGCGCGCCAGGGGGGCCTGGCGCGCCCAGGTGGATTGTGCCCACCTCGGGTACCTTTCGGACTCCGTTTTTATACAGGTTACTTGTCCTCCAAGATAAAAAAATCTATATATACTTCCCGAACTTGTTAACCACCATATCGCGGAGAAATCCTCTGTTCTCTTTTTCTTGCTGTTTCTGATCAGATTCACCAAGCTAGGCATCATGTCTTCCTACTCCTTCACCCTCATGGAAGAAGATGCTTGGCTGATGAAGATTTCGACGAAGAGGGAGGAGCATACGGACGTCATCGAAGGAGAATTGAGTATCGGGTATGGGCACTCCCCTTGGCTTCCTCCAAGCTTGGGGGAGGTGCCCCGGTAACGTATCATCCCACTATCTTTTTGCTTTTACTTATTTTAGTTCAATCTTTTTGCTTTACATAAAATAAGTTCAGTTCGGTCCTTTCTTTTTCAGAGTTTGCCTAGTGGTCTATCCTTGTCACCATGTGCAAGTTATAAAATAAAGTTTAGATTGAATTTTTGCTTTCTTTACTTTCGTGCTGCAAATAAAGAAAAGAAATAAATCAATAAAATCGTATACTAATCCTATGGTAGGTGATAGCACCACCTAAGGAAAAGTACAAGTAGAGAATTTTGTTAGAGATGGATAAACATAGCATTGGTCAATGATGCAACTCATGAAAGAATTAATAAGGGAAGAGAAGATTCACATATAAATATACTATCCTAGAAGTCTTTTGTGATTGTTACCCCATAAAAATATTGTATGCCAAAATTGTTGACGTTGGACAAGGAAGACAAGTTAATGATTTATGTTTCCTCATATTCACATAGAAGTCATATTGGACAAGGATGACAACTTTTTTTATGATCCTTTAACATGTGGTGCTTGCCTGATATCTTTTCTAGCCAAAAAATTCCTCACTGAGTAGAAATACTACTTATGCATCCAAAAACCCTTAAACCCAAACCTATTTTGAGAGTCCACCATACCTACCTATGGATTGAGTAAGATCCTTCTAGTAAGTTGTCATCGGTGCAAAAATTCAATAAAAATTGCTTCTAAATATGTGAGATCATTTAGTGTAAGAGAAAATTAAGCGTTGTGCAAACTTGGATGACAAAGAATAAAAGCGACAGACTGAATAATAAAAGTTGTCATCTTAAGGGGTAATACAACATGGCGTTCTCTTGCACTAAGGGATTGAACATGCAAACAAATAAGCACATGGCAACCTCTGCTTCCCTCTGCAAAGGGCCTATCTTTTACTATAATGCAAAGAGTCAAAGTTTTCTCTCCTTCCTCTTTTATTTTTATCCTTTTGCAAGCATCATCTGGTGAGGAAAGATCTAGGCACATATGTCCAGTTGAATATGGGTGACATGAGTTATTATTGTTGACATCACCCTTGAGGTGAGTATGTTGGGAGGCGAAACTATAAGCCCCTATCTTTCTATGTGTCCGATTGAAACTTTTTTCTCATGTGTATGCGGTGAGTGTTAGCAATCATAGAATACTATATGATGGTTGAGTATGTGGACTTGCCTAAAGGCTCCGATACACGACCCTTCCTGAAAATATGATGAATTGTAGTTGCAAAAGTTGACTGAAAACATAGTTTGTTGGTTTCTAATAGAGTTTATGCTTTATACTCCAGTTGTGTGATGAACTGTCACTTATTCATGAGAAGTTTATGATACAAGTTCTATGATAAAAGTCTTATGTTTAATTCTGTCGATGTTATAAAAATCAACATGATGCTTCTATGTATGTATTTTCTTTTTATCGACACCTCTCTCTCAAAGCATGTGGACATGTTTTTTTATTTCGGTTTTCGCTTGAGGACAAGCGAGGTCTAAGCTTGGGGGAGTTCATACGTCCATTTTGCATCATGTTTTCTTACTATTATTTACAATGTTTTTGTGCATAATAATGATTTTTGGAATAATTCTAATGCCTTTTCTCTCATAATTTGGAAGGTACACGCCAAAAGGGAGAATTCTGGCAGCTGGAAATCTGGACCTGAAAAAGCTAGGTCAGGCAACCTATTCTGCACAACTCCAAATGAGCTGAAACTCCACGAGGATTTTTTATGGAATATTTAAGAAATATTGGAGTCAACAAACACCAGAGGGGGGCCACCAGGTGGGCACAACTCACCTGGGTGCGCCAGGCCCCCCTGGTGTGCCCTGGTGTATTGTGTCCTCCTCGGCCCACCTCCGGTGCCCATCTTCTGGTATATAAGCGATGTTGACCTAGAAAAATCAAGAAAATAGTTTCGGGATGGAACGCTGCTGTCTCGAGGCGGAACTTGGGCAGGAGCACTTTTTCCCTCCGGCGGAGCGATTCCGCCGGGGGAATTTCCCTCCCTGAGGGGGAAATCATCGTCATCATCATCACCAACTACTCTCCCATCTTGGGGAGGGCAATCTCCATCAACATCTTCAACAACACCATTTCATCTCAAACCCTAGTTCATCTCTTGTATTCTATCTTGTTACCGGAACATTAGATTGTTGCTAGGGGGTGACTAGTGGTGTTGATTACATCTTGTAGTTGATTGCTATATGGTTTATTTGGTGGAAGATTATATGTTCAGGTCCATTATGCATATTAATATCCCTCTGATCTTGAGCATGTCATCACTTGTGAGTACTTACCTTTGTTCTTGAGGTCACGGGAGAAATCATGTTGCAAGTAATCATGTGAATTTGAATGTGTTCGATATTTTGATAGTATGTATGTTGTGACTCCCTTAGTGGTGTCATGTGAACTTCAACTACATGACACTTCACCATGTTTGGGCCTAAGGGAATGCATTGTTGAGTAGTAAATAGATGGTGGGTTGCGAGAGTGACAGAAACTTAAACCCCATTTTATGCACTATTTCGTAAGGGACCGATTGTATCCTAGAGTTTAATGCTATGGTTAGAATTTATTCTTAATAGTTTTCTTGTAGTTGCGGATGCTAGCGGGAGGGTTAATCACAAGTAGGACGTTTGTTCAAGTAAGAACAACACCTAAGCACCGGTCCACCCACATATCAAATTATCAAAGTAGCTAACACAAACCGAACCAACACGATGAAAGTGACTAGATGAAATTTTGTGTACCCTCAAGAACACTTTTCTTATTATAAGGGATCATTTTGGCATGTCCTTTGCCTTAAAAGGATTGGGCTACCCTGCTGCATACTTGTTACTATTATCATTACTTGCTCATTACAAATTACCTTGCTATCAGACTACTCGCTACTTACAATTTCAGCACTTGCAGACACTACCTTACTGAAAACTACTTGTGATTTTCTTCTGCTCCTCATTGGGTTCGATACTCTTACTTATCGAAAAGAGCTACAATTGATCCCCTATACTTGTGGGTCATCATACATACTGCAAACACTGATGTACTCCCTCTGTTTCTTGTTAGTCTACATATAGACGTATTTTGGAGTGTAGATTCACTCATTTTGCTTCGTATGTAGTCCATATTGAAAAGGACGTAGTAGTACACACTCACCCTCGCCCCTCGACCCTCGACCCTCGCCCACGTGGTGGACGTGCAGCAATTCATTCAGTGTCAGAGAGCCAGAACCATATACGGTAGTACCATCATTGCTCGACTTCCCAAAGAGGCGAAGAGCTAAGCGCAAGGTTAATATTTTTGAGATGCCAAGTGCAAGGTTTATAGGAGAACAAGTAGTAGTAGTTAGTAGTCATACTAGTGCTACGTACAGTATGGACGAAGAAGGTAACAATAATGTATGTTCCGCGTGACACTCACTTCTTACAGGACGTGCTAGACCTAGTGGACCTCATTGTTGCAATGGGATTATCATAGATGGCACGATTGAGAGTGGTGGACAGGGGGAATAATATTCGCAGCTGCTTAGTCATAAACCCCACAAAGAAGTCCCATCGAAAGTAATAGCCATCATTTACACGTGCTCGTATGTAAAATGAGTAAATGAGACAAAAAGAGAAAGAGACAAAGTAAATTAAATCACCAGCCTTAGAGCCAGCCCTATTGTATCAGTGAATGATATTTCTACGTCGTGATTGACATGGCTATCTTATTAACCATACTGCGGAGGTAGCAGCAGATTTTTATTTATTTGCGGAGGTAGCATCGGATGGATATTCAATGAGGAGTGAAATGATGGTTTGTTCTTCGGTTAAACATAGAGAAAGGTGGGCCTCGTGATTTGATGGCTCGGTGGTCATTATTACTGCCTATACTCTTTGGCCATATAATAACCGCGTGGTAGAGTAGTTGGCTATACTTTTAATAACCATGCTCGTGGAGAAGAGATGCACGCACCCACACACGTACTAGTAGCACTGTTTGCGCCTTCCCCAACGACAAACGTGACATGGTGGCCATACTTTTAATATCCATCACTCTTCTTTGAATCCGCTTCTCCCTTCAATGCATGCGCTAGTGAGAGGTCGTGTCTGCTCTGCTCGGGCATGAATGCGGCATCGATACTCTGGAGCGGCTCTGACCGTTTCGGGCGGGAAGCGCGCACGGGCAATGGAGGGGCCTTGGGTGGGCCAGGGTGGTCAGGAGCGGGCGTAGCAGCTGTTGTTCACTTTGGAGGGTCGTGTACCACAAGTGAATGATAGTAAGCACGACCGAGAGGCCTACAACGTTAATTCCGAGTTGACTCCTTCGAGCGTTACATTTTCTTCATGTATTATCATTGCCCTAGTATTTTTCTTCACTACGTTAAATAAAGAGTTCCATTTCGTGCACAATTTAAAACGAATTTTATGGAGAGAAAAAGAAAACCACTCCAACTATATACGATGCAGCCTCAACACTTGTTTTCGAGGGTTTGCTCTCTTCACACTCTCTCTCCACTATATATATACACGCTGGAGCCTCAGCGCTTGTAGTTGCTCTATTGACACTCTCACCCTCTCTAGATCTAAACAAGACTGCATTGGTCTCTCTCTCTCTCCCCTCATTGCTGGTCAATGAGCCGGCAGGATCCCGTCCGCCGGGGAAGGGAAGAAGGCTTAACATTGTCTTCGTCGGCGAGGGAGGGATCCACTACCAGCGCGGATGTTCTCTTTCACCCAGCGGCAGTGCGGGAGGGCCTCCAACCTCTTCTTCCTTGTTGTCGTACATAGTGTGGGCAAATCGGCCTCCGGTCGCCCACTGAGCCACAACACGAGAATCTTAAGGTATAATATACTTAATCCTCATGCATTGCTCTAGCTGCATGTGGATTTTTTCCGCTTCTGCACTCGAACTAAGTGTTGGATCAAATAGGAAAGTAATGGGGAAAGTTGTATAACATGAATCTAGGACGTGGTTCAAAGAGGAAAGGAAGGGGGAAAGTAGTACAGACTGGCTATCTAGCACCTATGTTGGTCGAAAAGGGAAAACAATGACAAACGCAGTACGCACATCTGTAACCAGCTGATCTTTCTGTGGGTGGGGGACAAGGCTGTAGAGTTTGAGCAGGACTATATTTGATGCCCTCGCATAGGGAAAGGTGTCTAAAGATAATAAAACTGGGACCAACACAAATATGATCCTTGGTTGTTTGTTCTTGTTGCAACACACTGTGCATCACCCCTTTATACATCGGTAGATGCACATGGTGCTGGTGCATCCACTGTCCCATACAACTCTTTAACTGTTGTTAATCTAATAATGATGCTGCAAAATTGAAGCAATGCCACAGTTAAAAACAAATTACATGCTTAACAAATTTTATTGTTAATATAATCACTTTGTTAATATGAAGCAATGCCACTATTTGAGAAATGCTACTGTCTTGCTTTCTTTCCCATTTAGATAAGTAAGAAGCTTCTTTTTGTGGGCTTCTGTGTCATCCATCGTTATTGACCAGTAAATGTTTTCTTTGCACCTCTGTGTATACAGGGTTGTCTACTTCACCTCATTGCTATTGCGACCTTTTGTTGCACTACACAAAACACTTTTGCTTTAAGAGTGTTTTGTGAAGTTCAACCAAAATGTCACACCGACAATGTTGCTTGATTGCTTAATCTTAGTGGAACTGCACAAGAGGAGATCTGACTTCCTATCCGTGTTGGAAAATTTGATTCAGATTTTCTTCTTGTGAGTTGTTTGAATTCCGCATCATGAGAGGTCAGTAATGGCCTTATTCCACAGGATTGTGCAGTGTGCTTTCATATGTTGTGCTACTTATACGGTAATGTTGCTTGATTTTAGTGAACTGCACAAAAGGAGACCACACTTCCAATCTGTATGTGCACCGTAATATCCCATTGAGGTAAGATAATGATATTTCGCAACTATTGGCCTGTATTTTCCTACTGTCATCGGAAAAGTAATGTTGTTGTTTAGTGCTATACTTTTGCTCCCTAATTGACATGCCAAATCTTACATTGAAGGCGAAGCTTGTCTGTTATTGAACCAAGTGATGAAGGGGAAGAACAGGAGGAGGAAGAACAAAAATAAACTCCCAGTGCTTTAATGAAGCACTGGAACTGTGATGACACAAGTAATGATATAGTTTTGCATCTTAATTTATTGCTATGGCTGGAACAAGCAATTATTTTGCCACTGTGATTTGATGCCACTCTCAATGTAATATGTAATTATCTCTACTTGTGTAAAAAAGGATCTTGTTTGAAGATAGCATATATTTTAGTGGAACTGCACAATAAGATGTTGGAAACATTACACTAATCGAGGACTTTATAGTAAGCATGGCAACCATATTAGATACTAACGGATGGTTCCGGAGAAGTGCTTCATCTGCATGCTCTACACAAAAGCCTCCTAACAAAGGTTGGTACCGGCCCACAGATTTCATCCATATGACTGTGCTTTGTCATCTCTATTGGTGTTGTGGTACTGTTTAATTAGCTACTATCATGAGAAAGTGGTATTGGTTCGCATGTTAATCTAAGGCTGCTAATAAATCGATGCACCGGTTTGCCACGGTTATAGCCATTGATAAAATTAAATAATAATATAGTTCAAGTTGAGCTATTGTGTTTGGTATCATATCATTTCCTATGAGGACAATGAGGATGCATCTCCTTGTGACTATATATTTCATCAGTTGCTCCATTTGTGTAACGGTTATTTTAAATATTTCCTTTCCTTTTTTCGAGCAAACAGGGATGCTAGCATTTAGTTGTTCTCTTGTCTTTGCACAACAGGATTATGCCAGGATGAAGAAGCCCAGTGTATCTTCTCATTAGAAGGAGCAGTTGAAGGATGGTTACATTACTCCGCACAAGACCAAACTAACTTCATCTCAGAAGGACTCATAGATATCCATCTTTTTTGCTGTGATGGGCAAGTACAATGTTGTTCTAGGATTCTTTCTGGTGAGTTCCATTTTTTTTAAATGTGTGCTCTGCATGGACCATGTAGATGCCTGTGTAAACTGGAAATTCTTAATTTAGTTTGCTTTACTAATCACTTTTTTTGTTTATGTAAACAGGGGTGCTCAGCTTGATTTCAATGGGAACTACACAAAATGTTCTGATGGTTCATGCCCATTATAATTCATCATGCATAATACAACAAATATTTCGAATCATTCGTTTCCACCTCCAGCTACAGAATTAGCTACCAGAAAGGAGGTGCCGATATGTTCAAGGCGTTGCAACATATAAAGGCAAAATCATGCAAGCTACGTGTGAATTTGGTTGTTTTGGTGGAACTGCACAAAAAGAACAACTGATTTATTTAGCACGAGGTGCCATGTCAATGTTCGAACTGATCGCAAACCCCGCCCATTCCACAATTGTAGGCATTAGATATTTTGGAATGGGAAAACCTTGTCAAAGTTTGCTCATTGATGTACGCAAAAAGACACGCATTTGATATTTTGGAATGGGACAATCTTGTCAAATTTTGCTCATTGTTGTTAGCAAGAAGGCATGCGTTTGATATTTTCGAATGGGATGCCCTTTGGTGTCAGTAGAATCGATCGATTTTTCTTTATTCTTTAGTTGTGAAGTAAATATTGGCTCAGACATATGAATCGCTGAGATGCATAATCATCGATAGTTTTGAATGTTCTCTATGAATTGGTAGGCCTGTGAGTTTGATTAGAATGTACAGCCACGCTAAAAAGCTGCTCAAACTTTGTACTCCCTCTGTTCCTTTTTACTTCGCATATTAGATTTATTTCAAGTCAAAGTTTGCAAAGTTTGACCAAATATATATTAGAAAATGCCAATATCTACAATACCAACTATATACTATGAAAGTACATTTCATAATGAATCTAAAAATGTTGATTTTACATTGTGAATGTTGATACTTTCTTTGTATAAGATTGGTCAAAGTAGAGATACTTTGACTTCAGACAAAACTTATATGCATACTAAAAAGGACCGGAGGGAGTACGTGTGAAACTACTACAAATGAGGTGATCACCGCGCATCCAAGGAATAATGCTAGTACATATTGTTTTGCATGTTCATCCAATGAAATTGATACAAGAATTCAAACTAATCGAACTAAATTCGTTCATACACGGCCGGATTTTATATAAACATGCCAAATTTCATTATATTTCATACATTCTTCAACTAAAAAGGGGTGCAATGGAGGTATAATTAATTAACGTAATCTATGATCCGGCGCCCATTTCCCATGTCCGGCTGAGCCGAATGGCCGAACAGAAGCTTCTTCTCCAACACAACTCTCCGACTCCACGTCACCGCCAAGAAGCTAATCGGCCATCAATGTTCAACCCGCCAAGCTTGGCTTCAACCTGAGGATAGCAGCGGCGGCCTTACTTGGACCCGAGCGGTGGCGACCTACCGTGTTCTACTCTTCCTTGTTTCCTGTGTGCCACGGCCTCGTTGGCAGCCAGGCGGTGCCTTAACGGAGCCCGTGATGTCTTGTGCCTCGTTGTTGGCGGGGCGGCGCCTCGGCGGAGCAGGGGAAATCCTCCCCCTTGTTGCCAGCAGGGCGGGGCCTTGGTGAAGCCGGTGATATCCTCTGCCTCGTTGTTCGCGAAGCGGAGCCTTGGCGGAGCAGGGCCTCGCCGAAGTCGGCAAAGTACTCCGCCTCGGTGCCGGAGGGGCGGAGCCTCGGTGGAGCCGATGTTGTCCTCTGCCTCATTGTTGGCGGGCCAGGGCCTTGGCGGAGCAGGGCCTCGCCGAAGCCGACGAAGTCCTCCGCCTTAGTGCCAGCGGGACGGGGCCTCGGCGGGGCCGGCATTGTCCTCCGCCTCCTCGTCGGTCTCGCCAAACAGCGCATCACCCGCTTCATCGCCCTCTTTCTAGCCGCCAGCAACCTCCGCCACCCGCACGCGGTACCGCCAGCGCGCGAGGCGGCTCTTGTATGCGGAGCGGTACGACTCGATCAGAGCCTCCTACTCCGCCTGCTCCGCGCTGATCTGCTCCTCTGCCTGCAAGTTCTCCTGGAGGACATGGTGGTTGTAGGCGGCGTCGTCATGCGCCTCCCGAAACTGCTCATCACGCTTCTGCTTCTCCATGCCCATGTATTGGGCACGGGCCTCGTCGATGGTCATGGTACAATGCACCCGTGAGGATGGCACGGAGGAGGGGGTTAGCGCTGGATCGTTGACTACCATGTTCTCCATTGGGACATCGTCGTCCTCCGGCTGCATGCCGGCCAGCTAGTCAGTAGCAATGGCTGCCATCTCTTCTGGTTCATCGTCCGCCGGTCCCGAAGAGCGCTAGAGCGCGAGGAAGCCATCGTGGGAGTGGTGTGGATAGGAGAAAGGGCACGGAGGCGGATGACTGCGGCTATGGCTGGCGTATCAGTTTATATAGCAATGGTGGGCGGCAGAGGGACGGATGGGTGGCGCCGGAGTAGCCGCATCGGCAACCACGTATCATTAATGTGGGCGGCAGACAGACGAACGAACGTCAGTTGTGTCATTTGAACACGGAGAAATCGTCTGCACCGGGAAGCGGCGCGGGCAGTGTTGGCCATTTCGAGCGGAAAGCGCGTGCTGGCGAGGAACGTGGTCTGGGTGGGCCAGGGTAGCCATACTCGTGCTTGGCAGCGGTCCGGTCCAGCAGCCAGACATGCTGGTTCGCCAGCGAGCTCGCCGAGCTGAGCGACGACAATTAGATGATGGACATGGCTTCCGGCCACGAGCCGGCGCCACCACCCAAGCCGGTTCACGCCGTGTTCACTATAGAGCAGGTGCGGTCGCACTTCAACGCCCTAATGGCGGAAGAGCTACCAGTGCAGTAGGAGCTGTGCTGCAACCTCCGTCTCCTCAACGAGCACCGGCTCACGAAAGGACAAATCACCGGCGAACAAGCGAACGACAATGCCATGGCGGACATGTGGCCCTATGATACTCGCTTACTGAATGAGCAGTGGGCGCTAAATCAGACCATCTGTACGACCCGCGAGGCCCTCTCCGTCGTCCTTCGAGTTGTTGCGCTTATCGTGGCGTCGCCGTCTCGCGTTGTCAACATGGTCAACGAATATGAGAAATCAGGAGATGACTTTAATTGGAGAGTATGAAAGTGGGGACCCACCAGGGCCATAGTCGCATGTACGCAAGTGCCCCCTTATTATATACATATATAT
>LR738711.1:626191471-626374329 GCA_902687465.1 Secale cereale
TATATATATTATTTTTTTCCTCCTGATTTCCTAACATCACAGACCAACAACATTCTCAACCTATATAGTCAATAAATGAGAGAATTGCACAAAGAGCGGCCGACAGCTGGGACAGGGTAGCTCGAGCAGTATTTGTGTTTTTGTGGTGTTTGCAGAGTTTTTATTAAGCGATGTTTTTGTTGTTGTTCAGGTGAGCAGGGTATCAACTGGATGGGCTATGGCTCGTTTAGCCCAGACTATTATTTTATGTCGACCAAATATCTAGCTCAAAAATTAAAAAAATAGGAATACCCAGCCTAGGTCAACTTATTATTTTCCGCCCCGCTGGGCTGCAAATCTTTCCTAAGAGGGATGCATTAGACTTAACAAGAAAATGGGCTTTAAGAAATAATAAATGGGACGTAATTTTAAAATCTGGGCTGTAACTATAAAAAAAATGCACCAAACACGTAATTAGTTAAAATATATATTAGTTTCGGATTTTGAAAATTTTAATATCATTACTTGTTGCGCGCGTAACATTTCGTTGGATTTTACGTAATACAACTTTATTTTGAGATTATATTTAAGCTGACTACAAATTCTGGGATAAAAATATTTCGGATCCGATCAAAATGTGGGAAAATAAATAAATTCTATTTTGAGCGGTTGGTTGAAATTATTAATCGTTATCCTAGCTAGAAAATAGGCAGTAATTTTAACAAACTGTAGATGGGTTGTAGTAAATTCCATTAGAATTCAAAAATGGGATGTACATTCTTTTAAATAGCAAATGGGCTATATGTTCTTTGCCACACACTTGTGGGCCTACTAAGTTGATGCGTACGCAAGGCTTTGTCAACTTATAGTCAACACATGGTTCTAGCAGCAGTGGTCGTTGGATGTCCATCCAACGTATGTCGTGCTTCTTCTTCAATCTCGGATATTCTTGCTTCAGCCGCCCAAACCATCGACGGCGATACTGCCTGCTACCACCTCCGGTGGCCGGCTGTACTGCCGCGCACGACTCACCGACCCACCCTACTCTCATCGCCGTCCGGGCCATTCCTCTACTCACCAACACATCTTGTTATTCTCCGGCGACGACAGCCTCACATCGCAACCGAACTAGTGAACCCTCATACTCTCCGCCGCGTGGGCATCCACCTGCCTTGTCTTCCCTGGCTCCACGTCGTTCCCTTCCTAGGCCTTGCCTCGTCCACCGCCTGGGTTCTGTCCGCGCGGCATGGTCAACATGGTCAACGAACGACAGCCATCGGAAGAGGACTCTACGCAATGAGGCTAACAGATGGACCCACCAGCTACATCTTCACACGCAAGGAAGTGCGTCCATAATACGGGCAAAAATGATTCTTCCCCCTGATAGATGGGATCGACCTGCTATATCTTCGCATGCAAGGAAGTGTGTCATTATTCTTCCTGACAGCTGAGACCCACCTAGTCGAAGCATACGTAGCGTTTTCTATCCAGTCGTGAATGTGTACTTACATATTGGTCGATCGGTCTCTTTGCAATGATGAGCCGTGTCCGAGCAAGCAACGGTATGTGTAGTAGTAGAGCCCCTGATGTAGCAGCTCGGGCAGTCCAGTCTAAACCGTGTACACGTACGTACAGCTAGATGGCCAAAAAATACGGCCATGTACGTACATACGGGCGGGGTCTCGAACGCCTAGCTACTCGCGCATACGTACGGCCAGGGCACGTGTACATGGAGGCAACAGACAGCAGCAACGACGTCCTGGTCATCGATAGCCAACCGGCTGGGTCAGAACGGAGAAACAACGTCATGTTCATCGAGAGAGAAGCCACTGGAACGCGTCGTATTCAACGGGAGCCAACAGCTTGGACGGAACAACCGGAACGGGGTCTGGCGTACCGCAAAATGGAGGAAAACGGCCTTTTGTTCGACTGCGTACGGTCGAAACGGGGTCATGTTCATCAGGAAGGGTCTAGCGTACCGCAGAATGGAGGAAACAGACTTGTGTTTGAGCTCATACGGTCGAAACGGGGTGTTGTTGATCGGGAGGGGTGTGGCGTACCCCAAAACAGAGGAAATGGACTTGTGTTGGAGTGCCTACGATCGAAACGGGGGTCGTGTTCATCAAGAGGGGTGCGGCGTACCGCAAAACGGGACTCCACGGGCTACTGTTCATCCATCATCTGCTGCCTCGCTCCAGCCTCCACGGACTACTGTTCATCCACCGTTGACATCCACCAATCTCCACGTGCTACTGTTCATCCACCGTCGACTTCCTCCAGCCTCCACCAGCTACTGTTCACCATAGGGTCCCGTTCATCCAGCCTCCACTGGCTACTGTTCAACCAGCCCGCCACACGGGGTCCTGTTCAACCAGCCTTCCACGCGGTCATGTTCATCCACCCCCAACCGGCTCGTGTGTGTGGCGGCCTCCTCTAAATTGGGGTCATGTTCATCCAGCAGCAATGACCTCTACTACCACGGGGTCCTGTTCATCCAACCCCCACCGGGAACTGCTCATCCAACCCCCAACAACGGTCACTGTTTATCAAGAGGCAGCAGCAGGTTCGATCAGTTTCAGTTAGCAATAGTAGCGAAGGAATCACTCGGGTCCAGTTAATAGCCAAGGATCGATCGCTCGGGTTGAGTAATGTAGCTAGTGCAATCACTTGGGTTCAGTAAGCGAACGCCTTGCTAGGATTCAGTTAGAGCCCCCAACTCCTCGCACACACGCATGTACATGAGAGAAACGCGCAAACCACAGTGCATTGCTCGGCCCCGACAACCCACCTTAACCGGGAACTCCTCGATATTTTCCTCGCCCTCGCCTCTGCCATGATTTTTTCCGTCATGGACGGCCCAAAGAATGTTATGTAGCTGCATCTCCAGCCCGCCCAGGACGAAAAACTCATTTTCTGTCATGATTTTTTGTCAGAGAAGTAGGAGCCCACCACATCTATGATGATACGTGTTTTTGTCACAATTATCGTCATAGAAGTGTCATAAGCATGACAGGAAAAAAATCGTTTGGGCCAAAATTTTACGGATGTTTTTTTGTGTAGTGCTCCTTTGGAGCACCAAGAAGTTATGCCCATTCTGTGATGGTTGACTGGTATTTGGATCCCTCGGTCATCGACACAAATCTGCCATCTGGATAAAATGTGCTATACAGTAGAATTTTATGATCATCTCATCATTCCACTTGGTGAGCTTCTTTCCAACAAATGGATCAACTCCTGCAAATCTGAAGCTCTCATGAACATGGGGAGAGTAATCCTCATTATCATCAATGTACTTCTAATCCACCCACTTCATGTTCACTGACTATGGGTTCTTGCCAAGCAGAACAGTCTCATAGAAACCTTGTAGCTATATGCTGTAAAATCGAAATATTGGGCGATGGCAAAATAAGATTAGTCACTTGAGGCAGTTCCTCGGGCGGTGGGCTAAAAATGTAGGTGGTATTTATAAGGTGGAAAAGGACAGGCTTATACACCTTATAAATGAGCTTGATCTCAAGGCCGAATCTACCTTATTAGATGCAGATGATCGGGCATCTAAGATGGAGGCGGGGCAGAGATTGCGAGAGCTTCTTGGAGAAGAAGAGATGAAATGGGCACTTAGAGCTAAAGTGTGGAAGATCATCCAAGGGCACGACTGTTAAATTGTGATCCAAATTATACCGTGTTGGACTAGACGTGGTACAACAGGTGTGGGCCTTTCCGTTGACGTCGACGCGTACGAGTACAACTCGTTTACTAGTCCTCCAAGGACTCTTATGTATTGCCCTCAATATATACCCCATGTAGTCGCACCTAAGACGGTCGGTCGTCTCGTGCTTGTAATACTCCTCCTCATAGTGATTGCTCCTTCGTGCATCCGTGGTTTTCTCCCGCAAGGGTTTCCACGTTAAATCCGTGTCTCTTGTGTCTCGTTTATTCTCGTTATTATCTAACAAGTGGTATACAGAGCTGAGGTTTCAGATACGAGATTGAGACGATGGATATTAGGACTGGAACTCCGTTCCGCCGCCGCCGCACACACGATCTACCAGATCGCTTTTTCCGCCGAGTTGCTGCTCGCTTCAATCCCCGAAGGGATCACACGTGACGTAGCCGCCGCTACTTACTACTCACGCATTTTTGATGATCATTGTTGATTGCTGCTGCCTGAAGGATCAAGTCCCGAGGTACAATCGATTTGTCTGCTTCAAGTCAAGACTACCAAGCTGCTGCTGCTCCTCCTCGCATGAGATTGCAAGCGTACAGTACTGCTAGTACTAATACTACGTGACACTAGTACTAGTTCATTAGTACTTGCTACATCCACACAAACAACTACTAGGTGCTATTTACTCTTTTTTGTTTCATCTGCATGTTAAATTCTTTCAAGAATTTTTCTATCGGCTTGCACTACTTGTGTACACAGATTTATTTGACTCATGGCATCCATGAAGTACGATCTTCTGCTGCTGGACCGTGACACAAGGTTTACCCTATGGCAAGTCAAGATGCGGGCGTTATTGGCACAGTCCGACTATGATGAAGCACTGGATAGTTTTGGGAAACAAAGGATTCAGGATTGGACTGATGATGAGAAAAGAAGGGATCGTAAGGCTTTGTCACAAATTCAACTCCATTTGCATAATAATATTTTGCAGGAAGTTTTGAGCGAGAAAACCGCCGCCGCTCTATGGTTAAAGCTGGAAGGGCTTTGCATGACAAAAGATCTTACCAGCAAGATGCATCTGAAGCAAAAATTATTCCTGCACAGGTTACCCGAAGGAGGTAATGTTTTGAATCATATTTCAGAATTTAAAGAGATCATATCCGATCTAGCTGCAATGGAGGTTAAGTATGAAGAGGAAGATACTGCTTTAATGTTACTTTGTTCACTGCCAAGTTATTATACCAATTTTAGAGACACCATAGTATATAGTCGTGATACTCTCACACTTAATGAAGTTTATGAAGCTTTGAACTCTAAGGAGAAGATGAAATTAGTGGTTCCTCATGATGGTTCGAGTTCATCCCAAGCCGAGGGGTTATCTGTTCGTGGCAGGACAAAGGAGAAGAACTCCAATAATGGAAATAGAGGCAAAAGTAAGAACGGCCACAGGGGCCGGTCACAATCCAGAGACAAGAAGTATTGCAGAAACTGCAAGAGAGACGGGCATGACATCTCCGAGTGTTTCAAGTTGCAGAACAAAGAAAAGAGAAAAGGTAACAAACAAGGTGAAAATTCTGCTAACGTTGCTCGTGATGATAGTTCTGGTGATGCTCTTGTCGTTACTGCTGGATGTGCTGAGACCAATGATGAGTGGGTACTTGACGCTGCATGTACTTTTCATATGTGCCCGCATAGAGATTGGTTTACTACTTTTGATTCCACTACTGCTGGTGGTTCCGTTTTGGGTTTTGATAATTCACCATGCAAGATTGAAGGCATAGGTTCCGTTCGAATCAAGATGTTTGATGACACAATCAGAACTTTGACAGATGTTCGGTATATTCCGAAGATGAAGAGAAATCTTATCTCTGTGAGTGCCCTTGATGCAAAGGGGTACAAGTATTCAGGTGGAGATAGTGTTTTGAAGGTCACCCGAGGTTCCCTTATTGTGATGAAAGGTGACTTAAGTTCGACCAATGGTCTTTATTACCTTCGAGGTTCTACCGTTTCAGGTAACGCTACTCCAGTTATTTCAAAGAATTCTGATTGTGATGCTGCTAACCTTTGGCATATGCGTCTTGGACATATGAGTGAACTTGGTTTGGCAGAGTTAAATAAGAGAGGTCTTCTTAAAGGATATGAAACTAGAAAATTGAAATTTTGTGAGCATTGTATCTTTGGCAAGCACAAGAGGGTGAAGTTCAATACTTCGACTCATACAACTGAAGGTATTCTTGATTATGTGCATTCTGATTTATGGGGACCATCTCGCAAGAAGTCACTAGGTGGTGCTAGTTACATGCTGACCATAATTGATGATTATTCAAGAAAAGTTTGGCCTTATTTCTTGAAGCATAAATGGCAAGCATTCTCAGCATTTAAGGAGTGGAAGATTATGATTGAAAGACAAACTGAAAGGAAGGTAAAAATACTTTGCACTGATAATGGTATGGAATTCTGTTCTAAGCAATTTAAGAATTATTGCAAGTCTGAAGGCATTGTCAGACACTACACCGTTCCTTATACTCCTCAACAAAACGGTGTTGCTGAGCGTATGAACAGGACCATTATTTCCAGAGCCCGTTGCATGTTGTCTAATGCAGGTTTGCATAAGCGTTTTTGGGCTGAGGCCGCTTCCACTGCTTGTTATCTCATTAACCGTTCACCATCTATTGCTCTTAATAAGAAAACTCCAATTGAGGTATGGTCTGGTTTACCTGCTGATTATTCACAGTTGAGAGTTTTTGGTTGCACTGCTTATGCTCATGTTGATAATGGAAAATTGGAGCATAGGGCTGTTAAGTGCATCTTTCTTGGTTATAAGTCTGGTGTTAAAGGTTTTAAATTATGGAATCCTGAAACCCAGAAGGTTGTTATTAGCATAAACGTTGTCTTTAATGAATCTGCTATGTTACATGATGTTCCATCTACTAATGTTCCTGTTGAGAGTGAACAGCAGGCTACTCTTCAGCATCCTATTGTTCAGGTGGAGCATGTTATTGATTCAGATGATACATCCGGTAATGAGAATGTTGATGCAGATGATGATCCCGTCGTTGATGATGAATATGTCACTCCCACTCCAAATCAGCCTATTGTTCCACCCGGTTGGAATCTTGCACGTGACAGAGTTAGGCGGGGAATTGATAAACCGAAAAGGTTAATTGAAGAGTGCAATATTGTTTCTTTTGCTTTATCTGTTGCAGAGGAAATTGAAGGTAATGCTGAGCCTTCTTCATATTCCGAGGCTATTCTTTCTGGTGATAGTAATAAGTGGATGACCGCTATGCATGATGAGATGGAATCACTTGAAAAGAATGGCACTTGGGATTTAATAAAATTACCGAGAGAGAAGAAACCTATTCGTTGCAAGTGGGTTTTCAAGAGGAAAGAAGGTGTTTCTCCTAATGATGAGACAAGATATAAAGCAAGGTTAGTTGCTAAAGGTTATAGCCAGATTCCAGGTATTGACTATAACGAAGTCTTTTCTCCTGTTGTGAAGCATAGCTCTATTCGCACTTTACTTAGTATTGTTGCCATGCATGATTTTGAGCTTGAACAATTGGATGTTAAAACTGCATTCTTACATGGAGAATTAGAAGAGGATATTTATATGGAACAACCTGAAGGGTTTGTTATTCCTGGAAAAGAAAAGCTTGTCTGCAAGTTAAAGAAATCTCTTTATGGATTGAAGCAATCCCCTAGACAGTGGTACAAGAGATTTGACACCTTTATGCTCTCTCGAGGTTTCAAAAGGTCTAATTATGATAGTTGTGTTTATTTGAAAACTGTCAAAGGTTTAACTATTTATTTGCTCCTTTATGTTGATGATATGCTAATTGTTGCAAAGAGTATGTCAGATATTAATGAACTAAAGAAGCAATTGAGTAATGAATTTGAGATGAAGGATTTGGGTGCAGCAAAGAAAATTCTTGGCATGGAAATATCCACAGATAGACCAGCTGGAAAAGTATATCTAAGTCTGAAGGGATATATTGACAAAGTTCTTCGTCGTTTTAATATGCATAATGCCAAGCCAGTAAGTACTCCGTTAGCTGCACACTTCAAATTATCATCAGCTTTATGTCCTAAGTCAGATGCAGATATTGAGTACATGTCTAGAGTTCCCTATTCGAGTGCAGTTGGTTCACTTATGTATGCCATGGTTTGTTCCCGTCCGGATTTATCATATGCATTGAGTGTTGTCAGTAGATACATGGCTAATCCTGGAAAAGAGCATTGGAAAGCAGTTCAGTGGATTTTCAGATACCTGTGAGGTACTTCTAATGCTTATTTACAGTTTGGGAAAACTGGAGATGGACTTGTTGGTTTTGTTGATTCTAATTTTGCTGGTGATTTGGATAAGAGAAGATCGCTCACAGGTTATGTTTTCACCATTTGTGGTTGTGCTGTGAGTTGGAGAGCAACTTTGCAGTCTATTGTGGCTTGTTCCACTACTGATGCCGAGTATATGGCTATTTCCGAGGCATGCAAAGAAGCTATCTGGTTGAGAGGTTTATACACTGAGCTTTGTGGAGATTCATCTTGTCCTACCGTATTTAGTGACAGTCAAAGTGCTATATATCTTACAAAGAATCCAATGTATCATGAGAGAACGAAGCACATTGATGTCAGATTTCACTATATTCGAGATGTTGTTGCTGAAGGTGATTTGAAGGTATGCAAGATAAGTACTCATGATAATCCTGCTGATATGATGACAAAGCCAGTTCCGACCAATAAGTTTGAGCTTTGCTCAGGCTTAGTTGGTATTTCTCACTAGTCCTATGGACTTTGACGCACAAGGTGTTTATGCTGATTTGGATGGAGTTATTCACTTTCTTCGACTACTGGAGGGAATTTGGATCAAGGTGGAGATTGTTAAATTGTGATCCAAATTATACCGTGTTGGACTAGACGTGGTACAACAGGTGTGGGCCTTTCCGTTGACGTCGACGCGTACGAATACAACTCGTTTACTTGTCCTCCAAGGACTCTTATGTATTGCCCTCAATATATACCCCATGTAGTCGCACCTAAGACGGTCGGTCGTCTCGTGCTTGTAATACTCCTCCTCATAGTGATTGCGCCTTCGTGCGTCCGTGGTTTTCTCCCGTAAGGGTTTCCACGTTAAATCCGTGTCTCTTGTGTCTCGTTTATTCTCGTTATTATCGAAGACGGAGGCCGGGCAGAGATTGCGAGAGCTTCTTGGAGAAGAAGAGATGAAATGGGCACTTAGAGCTAAAGTGTGGAAGATCATCCAAGGGCACGACAATACCCAGTTTTTCCATATGATTGCAAATGGAAAACACAGAAAGAATAATAAAATCAGCTTGAGCAGGAAGAGGGTACTATTGTAGGATACGAGAACCTAAAAATGTATATCTCTAATTACTATAAACAATTGTTTGGGGCTCCTGAAGACAATTTGTGTCTATGGACAAGCACGTGGTCGGGGATATTCCTCAGCTCAGGACAGATGAGAATAAGATTTTCTCAACACCATTCACAGAGAAAGAGGTGTCTGAAGCAATATCACAGATGAAGAATAATAAGGTGCCTAGCCCGAATGGCTTCCCAGCAGAATTTTAACATAAATGCTGGCATATTATTAAAGGTGATCTAGTACAGATGTTTTTTTTACTAAAGTAGGGACAGACCGACTAACGCGGATTGCACATAGTGTGGTGCCACCAACTCAGACGGCTTTGCAGACTAAGGCATAGCCTAGTGGTGGGAAGGGGCTGATGCCTTCCCACCCACCCAGGTTCTAGGCACGGTACTTGCAAGTTGGGTTTGTTGCACCAATTATACTATAGGGAGTTCCCTTACAGTCTTTCAGTCAAAAAAAACCAGACGACTTTCATGTCGGATAGAAACATACTTGAGGGTGTGGTTGTCCTGCGTGAAACATTTCACGAGATCCACTCGAGGAAACTCGATGGGGTGGTCCGAGATCCACTCGAGGAAACTCGATGGAGTGGTCTTCAAAGTGGATTTTGAGAAAGCGTATGATAAAGTTAAATGCTTGTTCTAGAGCAGGCTTTACGTATGAAGGGATTCGGCGATTTCTGGAGGAAGCGGGTCAATTCATTTGTACAAAAAGGCAGTGTCGGTATTAAAGTGAATGATAACATAGGTCACTACTTTCAGACGCGCAAGGGTCTAAGACAGGGGGATATGATGTCTCCTATCTTGTTCAACATAGTAGAGGATATGTTGGCAATTCTGATAGGAAGAGCTAGTACCATATCTAGTAGATGGTGGGGTGTTCATACTACAATACGCTGATGATACCATCATTTTCATGGAACATGATTTGGCAAAGGCCAGAAATATGAAGCTTGTGCTATGCCTATACGAACAGTTGTCGGGATTGAAGATTAATTTTAGCAAATTTGAATATATTTTTTTGTTTTGGGAGAGCCAAATATGAACAAGATGCTTATAAACAACTGTTCAGATGTGAACTGGGTACCCTATCATTCAGTTATCTCGGCATAACAATTCACATCACAAGATATCTAATAAGGCGTGGAAGTGTATTGAACATCGATTTGAAAAGAAACTAAGCTGCTGGAAGGGCAAGCTTATGTCATACGGAGGTCGACTAATACTAATAAACACAATGCTCACGCCTCACAAGTATGTCGATGTTCCTGCTGTCATTCTTTCAGGTACCTATAGGGTACACAAAAGACTGGATTTCTATCGATCATCACTCTTTTGGCAGAGTGTTGAAATAAAGAGGAAGTATAGGCTTACTAATGGGACATCATTTGTAGGCCGAAGGACCAGAGTGGTCTTGGGATTGAGAACTTAGAGGTAAAGAACATATGTCTGCTCGCTAAATGGTTGTACAGGCTCTCGGTGGAGATCAAAGGCACATGGGTACAAATTTTACGTAATAAGTACTTACAATATAAGACCTTGGCCTAGGTTACCATTATGAGAGGATACGTGGTTAGGGAAGACACATTTAGCCACACAGTATCCATCTCCCTATGACATTGTACAGCGTAAGGAGGCTAACGTTGCCACTGTTACAAACCCTCTAAATATTCAATCCCGGAGATCTTTGGTAGCAGACCGATGGGAAGCATGGCTACATCTGATGAGAAGATTGATGGATGTGAACCTCTGTGATAGTATTCACTTGAAATTAACTATGAATGGCATTTTCTCAGTGAAATATATGTATTTGGACCTAATTGATTCTGGTTTGATTCCAAAATTGATTCATATTTGGAAGATTAAAGTTCCGTTAAGAATCACGAATTTTCGGTAACTTTTCTTAATAAAAGGGCTGCATACATCACCTGATGCAGAGGCCGTGGATAATCATTTTTTCTTAAAAAACAGACTATAATATTTTGTGTGTTCGCTCGTGCGTATGTGTGGGCGTGTGCATGTGCGTGTGTATGTGTGTGTTTTCTGTAAAAGTAGTCGTAAAATTATTTAATAAACTAGTGGGTGCATCGGATGACTACTGATCTATCTGCACATATGACCATGGTTGAGGAAATCTTACTGAAATCTTGTCAGACTTGTATTACTCACATTAGTGGCAACCAAAACTCTATTAAGCCAATTCTTAGCCAGCTGTGCTAGATATGGTGGGCGTATAACAGTTTGGTTATTTCATGGTCCTGTCGATGTTGAGGACAAATGCAATCGCTGATTGTAAACATTTTGGTTGAGTAATATAAGTTCTTTTTCGCAAAAAAAAAACAACAACAAAAAAAAACACTTTTTGCACAATGAAACCTAGGTTGGTGCATAAAGAATACACAACATACTTAATTAGTTGCATACGTTCATGGAGCTTGTGGAAGGCATTTGAGTAATAACTGTACTTATGCTACAGATTATACAACTACCTTACGTAGTTACGTATATATCATTACTTTTGAGGTTGCTGGCCAAAAATATTATGGAAGTAATGAGTACAATATGAAAGGAAATCTGAAATTTTTCTATATTCAAGACTCATCTTTACCGCAGAAAGAGGAAAAGGAAGTTGAACAAATCATGGCACTGCCATTTTGGATACAAGTGTATCAAGTCAACTTAACATTCAGTAGTACCGCATAATCCCAAAACATTGCTAGAAAACTGAATACGCCCAAATCGATGCCTGAGTTTTAAGCGCGAAATATTTATAACTCAAAGAGAGTGGTTTTTCTGCACTCCACCACACTACACCCCTGCTACACCCATCAAGAAACCATAGCAAAATATTTCAAAAAATTCTAAACCTTTGTGAGAATGATTATGAATAAATGTTATAGGTGTTTGCAAAGTACGATGGTCAAATAACATTCGAGTAGCTCTGTATGAAAAAAATTTACACAAAATTACTCAAAATGTATGTGCACTGTTTGGGCAGATTTTGTAATTTTGTCCTTTTTGTACAGGGTCCTCGAATATTATTTCACCGCCAAACTTTGCAAGCACCCTTAAAATTTGTTCATAATCGTTCCCACAAAGTTTCAGGACTTTTTTAAATGTGTTCCTATATTTTCTTGCAGGCGTGTAGGCGGGGTCGTAGTGTGGTGGGGGTGCAGCCACTACTTTCTCATAGAGCGAACGTAAAATACTCAAGCTAATCATTTGGGAACACTCGGGCATTTAAGAGCTATAGTGCTATTTTTTTTTTCAAAACTTATTTTTCTAGATGTTTTGGTTAACATGCACTGCCTGGATTACCCTTTGACTTTTCATCGGTCAAAAGTATACAATAATGATGGAGCAGAAATGGCAGCAAAGAAGCATGTAATATTGATCAAGCTATTTTAGGGCGGCTATTGGAGCAGTTGTGCCCTATTTCGTGACCTATTATAGGACTGTTGTTGAAGACGGTGTTTGCTCGTGCCAAAAAATAAATGCGTTTGTGTGCCCTAAATATTTGCTCCATTCTGTTTTTGTGCCAAAAAATAGGGCTGCTATTGGAGATGCTCTTAGCTGACTAAAAGAGCAGCAACATATCTCTATTATTAATTAAAGAGGATTGGTATGTTTGTTTTACTTTTTTCCCATGGATTTTTCCTCCCCACACCCCTTTTCCATGTTTGGTTTTCTGTTAATTTTTTGGCAACTCAACCGACGCCGCACAAAATGAAAATGAATGTAAATTGAGTAACTCCAAACAATCTAAACTAAATTTGTACCACATGTTGTATTAATTCAATCAAATCATATCAAAATCTCAACTAAATCAAAAGTTTCCTTGCCTTTCCCTACCCATACTTAAATTAAATCAAATCAAATCTTACCAAATCAACAACTAAGTCAAAAAATTCACTGCCTTCCCCTACCCGGCCCCATACTCAAATCAAATTAAATTTTACCAAAAACTATAATATAGTGGGTGTAAGGTATACGTTGGACAAGATTGATGTTGAACCACTATGCATGTATGCCCTCGTTGCAACGCACGGATCATTATCTAGTACATATATAATCCCAGTGTTGTCCCAACGCCTTATAAGTTAAGCGGGGTCTCACACCCATTGTTGCATGCGACGCTTATTCTCATCTGTATAATAGCCATGAATATATCCAATGATCGATGCATCTACATTCACTAAAAGAATGATTAGCTTATGAGTTTTCCAGGGCGCTCAATTTTCATCTTTTTTCCAGGAGCTACATATTCAAGTGTTAGGCATGCAGAAATGATCGAGTGCAGCATATGGCTAGCTATATGCAAATCGTAGCATGAACACCCATATAACTGAGTGCATAAATAAGCTCAAAAGAATGGCATCCATCATATGTAGAATCTTACTATGCTGCTAGCTAGCAAGTTGGATAATAAAACATTGAGATTACAAAGTGAACGTATCTTCCAGAAAGAAAGAAAAACAGTGGTTAGATATATAGTAGCCTGCTCTGCTGAGAGAAGATTTGTGAAAGAAAAAGAATTCTGAAATTGGATATAGCATGTTGACTCTTCCCAGATGCAAATTAAACAAAGTGAAGCGAGCATCAAAAGTTTATGTCAACACAGTATATAGGAGCATGAAATTGGATAGCCTGTTGACTCCTCCCAGATGAAAATGAAACAAGTGAAGCTAGCACCAAAAGTCAATGTCAACATTGTATATAGGAGCATGAAATGATCGGCAGAGCAACAACAAATACATGAACAGTAAGGTAGTGATGTGCTGAACAAGATATCCGTTTTATTGCAGTAACAAGTCGATCAAAAACACAAGGGTACTTTCAATATCTATACGAGTAGGTAACTAAGCATAGCTAAATCAAAGCATATTTAGCCAGCACGGTGGGTTAATTAAGCGGCACGAACTCTACTTCCCGGTTACAAAAAGCACACCTCACTGCCTCATATACTAGGGGGGATACATTCATAAGTAGCTGTATAAACAGACGCATGTACGTACCTACGTACTTGACATCATATAGGATACACAGCAGCAGCGATCAGTTCGCAGTATATACTAGCTCTTGGCGGGCAGGTTCCAGATTCGTTTCGCCGGCGACCAGGTACGAACGTACGTACACTTCAGGCGGCAGGCGCGCAGTCATAGTCGTCATCGTCGTCGTCGCCGTCCGTCTCGGCTTTCCTATGCCTCCCGCCGCACGGGGCGTCGCACGGCGCGGCGTAAACGGCGTAGGTGGCAATGCCGCCGTCTTGGACGATATGGCTCATGACCTTCGACGCCGGCGCCATGAGAAGCTTAGCTTGAGTATGCAGGCAAATCACAAGCTTGAAGTGTAGGCGCAAGCAGTTTCTGCAAGCTTAAGCTAGCTAGCTGGTACTGGCAGTGGTGATGGGTGGTGGTGGTGGCGCTAATGCTAGCTGTGTTGGTGTCTGATATCTGCAGAGTATAGCCGCGTGTGGTGTGGGTTTTATAGGACGGCAGGAGGTGGGGAAATGTGGCGGCACGCGGCGGGAAGCGCTGAGAGCGTGCACCGGTCATGCCGCTGCGTGCATGGCTACGGCGCGGCACGGGCGCGGCGCGGCACACTCAGCAGCCGGGGAGTCTCGCCGACACCACCATGCCGCTGACAGGTGAGCGCCCGCGGCCTGCGCGGTCTACATGCCAGTGGGTGCCGCGGCTGCGGCACCGGGTGCCCCGGGCCGGCCGACGTGGAGCTGGGAATCGCGAGGAGGAGGATGCATGGAGAGGCCTCCGGGACAACCTGGCACTGGCAGGCAGAGGAGGAAAAAGTTAGCATCGTCGACAGAGATCAGTAGACTAGTGCAGGCCGGGGGTCTTTATCAATGGCATCTCGGGTGATATTTCGCGCTTTATCACAATTCGGTGCGGATATATATTCTGTCGCCTGCATGCGTTGCGTCTGCTTCTTCCTCCGGCCATCAATGTTAATCTGCGCCGCCTCACGAGCGGTATAAACAAAGACGATTAGGTAGATTGATCATGGCTGATCTGCTGTTGCCGAAAACGGCAGTACCGCACGTGGTGCTGATTATCAATACGATGGTCAGGGTCTTGATTTGGAATTGTACTTCTATCAAACACTGTTTGTTTATATCATGACATGGACACGTGCAATAAGGTGTGTAATTTACTTACTTTATATCTTTTTCGGGTTGTATTTATATATTTGTCGAACTCATACACTTGGGCTCCATTTAGGTACGGTTTGATTAATGCACCGAGGGTTTGTTTGGTTCATATACTAAAGTTTATAAACATATATTTGTCGCATTTTTCTCATTTGTGACTAGGTGTGGTTGGAAAACGAACTCTCGAAACAGGCTTTCTCCCCGCTTTATATATAATGCAAGAACCGAACAAAGTACACGGCCAAACGATACAAGGTGTAGAGGTAGCCATCTTACAAAACATATCCCAAGATAGTCGGATCATGAAGGACGCACGCAACTGCGCTACCTAGGAGAACATGGGGAAGACTAGGTACGACGCCACGCTACGCCCTAGCACACCTAAGCTCCACGACAACGCCCCCAGGAGAGAAGACGGCGCGAAGCGTCGCCGCTGTCGAGTCCAAAGTGGACATGAGCTTTCGCTCGGATCCCTGGCGCAGAGGGGAGAACCACAACGACGTCCTCAAGAAGAGAGTGGCGCCCACGAGCGTCACCGCCGTAGGCGCTAAAGCGGGGAGCTTTCGTTCAGCAGCTCAACAGTGCCACACGAAGTCATCAGGACAACTGCAACAATCCCAGACTCCTAGATCTGGATCAGGGAATCGCCCCTATGATAGAGGACAAGCCAGAGCCACTCGACGCTGCCCCCTCATCTCCCACACCACGAAGAGGAGAGCCGCCATCGCAGCCATAGTGCTCGCCGGAAAACAAACCATGCATCCCACCATACGAGGCCGCCGCGCCGACATACAAAGTCCGGACCACCACCATCCGACCACTTCACAACACACTCACCAGTGTAGGAAGAGTGGATGCCTCTATCCACTCATATCCCGGCATCAACCCTCGATTATGGCTTAGCGCCTCCACCGTAGGAAGCGGTCACTGATAACACACAAGTGTAGGGGATCAGTTGTAGCCTCTTTCGATAAGTAAGAGTGTCGAACCCTACGAGGAGCTAAAGGTAGAACAAATATTTCCACAAGTTCTATCGACTACCGATACAACTCTAAGCACGCTTAATGTTTACTTTACCTAGAACAAGTATGAAACTAGAAGTACTTTGTAGGTGTAACGGGATAGGTTTGCAAGAACATAAAGAGCACATAAATAAAAACTAGGTGCTGTTTAGATAAAGAAGCAATAAAATTAGTATAGCGAGTGTGGAAAAGTGGTGGTAGAAGTTGCGAAATTGTCCCTAAGCAATTGACTACGTTACTAGACCAATAGCAAGTTTTATGTGGGAGAGGCCACTGCTAGCATGTCATTCCTGACTTGGAATTATATGCACTTGTGACTGGAACTATTAGCAAGCATCCGCAACTACTAACGTTCATTAAGGTAAAACCCAACCATAGTATTAAGATATATTGGTCCCCCTTCAATCCCGTATGCATCAATTTCTATGCTAGGTTGAAGCTTCTGTCACTCTTGCCCTCCAATACATAGGCCTATCAACATACAACTAAACCAATGGTGTGATCCACGCGCGCGCTCATATGATGGGCACCAAAGGACAGCAACATAACCACAAGCAAATTAAACCAATCATAGCAATTCACCAATTACCGATAGGACAACGAAAATCTACTCAGACATCATAGGATGGCAACACATCATTGGATAATAATATGAAGCATAAAGCACCATGCTCAAGTAGAGGGTACATCGGGTTGCCGGAGAGTGGACCGCTGTAGATAGATGGGGGAAGGTGATGAAGATGTTGGTGAAGATGACAGAGGTGTTGGTGTAGATCGCCGTCACACGAGAGAGAGGGGGAGAGGGCCCCCTCCTTCTTCTTCTTCCTTTACCTTCCCCCTAGATGGGAGAAGGGTTAACCCCTGGTCCATGGCCTCCATGGCATGGGAGGGGCGAGAGCCCCTCCAAGATTGGATCTGTCTCTCTGTCTCTCTCTCTCTGTTTCTGCGCTCCAGATTCTGGCCTTTCACCGTTTCTTATATTCCTAGAGATCCGTAACTCCGATTGGGCTAAAATTTTAACACAATTTGTATCCGGATATTGGGTTTCTTGCGGCGAAAGAAGGGCACCAACTGCCTTACGGGGTGGCCACGAGGGTCAGGGGCGCGCCCCCTACCTCGTGGCCCCCTCGAGCATCTCTCATGTTGATTCTTCTTCCCAAAAATCACATATATTAAAAAAAAACTGCGTAAGTTTTTATCCTATTTGGACTCCGTTTGATATGTATTTTCTGCGAAACAGAAAAACATGCAAGAAACAGGGACTGGCACTGGGCACTTGATCAATATGTTAGTCCCAAAAATAGTCTAAAATTTTGCCAAAAGTATGTAAAAGTTGTAGAATATTGGCATGGAACAATCAAAAATTATAGATACGACTGAGACGTATCAGCATCCCCAAGCTTAATTCCTACTCGTCCTCGAGTAGGTAAATGATAAAAATGATAATTTTGATGTGGACTGCTACCTAGCATAATCTTGATCATGTAATCTAATCATGGCATGAATATTAAGACACGAGTGATTCAAAGCAATAGTCTACCATTTGACATATAAGAAGTTAATACTCGGTCATCCCAACAAACAATCAAGTCTTTCAAAATATCAATGCTAAAGAACGTTATCCCTACACAATCATATAGTCTTTTATGCTCTCTTTTCTTAACACAAGGTACCCCTCCACTACAAGAAATATGTCAACTTGTGACCTTGACTATTGGTCACTGAATGGTCATTATTTTCCATTTGTGACCTTTTTGTGACTAAAAACAGATGGTCAAAAGCTGGCCGTCATAAACTGAAATTAACGACCTTCTCTGTGAGAAGGTCGTAGACGTTTACGACCAAAATATGCCTACTGTCTTGTTTTGATCACTAGCAGCCTCCCCAGGCCACGTAGGCATCCGACATGGCAACCTGATGTGGCACAAGAATCAGCCCGGTCCGATTAGGTGTCTACATGGGCCGAGCCCAACAATTCAGCCTTTTTATATATATTTTCCCTGTGAATTTTGTGTCGGCTTCATGGGCCAAGCCCAACATTGCTGCATTTTTTATTGTTGGCCCATGGCCTTTTATTGTTTATTGATTTTCTATTTTCAGCCATTATATATTCAAGCTGGTCCCACTAGTCAGATGGGTCCCACTTGTCATGATCATCTCTCAAATAGGTCCCACATGTCAGAAATGTACAAATTTGACGGATTATTTTCATAAGTGGCCCCATTGGTCAAGTTTCCATTTCACAAGTTTTCAAACCACACATAAAATTCATCAAATATACCACTTAATAAATCTATACAATCTTTACAACACATATATGCTACAACATGCTACTCTTCACTGAGTAGGACTTGATGGCTGCACACTTCACGGCTTCACACTAGCTTCACACTTCACACTGGAGCTTCTATAAAACAGGAACAACCACAACTTTAAATCTCAATTGCGGTATAGGCCATATACAGAAGCAGTTCAAAGTTGAAACAACATCAATTAAACAAACGCGCACAGAAACATATGAGTCAAAATGCAGTATAGGCACAGGACAAGGACACTCCTATTATCAAATCAACACACATAGGGTGAGTTTGGTTGGTGTCCTGAGCTACTTGCTTAGAAAAATAAGTTGCCTGGTTTGTGCCTGATGTGTTCAGCGTTTGCTGCCTGGTGAGGCAATCCTGGACAAGGGATGTTTGGTTTTTAGCCTGGACTGGTAGAGCTACACGCATTATAATAATGTGGATGTCTCATGTGAGCATCATGTTGTGGTTTTATTAAACAATGATACAACAACAGAATACAATATCTTCAATGCAAATTATGGTACTTGTAGCAAAACAGTTTGAAACAACAACTACACAATACATTATAACGAGAGTAAGCTTGAATCAAACAGAAAAGGGAACAATTTCGAGTTTAAAAGTTAAAACGTTTGCAAGATATCCCAACTCGCAAGTTCAAGAGGCATAATTCAGAAACTTGCATCAGGGCACTCTATAATAAGAGTAGCATTCCACTTGACACACGGAACAACAACACAAAAGAATTATATACCTTCAGCTCTGCTCACAGCTTCTCTGCTCGTAATAGTTACACCTGCCATTGGAGGAGTCAAAACAAGAAGTATTACATCACAATATTTGCATCTTTCCCACTGAGACTAGACCACATATCTGTAACTCAAATCACAAAGAATATCCATAACACCATATAATAGTCCCAGAACTCCCAATACTGTTTGAACATGTGACAACATGTTTATTTTCAAATGAAGTGTACATGAACAATTAATCTATAAATAGCAGGTACAATACAATTCTACTCTGGATACATCATCGCAGTAACCTCACTACAAGCACCCATACTCTCAAATTCAGTATCCAGTCTCAAATTCTTCAGTATCGAGTTGCTAACTGAAATAAGTTCAGTTGAAAGCAGAGCGGACAAAAAGAAACAGAGCCACTGTCTCGCCTGACCGCCTACACGCGAGAAGGGAAAAAACATTTACTCGAAGCATCTTACAATTCACAAAAAATTCAAGACTGGCGCAATTAATTTTACAACGTATAGAGATTTCACAATCAAAGTTCATGATGCTAGGATGCTAGGTAACAAGATGAAAACAACATGTAGCAGATACAAGCATACCCGGCAAGATGGCTAGGTGCTTAGTAAGATCATCTACTGTTCAGCAGGAAGATGGGTAATGAACAAATATTACCTCCCTCATTTCATCCATCATGTGGGACTTGAGGTGAACCTTGGCAAAGGTCTGCAGCTTGAGGCCAAGCAGGTTGAGGACCCACACGTAGCCATCGCTCCTCATGCCCAGGCTCAGCTCCCGCGCCATGTGCCGCAAGACCATCATCCTGAGAAGAGAAGCACAGACAGAAGGCGGCCGTGAGTGCGTACCAAGGGGAAAACAAAAGCCAAAACCAAGAATTGCAATATTTAGTATAAAGGAAATAGCTCAGCATTTAGATATTTCTAATAAGATTGCGCACTAATCCAACACGATATACAGAAGGTTCCTCATAGCTTTACTAATACCTGGGAGTATGGATAGTGGGGTATAGAAACAAAAGTAATCCATTGTTATGTTCTAGGAAATAGCTCAGCATTCAGATATTTCTAATAAGATTGCTCACTAATCCAACACGATATACAGAAGGTTCCTCATAGCTTTACTAATACCTGGAATTTTATTTCTGAATACCAATACAGGAGTACTAACAAAACAAGACTAAACATCAATAGAAGGTAACAAGATCTCATTACACAAGTTTTGCTAGAAATTAGGGGACCCTGGTTCCTATACTGACCACATTTGGGTATATCCTACCCTACCAGTGTCTAATAGTGCAACTTGATGACTGTAAAGTAGGCCTACAAATCGATGATGGAGCAGACTCAAACATTACAAACACAAGACCAGTACAGGTCAAGCAGACCTACAGAGCAATGGGCAAGCACCAGGAGCCTCAAGTGCAAACTAACGAGGGCACACGCATCTACACACTAGAGAGCCATGCATCGCAATAAACCCATCACACATGGGAACTGCAACTGATTCCCCGGCATCCAATAACAAGTAAATACATGCTTAAGCTTGACAATATCTCCACCGCATCTAGGTTGCCTATTCTAGATCGCCAATAGCATAATTACTGTACCCATAAACTGAACTAGTAACTAAAGTACTTATTACAAGATGATAGTAAAACTATAAGCAGTTTTAAGCACTACACTGTCACTTATTACCAGAAAAATCAACTATTATGGCCCTGGTTTTGGTTTTCTTATATGGTAATGACCGATGTAGTCCAAATGTAAATTCAGCTAGCCGAAGAGCAGTAAATGTAACCAACCTTGCAGCAAGACCCCCCAGAAGAGCAGCTTCAGTGTTCTTATGACCACCCTCCTGATGGCCCAGCCTGGGCCTAGAATTCTCTGCATCTTTGTTTGATTTGAATGAGAAGTTCAGTGCAAAGAATGGTGTGAGGAAACTAGCTACTGCACTCTCACAGGACAAGGAAGGAAGTACGGCTCAGAAGGGAGACCTTGAGGGAGAGGGGCATGGCCATGCCGACGATGAAGAGGAAGCATGGCATGACGAGGAGAGGGGGGGCGAACATACGGCGCTGGTGATGGTGAGGCCACAAAAGACGTCGAGGGAGGGGACGCGCCTGCTGCTGCCTCTGCGAGGTGCCTTCTTGTCGCCGTCGTCCTGATCATCTGCATGGTGTCGGTCAGGGTCCTCCTCGGCGCCAGGCGGTCTTCTTGAGCTCCCGGAGGCGCTCGGGGGTGTACTCGCCAGCGTGGGTCTCGTCAATCGACGGATTGGGCGCGGGAGCGGCCGCCGCCGCGGTGACAGCCAGCGAGCTCCTCGCCCGGTCCCTGGTGGGCGAGACGCGGTGGAGGCCGTGGCGGCCGGGGAGGCCGTGCGCGCCTGGCTGACCCACGCGGACGGGCTGCGGCCCCGTTGCTGCAGCGCGAAGGGCCCCTCCTCGGCGTCATCCTCGTCCTCCTCATTGTCGGCAAAGCTGGGGCGGCTCGCACCCTGCGACCTGGGCTTGGGCGGGGGCTAGGCCTTGAAGGAGGGCCTGGTCGCGGGGCCGACCTCCTCGGCCTTGCCCCCGTCGTCGTCGTCCGCACGGCGGCGGAAGTTCTTGCGGTGGGTGCTCATCCCGGCCGCCCGGAAGTTCTCGGGGAGGAGGTGGCGGTGGCGGCGGCGGCGGCGAGGAGTGTGATGGGAGGAGGGATCGATGGGTGGCAGCCATGGCCAGCAGTGCGATGGGAGGAGGAGTGCGGCGGCGGGTGTGTACTCGGGGAGAGGTGGAGAAAGATCTGGATCGAGCGAGGAGAGGGGGGCGCTAGGGTTTGGGTTGGGTTGGTGAGAACTGAGAGACGTTGGATCCGTCGGATGTGGACGGTTCAGATCGGCTAAAGGGGGGTGATCCGTGGGAAGAGCCCTGATTGGTTCGGAAAAATTATGATTTAGAATAGTTTCTAAGTACTAAAATTAGGACTGTTTTGTGAAGCATTTATCAAAAATATTTTGCAAAACAGCACAACTGAAATGTTCTCTCAAGTTAGACCATATGTTATGGATGATCTCCAATTTGCTTGATTTTTTATCTTTCTAGCTATTTTTAATCATTTTTCGAGTGGCCAAAATGAGTTTTTTTGTGAAGGAACTACCTTATATTTGTTGTAAAATTGGACCAAATAAACTTTTTAAAATATTAGGTCATATTTAATGTACAGTTGACCAAATTGTCGGGTGTCGAAAGTTTTGATCCACCTCTCAGGAAAAAGATAAATTTCCGCCGATTCAGCTGGAACTGGGTCAAATTTGAACTGCGGCTGCCTTATGGTTTCCTCTTTATTTTTTCCAAAAAACATTTCTAGTTACATAAGTATCTATTTAATGAGAGAAACACCAAAAGTTTTCCAAGATTCAACCACTAGCTAGGAACGGTCATGCCCGCCGTTTTGACCGTATTTTGCAACGGGCATAAAAATTCAAAAAAAATCCAAAAATTGGAAAACCTTCGCATTGTGTCATTATATGTGACCAAGTTATCAGAAAAAATAATAAACTTGTAATACGGCAATTCTTTTAAAAAAGTGTTCTCAGAAATGAGCTATCATGCGTGAAGATTCATGGCTTTCAAGCCAAATGATCAATCCTATGGCCACATTCATCGCATAGTTTGTTCAAATGATCTCATATTGTGCACAAGGGTGCATCTTGGAATGGCAAACAATGCTTCCTAAGGGAGTTTTCACTTTCTTTGGACGAAAAATCATTTTCCATTTTTTGAGTGCCCAAAAGGAGGTTTTTTTGTGAAGGACCTCCTAAATAATTGTTGCAAAATTGGACCAAATCATTTTTATAAAATACTAGACCATATTTAATGCACAATTGACCAAATGGTTGGGTGTAAAACGTTTTGATCCACCTCTCGTGAAAAAGACAAATTTCGGCCGATTCAGTTGGAAGTTGGTCAAATTTGAACTGTAGATGCCTTGTAGTTTCCTCTTTATTTTTTACAAAGTCATTTCTAGGTACATAAGTATATATTTAACCAGAGAAACACCAAAAAAATACCAAGATTCAACCACTAGCTAGGAACGGTCATTCCCGCCGTTTTGACCGCATTTTGAAACGGGCATAAAAAATTCAAAAAAATCAAAAAATTGGAAAACCTTTGCATTGTGTCATTATATATGACCAAGTTACCAGGAAAAATAATAAACTTGTAATACGGCAATTCTTTTAAGAAAGTGTTCTCAGAAATGAGCTATCATGCGTGAAGATTCATGGCTTTCAAGCCAAATGATCAATCATATGGCCACATTCATGGCATAGTTTGTTCAAATGTTCTCATATTGTGCACAAGGGTGCATCTTGGAATGGCAAACAATATTGCCTAAGGAAGTTTTCATTTTCTTTGGACGAAAAAATCATTTTCCATTTTTCGAGTGCCCAAAAGGAGGTTTTTTTGTGAAGGACCTCCCAAATAATTGTTGCAAAATTGGATCAAATCAAAAATACTAGGACATATTTAATGCACAATTGACAAAATGGTTGGGTGTAAAAAGTTTTGATCCACCTCTCGTGAAAAAGACAAATTTCCGCCGATTCAGTTGGAAGCAGGTTAATTTTGAACTGCAGCTGCCTCATAGTTTGCTATTTATTTGTTACAAAAATCATTTCTAGTTACATAAGTACCTATTTAATCATAAATACATGGTTTGGGGGCGATACGTCCAGGTTTGGGCGGTGGTCGAGGGCCCCAACTCTAGAGCGCGTAAACTCGCATGCCCGCTGCGTGGTCACCGCGTGATTGTGGCGTTGCCATGTGTTCTGGGAGGCCTAGGCATGTCTAGTGGGTTGGGCACTCCCGAGGTAGGTGCTAGGAAGAAAATTACAACATAAGATTCTCACGAGGAGATCGATCGATGCTCAAACATGAATTAGCAGCCAAGTGTTTGATTAGCGGTACGGGAAATGCACATGGCTAATGGGCGTGAGTTTTGGTTGAGGATGATCAGTTACTAAGAAGACCGTCTTCACAAATTTTCAGCTCAAAAGGAGGAGTCTAGGTGGTACTTGCTTTGCAAAGTACCACACTGGACATAAATACGAATGTTGAAGCTGGGCTCAAAATAATGAATGGATTGAGCTGGAAGTTGGTGGAGGATAGTTATTTGGGCATAGGAAAGCACTGTAGAAAATGGATACCATTTGGACATGCCAAAGTGGTACTTCTTTCACAAAGTGTTTTTTTAACAGAATAGGAAAATGAATATTTTTGAATTATTTTTGAACTAGGCAAGGAAGGTTTTTTACATATTTGACAAAGATATGACCCAAAGAATTTATGAGATTTTTTGGGGAATTTTGGGAATGACAGAAGTATAGGTTGCTTCACAACCTAGGGCAAAAACTGCCACATGGAGATGACACATAGGCAGAACTGATGAGGTGGCGCCTAGTCGTAGCAACCCACCACAATTTACAAGTTTATGACCATCTATATTGGTCATGATCAGCTATAAATAAGGCAGCGGACCAGTGCTATCTGCTTTATGACCATTTCGTGTAAGGAAATTACGACCTTTCTGACCAAAATGGTCGTTATAGTTTAGGGTTTGGAGCCCCCCGAACAGCTTTTGACCAATTGGTATGAAATGGTCATAGATCTATGACCAATTCTTCCAGGGTCACTGACAGAATGTCACTAGTTGACATATTTCTTGTAGTGCTCATGCTCATCCTGGTGTCAGCCAAGCAATTGTTTTCATACTTTACTTTTTCGAACCTTTTCAACTCTTCACGCAATACATGAGCGTGAGCCATGAACATAGCACTATGGGTGGAATGGAAGGTGGTGATAGACAAAAGTGGGGAGAAAGTCTCACATCGACTAGGCAAATTAACGGACTATGGAGATGTCCATCAGTTGATATCAATGTGAGTGAGTAGGGATTGCCATGTAACGGATGAGCTAGAGCTATAAGTGTATGAAAGCTCAAAAGAAAACTAGTGGGTGTGCATCAACTTGCTTGCTCATGAAGACCTAGGGCATTTGAGGAAGTCCGTCGTTGGAATATACAATCCAAGTTCTATAATGAAAATTCCCACTAGTATATGGAAGTGACAACATAGGAGACTCTCTATCATGAAGAACATGGTGCTATGATGAAGCACAAGTGTGGAAAAAAGATAGTAACATTGTCCCTTCTCTCCTTTTCTCTCATTTTTTATTTTCCTTTTTATTTTATTTTTATTTAGGGCTCTTTGGCCTTTTTTTGGTGGGCTTCTTTGGCCTCTTTTTTTATATATTTGGGCTTCATTGGCCTCTTTTGTTTTTTATAACCTCACATGGGACAATGTTCTAATAATGATGATCATCACACTTTTATTTACTTACAACTCGATATTACATCTCGATACTAAAACAAAAATATGACTCTATATGAATGCCTCCGGCGGTGTACCGGGATGTGCAATGATCTAGCATAGCAATGACATCAAAAAACGGACAAGCTATGAAAACATCATGCTAGTTGTCTTACGATCATGCAAAGCAATATGATAATGATGGTGCGTGTCATAACAAACGGAACTGTGGAGTTACATGGCAATTTATCTCGGAATGGCTATGGAAATGCCATAATAGGTAGGTATGGTGGTTGTTTTGAGAAAGGGTATAAGGTGGTTTGATGCACCGGCGAAAATTGCGCGGTACTAGAGTGGCTAGCAAGGTGGAAGGTTGAGAGTGCGTATAATCCATGGACTCAACATTAATCATAAAGAACTCACATACTTATTGCGAAAAATCTATTAGCCCTTGAAGCAAAAATACTACGACACATGCTCCTAGGGGGAGGTTGGTAGGAGTTAACCATCACGCGCCCTCGACCTTCACGCAAAGATAAACAATCAAAATAAAATGCGCGCCAATTTGGTTACATAGTTAGGAGATCATACGTGCATGCTTCGGGAGTCACGAACCTTAACACCAATATTTTACTAAACCACAATCATTCACTAGTACCTCCCACATATTAGCATCTCTATATCGCAAAACTATTGCAAGGAATCAAACATATCATATTCAGCGATCTACAACTTTATGTAGGATTTTATGACTAACCATGTGAATGACCAATTCCTGTCAACTCTCTAAATAGATATAAGTGAAGCAAGAGAGTTTTAATTCTTTCTACAAAATATATGCCCTGCTCTAACAAATATAAGTAAAGCAAAAGAGCATTCTACAAATAACGGTTTTCTATGTGAAGAGAAACAGGCAATCCAAACTTAAAATGATATAAGTGAAGCACATGAAGCATTCTATATAGTCATACTCAAAATATATACGTGAGGTGCAAAGAGCATTCTATAAATCAACCAAGGACAATCTCATACCAGCATGGTGCATTTATTAAAATAAAAATAAAAAAGCACACAACGCTCCAAGAATTTATGCCTTTCATGTGAACAAAACAAAAAACGAAACATACCGATAATTGTCGAATAAAGATGGGATGCCTTCCAAGGCATCCCCAAGCTTAGACGCTTGAGTCTCCTTGAATATTTACTTGGGTTGCCTCGGGCATCCCCAAGCTTGAGATCTTGCCTCTCCTCATTCTTCTCATATCAATACCTCCTCGATCTTCGAACACTTCATCCACACAAAACTTAACAAAATCTTTTTATTAAAGGGGTTAGTACATATAACATCAAATCCCATTATGTACTGCTCTAACATTATTGTATAATTATAATCAAACATTACCCACTGTATGCTATCACAATTCTATGGCCCCAAGTCAAAGGAGGCTCAACGAGATTTCAAACATAAGCAAATAATGATGATATAACAGCAATCTGTGAAAACAGGACAATCTGTAGTAATCTGAACATTAACCATACTTATATACCTCTAAAAATTCTGAAACATTAGGAAAAAATAAACAATTTGTATAGCAAGACAGTGCAAAAAGTTTCAGAAACGTTTGGCGTACCAGTAAAAAAATGAAAAATCATGCACTACAGCCAAAGTTTCGGTTTTGCACCGCACAAACCAACAAGCAATCTAATCATCCTAAAGGCAAATCTTGGCACATTATTTTTATGATACAATGGATTTGTACAAGGGGATAATTATTTTTGTTGAAAAGTTTCTGTAATCAAGGTTCACAAAGTTTCCATGGGCATGAAAAAAGTTTAAGGCTAGCTCTTACTTTAACAATGCTCGTCTTTCTCACTTTCGTTTTTCTTTTTGAAAAAGTTTTTAGGTTCCCCTCTTAATTTTTATTTTGTTTTTAAACTTTATAAAGGCACACAACAGAAATAAATGACTCTCTAAAACTTTCGGGTTGTCTCCCTGGCACCGCTTTCTTTAAAGCCATTAAGCTAGGCATATAGTGCTCAAGTAATGGATCCACCCGGATCCCAAGGTATATCAAGGCCGATTTTAATTAACAATGATTTGGGATTTAGTAGTGAGCACAAAGTAACATATATCATGCAACAACGAAGTCTAACTCTCTTCCTATGCATCGGCATGTCATACAAGAACAATTCATGCACACATAGTAAAGGCCAATGCATAGTATAAACAGTTTCTCGCAATTTTATCATATTGGACACACAGAGAGGCGAAGATGTAGTTCCTCTCTCATAATAATTGCAAGTAGGAGCAGCAAGCACATGCATATTATATATATCAAAATCATCATGTGTAGTAGTGAGACGCAACTCATCAATATAATCCTTAATAAGAGCAAACTTCTCCGAAATAGTGTAGTTGGGAGAATTCAAAACGATAATAGGACTATCATGCGTGGGTGCAATAGCAACAATTTCATTCTTAACATATGGAACTATCACAAGTTCATCTCCATAAGCAGAATTTATATTGGCATCATGGCCACAAGCATAGCAAGCATCAATTTCAAGGGATATTTCAAACTAATCCCATGGATCACAGAAATCATCATAGCATTCATCCTTCGGTAAGCACGAAGGGAAATTAAACAATGTATGGGTTGAAGAATTACTCTCATTAGAAGGTGGGCACGGGTAGCTAATCCGCTCTTCCTCCTTTTGTTCTTCGTTCTCCTCGTCATCTTTTTCATCTAATGAGCTCACAGTGTTATCAATTTCTTCTTCCATAGTTTCCTGCAAAATATTAGTCTCTTCTTGGATAGCGGAGACTTTATCAATAAACGCATCAATATCGGAATTATATTCATAATTCTCATAGCAATATTTCAATATAGAAAAAAATTCAGGCCTATAAACATAATCATCAAAAGCTTCATATTTTTCAAACTAAGATTCAATTTCATAAGCACCCTTAAAAGCAACAAATTCTTCAATTTGTTCAACATCATAGTAATCATATATACCATTAGCATAAGAAGCTAAGGTTTCATTATCATTAAATTTGCATGAAAAGGGAAGGTGTGGACCCTTCATCCTAGAGCAACAAGTATAATCATATCTCTAGCATAGTTGCCGAGCATACCAAAGCAACATATAAATTTGATCCCATAATAGTTTCCCCTTTTGTGTCAAGCGATAATCCATAAAGTATTCACATTGATCCAACGTGTCTCCCATTATATAGTTAAATGGGGTTTTCTCAGGATTATCAAAGTAGTACATAATATTTTTCAAATAATGAGCATCGAGGGTTTAAGGAGGTTCCCCATCTCCATGAGTAGCAAGTACACCTAATTTTTTTGGTATTTCATGTTCCATATCCATAACTAAAGATATAGAACAACTTAGAACAGAAAATAAAATCTACTTAGTGATAAACCAAACAAGCACACACAAGAATATTCACCCCACGCTATTGCTCCCCCGGCAACGGCGCCAGAAAAAGGTCTTGATAACACACAAGTGTAGGGGATCAGTTGTAGCCTCTTTCGATAAGTAAAAGTATCGAAACCAACGAGGAGCTAAAGGTACAACAAATATTCCCTCAAGTTCTATCGACCACCAATACAACTCTACGCATGCTTAATGTTTACTTTACCTAGAACAAGTATGAAACTAGAAGTACTTTGTAGGTGTAACGGGATAAGTTTGCAAGAACATAAAGAGCACATAAATAAAAACTAGGGGCTGTGTAGATAAAGAAGCAATAAAGTTAGTATAGCGAGTGTGGAAAAGTTGTGGTAGAAGTTGCGAAATTGTCCCTAAGCAATTGACTACGTTACTAGACCGATAGCAAGTTTCATGTGGGAGAGGCCACTGCTAGCATTTCATCCCTGACTTGGAATTATATGCACTTATGATTGGACCTATTAGCAAGCATCCACAACTACTAGCGTTCATTAAGGTAAAACCCAACCATAGTATTAAGATATATTGGTCCCCCTTCAATCCCGTATGCATTAATTTCTATGCTAGGTTGAAGCTTATGTCACTATTGCCCTCCAATACATAGTCCTATCAACATACAACTAACCCAATGGTGTGATCCACACGCGCGCTCATATGATGGGCACCAAAGGATAGCAACATAACCACGAGCAAATTAAACCAATCATAGCAATTCACCAATTACCGATATAGGACAACGAAAATCTACTCAGACATCATAGGATGGCAACACATCATTGGATAATAATATGAAGCATAAAGCACCATGCTCAAGTAGAGCGCACAGTGGGTTGCCGGAGAGTGGAAAACTGTAGATAGATGGGGGAAGGTGATGAAGATGTTGGTGAAGATGACGGAGGTGTTGGTGTAGATTGTCGTCACGCGATGATGGCCCCGGCGGCGTTCTGGTGCCACCGAGAGAGAGGGGGAGAGGGCCCCCCTCCTTCTTGTTCTTCCTTGACCTTCCCCCTAGATGGGAGAAGGGTTTATCCCCTGGTCCATGGCCTCCATGGCATGGGAGGAGTGAGAGCCCCTCCGAGATTGGATCTATCTCTCTATCTCTCTCTGTTTCCGCGCTCCAGATTCTGTCCTTTCACCGTTTCTTATATTCCCAGAGATCCGTAACTCCGATTGGGCTGAAATTTTAACACGATTTGTATCCGGATATTGGGTTTCTTGCGGCGAAAGAAGGGCACCAACCGCTTTACGGGGTGGCACAAGGGTCAAGGGCGTGCCCACCCCCCTGTGGTGCGCCCCCTACCTCGTGGCCCCTCGGGCATCGTCTCGCATTGATTCTTCTTCATAAAAATCACATATATTCCAAAAAAATCTCCGTAAGTTTTTATCCGTTTGGACTAAGTTTGATATGGATTTTCTGCGGAAAAAACATGCAACAAACAGGAACTGGCACTAGGCACTGGATCTATATGTTAGTCTCAAAAATAGTCTAAAAAGTTGACAAAAGTATGTAAAAGTTATAGAATATTGGCATGCAACAATCAAAAATTATAGATACGATGGAGACATACTAGTCACACATGCATCCCGAGCTAGCCCCTGTGGAATAGGGGGGCACGAATCGAGGACTACCGATAGCCTTTGTCGAGCAAGCCTTGACCCTAGCCCTCTGGCCTTGGCCCAAGCGAGCACTTACAACACCATGTACATGGCCTTCTATGCCGATCTGACGGTACGAGCAGCCATGCCACGACCACCACCAACTCGCACTGCACCCGTGAGAGGGAGAAGCCGCTCGTGAGCATACCTCGGGTCGAGCCCACCTCACATACCCGAAGTAGCAGCTTCGATCTGCCTCAAGCATAGATCTAGCCCACCTAAGCACAAACCCTAGCTCCAAGTCTTCCCCGTTGCATGTGCGGACGGCACCACCAGCACCCGCCCAACCCCGCGCACTATCAACTTGAACCCAGGAGAAGGAGAGTTGCTGCCACCACCCTACGCTGCCTGTCGAGGCACCATGACCGGATCTGCGGCGCCGTCGCCACAAGCTCACACCACCAACCATGCCCAAGAACCGAGCAGCAGTGGGGTAAGCCCACCACCGGCCACCCAGCCCACCCCCCTGGCCAGCACACAGCTGTAGTGAGGCTGTGCCGCTAGCGCCTGAGCCGACCATAGCCCGCACCGCCAGCAGAGGAGCTCCCCTGCCCAGATCAGATCGAGTAAGAGAGGTCCGCACCTACCAGCGTGCACCACCAAGACAACCACGCCTGGCACACGGCAAACGCCCCCACCATCGCCGAGGCAGCGCCGGAGAGTTGTCGCGTCGCCGTGACCGGCGCCAGCGCGCGCAGAGCCGACAATCCCCGCCGTCGCCGGTGTCAGCCAGGCTTTCCCCTCATGTGTCATGTGGCAGTGGCAAGGGAGGAGGAGCACGGTCGTGGTGGCTTGTGGCGGTGGCGAGGGAGGAGGATCGGGCTTGAGGTGGCTTGTGGTGGCGGCAGCAGCAGCGCCCTCCCCGTCGCACGCGGGGTGAAGCGAAAGGGGAAGAGGGATTTTTAACTTTGACCCTCATCTCCCAATTGGAAATCGAACTGGGGGCTAACTTAATTAAACTTGTCTGTGGTGTGGCAAAGTGAGGCGAAAATATTTATGGAGCACGTGTTGCATGCCACCTCCTTATCTTATCTAGCCACTCATTTCAGCATCACGATTCATGCAAGCACTTTCTTATTTTTTTTGTCCAATATAAAACAACATATGAGTGTAAATTTGCAACACAATAAAACATTTTAACTAGAATGTGGAAAAAAACTTTTGGATTTTTTTGCGCATGATAAATACTAAAATAATAATCCCTCCATTTCCAAATATAAGTATTTTTAGAGATTTCAATAAAAACTACATACAGATGTATATATACCTATGTTAGAGTGTAGATTCACTCAGTTTGCTCTATATGTAGTCTGCATTGGAATCTCTAACAAGACTTATATTTAGAAACGAAGGGGGTATATTTTAATAAAAATATCTCATTTTGTATATTTATTATGTCGAACCAAAAAGTCTGAATGTTTTTCCCACAAGAAAGTAAAAATGTTTTGTTCTCTTGCAAAGTATGAAGTTCATACCTTCCAATATTTGGAAGAAACAAAAAAAAAGTTCATATAGTGAGATAGTTGTCTAGCACGGATCTCAAAGCAATACTGGAAGGCAATGAAGCAATCCTAGAATACCAACCATCCATGCCTACGAGCATCTCCACCCGTTCCCCCCCCGGGGGGGCTTGAATAGCGCCGCCTGAGGGCCAGCTGGCGGTAAAATCAGCATGGGGGCTAGGGTTCCCAGCCGACCCCCAAGTTCGCCACCCAGCCACCGATTTCGGCCCAATTTCGATGCAATTTGGCCCAAATACGGTCCGCATTCGGCATGTTCGGCACAAATTCAACAAAAAACACAAAGCGATACAAAATCACATAGTTCATCACAAAAATCAATACAAACCAAATAGTTCGACTAATCAAAGTCATAATTCAAAAACAAATAGAAACTCATATTTCAATACATGTCGAACTAGGCATTGCCCTTGAGCCTCCATAGGTGCTCCACCAGATCGTGCTGTAGTTATTGATGCACCTGTGGGTCTCGGATCTCCTGACACATATTGAGGAAGGTAGTCCAGATTGCTGCTAGTTGGTGATCAACTTGGGCAAGAGGACCCTGCCTGTAATATGGTTCAGTGTCAAGCACTGGCTCTTCCTGCTCGCTCTCAATGATCATGTTGTGCAAGATGACATGGCAAGTCATGACTTACCACATTTGATATTTCGACCAGGTCAGAGCGGGGTACCGAACAACAACAAATTGAGGTTGGAGCACACCAAATACCCGCTCAACATCCTTCATGCAAGCCTCCTGTCACTTGGCAAAGTAGGAGTTCTTTCCTCCCAGGACAGGGTTTGAGATAGTCTTCACAAATGTGGACCATCTCGGATAGATGCCATCTAATAGGTAGTATCCCTTATTGTAGTGGCGCCCATTGACCTCGAAGTTCACCGGAGGAGCATGACCTTCAACAAGCTTGACAAAGACATTCGAGCACTGTAGAACGTTGATGTCATTGTGAGTTCCTGGCATACTAAAGAAGGAGTGTCAAATCCAGAGGTCATGTGTAGCCACTACCTCAAGTACCACACTACAAGCTCCTTTGGTGCCTTTGTATATCCCCTCCCAAGAAAATGGATAATTTTTCCATGCCCAATGCATGCAGTCGATGCTTCCAAGCATCCCATGAAATCCACTTGCTGCCTTCTGTGCTAGGATCCAAATAGTGTCTTCAGCATTGGGTGATCGCAAGTATTATGGTCCAAACACTGCCACCACTGCCCTGCAGAACTTCTAGAAACATTCAATGGTGGTGGAGTCGGCCATGCATCCATAGTCCTCTAGTATAAGCATCCTCATAGCTGTCGTGCACTTCAGGAGTAAGGTGAATCCAAGTGTGTCGGTGCAATCCTTCTTGCACTTGAAATAGTTGTCGAATTCCCAGATGGAATTCACAATCCCGAGGAAGAGCTTTCGGCTAATCCGATAACGGCGCCGAAATACTCTCTCACCATGCAGTGGAGCGTCGGTGAAGTAGTAGGCATAGAGCAAGCAATAGCCCTCCAAACGATGCCTCTTCTTGCACTTACGGCGGTCCGGTGCCGAGCCACCTCGTTGCGGCTTTGCATTGCTCGCGAACAGGCCGGGCAGAGCGGCGAGGACCATGAGGTGCTCTTCATCTTGGGCGTCAGCCTCGGCTTCCTCCTCCAACAGCGCCGCGAACGCCTCCTTATCGTCTGAGTCCATCACCGAGCAGACAAACCACCGAACACATGGCAGGCGTGGTAGGCGCGCAGCCACCAGTATCCCCGCCTGCATCTCCGAAGCACCAGAAATCTCGCCCGGGGAGTGGGATGGTGGATGCAGCGGTGAGCACTCTCTTTTCTGGCGAGAAAATGGCCTTCCTAACCGCGGTGGGCAGGTGGGCTTCGTCGGGATCGGCACGGCGGCGGAATGGGTGGTGCGCGCGGGGGCGAAGCTGGACGTGCAAAAATCATTTTTCACCCGACAGTGGTGGCCCATGCACTATTTTTCCTTCCGCCGGAGCCCCCAAACGCCCCCCCAGTGCGCCAGGTTCGGCCTGGAATCACCAGGCCAAAAAATGGGCCTAACTAGCGGAATTCGGCGTCCTGGGGGGCAACTGGGGGGTTTTCTCGGCGTCGACGTTAAAAAACTCACCATGGGCGGGGGGCTGTTGGGGACGCGAGTGGAGATGCTCTACGTATGCCACTATCTCTCGAGGGCAACATTTTGGCTTCCTGCAAAAAAAAGAAAAAAAAAGGTAACATTTTAGCTCTGCCAGCACATTCTCCTAGGTGAGCGGTAAAATAAACTTAGGTCCAATTTTTTTTAAATGAGGTATTTTAAATGTTCATGTATTCTAAGTTTGCAAAATAATATGGGAAAGGACATGTTAGGATCTAGAAAAAACAAAATATGTTCAAAGGCTACATTTATCAGCACAAATCTTTTTTCCAGGTATGTAGAAGACAGAAATGTATTCTTTCACGAAAATTTGCACGTACATAGAAGACATGAACATTTCCTTTCATTAAAAATTCTTTGTTTGAAGTTGTTAACTCTTTTTGTAATTTATTGTTCATCCAAGGCATATAAGGTCAAAAGCAGAACTGAATATCCATTGTTTTTCATCTTATTTAGCCAAACATGCAGAAGGTTAAGTAATCAAACTTGCCGCCACGCTTGCCAGGATTTTCTGGGCCAGTGACATCTTGGACCTAGATTAAAGTAAAAACTAATTACGGCATGGGTGGCAATGACATGACCAAACTAGTCTAGTTTATCTAACTTGTGGAGTGGCATATGGATAGAGGATAGTGTTGAGACCATTTTTTGGCTAAGAAAACGCCTCCAACAAAGAAGTGCTCTACATGAAAAAGTTATGTATTGCCGACATGAACATCTATAAAGTTTGGGTCATCGTCATCCGATCTCATATCAAGGGCCAATGTTGTGCTCGAAGTACTAATATTTTGTATTCAAAGTACTGTTCGGCCGATTATGCTCCAAAGAGTCCTCATGACAGAAAATGTTCTACGTCGATTGTCTTCGTCTCATTGAAATGGTCGATTTTGATATAAAAGTTGTCTTAATTCAAGATTGTATGCAAAAGTTATAGCCGCATAGTGCGAGCCTACCACGAGCGAAAAGTGGAGCACAGCATCAGACATCCCTAGGGTTGCGATGGGTAGCGCCACTGATTACCTATTTTGCACAAGAGATTCGTCCCATATGATGGCCTCGAATCAAAAAATAATCAACATGAAAGTTGTTCATCTCATCAAAATAGTTAGATTTTCTTTTGTGCTCATTTTCATCCGAGGTGGTTTGAGGCATGTGGAACCCCAAAACCGAACTAGTGTATCATACTGCCTCCATTCCCAAATATTTGTCTTTCTAGAGTTTTCAACAAGTGACTGCATACGAAGCAAAATGAGTGAATCTACACTCTAAAATATGTCCACATACATCTGTATGTTGTGGTCCATTTAAAATGTCTAGAAAGACAAATATTTGGGAATGGAGGGAGTACTTTCCTAAATCCAAGTTCAGTTAATTTTAGGAAGATTTAGACAGGATTTGGAGTAGTTTTCTTCTATGGGAGTCCAACCACCTCATAAATAGATGAGGTGATGGCCAATTGAACAACACACAGTCGAACAATCCATCTACCATTTTTTTACCTTTACCTTTTCTCCTTTACCCTAGTTTTTTTATTCTCATTCTTCGTCCATTCTTCTTGTTGCAGGGCGGCAAACCTTGAGGCCCTAGGGGCGATCAGGTCGACCTAGGTTAGTCCATAGTCACTTCACATCCATACGGGTTCCTCCCAAACGTGTTGGGTTTTGGGTCTACAAAGCATCCGCCGGATTTCTTGCATGTGTAGGAAGATTGCTTGACTTGTGCTAAATTGCTAAAAAATTATCAAAACTTAAAATTGGGAAAAGGCTAAGTTTTATTTGGTTAAGTAGTCTAATCACCCCCCCCCCCTCTAGACATACTTTCGATCCTACAAGTGGTACAGAGCCTTGGTCTCCATTTGCCTTGATTTCCATAGCTTTGGTGATCATAGCCTTGGTTTCACAACCTAGGAGAGTATGGCGTCTAGCGAGGGAAGTTACCACCGTAGAGGTCCTTACTTTGATGGAACTAATTTTCCTAGTTGGAAGCATAAGATGAAAATGCATATTCTTGGACATAACCCCGTCGTTTGGGCTATTGTGTGTATTGGTTTGCAAGGTGAATTCTTCGATGGGAACGAACCAAATCGTGAAGCCTCCGCTGAAGAATTGAAGATGTTGCAATACAATGCTCAAGCATGCAATATCCTCTTCAATGGATTGTGTCCCAAAGAATTCAAAAAAATCAGCCGTCTTGAGAATGCAAAGGAAATTTGGGATACTTTGATTGATATGCACGAAGGTACCGACTCCGTCAAGGAATCCAAGTTGAATGTACTTTAAAGTCAACTTGACAAGTTCAAAATGAAGGATGGTGAAGGTGCCGCTGAAATGTACTTTAGGCTTACTCTCGTCACAAATGAGATTGCCGGCTTAGGAAGGGAAGAAATGACCGATAGATTCATCATCAAGAAAATCCTAAGAGCCTTGGATGGAAAATATGACACCGTGTGCACATTGATCCAAATGATGCCCAATTATAAAGATCTCAAGACAACAGAAGTCATTGGTAGAATAGTTGCTCATGAGATGTCACTAAGGATAAAGAAGAGCTTCACAACAAGTCTAGCGGTGCTTACAAAGCTTCAAGTGATGCTCCTACGTCATCAAGTGAGAAACAAGTCTTCAATGAAGAATTGAGCTTAATGGTGAAGAACCTCAACAAGTTCTACAAGAGTCGAAGCAAAGAGAGAAGTTCCAAGTCAAGGTCCTACAATGACAAAGGATCTTCTAGTCGTGAACGCAATTGCTACAATTGTGGGAGACCCGGACACTACTCAAATGAGTATACGGCTCCACACAAAAGAAGAGAAGACTCACCTAAAAGGAGAAGAAGTAACAATAAGCATGATAAAACCAATGTGGTTGCTTCTAGTAGTTCTCTTGATTCCACTAATGATTCTCTTAGCCAAGTTACACTTGAGCAAGAAAATAGCTTATTGAAAGGAATTATAGAGAAAGGTGTTTATAATAGCCTTGCCGGGAGTAAGCAATTCGAGGAAATTGTACGCAAGCAAGGAAGGCATCGGAAGAATCAAGGTGTTGGTTTTGAACGAAAGTTCAATGCCAATGGAGTTGAGTGGGAAGAAGATCAATACCCCAAGATAAAGTTTGTTCGTCAATAAGAGAAGTGTGATCCTACTTCCTTCAAGGGGACACACCCCAAGATGATCTTCCACCACAAGACTACAAGCTAAAGGGCAAGGACAAGCTTCAAGAAGAGATTGATGCATTTGAAGAAGCTCCTAAGGCCTTGGTCAAGTGGGTTCCCAAGACTACATCAAGTTCTACTTCATCAAGTACATCTACAACTCCAAGGATTCCCATCAAGATGGTGTGGATACCGAGGAAGAACTAGAGTGTTCTTGAGGGTGACTCCGCCAACATACTTCACTCTTATTCATACTGTCAAGGACAAGTGCAATCAACTTTCACATCTTGCACTAGTTCAAGGAGTCACAAACCCTCTTGTTGGTAAGACAAGGGACAAGGTAACCTAATGCTTTCATGGACATCATCTTGTGTGCAATTCACTCTATGTCCATGGATATCTTTGTATGTTCCTTGTGGGACTAAACCATGTAGGTATTGAAAGTGCAACTAACTCCAATGGATTGCTCCAAATTATCTACATCAACATTGAGCATCTACATCTTCAACACCTACATGAATTCATCGCCGACAAAACCCAAGGTTAATTCATCACTCTTAGGCGGATATCACATGTAGGGGGAGCTTTACTCTAAAATTGAGCTAAAGCAACTCTAATGGTGTGAACACAACAATGCCTTATGTAAAAGTGGTAACCCCACTTGATCTTAAACGATGAGTATGACCTATGATCAAATGTTCTCATTTGACTCATAAGTCAATATACTCATATATAGATAACCTAGTCATCGCCAATTGCTTGATAGATGCTAGAATGGTTGTGCATGCTTTGCCACATATTTCATTTGCTATCTTATTGTGTGAGCATTTGAGTGCATATTTCCTCCTTCGAGGACATCCATTTGTTGCTTTGATTGTTTGGCTTTCTTCTTTTGCCAAATGGATGGACAATAATGCCTAACAACCCCCTCTAGCTATCTATGATTTTCTTGTCTGAAACTCTATTCATGCTACATCACAAAGTTTGATCAAGTCAGATTCGAACCAATCTGAGTGAGGAGCACTTGGAGTCTCCGATTCGTCATGGACTTAAACTTCCAAAACCTCTTAGTGCATTTGGGTCTGACCGACTCTTTCATTCCGGTCATACCGAGCTCATTAAGTTAATCTAGGTTTTCAATCTCGGTGCAATCGGTTAGAACAATTAGGTCTCACCAAGTTGCAGTAACTGCTAGCAGTTTTGCATCTCGGTGCCACCGAGTCATTCCACTCGGTCACACCAACAGAGTCTGGATATATATACCCATGGGCCGAAACTTGGAAAGTTTTTCGAATCCTTTCGCATGCGCCTATCCAGCTCTACCGACACGAGGTCTCCGGATAATCCTCTCGTTGCCCGAGACATCCTGCCGCTGGCCTCCGTCGTTGTGGTCGCCGTAGCGAACTCATCTCCGAGTTAGGGTATGATTTCAACCCTTTGTGTTTTCCTCAATCTGATTCTAAGCACAAAGTAAATGCCATGATTCTTGCCATGTATGAGATCATCCTTTCCAGAAAAAACTTTGTATAGATTAGTTTTGATTCAAAGTTTTAGGTTTAGGTTTCCGCCGAACTCATCTCAGGCCGACCGAGTTGTAGAAATTGGCCACACCGATTTGGCTTAGGCCATTGCACTTGTAATGTTCGGTCTGACCGAAACTTAAAAATTGGTGTGACCGAGTTCAACTCGCAGTGAAACCCTAGCAATCTCGGAGTCACCGAACTATGTCTCGGTCTGACCGATTTCACCAGTTTAGACTCTCAAAGTTGCTTCGGTGTCACTGAGTTTAACAAATCGGTAGCTCCGAAATGCTCTCTGTAGAAACCTAAAACTAAGTCTTTGACTCAATTGTTTTGCAAAATCTCTGCACTTTGTGATGCTCATCCACTCTACCTCAACTATATCTATTCACACGGCCTGCTTGCAATTTCAGAGATGTCTGAGGGTAGTGACAGTCAGAATAGGTCAGAGGAGCAGGCACATCTGAGTGAGGGATCTAGTCCCTCCAATAGCAGCTCCTATGAGAGCAGCAGAAGCACTCCAAGCAATCTACCAAAGGCTGCTACCAAGACAAGGAAGAAGAAAACTTCTGATAGTGAGGATGAAGATTTTGTGGCTGAAGAAGTAACTTCAAAGAAGAAGGCTATCAATAAGGAAGAATCTGCTAGAGCTGTCAAGCCTGGCCTGAACAAGAAGGCCCCTGCCAAGAGAGCTCCAATGTCAAAAGTCAGAGCCTCCACTCTAAGACACAATGGTGTTCACTCTTGAAACAAGAGATGATGAGCCAACATGATCTAAGAAAAGAGCTAAGAAGACCATAGCCAGAGTGGTTGGCAAGCCATCCATGAGAGATGACGATGATGCTAATGATGATGCTGATGAGCCTATTGCACCTGCTGCAAAGACTCGGAAGCTGATGGGGGATGCCATCAAAGCCAGGGCTGCTCTATCTAAGCCCAAAGTTGTCCCCAAAGCTTATGCACCCAATAGGTTCACTAGAGACATTCTAGCAGCTGAGAAGAACAAGGCCCCGGTGCTAGATGTTCCTGAGGAAGAGGGAGATCAAGAACAAGAATCCTTAGATGATGATGAGTCCATGATGCTTAGAAGACTCAAGCCAAAGATTCCAGATCATAATGATGCCCATCTTGTTGCTGAAAACATGAAACTGAGAAAGGATGCAGGTCTGAGAAGATGGAGATAGACTGATCCATATGCTACAAGGAGAAAGACTGTTGTGGACTATATGTTTCACACCAAGGAACAACAGGATTTCTATGAGACAGTCTTGTTGGACAAGAAGCCCATTGTCTGTGACATGAAGTGGGTGGACTGGAAATACATCGATAAACATGTTGATTTCTTTCCAGGTGTTCATGAAAGCTTCAGGAAAAATGAAGTTGACAAGTTTGTGCGAAAGAAACTGACTAGATGGAACGATGAGATGATCATGCAATTCTACTCCACTGCTCATTTCTGTCTAGATGGTAGAATTGTATGGATGACTGAAGGTACCAATCAACTGTTGCTGAATGGGCAAGTCTGATCAATGCCCCCAAGGAGAATGAAAATGACACTAATGTGTATGCCAAGTCAAGGATGGATCCTAAGTCAATGGAAAATATGTACAAGCCAATTCCTGACAAAGAAGTGAAAACTCACAAGTTTGACTCCATATATCATCTGTTGTCTGGATTAACCACAATCAAGACTATACTTAGGCACACCTTGTTGCCCAAGTCAGGAGATCATAGAATGATCCAAGGTCACTCCATCAACTTGCTCCACATGTTTGATGTTCTCGAGAAGTTCAAAGTCGTGAGCCTGATTGTGGAGACAATCAAGAGGACAGCAGCTGACTAGAAAAGTTCTTGTGGATATGCCCCTCATATTCAGATGCTTATCAACTCCAAGTTGGATAAAGGGACATATCTTCTTGACCAGAGGCATCTTCGTCTTAGGCCAGATTTCGAGGACAATGAAGTTGTCATGGATGCATTCCATCCCACTTTAGTTGAAGGCCAAGAGAATATTGCTCAAGCAAAGGCAGCCAAGCAAGCAAGTGCTTCTGGAGCTCCTAAGACCAAGCAAGATCATATCAGTTATCTGCTTGAGGCCACTCTGAGGATTGAGAAGAGTTTGGCCAACTTAACTTAGAATCAAGCAAGCCTTGAAAGTATCATTGAGACAAAGTTCTGTGATCTATATGTGAAGGTCATGGAGATCCAAGATATTGTGGAGAAGCTCAAGGAAGATGCTGATATACAACAAATGCTTTTCAGAGAGTCCCAAGAGGACCAAGATTTTCAGCTGTGCCAGTCGATGAGTCCAGGCCTACACTTTCAGCTCCTGCAACCACTGCTACAGTTTTTCCTCCAGCTTCAACACCTCCAGCTCCACAGACTTCATCAGAAGTATTTGCAGATGCTCCCATCTCCACCCCATCTACGCACACCGGCGAGAAGACTTCCTCTACAGCTCCTAGAGATCGTGCCTACAGTGTCGCATAGCACTATGCATTTTCGAGCTTTTTGGTAACTTGTTGCCAAAGGGGGAGAAAGTGTATATATCATTAGGCTTCGAGAGAAAGTGTCTTGCCTCTATTTTTTGATTTTTTTTGCTTGCTACTTCGTTCGGTTGTTTGGTTATTGCTACTATTTGCTTATGTGTGTGAGATATGTTTGTGCTTGATCATATCATACTATGCTTAATGTGTGCTTATTTAATAGTGTATGATCATTCACTTGTTACTTTGGTGATGAGTGCTTATTGCTTAAATCTTATCATTCTGAGCGCTCCACCAGATGTATGTGACATGGAAGAGTAACCCATGATCCTAATCGATTTTGCATTTGCATTCAAAAGCAAATATTAAATAATTCACAAATTTAGGGGGAGCTCTTGCTTATCACATACTTCTCAAAGCGGCGATATATTTCATTCTTATTATCTTTTTCAAAGCTTTGATCTATATGTTGTCATCAAGTACCAAAATGGGGGAGATTGAAAGTGCAACTATTCCCCAGGTGGTTTTGGTAGTTAATAACAACATATAGCTCATTGAACTAATATCCTTTCAAGATAAATATTTCCGGAAGTACAATGGTTGGCATGGCGTGGATTAGAAATGTGGACCCCTCAAAAATCGAAGGACAAAGATTGGCAAAAGCTCAAGACTCTACATTTTCATTTTAGTGATCCAAGATCACACTGCGTCCATAGGAAAAGCCAATACAATTAAAAGGGGATGATGTGTTGCTTAATGATCTACTTGCTCAAGTGCTTGGTAATATGCTCCAAAACCCTCGGACACTTTCTCATTTCCACATATGTCCCAAACCTAAAAGTCAAACTCGGCCCCACCGATTTGATCTACCCGGCGCCACCGAGTTCACATGACATAGCCACTGCCAAAACCCTAATCGGTTCGGTCTCACCGATAGGGATTTCAATCTCACCGAAATGGGATTGTCAACTCTCTATTTCCCCTTCGTAACGTTTCGGTCTAACCGAGATGAGCGGATCAGTCCCACCGAGTTGGTAATGCATACTCTCTGGTTACCTTTTGTAATGTTTTGGTCTCACCGAAAGGAGCGATCGGTCTCACCGAGTTTGCCTAGCCAAGTCTCTGTTTTGCCTACTACCAAAATCGGTCTCACCGAGTTTGTGTAATCAGGCAAACCAAGATGAGGTTTTCCCTAACCCTAATGCATCAGTCTCACCGAGTTGATAGTATCGGTCCCACCAAGATGTCTAACGTTCACATTTTGCACTGCTTCGGCCTGACCGAGTTCTTTTATTCGGTCTGATCGAGTCTGGTCAAATCTGTGTAACAGCTAGATTTTGTGTGGAGGCTATATATACCCCTCCACCCCTCTCCATCAGAGAGAGAGCCATCAGAACGTGCCTACGCTTCCACTATTCATTTTCTGAGAGAGAGAACCACCTGCTCATGTGTTGAGACCAAGATATTCCAATCCTACCATATGAATCTTGATCTCTAGCCTTCCCCAAGTTGCTTTCCACTCAAATATTCTTTCCACCATATCCAAAACTGTGAGAGAGAGTTGAGTGTTGGGGAGACTATCACTTGAAGCACAAGAGCAAGGAGTTCATCATCAACACACCATCTATTGCCTTTTGGAGAGTGGTGTCTCCTAGATTGGTTAGGAGTTGATACGTCTCCAACGTATCTATAGTTTTCGATTGTTCCATGCTATTATTTATGAAGTCTTGGATGTTTAATGGGCTTTATCATTCACTTTTATATCATTTTTGGGACTAACCTACTAACCTAAAGGCCCAGTGCAGATTGCTGTTTTTTTTGCCTATTTCAGGGTTTTGCAAAAAAAGAATATCAAACGGAGTCCAAACGGAATGAAACCTTCGCGAGAAATATTTTTGGAGGAAATCACGCATATGAACTTGAGAACCATGTCAGAAGAGCCACGTGGGGCCCACGAGGGTGGGGGGCTTGCCCCCCTTCCCAGGGCGCGCCCCCTGCCTCGTGGAGCCCCCGTGACTCCCCCGGTGCCCTCCTTCCTCCTATATAACTCTACATACCCAAGAAACTCCGTGAACAGAGAGAAAACCCTAATTCCACCGCCGTACCTTCTGTTCCCGTGGAGAAGCCACTAGAGAAAACTATGGCCCCCGGGTCTATTCTCAACATATCAATCTACATCTACTTTACTTTTATCGCTTTTATTTGCTATTTTATTAAACTAAAAATACCAAAAATATAAACTATCATCTCTATCAGATCTCACTTTCGTACGTGACCGTAAAGGGATTGACAACCCCTTATCACGTTGGCTGCGAAGTTCCTATTTGTTTGTGCAGGTGCGAGGGACTCACGCGTGGTCTCCTACTGGATTGATACCTTGGTTCTCAAAAACTGAGGGAAATACTTACGCTACTGTCCTGCATCTCTCTTTCCTCTTCGAGGGAATACAACGCAAGCTCAAGAGGTAGCAAGAATAATTTTTGGCGCTGTTGCCGGGGAGGCTTACACAAAAGTCATATACCAAGTACCTATCACAAACCCTTATCCTTCGCATTACATTTATTTGCCTCTCGTTTTCCTCTCCCCCACTTCACCCTTGCCGTTTTATTTGCCCTTCTTGCTCGCCCTCATGTCTGAGATGGGGGACGATTTTATCGAGAAGGGTAGCAATGTCGAGGGAAACATTCATGTTGACTCCCCGGATGAAGCTACCACTTTACATATTAAGAAGTTCCGGGTTGGTAGTGGTAATATTATTGGAAAAGGAGTTCTTCAAGACTTCTTTACTTGTGGCGGTGCTTTGCCCACTATGGGTGGCTCTATTCTTCAGAGAACTAGTAGCCTTGCAGATGTTGTATCTATGCTCATAGTAGAAATGAAAGGCAATTTATCCATATGCATCCCTGTATTCAGAGAATATTTTTGGAGTTCTCCAATATTGAGCATTCTACTGTTAAGCGTGCAGCTACTATCTTTTTGGCTCATGAATTTAGATATATCATGAAAGAGGCCAGATAAATTTTTGCTCATTACGGAGTAGATGTCGGTCGACCTCCTATAGAGGCTATCTTGTTCAATCAAGAAGACCTAATGCGGTTGCGACCTCCTGATCATGTTGCTTTTAATGAAAACCTTAGAAAAAAGGTTCCTAATGAGATCTTGATCGATAGAATTTCTCAGATAAACGATGATTTTGCTGTTCAAAATAATGAATTAGGCTTCTCCCTTGAGCGAAGGCTTATGACCTTCGGCCAAAAGAATGCCTATAATGATGAATTGGTCATCCACTACAAAGGGCCAAAGGAGGAACCTGTTCCCCCCGAGATTGATGTAGGGGACTTTTGTCCCATTAAATTTAGCCATTCTGTTTACTTTTGCCTGCCACAAAGAAATCTTGCTGTTGAACGTAGGGACTGTGAGATGAGCTTTCGCGACATATCGTACCATTATGGCTATCCCTAGATCTATCTTGTATCGTGCCTAGCTAGGGGCGTAAAACGATAGCGCTTGTTGGGAGGCAACCCAATTTTATGTTTTTTTGTTGCTATTAGGGAATAAATATTGCATCTAGCCTCTGATTAGATGTGGTTTCATGTTTTGTTTAGTGTTTGTGCCAAGTAGAACCTTTGAGGAGACTTGTGTGAACTTTGTATGATATTGTTGTGAAAAACAGAATCGTTAGCGCTCGCTAAAGTAGTCCTCAGATTTCACTGGAGGGTGATTTTTAGTTGATTCTTTCTGCATATGATTGGTAGGAAAATTCCGCAAATTTAACAATTTAGTTTAATTTTTTTGGAGTTCCATAAGTAGGCGAAACGTGCAGATTACTACAGACTGTTCTGTTTTTGACAGATTCTGTTTTTCGTGTGTTGTTTGCTTATTCCGATGCATCTATGAGTAGTATTGGAGGATATGAACCATATAGAAGTTGGAATACAGTAGGTTTAACACCAATATAAACAAATAATGAATTCATTGCTGCACCTTTGAGTAGTGGTTTGCCTTCTTATACTAACGGAGCTCATGAGAATTTCTATCTAAGTTTTGTGTTGTGAAGTTTTCAAGTTTTGAGTATTGCTTTGATAGACTATGGAACAAGGAGTAGAAAAGGCCTAAGCTTGGGGATGCCCATGGCACCCCAAGTAAATTCAAGATAATCAAAAGCCTAAGCTTGGGGATGCCCCGGGAAGGCATCCCCTCTTTCGTCTTCATCCATCGGTAACTTCACTTGGAGCTATATTTTTATTCGCAACATGTTATGTGTTTTGCTTGGAGTGTCTTGTATAATTTGAGTCTTTGCTTGTTAGTTTTCCACAATCATCCTTGCTGGACATACCTATTTGAGAGAGTTAAATATGGCCTATAAATAATTAGAACACTCTATGTGCTTCACTTATATCTTTTGAGTTGAATAGTTTTGCTCTAGTGCTTCACTTATATCTTTTAGAGCACGGTGGTGGTAATATTTTGTAGAAATTGTTGAACTCTCATTCTTCACTTATATCTATTTGAGAGTCTATTTAAACAGCATGGTAATGTGCTTAGGCTAAAGAAACTAGTCTTCACATGATAGACATCCAATGTCAATGTAGTAAAAATATTCACACTAAGTGCATTGAATAGAATGAGATGTTGGATGCTTGATAATTGTTTTGAGACATGAGGATAGTGATATTAGAGTCATGCTAGTGGAGTTATTATTAAATTGAAGAATACTTGTTTTAAGGTTAGTGATTCCCGTATCATGCACATATGGTGAACTGCTATGTGACGAAGTTAGAGCATGAGGTATTTGTAGAGTGCCAACCTTTGTGTGGAGGTTGGGGGCGCGTGATGGTTAACTCCTACCAACCTCCCCCCTAGGGGCATGCGTTGATTGCTTTGTTTTGATGACTCATAGATTTTTGCAACAAGTATATGAGTTCTTATGACTAATGTTGAGTCCATGGATTATACGCACTCTCACCCTTCCACCATTGCTAGCCTCTCTTGTACCGCGCAACTTTCGCCGGTGCCATAAACCCACTATATATCCTTCCTCAAAACAGCCACCATATTATTCCTCAAAACAGCCACCATACCTACCTATCATGGCATTTCCATAGCCATTCCGAGATATATTGCCATGCAACTTTCCACCGTTCCGTTCATATGACACGCATCATATTGTCATATTGCCCTTGCATGATCATGTAGTTGACATCGTATTTGTGGCAAAGCCACCATGCATAATTTTTCATACATGTCACTCTTGTTTCGTTGCACATACCGGTACACCGCCGGAGGCATTCATATAGAGCCATACTTTGTTGTTGTAGTATCGAGTTGTAATGAAAGTGTGATGAGCATCATTATTAGAGCATTGTCCCATGGGAGGAAAGGCTAAATCTATAAAGCCCCTCTTCAAAAAAAAGGACAATTGTTACTATCTTTTCCACACTTGTGCTTCAAAGTAGCACCATTTTCTTCATTGTAGAGAGTCTCATGTTTAGTCACTTTCATTTACTAGTGGGAATTTTCATTATAGAACTTGGCTTGTATATTCCAACGATGGGCTTCCTCAAATGCCCTAGGTCTTCGTGAGCAAGCAATTTGGATGCACACCCACTAGTTTCTTTTGTTGTGCTTTCATTCATATTTAGCTCTAGTGCATCCGTTGCATGGCAATCCCTACTCACTCACATTGATATCTAGTGATGGGCATCTCCATAGCCCGTTGATACGCCTAGTTGATGTGAGACTATCTCCTTCCTTTTTTTCTTCTCCACAACCACCTCTATTCCACCCATAGTGCTATGTCCATGGCTCACGCTCATGTATTGCGTGAAAGTTGAAAGGTTTGAAAAATAGAGTATGAAAACAAATGCTTGGCTGAAATCGGGGTTGTGCATGATATGAATATTTTTGTGTGATAACGAGGGAGCATAGCCAACACTATATGATTTTGTAGGGATAACTTTCTTTAGCCATAGTATTTTGAGAAGACATGATTGATTTGTTAGTATACTTGAAGTATTGTTATTTCTTATGTCAATATAGACTTTTATCTTGAATCTTTCAGATCTGAACATTCATGCCACAATTAAGAGAATTATATTGAAAAACTATATTGGTTAGCATTCCACATCAAAAATCATTTCTTTATCATTTACCTACTCGAGGACGAGCAGGAATTAAGCTTGGGGATGCTTGATATGTCTCCAACGTATCTATAATTTTTTATTGTTCCATGCTATTATTTATGAAGTCTTGGATGTTTAATGGGCTTTATCATTCACTTTTATATCATTTTTGGGACTAACCTACTAACCCAAAGGCCCAGTCCAGATTGTTGTTTTTTTGCCTATTTCAGGGTTTTGCAGAAAAAGAATATCACACGGAGTCCAAACGGAATGAAACCTTCGCGAGAGATATTTTTGGAGGAAATCACGCATGATGAACTTGAGAACCACATCAGAAGATCCACATGGGGCCCACAAGGGTGGGGGGCGCGCCCCCCTTCCCAGGGCGCGCCCCCGTGCCTCGTGGAGCCCCCGTGACTCCCCCGGTGCCCTCCTTCCTCCTATATAAGTCTACGTACCCCAGAAACTCTGTGAACAGAGAGAAAACCCTAATTCCATCGACGTACCTTCTGTTCCCGTGGAGATCCCATCTTGGCGCCTGTTCCGGAGCTCCACCGGAGGGGGATCCATCACGGAGGCCTTCATCATCATCATCATCGCCCTCACCATGAGTTGTGAGTAGTTTACCACAGACCTTCGGGTCCATAGCTAGTATCTAGATGGCTTCTTCTCTCTCTCTGGATCTCAATACAAAGTTCTCCTCGGTATTTGAGGAGATCTATTCGATGTAATCTCTTTTTACGGTGTGTTTGTCGAAATCCGATGAATTGTGAGTTTATGATCAAGGTTATCTATGAAAGATATTTGGTTCTTCTCTGAACTTTTTATGTGTGCTCATAATATCCTTGCAAGTCTCTTCGAATTATTGGTTTGGTTTGGCCTACTAGATCTATAGTTCTTGCAATGGGAGAAGTGCTTGGCTTTGGGTTCAATCTTGCGGTGTCCTTTCCCAGTGACAGTAGGGGCAGCCAGGCACGTATTGTATTGTTGCCATCGAGGATAAAAAGATGGGGTTTATATCATATTGCTTGAGTTTATCCCTCTACATCATGTCATCTTGCTTAAGGCGTTACTCTGTTCTTATGAACTCAATACACTAGATGCATGCTGGATAGCGGTCGATGTGTGGAGTAATAGTAGTAGATGCAGGCAAGAGTCGGTCTACTTGTCTCGAACGTGATGCCTATATACAATGATCATGCCTAGATAGCCTCATAATTATTCGCTTTTCTATCAATTCCACGATAGTAATTTGTTTACCAGCAGTAGAATATCGCTATCATGAGAGAAGCCACTAGATAAAACTTTGGCCCCCGGGTCTATTCTCAACATATCAATCTACATCTACTTTACTTTTATCGCTTTTATTTGTTGTTGTATTAAACTAAAAATACCAAAAATATAAACTATTATCTCTATCAGATCTCACTTTCGTAAGTGACCGTAAAGGGATTGCCAACCCCTTATCGCGTTGGCTGTGAAGTTCTTATTTGTTTGTGCAAGTGCGAGGGACTCGCGCGTGGTCTCCTACTAGATTGATACCTTGGTTCTCAAAAACTGAGGGAAATACTTATGCTACTGTGCTGCATCTCCCTTTCCTCTTCGAGGGAATACAACGCAAGCTCAAGAGGTAGCAGGTGTCACTTGGGAGCCTCCGACAAGATTGTGGAGTTGAACCAAGGATTTTGTAAGGGCAAAGAGATCGCCTACTTCGTGAAGATCTACCCTATTGAGGCAAGTCCTTCGTGCGCGATGGCCATGGTGGGATAGACAAGGTTGCTTCTTCGTGGACCCTTTGTAGGTGGAGCCCTCCGTGGACTCGCGCAGCCATTACCCTTCGTGGGTTGAAGTCTCCATCAACGTGGATGTACAATAGCACCACCTATCGGAACCACGCCAAAAACATCCATGTCTCCAATTGCGTTTGCACTCTCCAACCCCTCCCTTTACCTTCATATGCAATGATTTACTTTCCGCTGCCACAACTCTAGAATTGCATGTGTAGGAAGATTGCTTGACTTGTGCTATATTGCTAAAAACTGCCAAAACTGAAAATTGGAAAAGTCTAAGTTTTTATTTGGTCAAGTAGTCTAATCACCCCCCCCCCTATAGACATACTTTCGATCCTACACCGGCCTAAGGAAGCCCATAGTCATCGCGCATCCAGACATGGTCCCTCCAGGGTGTGAGGGGATTCAGGTCAACAAAGCGCCCACCGGATTGCTTACGTACCGGAGGTCCGGCTGGGTCTCCTTTGATGTTAGTTGCGCTGCATCACACCCGGCATCGAGCATACAAGGTAACGTGTTCATGTGCATAAAGAGAGATGATAAACCAAGATTCATACAAACATTTGTATTCCTGGGTCTTGTATTTGCGGCCTACTCTTCCTGGTTTATTGGGTCTCCTCCATCTTGTCGACCTCGTCCACCAGCTCGGCAATTCTTGTGTGGGTATATGGCATTGACATGGCAATGTCATTGAGGCGGAGGTTGTGGCTAACATTCAATATTTCCAAGTAATTAGTGGAATCATCATTCAATTTCTCAATACAAAAGCTAAGAAAGAACTTATTTATCAGTACAAAATGATGCATCACTCTCTTAAGTAATTGCAAACAAAAAATGAAGGAAAAACAAATATTACCTCTCGAGCATGTCGGCCTCGCTCGCTCACTCTTCTGAATCCGGCTCGTCCTCGGCCACTGGAGGTGGAGGGGTGGTGGCGCGACCGCATGAGGCCGTGTTGTACTCGCTGGAGCCACAGGAGGTTGAAGGGGAAGTGTTAGGGAGTAAATAGTCTTCTTCCTCACTGTTGGTACCACTGTGTTGTACAACCTTAGACAACTGCTGACACTCCTATTTGTCGATCGGCTTGGGAAAGGGCGGTACACTAGTCATGGCGGCGCAACCGAAGGCAGCTGCAGGCGATGAATTATTGCCAATGATGTTCTTCACTTGTCATCCTTGTTTCGGTGCTAGCTGCACCAAATTTGTGGTCGATCATGGGTATCCACAATGGCAAGGGTGCCTAGGGGTGTGGCAGGGGAGGAGCTTTCTATTGGGCCAATCATTGGTCCCGGGACAAGTAGCGGCGCGGCAAGGGTGGCTAAGTTGGGGTTGGGCGAGAAAGGTGTGGGCGAGTGGGATGGGGAGTGGCTTTTCCGGAGAACGCCCTAAAGGAAATATGCCCTAGAGGCAATAATAAATTTGTTATTTAATATTTCCTTATATCATGATAAATGTTTATTATTCATGATAGAATTGTATTAATCGGAAACTTGATACATGTGTGGATACATAGACAAAATATCGTGTCCCTAGTAAGCCTCTACTGGACTAGCTCGTTAATCAAAGATGGTTAAGTTTCCTAACCATAGACATGTGTTGTCATTTGATGAACGGGGTCACATCTTTAGGGGAATGATGTGATGGATAAGACCCATCCATCAGCTTAGCATAATGATCGTTTAGTTTTGTTGCTATTGCTTTCTTCATGATTTATACATGTTCCTCTGACTATGAGATTATGCAACTCGCGAATACCGAAGGAACACTTTGTGTGCTATCAAATGTCACAATGTAACTGGGTGATTATAAAGATGCTCTACAAGTGTCTCCTAAAGTGTTTGTTGAGTTGGCATAGATCGAGAATAGGATTTGTCACTCCAAGTGTCGGAGAGGTATCTCTGGGCCCTCTCGGTAATACACATCATAATAAGCCTTTCAAGCAATGTGACAAATGAGTTAGTTGCGGGATGATGTATTACGGAATGAGTAAAGAGACTTTCCGGTAACGAGATTGAACTAGGTATAGAGATACCGACGATCGAGTCTCGGGCAAGTAACATACCGATGACAAAGGGAATGATGTATGTTGTTATGCGGTTCGACCGATAAAGATCTTCATAGAATATGTCGGAGCCAATATGGGCATCCAGGTTCTGCTGTTGGTTATTCACCGGAGAGGTATCTCGGTGATGACTACATAGTTCTCGAACCCGTAGGGTCCGCACGCTTAACGTTCATTGACGATATAGTATTATATGAGTTATGTATGATGGTGACCGAACGTTGTTCGGAGTCCCGGATGAGATCACAGACATGACGAGGAGCTTCGGAATGACCGGGAGGTAAAGATTGATATATAGGATGATATGGTTAGGCCAAGGGGCCAGACCCACGGGGTAGTACGTCGGTGCAAAAGGAGTTTTGCGGAGGCCGGGGGGCAAATGCCAGAGACCCTAGCGTCTGGCCCTGGGCCACACGCCGAGGCCCATGGCATCTGGGCCAAACGCCAAGGATTGTGGCATTTGGTCCTAGAGTCCGAGTGGGACTCTTGCCTTTCGGGCAAAACCGACTTTGCAGAGGCTTTTGCTCCAAGTTTCCACCCCGGGGCTCAACATATAAATAGAGGGGCAGGGCTAGCACCCAAGACACATCAATATTCACCAAGCCATTTGCTGGCAAGCCCGTCTGTCGGTGTCAAAACCGGTGGATCTTGGGTAGGGGGTCCCTATGCGTCTGAGGATCAATGGTAACAGGAGGCTGGGGACACGATGTTTACCCTGGTTCAGGCCCTCTCGATCGAGGTAATACCCTACTTCCTGCTATATTAATATGGATGAATATGATTACAAGAGTTGATCTTCCTTGAGATCGTAATGGCTAAACCCTAAAGTCTAGCCTATGAGGATGTTGTGTATTTCTTCTCTTAGACACTACGGACTAAACCCTCCAGTTTATATATGCACCGGAGGGCCTAGGGTTTGTACATAACCGACTTGCAGAGGAAGGAAAGATTACACCCGAACCTAAAACCTGCCATTATACGAATACATGAGTCCTATCCGGATACGAGAGATGATCTTCGACAATGATCTTCACAGACCACCAGTCCGGCTCACCACGAGTTATCCGGTCACATGAGGACCCCTCAATCCAGGACTCCCTCAGTAGCCCCTGAACCTGTCTTCAATGTCGATGAGTTCGGCTTCCGTATTGTCTTCGGCATTGCATGGCGGGTTCCTTCTTCCGAACATATCTTCTGCAATAAACGTACTGTGTCCGGCTCTGCAAGGTTAGTTGAACCCTTAGCCTCGAAGGCAAGGCACTGAAGAAAATGAATAATGTGTCTTCACTGACAATTTTTTGGTGAAGCTTCGCGTCCATCCCACTAGCATATCGAACCATTTTATTTGGTCCTAGTTTTGCGTTTTGAGGTATAACCCCATTGACACGTCTTATCAGAGCAGAGATCATGCCCGCTTATTGTGGGATCCTTATCAATGTGACGTGAGCATCCAAAACGTGCATTATGCATGATCGCTTTGGGAACCGGCGAGGTTTACGGCTAAACTGGGGGAACGTTCTGTATTCACAACATTATAAAAGGATACCAATCCCTTTCATCAGCCCCACGCCTTCCTCAAGATCGAGCTCCCCAATCTCCCTAGACCTAGCTTCCTCATCTCTTGTGCCCACCATTCTTTGCCCCTCGACCACTACTTCCTTCCCCAACAATGGCCGGATCCGGTGCCAAGGGCAAGTGGGAGGCCTCTACAGTTACTGCAAAAACCATGGAGGATCTTCGGAACGCGGGCTATCTCACTGTTGATATTGCCCACCGAATCCCCGCCAAGGTCCAGGTGGTTCCTGTCCCAGAGGCGGGTGAGAGAGTCGTATTTCTCTCGCATTTTGTTAGAGGGCTAGGGTTTCCGCTCCACCCCTTTGTTTGGGGTTTGCTGTTTTTCTATGGGCTAGATTTTTCACGATCTAGCCCCAAACTCAATTCTTCACATCTCCGCTTTTATAGTGGTGTGTGAAGCTTTCCTCCGCGTCCCTCCTCACTTCGGCCTATGGCTCAAAACCTTCAACGTGAAGCCAAAGGTGGTGGACGGGCAACACGCGGAGTGTGGGGGTGCTATGATTAGCAAGCTCCCGAATGCTACTTGGCCAAAAGGCTCATTCGTGGAAACGAACAAGGTCTGGCAGCAGGAGTGGTTCTACATCACTGAACCTTGCGACGCCAAATGGGCGGCGGAACCTGCTTTCAGATCTGGACCCCCGCAGAGGTTGACCTCCTGGACCGCGAAGAGTCCGAACTGGGGGTCTCGGGTTAAGGTGACGGCACTCCAGGGCCGTGTGTCCAGCGTGATTTCCAAGGGCTATCAGCTCTCGACCGTGGTCCAGGTAATGCTGGCCCGGCTAGTCCTTCCTTGCCAAAGCCGGGACTCCTCCCTATGGGAGTTCGATCCGGCAAGAGATCGGCCTCTGAAGCATCTCTTTGGCTTTACGCAAAAAGAGGTCTGGAAGCATATCTTCAAGAGGCAGAAGGAGGGGCCGAAGGAAACCGAGGACGCGGGCTATAGTACTGCGTTCACTGTCCCAGAGGTAATAGAAAACTCTGTCGAACATATATCCCCTCTCTTATTTAACGATAATAGGAATTGGAGTTTTTGCGTGATATACAGGGCTGGGCGAAGAAGGCAATCCGGATGAAGTGTCTGGCGCCCTTGCCTGAAGACCCAGAATCGCCTCGAGTGACAGCGATGCTGGTCTCGGTGCTGTACAAGGCGCCGGTCAAGAAGCCCAAGAAGCAAAGCAAGGAGGCCGAAGACGGCCCCCCATCCCGCGGACGAGAAGTCCGAGAAGATCAAAATCCTCTCCTCTGAAGAGGAGGAGGACGATGACGAAGAATAAGAAGAGCCCCCTGCGCAAGGCAGGGGGAAGAAGAGGGCGGCTGCCACAGACACAGGCACGTCCACACCCCGGAGGAGGTTGAATCTCTCTGCTCGTTCGGACTCATCGTCCGAATACAGCTTTGTGGTGAAGCCCAGCGAGAAACCCCCGACCGAAACGTAAGTTTGTCCGGATATATTAATTGGTGCACCTTGTTTGTTTAGCATTTTGATGCTTACTTAGTATTTTTCACCTGCTGTCCTATAGCCCACCCCTAACACACCTCGATACCTCCTTATCGGAGGGTAACTCTTTGCCGTCTGGAGAGACGGAGAGTGACTCGTGATACGTCTCCAACGTATCTATAATTTTTTATTGTTCCATGCTATTATATATGATGTTTTGGATGTTTAATGGGCTTTATTATACACTTTTATATTATTTTTGGGACTAACCTATTAACCCAAAGGCCCAGTCCAGATTGTTGTTTTTTGCCTATTTCAGGGTTTTACAGAAAAGGAATATCAAATGGAGTCCAAACGGAATGAAACCTTCGGGAGATATATTTTGGAGCGATACCTTCACAGGAGACTTGAAAACCACCGAATAGGGCACACGTGGCGTCCATGAGGGTGGGGGCGTGCCCCTCCCACTGGGCGCGCCCCTGCCTCGTGGGCCCCATGTTGCTTCCCCGATGCCCTCCTTCCTCCTATATACACCCATGTACCCTGAAAACATCGAAGCAACTGAAAAAACCCTAATTCCACCGCCGCAACCTTCTGTTCTCGTGAGATCCCATCTTGGGGCATGTTCCGGAGCTCCGCCGGAGGGGGGATCTTCCACGGAATGCTTCTAAATCAACACCAACGCCTCACCATGAGTTGTGAGTAGTTTACCACAGACCTTCGGGTCCATAGTTAGTACCTAGATGGCTTCTTCTCTCTCTTTGGATCTCAATACCAAGTTCTCCTCGGTCTTCCAGGAGATCTATTCGATGTAATCTTTTTGCGGTGTGTTTGTCGAGATCCGATGAATTGTGGGTTTATGATCGAGATTATCTATGATAAATATTTGGTTCTTTTCTGAATTATTTTATGTATGATAATAATATCCTTGCAAGTTTCTTCGAATTATCGGTTTGGTGTGGCCTACTAGATCTATACTTCTTGCAATGGGAGAAATGCTTGGCTTTGGGTTCAATCTTGCGGTGTCCTTTCCAAGTGACAGTAGGGGCAGCAACGCACGTATTGTATTGTTGCCATCGAGGATAAAAAGATGGGGTTTATATCTTATTGCTTGAGTTTATCCCTCTACGTCATGTCATCTTGCTTAAAGTGTTACTCTGTTCTTTTGAACTTAATACTCTAGATGCATGCTGGATAGCGGTCGATGTGTGGAGTAGTAGTAGTAGATGCAGAATCGTTTCGGTCTACATGTCTCGGACGTGATGCCTATATATAATGATCAATTGCTCGACAGTAATTCGTTCACCCATCGTAGAAATCTGCTATCATGAGAAAAGCCACTAGTGACACCAATGGCCCCCGGGTCTATTCTCAACATATCAATCTACAATCTACTTTACTTTGCTGTTTTTAGTTTCTGTTCTTTTATCCAAAAATACCAAAAATATCAAACTATCCTATCTATCATATCTCACTTTCGTAAGTGACTGTAAAGGGATTGACAACCCCTTATCACGTTGGCTGCGAAGTTCTTATTTGTTTGTGCAGGTGCGAGGGACTCGCGCGTGATCTCCTGCTGGATTGATGCCTTGGTTCTCAAAAACTGAGGGAAATACTTACGCTACTGTGCTGCATCTCCCTTTCCTCTTCGAGGGAATACAACGCAAGCTCGAGAAGTAGCAACACGCCGGCCCGAGCTCCATCGCCCGTGGCCCGCGGGGACACCGAAGTGTCCTCCCGGCACGCGTCTTCCACCCACGAAGACGGGGGCGGGGCAGGTGACAGGGTGACTGAGAGTAACACCTCGGCTGCCGCAGACCATGGGGAAACAATCCCCATGGAGATCGAAGGCCGGGGGGCCAAATAATCCGGGGCCCAACCGAATATTGTCCCGGAGCCTAGCGCGGCTCCGAGGTACGAAGACCAGAGTCCCCAGGCGGGGGAGGATACGACGGCACCCGGAGTCAATCCGGAGGCGCTGGACCCTATGGAGGGAGCACTGCGAGGTGCTTCTGTCGTGGAGGAACACCGCACCGTGATGGGTGCCGTGTTGAAAAAAATTCAGGCCATCAAAGGCTGACTGAATGAAGCTTGCAACAGCCTGTTAACAGGCTTTGAGGTAAGCAATGTAATGTTCTTTATGGAACTTTTATTTGTTTTATATGCACATGATAGCCAGTAGCCCCTGATGCTTTGTGTGATTCTGAACAGAATCGGACGAAGTATCCATAGTATAGCATGTTTATATAGCTGAACAGATATGCTTCTGTTTATTTGAACAGGCTTCCCTAGTTACGGCAACTGCACGAGATGCAGAGGTTGCCAAACTAAATCGGAAGCTCTTGTTTGCCAACGCGGACCTCGACCGCGTCAACCAGCGTTTAGATGAAACGCAAGGTATGCAGATTGAAAGATTAAGATGTCAAGAAGACTAATATTAATTGTGTATGAGTATAAACTCTTTATGAAATTCTGTATTACACAGTTGGCGCCACTGAGCTCGAGGCCCTCAAGGGCAAACTCGCGAAGGCCAAGAAGGAGGCCAAGGAGAGCAAGGCGATCGCTGACAAAGCGGTTGCCGAACTACAGGACGAAAAGGCCGTGTGCGAGAAGCACCAGGCTCGGGTGTCCGAAGTCGAGGTTGAGCTTAAAGATGCCATTCGCAAATGCGAGGCATTGGAAGAGAAGACTTCGGAACAAGCTTCCGAGCTGACTGCGGCAGTTAAGGCTACCCAGGATGCACGAAGCGAGTCGCGCAGTGCCTATGAAGAAATCAAAGAGGCACGACAGATAGCATATGGTAAGACCTTTCTCTTATAGAGCATCTTCGAAGGGCAGAAGTATCTTGGACTGACACAGTTATGGAGTTATCCAGGCGTGTTTACTGATCTTCCGAGGAGCAGTTCTGACGCCGCCCAGTACTTCCGAGCCCGGGAGGGGAATGACACGGAGAAGTTGTTTTGGTCGCAGTTCTATGCGCCAAAACATCTGGTGCCCCTTAACGACTAGATGAAGCAGCTGGTCGAGCTGCACAATATGGCGGGTTCGCCATGAAGGACTTGATAGTCCGGCTACCAGCTATGGCCCGCTGATCCAATCCCAAGTAGCTACTTAGGATTGGTGAAGCGGCTCGTCGAAGCGATTCCGCAGGTCGACGCTTTGAAGCGTTCGGCCTGCATAGAAGGTGCTCGGATGGCCTTCGCTCATGTAACAGTGCACTGGGAGAGATGAGGGTGCAGGATATAGCCACTGCTGGCCCGCCCAAGGGCAAGGAGCACCGCAAGCCAGAGAGATACTTCGAGGACGTCATAGAAGGCGCCCGCCTGGTAGAAGGCCAGTGTTCGAAGGATATTATTTTTGACTAATTGTATCTCGTTGTAAAGACTTAAACTTATGAACCGATGTATATAACATTTGCGCTATTATAATATGAGTGACTTTTACCTCCTGTGTGGCTATTTATGTAAGTCTGAAAGTTTCCAGTCATCGGCTTTAGCCCCCATGTACATAGTACCAGGGTGTTTGGTCATATGCATATACACTCTTTATCCAGCATCTTAGTTTGTGTAGGAGGTGTATGCGGAGTGAACCAGGCAAACAGACTATGCGGCGTTATTGCTTTCACTTAGCCATAGGAGTTTGACAAGTGGGGCTAGGTACTAGCCCCTGGTGCAGATATGATATTTCCGAATTAAGGTATCCAATTGCACCTGGCTGGGCGGAAAAAAAACCAACCCTTCGTATAACACGCGGTAGATCTCTACGATCGTAGTATAAAACTAAGTCATCGGATCGCAGACCAGATTCTCGCATATCATGACAGTCGGTTTTTGGCTTTTTCTACTGAGGTACTTGACTGGACGAGCCAGAAGTACAATCACATTAGTTGTCCCTTTACACCCTAGCCGAACAATCGGAAACGTAGGGGTAAGCACAAGAGTCGGGCGACCCAACTATTGAACCAAGACATGATTCGGAACTTATGCATATAATGCAGATATCCAGGACGCCGAACACTCCCTATAGGTGTTTGGACTTTTCGACGTATACCGGGGCTGCATATATCCCCTGGTAATGGACCCTCTTGTCAAGGCACATGTGGCAATCTGATATGGGGAGAGAACACAGGTGGTGAGAGGATAAAACTCCAAACATAATATAAGCCAAGCTGCTTCTAAAATATCCCATTATAGTACGGCTAGCCGTATGTTTACAGATGATGCCGAATGACTTTCTTAGCCATTTTACATGCCAGGAAAGTATAAAACAAAACGAGAAGAAAGGTTTACACAGGGTCTTAATCTAAAAAGAAACCTTAGCGCGGGTCCCTGCTGCACGTCAGCGCCGTTTTCTCCTTTGTGATGTGTCCTTGAAGGGTGAAGTGCGGTGGCCACCTGTAAAAATAAGAAAAGAAAGAGAAAAAAATCTGGAAATAAGAGATCCAGTATGGCCACAAGCAAAATCGGTTCGTTAAATGAACCTTGAAAGATAATTTTGTAGTCCGAATAGGGTCGAGCCGAGCTATGGACTATCTGTATGCAGTGTGCCCCCAGCGCCGCCCAAGGGATTTCGAGGGCATAACTGTGTACACGAGGTACGTATGCGATCACCTTATGGGGCAGTCGATGGGGCGTAACTGCTAATCTAGCTCAGGTTCATCTGAGCTGCCGCACTGAGGCGTATGCTGGACACGTTTAACTGTGTCCACGGTTTTAACGACCGATAAGCTGTCTGGCTTGAATAGGCCGTTTTGGACTTCGGCTTCTAAGGCCGTAGTGTCCTCCTCCGTACGGAGAGACCGCTCAATGTTTCCGTTGACTGTGATAACGCCACGTGGTCCAGGTATTTTAAGTTTTAGATGAGCATAATGCGGGACTGCATTAAAGCGGGCGAAGGCCGTTCTTCCGAGTATTGCATGGTAGCCACTTCGGAACGGAGCTATGTCGAAGATTAGCTCTTCGCTTCGAAAGTTATCGGCAAAGCCGAATATGACCTCCAATGTTAAAGAGCCCGTGCAGCGGGCTTCTACACCCGGTATCACTCCTTTAAAGGTCGTGATGCTTGGCTTGATTCTTGATGGGTCGATCCCCATCTTGCGGACAATGTCCTGATATATCAAATTGAGACTGCTGCCGCCGTCCATAAGGACTCGAGTGAGATGGTATCCATCAATTATTGGGTCGAGCACTAGGGCAGCCGAACCCCCATGACGGATACTAGTCGGATGATCCCTGCGATCGAAAGTGATCGGACAGGCTCGACAGTGTAGATATCTCGGAGTGCACGCTTGCGCTCCCTCTTTGGGATATGAGTGGAATATATCATGTTCACTGTTTTGATCTCTGGTGGAAATTTCTTCTGTCCCCCTGTGTTCGGCTGGCGAGGTTTGTCCTCGTCTTCGCTCTGAGGTCCCTTTCCCTTGTGTTCGGTGTTGAGCTTGCCGGCTTGCTTGAAGACCCAACAATTATGGTTGGTATGGTTTGCAGGTTTCTCTTGGGTGCCGTGAATTTGGCAGGGCCTATCCAATATTTTGTCCAAGCTAGATGGACCATCTTTGTTGCCATTGAATGGCTTCTTCCGTTGACCCGGTCTGGAGCCGCTGAATCCGGCGTTTACCGCTGTATCATTTGGGCTTCCAGCATTGTTTCGACGTTTGTTTTTGTTACGTCGTGGCTTTCCATTGTCATCCCTGACATCAGATGTTCCAGGGTCTCTGGTGCTGCTACGAGCTAACCAGTTGTCCTCGCCCGCGCAAAAACGGGTCATGGGTGTAGTTAGGGCTGCCATTGTCCTTGGCTTTTCCTGTCCGAGGTGTTTGGCTAGCCATTCATCCCGGACACTGTGCTTGAAGGCCGCTAAGGCTTCGACGTCTGGACAGTCGACGATTTGGTTCTGCTTAGTGAGAAACCGATTCCAAAGCTTACGGGCTAACTCCCCGGGTTGTTGAATTATGTGACTTAGGTCGTCAGCATCCGGGGGCCGGACATAGGTCCCTTGAAAATTGGCCCAAAAAGCATCCTCAAGTTCTTCCTAGATCCCAATGGAATTTTCTGGGAGGCTTCTAGCCAGTGCCTAGATGGTCCTTTCAGCTTGAGGGGTAAGTATTGTATGGCATGGAGATCATCTCCGCGAGCCATGTGGATGTGAAGAATAAAGTCTTCTATCCAGACGGCGGGATCCGTAGTTCCATCGTACGCCTCAATGTTTATGTGCTTAAACCCTTCTGGAAAGTCATGATCCAGCACCTCATTGGTGAAGCACAAAGGGTGTGCGGCACCCCTGTATTTTGCTATGTCATGGCGTATGTCCGATGGTTGTGATGCTCGGTATTGACCCCGAGCTGGTATATGACCGGCATGATTAGCTTGATACCCGCCGTCCTGTGCGGGAGCACGGTCCCTGGATCCGTAGATGGATCTGGTCTTGCCAGCCATTTTGTTCAGGTCCTCACGTAAAGCGTGTTTCTATGCCTGAGCCGCATCTTCCTTTCCTTTACGGGGTGGGGGTGCGGGCTTGTGCACGCCATTGCTAGCCACTCTATCCCGTCCACAAGGTGGTCGGTCCGGTTTATCGGCAGTGTTATTCTTCGGTGGTATAGGCGCAGTGGCCTCGTCGTTGAATTCGGGCAGCAATTTACGCTTGGGATAGCCTTTGGTTTGGCGATTATAGCCATATTTCTACTCAGCGTCTAGCACATCTTTAGTGACAGTGTTGATATCTTTTCCTTTGCGGGATTTAGTTCGGTGCTTTGGGCGCCGACGTTTGGGAGGTTCTTTGACAGGCTTGTCCTCTATGGGATCGTTTTCGCCGTCGCCCTCCTTCTCCTTAGGTCTATCCACCATATACACGTCGTATGAAGATGTAGCCGTCCATCACCCAGTTACGGGCCGGTTTTGGTCTAGATCTGCTTCGGCTTTGAGGTCCATCCCTTTGAAGTCTTCGGAAATGTAGTCAAGTAGATCAGTTAGATCTTCGACCGTGGCTACCAAGTGGGTGGTGGGTGGGGCGCAAAATTCTCCATCATCAGCCTCCAGTTCGAACTGGATATAATTCGGTTGTGTGTTCCCAACTAAGGAGAGAGATTTTAACGAGTTTAACACATCGCCAAAAGGAGAGTGCCGAAAGATATCTGCAGCACTGAATTCGGCGATAGACGCCTGATATAGCTTGAAGGGCGCAGATATGCATGGTTCAGAACTTGCGGCCGGAGACGAGTCCGGGGTTCCGGTAACACAGATCCTGCTTAGGGGTGGGGTTGCGGGCTTGTGCACGCCGTTGCTAGCCACTATGTCCCGTCCATGAGGTGGTCGGTCTGGTTTATCGGCAGTGTTATTCTTTGGCGGTATAGGCGCAGTGGCCTTGTTGTCGAATTCGGGCATCAGTTTCTGCTTGGGATAGCCTTTGGTTTGGTGATTATAGCCATATTTTTGCTCGGCGTCTAGCACTTCATTCCATCAATCATTGAGCGTGTCCTATGCGGCTCGAAGCCGGCTCTACTGCTTTTTCAGGCTCCTCGTGGTGGCAATAAGCCTCCGATGGAAGCGTTTTTGTTCTAAGGGTTCTTCTAGTACGATATATTCATTGTCGCCCAGGCTGACATCCTCTTCGGACACAGGTTTGTAACTACTGTCTTCGGCATCGCTGTCATCGGACAGCGGTTTCGGACTATGTTCGCCGTCCTCTCGCTCCTCTTACTCCATCGCTGGGACTGCGGGGTCTTCGGCTTGTTCCGGACTGTCACCATCATTAGTGATAGTGTTGCTATATTTTCCTTTGTGGGATTTAGTTCGGCGCTTCAGGCGCCGACGTTTGGGAGGTTCTTCGACATGCTTGTCTTCTACGGGATCGTTTTTGCCGTCGCCCTCCTTCTCCTTAGGTGTGTCCACCATATACACATCGTACGAAGATGTAGCTGTCCATCGCCAGGTTACAGGCCGGTTTTGGTCTAGATTTGATTCGGCTTCGAGGTCCATCCCTTCGAAGTCTTCGGAAGCGTAGTCAAGTAGATCAGTTAGACCTTCGATCGTGGCTACCAAGTGGGTGGTGGGTGGGGAGCAAAATTCTCTGTCATCAGCCTCGAGTTTGAACCGGATATAATTCGGTTGTGTGTCCCCAGCTAAGGAGAGAGATTTTAATGGATTTAGCACATCGCCAAAGGTGAGTGCCGGAAGATGTCTCCAGCACTGAATTCGGCGATAGACGCCTGATTAGATGTGCTTGGTTCAGAACCTATGATCGGAGAAGAGTCCGGAGTTCCGGTAACACAGATCCCGCTCAGAGTTGGGTCCCTGTGCGGCTCCAACGCCGTTGAGTCTACGGCTTCCGCGGCGGGGTTGAGCTTCCCGTCCTCGGGTGACGCGATCTGTTCCGGATCTAAGGCCCGAACGGTTACATGTGTTATTTCCTAGTCCGATGGCAGAGTTAGGTCATGTTCATCATGGTGGCAGGGAGAGGTTGTCGTGGGCTCGAATCCGTCGAAGATCAAGTCTCCGCGGATATCAGCGATGTAGTTTAAGATTCCAAATCTGACTTGATGGCCAGTGGCGTAGCTCTCAACCTGTTCAAGGTGGCCTTCGTGTTGGCACGGAGCATGAAGCCACCAAACACAAAAAGCTGGCCAGGAGGGATAATTCCCTCGGTGGCGCCGTCGTGGTTGATGAAGCGATCCATCAGTCTTTCGGTCGACAACATAGTGGAACTCTCAATGAAAGCACCAATGTCGGTGTCAAAATCGGGGATCTTGGGTAGGGGGTCCCAAACTATGTGTCTGAGGATCAAAGGTAACAGGAGGCTGGGGACACGATGGTTACCCAGGTCCAGGCCCTCTCGATCGAGTTAATACCCTACTTCCTGCTATATTAATATGGATGAATATGATTACAAGAGTTGATCTACCTCGAGATTGTAATGGCTAAACCCTAAAGTATAACCTATGAGGATGATGTGTATTTCTTCTCTTAGCCACTACGGGCTAAACCCTCTAGTGTATATATGCATCGGAGGGCCTAGAGTTTGTACATAACCGACTTGCAGAGGAAGGAAAGATTACACCCGAACCTAAAACCTGCCATTATACGAATACAGGAGTCCTATCCGGATACGAGAGATGATCTTCAACAATGATCTTCACGGCCCACCTGTCCGTCCCACTACGAGTTATCTGGCCACATGAGGACCCCTCAATCCAGGACTCCCTCACCGTCCCTCTAGTTTCTCCTCCGTCTAGTTTCTATAGTGCTTGGCAAAGCCCTACGGAGATTGTTCTTCACCACAGCCCGTCACCGCGTCGTCGTACTGCCAGAACTCATCTACTACTTCGCCCGTCTTGCTAGATCAAGAAGGCGAGGACATCATCGAGTTGAACGTGTGCTGAACACGGAGGTGCCGTACGTTCGGTACTTGATCGGGGCGGATCGTGAAGGTGTACGACTACATCAGCCGCGTTGATAAACGCTTCCACTTAGCGATCTTCAAGGGTATGAAGATGCTCTCCCCTTCTCGTTGCTATGCATCTCCTAGATAGATCTTGCGTGATCGTAGGGAATTTTTTCAAATTGCATGCAAAGTTCCCCAACATTGGCATCATGAGCCAAGTCTATGCGTAATGATTTGCACGAGTAGAACGCAAAGAGTTGTGGGCGATAATAGTCATACTGCTTACCATCAACGTCTAACTTTGATTCAGCGATATTGTTGGATGAAGCGGCACGGACCGACATTACATGACCGCGTTCATGAGACTGGTTCTAACGACGTGCTTTGCACACAGGTAGTTGGCGGGTGTCTTTTTCTCCAACTTTAGTTGAATCGAGTTTGACTACGGGTGGTCCTTGTTGAAGGTTAAAACATCACACTTGACGAATGTCAGGACCCCGATCCTAAGTCACACCGATCTAGCTGTAACACGTCATATCACTTTGCGGCCTCACGCACGGTAACCTCACGGGTGCCACCTTACCTGGCCCGGGACCGTTTGCGCATTTTGGCACACGTATATGACAGTGTCGCTAGCATCCATATGACAGAGAACCCGGGCCGACATGGCTAGTTATAATCCAAAAGTGGCACTAAATTACAGAGACAGGCATCCATGACCCAGCAACGAACGTGTCGGTCATCAACGTATGAACCCAAGTCGTAGCAAGCTACATGGACTTAAAGGAACAACGCGTGACATTTCCCCCAAGGGACAGACACAGGAACGAAGAAGGACACATGCCGGCCAGCCTACGTGTTCCGAGCAGTAGCAAGCTACCAAGGCTCATTGGAATCACTAGGAGGCATTTCCCTGTAAGATAGGCTACCAAAGGAAAACAACTAGGTGTCGGATCCCACACATACCAAGCATTTCAATCATACACGCAATATGCTCAATATGTGCAAATACAACATTGCATCACAACAGAACTCTATGACTCAAAGTACTTTATTTAAAAGGCTCCAAGAGCCATACATAACATAGTCATACAGATAGGGGTCACATGACCCAACACTCAAGTCATACAGTCATACAAGCACAAGCGGAAGCTACATGTCTGAGTACAGACAACTTAGAAAATAAAACAGGCTTGGTGTAGCCTGACTATCTACAAGGCCCTTCACAAGCTCCAGATCACCGTCTGGGTGTGAAGCTACTCGTCGACGTCAACGTCTATGTAGAACCCATCAGCAGGGGCAGGGTTCTCCTCTGCAACAGTTATTAAGCAAACATGAGTACAAAGGTACTCAGCAAGTCTTACCACAGAACCTATCATACATGCAACATTATCAAAGGGGGTAGTGTAGTTTATAGCAGAATGCCAGCTTTGACCTTGGCTAACCTATACTACAACTTCCAACAGATTGCAAGATGTTATTACGTACACGAGTCCTCTAGTCATCACATCAATACACTACCGAGGATCCTCTTCCGTCATCCTACGGAAGGGCCATCCACGGCACTCACGCTTATCTTGAGGCTTTTAGTAGTATCCATCAACTTGTCTATGAACTGTAAGAGTAACCAAGTAGTTTGTACCGCGAACAACGGCTATTCGAATAGTTTGATAACCCTGCAGGGGTGTACTTCTTCACACACGCTTCCACCGCTTATCACCGTTTACTCGGCGTGTACTCGGCAACCTTCAAGCGGAAGCCCAGCGAGGGTGTCGGCCACGACCTGACTAACTACACAAGTCTCTCGTCCAGGTTTATCGCCTATTTGGGTTCCATCCGTGGGGAGATCCGGCCGGGGTGTCGCTCATGGCCCCAAACGATGTGTACAGGGTTCCCGAGTCACCAAACGGGCAACCGGTACACCGTGCCACGTACCTGTCGCATCACAACCCACCCCGAGGGTCAGCGTTGTGCATGACCTCCAGTAAGCTATAAACACCAGAAACTAGTTGCAACTCCTGGACAGAGATCAAGGATAGCTAATAAGTCGAGAGGGTCCATTGGTTTCGGGCCCAATGCATGGAAGTAACTGCAACTTGAACCACACACAGATCTCGGGTCCTATGTACGGTTCCAATGAAACAACCCACCATGTACTCCTACATGGCCTTTCATCGATACCTTTACCAAGCGTATTCCACACTTCCTTCTCTTTATCGAAAGATTGTTTCACTCTGATCCATCACCCAGATGAATCAGACCAGACACAACTCTAAGCATAGCAGGCAACATAAACAAATAGCATGGTGGATCACACATCACATGGCTCAATCAACTCCTACACATGCTAGTGGGTTTCAACTATTTACTGTGGCAATGACAGGTCATGCAAGGGAATAGGGTTCAACTACCGCAGCAAATAGCAGTTCACACGTTGTTGCCTTAATGCAGTAAAAGAGAGCAGGAGCGAGAAGATTGGGTTGTATCGGAATGATCAATGATTGCTTGCCTGACAAGGTAGTTGTCGGGTACTGCTCTTCAACTGGATACGCAGCAGTATCCTCGGGAGCAGGACCTAACACAGGAAATACCGACGATACAATCATTAACAAACAAATGCAACAATATGATGCATGTTTATGACATGGCAAGATGCATGTGTGTTGGCTAATGCAACTAAGACCAGAGGGGTTTGAACCTATTTGAATCAAGGATTCAAATTGAAGTTCAAACTAGTATTTGAATAAGTGCATTATCATGTTTTTGATATATACAGCAAGTTAACTTGTTCAAACATGCATGAAACCAGTGCCATTAGATAGATTGGATTTTTCTGATCATTTTTCATATATAAATCTTTTCCATCTGAGCTATGGTTGATTTTATATGATTTTTTAGAAGTTTTGGGTATTTTCTGGAATTTCCTGAATTAATTTAAATCTAAAAATCCCAGAAAAACCTTTACTGCGTCAGCATGACATCATGCTGACGTCAGCCAGTCAACAGGGCCAGTCCAGGTCAAACCTGACCAGTGGGTCCCTCATGTCAGTGTCACAGCTAATTAACTGAGTTAATTAGAGTTAACTAAAACTAATTAGCTGTCAGTGGGGCCAGGGCCCACATGTCAGTGTCTAAACTAATTAACTAATTAATATTAATTTAACACCTAAACTGAGTTTGACTTGCGGGCAGGGCCCACATGTCATTGACCCAGGGGGTCAAACCCGTGGTCAAAACAGGTCAAACTCGCCGGCGTTTAGCCGTCGGCGAGGCCAAACGCGGCGGCGTGCCTCGGAAAACGTCTGTGGTGCACGGTTCGAGCTATGGTTGGGTGCGTTGGAGAGCTCTTGCTCTTCCGCATCGGATGGAGGTGGTCGCCGGACCTGGGGTGGCCGGAGTCGACGGCAACAAGCTCGACGGCGGCGACCGGCGTCGGGCGTGTGTGGGGATGCGGCTGCAGGTGCCTAGGCGATGCGTGCGTAGCACCGTTCGCATCTACGGGCTGCGGTGAGTGCGATGGACGGGTGCCCGTGACCAAATGGTCACCGGAGCATCGGCGGCGGCGAGCACGGCGGCGGTGCGTTTCGGTGATCAACAGAACGGCGGCTACACGGTGCAAAAGGAAGGGAGGAAGGAGGGGTTCGACGTAGAAGCTCACTGCGGTGCTAATGAGCTCGACGGCGGGGTCGGGGACGCGCTGTAGCTTCGTAACGGCGGCGAGGTACTCCGGCGATCCGAGGAAGGGGACGACGGCGTGGGGTCGTTGCAGGGCTTCCGGTGGCTCGTGGCTCAGCGAGGAGGAAGAGGACGACGCGGCGGATCCTCTGGACACACTCACGGGGCGAGGGGGTGGCTCTGAGTGCGGCTACGGCGAGCGGCGGCGACGGCGGCTCGGTGATGGAGAAGAAAGAGCCAGGGGAGGGCGAAGGAGACGAGGGGGAGAAGTGAGAGCGGTCGGGGCAGCTGCGTGTCGACTCGTGGAGTCATCCAGGCCATCGGGGAGGCAGGCAAGCAGCCTGGAGGTAGCCGGGCGCGTGCCGGCACGCGGCGGCCACGCGCGCGTCCTTCTGGCGCGAGGAGGAAGACGACAGGAGGAGGGCTGGTGGGCTGGGCCGGCTTGCTACAGGGCTGGGCCGAGGTAAGTACTTCTTCCTATTTTCCTTTTTTTTCCTATTTTCTATTCTGTTACATTTCTTTTGCAACTTTGTTCATTTAATAAAAATGCCTAAACATTTTTATAACTCATGACACTTGTCATACCTGCTGTATATAATATGAACAGTAGGAAACATTATAGTTCATGATTATTTGAGCATTTAAAATATTTGCTAGTATTTAAATGCCCAAATTCAATTACCATATGAATTAATCCAAAGCCCTAGATTGTCCTAGAAAATTGTGCACCATTTTTGGCAGAGGTTTAAGACCAAGGCAGAAATGATGAACATTTTGAAGGGCATTTTGGGTACATTGGAAAATATTTTAGCAAACCCTAGTTGTTAGGGGAGGGGGTGCTGGGGTTTGTGTTAATCCCATTTCAAGTTTCTTTGAAAGTAAACATGATGCACACTCTAGTCAGGTCCTAATGCAAGTGCTGGCTAGGGATGTGACAACTCACCCCCACTTAAAAGAATCGCGTCCCGAGATTTGGGTTCCTCCGGAAAGAGGGTGGGGTACTCAAGTCGAAGACGATCCTCCCTTTCCCAAGTGGCTTCACTCTCGGAATGATGTGACCATTGAACCTTGAGAAACTTGATATTGTGGCGTCGAGTGGTGCGCTCAGTTTGATCAAGAATACGAATGGGGTATTCTCGATATGTGAGATTGTCTTGGAGATCAAGCGTTTCGTGGTCCACTCCGCGGATAGGATCCGAGAAGCAACGCCTGAGTTGGGAAACGTGGAAAACATCATGAACTCTGGAGAGGTGCGGAGGTAGTTCCAATTGGTAGGCAACTTCTCCTCGTTTGGCAAGAATGCGAAAAGGACCGATGAAACGAGGGGCCAATTTGCCTTTGATACCGAAGCGATGGGTTCCCTTAAGAGGAGTAACCCGAAGGTATGCCTTATCGCCGACTTCAAAAGTCACAGCCTTATGATGACTATCATATTGGCTCTTTTGGCGAGACTGGGCTGTTTTCAATCTCTCACGAACGATGCGAACTTGTTCCTCTGCTTCCTGAATCATATCCGGGCCAAAGAATTGTCTTTCGCCGGTTTCTGACCAGTTAAGAGGTGTTCGACACCTTCGTCCATATAGAACTTCGAAGGGAGCTTTACCCAAGCTGGCTTGATAACTATTGTTATAAGCGAATTCGGCAAATGGAAGACACTTTTCCCATTCCATACCGAAAGAAATGACAGAGGCTCGAAGCATGTCTTCCAGAATTTGATTGACTCGTTCCACTTGACCACTTGACTGCGGATGGAAGGCAGTACTGAAAGAGAGATGAGTCCCCATAGCGTTCTGGAAACTTTCCCAAAATCGTGAAGTGAAAAGACTTCCACGGTCTGAGTTAATCTCCAACGGTACACCATGTAGTGATACTATTCGAGAGATATATAAGTCTGCTAGCTGGCTAGCGGTAATACTCTCCCGAACAGGCAGGAAGTGAGCTACTTTAGAGAGGCGGTCGATAACGACGAAGATAGCATTATTCCCTTTCCTGGACCTGGGAAACCCGGTAATGAAGTCCATACCGACTTTATCCCATTTCCATTCAGGAATAGCTAGAGGTTGAAGGGTGCCAGCAGGCCGTTGATGCTCTGCTTTAACTCGACGACAAACGTCGCAGTTAGCAATGAACTGAGCGATTTCTCTCTTCATCCTAGTCCACCAGAATCTTTGACGTAGGTCTTGATACATTTTGGTACTACCGGGATGAATCGTGAGAGGAGATTCATGAGCCTCCTTGAGGATCAAACGTCTTAGGTTTCGCACCTTAGGAACCACTAAGCGGTTGCTAAAGAATACGACTCCTTGATCATCAAATGAGAAACATCCTGCAACTCCTTTCTTGATGTTCCTCTTAATACGGGAGATTCCGGGATCAACCTTCTGTGCTTTGATGACTTGATCCAAAAGGGTAGGTTTTGCCACCAAGGTGGAAAGGAATCCTCGAGGAACAATGTGAAGGTTAAGCTTACGAAATTCCTCGTGGAGAAGTGGTTGATTTTGTTGTAACATTAAATTGTTACAATAAGACTTACGACTTAGTGCATCAGCCATGACATTGGCCTTTCCAGGAGTATAAGTGATTCCTAAATCGTAGTCGGTGAGCAACTCAACCCAACGTCTTTGTCTGAGATTTAGATCTGGTTGGGTGAAGATATACTTCAAGCTTTGGTGATCAGTGAAAATTTCACAGCGATTACCAAGAAGGTAATGTCGCCATGTTTTGAGTGCATGGACTACAGCTGCAAGCTCTAAATCATGAGTAGGATAGTTATCCTCATGTGGGCGCAACTGTCGGGATGCGTATGCAATCACTTGACGATCTTGCATGAGAATGCAACCCAGTCCTTGTCGCGAGGCGTCGCAATAGATTATAAAATCCTTGGAAAAGTCTGGTGGTACCAGTACAGGTGCAGATGTCAGGCGTCTTTTCAGTTCCTGAAAACTGGACTCGCACTGTGGGGTCCACTCAAACTTTTTATCTTTCTTGAGGAGTTCGGTTAGAGGTTTAGCAACCTTGGAGAAGTTCTCGACGAAACGTCGGCAATAGCTCGCTAAGCCAAGAAAACTCCTCACTTGCTTGACCGATTCAGGGGGAGTCCAATCAAGGACGGCTTGAACTCGCTCGGGATTGACAGCAATACCCTTGCCAGAGATTACATGACCTAGATAGGTTACTTCTGGCAACCTAAATTCACATTTAGAGAATTTGGCATAAAGGCGGTGCTCTCGAAGTTTCGTCAATACCAGCCTTAAATGCTCGGCATGATCTTCCTTGTTCTTGGAGAAAATGAGTATATCATCGAGGTATACCACGACGAATTTATCCAGGTACTCCATGAATATAGAATTCATTAACCGAGAAAAGGTAGCTGGGGCATTGGTTAATCCGAAGGACATGACGGTGTACTCATATTGGCCATAACGAGTAACGAAAGCCGTTTTAGGAATGTCCCCGTTCTTGATTTTGATTTGATGGTAGCCCAACCTCAAATCCATCTTAGAGAAGACTGAGGATCCAGCGAGCTGATCATACAGGTCGTTGATCCTGGGAAGCGGATACTTATTCTTTATGGTGACCAGATTGACAGGTCGGTAATCTACAACCATCCGCTCCGTTCCATCCTTCTTCTTGATGAAGAGGACGGGGCAAGCCCAAGGAGAAGAACTAGGACGGATGAAACCTTTTTGCAAAGACTCATCAAGTTGTTTCTTTAGCTCAGCTAATTCTAGTGGTGCCATCTTATAAGGTCTCCTAGAGATTGGGACAGTTCCAGGAATAAGATCTATCACGAACTCGACATCTCTGTCAGGTGGAACTCCTGGCAGTTCTTCTGGAAAAACATCCGGAAAGTCACGGACTACCGGGATATCTTCGAGTTCTGGTAGAGGGCTGGCATTAAGAGAGTAGAGTTGACGTTCAGCCATTCGAGTCAAGACATTGACTATCTTGCCGGATGGGTGTGTAAGTTGAACGGTCCTAGTAAAACAGTCAATTTTGGTGTAATGGGTTGTCATCCAATCCATACCCAAAATGATATTTATGTCCGAGGACTTGAGAGCGATTAAGGATGCAAGGAAAACAAGTCTATCGACAAGGATTTCATTTCCATGGCTTACCCTAGAGGTTTGCCACTTTGAACCAGGAGTTTGAATAACCATGGAAGTAGGCATGTCACAAAAAGTCATGTTGTGCAATCGAGCATAGCTTTCAGATATGAACGAATGGGATGCTCCAGTATCGAAAAGAACAGATGCCGGATGGCAGTTTACGAGAAGCGTACCAAGGACGACGTTAGGATCCTCATAAGCTTCTTCAGCAGAAACATAGTTGACATGACCATGTGCAGTGGGGATTGGCTTAACATAGTTCACCTTGCCGGTTGGCTTACCACGGCCAACGGGTTTTCCTGGCTGGTTCTGGGGACAATCACGCATGTAATGTCCCGGTTCTCCACACTTGAAACATGTCACAGTGGTGGTGCGTGGAGCAAAGTTGGAGGGTGGACCTCCATAGGTCTTAGCAGATGCAAACTGTTGAGTTGGACGAGGCGCCTCATAGGATGGCCTCGGTGTATACTTGGGTGGCAGAGCAGTGTTAGGAACCCATACACGGCGCTTGTGAGAACCAGAGCCGAATGAGGAACCAAGGTCTCGAGTATGCTTGCGGGTGGCCTCGAAGTCGGTCTGGCCTGTCTCAGCACTGATAGCCTTGTTAACCAACTTCTGGAAGGAGGCGCACTCGTGCAGACGTAGATCACGATGAAGTTCAGGGCTGAGTCCCTTGCGGAACCTCGCCTGTTTCTTGGCATCGGTGGATACTTCCTCAGGTGCATAGCGTGCCAGATTACCAAACTCACGACTGTAGCCATCCACAGTCAGACGGCCCTGGGTGAAATTGCAGAATTCCTCCCGCTTGCGATCCATGAGACCTTCCGGAATGTGATGTTCACGGAATGCCTCACTGAACTCAACCCAGGTAGTGACTTGGCCAGCAGGACGCATAGCTTCAAAATTTTCCCACCAAAGACTGGCAGGGCCCTCAAGATGGTAGGCGGCGTAGATAACCTTGTCAGCTTCGGCCACACGGGCAGAGTGTAGCTTGTGGGTGATACTACGTAGCCAGTCATCAGCATCCAGAGGTTCAGTAGAGTGATGGAACTTCGGTGGACACATCTTGATAAAATCGTGGATTGACACCACGTCATTCCTCTGACGGAACCCAGTGTTTTGCTCTATGCGTTCCAGCAGACGGTTGGTCTCTCTCTTGTTCCGTTCTGCTTCAAGCATAACTTCCGCCAAGGAGGGTGGCTGGGGCAGATTTCCATCTCTAGCCCCACTAGCCTCACCCTGCTCCTGAGCAGCAGGAGTGTTGCGAGTGTTGACCATCCTAGGAAAAACAAAACAACGGTTTAGACAAGGATGGCAAAATTTGACATAGAAGTGCAGAATGTAATGGATGACACAGAATGCAGAGATGTTCATCCGTACGACATGGTAATATAGTAGTACTATATATACACCAGTGGTCATACACACCATACAAAGTTTAGTACAAGCCAAGGCTAAAGTACAACTGCGGTGAAAGACGATACATCCCATCAGAGGCATTCCAGGCTCCTATACATTATTTAACTACACCTCCGGAATTTAGTACACACTAGTCATATTCCACAAGACACGCAGGACTGTGGAAATACAACTATTACAATACTACTACTACCACGGACTAGCTCAGACATTCGCGTAGTAATCCTCGTAAAGATTACCACCGTAGCCTGGAAGTGGTACAGACGGATCTTGGAACTCGCGAGCACTCGAAGGTTGTGGACCATAAGGGCATGGGTGTGGTCTCGGTCCCGATGCTGGTGGTAACCGACGCCCACGTGGAGGTGTAATACCCCCAACGTCACGCCAATCCATGCGATCAGGCAGACGAGTCCGCACAGGATACAAATCCCGCATGTCCAGATATCCGGCGTGCACAGCAGGTGCAAGCCGTGTCAAAGTAGTCCAGTGAGCGGCTCGGGTGTTATACAGCTCCATTCGGAGGGCACGGACCTCACGGTCCCTATCCTCCAACATCTGAATAGTAGTCTGAAGCAGTGGCTCTTCATGAGCAGCATCAGTATACAGACCAGTGTAGTAGCCTTCTTCTCCGGGAAGTGAAGCTGGCATGTAACAGAACTCAGTGTTCAGCAACAGGGCATGCCTAGCACGGAGAATGGTCATCATCGAATAAGCGGCATCCTACACTGCCATCTCGATGGTAATCCCGAGTCCATAAGACCAATGGATGGGATCATTTGCTCCGGGATATGAGGGGTATATCCAGACTGTGCATAAATACTGACTTTGATTAAAATCCCGATACTGTTCCTCCACGGTGTATTCAGGATACCAGCGATAACCGGTCTCAGTCATCACACGGACTAGCATGGCCGTGTGACCGGGCACATTAATGCACCGAGTCTAACGAACCACTTGGTGAGGAATGCGGCCAGACATCTGAAACACGAAATAATGCAAAGGCATTAGTGTTTCTGGAAGAAATCGGGCAGCATAACAACTGTAAATGCTCAAACAGAGATTTGAGACATCATACAAATGATAGCATAGCCACTCAACAATTCCATATCAAGGTTCCGGTTCAATAATCATCATACTCAAAAGGATAGAAACTGAACTGAGGCTTGAAACCAAAAATCCTAAGAGTCTACGGATTAGTAACACGTGAACCTAGTAAGGATAAGAGGCCTAGTCCTAAATCCCCGTAGAAAGAATAGACAGACTCAGATCAGAAGGCCATAAGGTAAAGGAGTAAAAAGAGCCTTACGTTCCCTTCCACAATCAATTCCCCTACATATAACTAAGAATTTTTCTAGACTCAACATCGACCAGTTTGGCTTGAGAAACCTACAGGCGGTCCAGCTCTGATGCCAACGCTGTCAGGACCCCGATCCTAAGTCACACCGATCTAGCTGTAACATGTCATATCACTTTGCGGCCTCACGCACGGTAACCTCACGGGTGCCACCTTACCTGGCCCGGGACCGTTTGCGCATTTTGGCACACGTATATGACAGTGTCGCTAGCATCCATATGACAGAGAACCCGGGCCGACATGGCTAGTTATAATCCAAAAGTGGCACTAAATTACAGAGACAGGCATCCATGACCCAGCAACGAATGTGTCGGTCATCAACGTATGAACCCAAGTCGTAGCAAGCTACATGGACTTAAAGGAACAACGCGTGACATTTCCCCTAAGGGACAGACACAGGAACGAAGAAGGACACATGCCGGCCAGCCTACGTGTTCCGAGCAGTAGCAAGCTACCAAGGCTCATTGGAATCACTAGGAGGCATTTCCCTGTAAGATAGGCTACCAAAGGAAAACAACTAGGTGTCGGATCCCACACATACCAAGCATTTCAATCATACACGCAATATGCTCAATATGTGCAAATACAACATTGCATCACAACAGAACTCTATGACTCAAAGTACTTTATTTAAAAGGCTCCAAGAGCCATACATAACATAGTCATACAGATAGGGGTCACATGACCCAACACTCAAGTCATACAGTCATACAAGCACAAGCGGAAGCTACATGTCTGAGTACAGACAACTTAGAAAATAGAACAGGCTTGGTGTAGCCTGACTATCTACAAGGCCCTTCACAAGCTCCAGATCACCGTCTGGGTGTCAAGCTACTCGTCGACGTCAACGTCTATGTAGAACCCATCAGCAGGGGCAGGGTTCTCCTCTGCAACAGTTATTAAGCAAACATGAGTACAAAGGTACTCAGCAAGTCTTACCACAGAACATATCATACATGCAACATTATCAAAGGGGGTAGTGGAGTTTATAGCAGAATGCCAGCTTTGACCTTGGCTAACCTATACTACAACTTCCAACAGATTGCAAGATGTTATTACGTACACGAGTCCTCTAGTCATCACATCAATACACTACCGAGGATCCTCTTCCGTCATCCTACGGAAGGGCCATCCACGGCACTCACGCTTATCTTGAGGCTTTTAGTAGTATCCATCAACTTGTCTATGAACTGTAAGAGTAACCAAGTAGTTCGTACCGCGAACAACGGCTATTCGAATAGTTTGATAACTCTACAGGGGTGTACTTCTTCACACACGCTTCCACCGCTTATCGCCGTTTACTCGGCGTGTACTCGGCAACCTTCAAGCGGAAGCCCAGCGAGGGTGTCGGCCACGACCTGACTAACTACACAAGTCTCTCGTCCAGGTTTATCGCCTATTTGGGTTCCATCCGTGGGGAGATCCGGCCGGGGTGTCGCTCACGGCCCCAAACGATGTGTACAGGGTTCCCAAGTCACCAAACGGGCAACCAGTACACCGTGCCACGTACCTGTCGCATCACAACCCACCCCGAGGGTCAGCGTTGTGCACGACCTCCAGTAAGCTATAAACACCAGAAACTAGTTGCAACTCCTGGACAGAGATCAAGGATAGCTAATAAGTCGAGAGGGTCCATTGGTTTCGGGCCCAATGCATGGTAGTAACTGCAACTTGAACCACACATACAGATCTCGGGTCCTATGTACGGTTCCAATGAAACAACCCACCATGTACTCCTACATGGCCTTTCATCGATACCTTTACCAAGCGTATTCCACACTTCCTTCTCTTTATCGAAAGATTGTTTCACTCTGATCCATCACCAAGAAGAATCAGACCAGACACAACTCTAAGCATAGCAGGCAACATAAACAAATAGCATGGTGGATCACACATCACATGGCTCAATCAACTCCTACACATGCTAGTGGGTTTCAACTATTTACTGTGGCAATGACAGGTCATGCAAGGGAATAGGGTTCAACTACCGCAGCAAGTAGCAGTTCACACGTTGTTGCCTTAATGCAGTAAAAGAGAGCAGGAGCGAGAAGATTGGGTTGTATCGGAATGATCAATGATTGCTTGCCTGACAAGGTAGTTGTCGGGTACTGCTCTTCAACTGGATACGCAGCAGTATCCTCGGGAGCAGGACCTAACACAGGAAATACCGACGATACAATCATTAACAAACAAATGCAACAATATGATGCATGTTTATGACATGGCAAGATGCATGTGTGTTGGCTAATGCAACTAAGACCAGAGGGGTTTGAACCTATTTGAATCAAGGATTCAAATTGAAGTTCAAACTAGTATTTGAATAAGTGCATTATCATGTTTTTGATATATACAGCAAGTTAACTTGTTCAAACATGCATGAAACCAGTGCCATTAGATAGATTGGATTTTTCTGATCATTTTTCATATATAAATCTTTTCCATCTGAGCTATGGTTGATTTTATATGATTTTTTAGAAGTTTTGGGTATTTTCTGGAATTTCCTGAATTAATTTAAATCTAAAAATCCCAGAAAAACCTTTACTGCGTCAGCATGACATCATACTGACGTCAGCCAGTCAACAGGGCCAGTCCAGGTCAAACCTGACCAGTGGGTCCCTCATGTCAGTGTCACAGCTAAGTAACTGAGTTAATTAGAGTTAACTAAAACTAATTAGCTGTCAGTGGGGCCAGGGCCCACATGTCAGTGTCTAAACTAATTAATATTAATTTAACACCTAAACTGAGTTTGACTTGCGGGCAGGGCCCACATGTCATTGACCCAGGGGGTCAAACCCGTGGTCAAAACAGGTCAAACTCGTCGGCGTTTAGCCGCCGGCGAGGCCAAACGCGGCGGCGTGCCTCGGAAAACGTCTGTGGTGCACGGTTCGAGCTGTGGTTGGGTGCGTTGGAGAGCTCTTGCTCTTCCGCATCGGATGGAGGTGGTCGCCGGACCTGGGGTGGCCGGAGTCGACGGCAACAAGCTCGACGGCGGCGACCGGCGTCGGGCGTGTGTGGGGATGCGGCTGCAGGTGCCTAGGCGATGCGTGCGTAGCACCGTTCGCATCTACGGGCTGCGGTGAGTGCGATGGACGGGTGCCCGTGACCAAATGGTCACCGGAGCATCGTCGGCGGTGAGCACGGCGGCGGTGCGTTTCGGTGATCAACAAAACGGCGGCTACACGGTGCAAAAGGAACGGAGGAAGGAGGGGTTCGACGTAGAAGCTCACTGCGGTGCTAATGAGCTCGACGGCGGGGTCGGGGACGCGCTGTAGCTTCGTAACGGCGGCGAGGTACTCCGGCGATCCGAGGAAGGGGACGACAGCGTGGGGTCGTTGCAGGGCTTCCGGTGGCTCGTGGCTCAGCGAGGAGGAAGAGGACGACGCGGCGGATCCTCTGGACACACTCACGGGGCGAGGGGGTGGCTCTGAGTGCGGCTACGGCGAGCGGCGGCGACGGCGGCTCGGTGATGGAGAAGAAAGAGCCAGGGGAGGGCGAAGGAGACGAGGGGGAGAAGTGAGAGCGGTCGGGGCAGCTGCGTGTCGACTCGTGGAGTCATCCAGGCCATCGGGGAGGCAGGCAAGCAGCCTGGAGGTGGTCGGGCGCGTGCCGGCGCGCGGCGGCCACGCGCGCGTCCTTCTGGCGCGAGGAGGAAGACGACAGGAGGAGGGCTGGTGGGCTGGGCTGGCTTGCTACAGGGCTGGGCCGAGGTAAGTACTTCTTCCTATTTTCCTTTTTTTCCTATTTTCTATTATGTTACATTTCTTTTGCAACTTTGTTCATTTAATAAAAATGCCTAAACATTTTTATAACTCATGACACTTGTCATACCTGCTGTATATAATATGAACAGTAGGAAACATTATAGTTCATGATTATTTGAGCATTTAAAATATTTACTAGTATTTAAATGCCCAAATTCAATTACCATATGAATTAATCCAAAGCCCTAGATTGTCCTAGAAAATTGTGCACCATTTTTGGCAGAGGTTTAAGACCAAGGCAGAAATGATGAACATTTTGAAGGGCATTTTGGGTACACTGGAAAATATTTTAGCAAACCCTAGTTGTTAGGGGAGGGGGTGCTGGGGTTTCTGTTAATCCCATTTCAAGTTTCTTTGAAAGTAAACATGATGCACACTCTAGTCAGGTCCTAATGCAAGTGCTGGCTAGGGATGTGACAACGAAAAATTGTTGTGGTTTTGATGCGTAGGTAAGAACGGTTCTTGCTGGAAGCCCGTAGCAGCCACGTAAAACTTGCAACAAGAAAGTAGAGGACGTATACCTTGTTTTTGCAGGGCATGTTGTGTTGTGATATGGTCAAGACCTGATGAGTTATACGTTATTGTATGAGACGATCATGTTTTGTAAATTATCGGCAATCGGCAGGAGCCTTATGGTTGTCTCTTTATTGTATGAATTGTGAATGCCATGTAATTGCTTTACTTTATCACTATGATTTAGCGATAGTAGTAGAAGCAATATAGTTGGCGAGACGACCACGACGCAACGATGAAGATCATGGTGTCAAGCCGGTGACGATGGAGATCATGACGATGCTTTGGAGATGGATATCAAAAGCACAAGATGATGATGGCCATATCATGTCACATATTTTGATTGCATGTGATGTTTATCTTTTTATGCATCTTATGTTGCTTAGAACGACGGTAGCATTACAAAATTTCAAGGTACAAGTATTCTCCCTGAGTATGCACCATTGCGACAGTTCTTCGTGCTGAGACACCACGTGATGATCGGGTGTGATATGCTCTACGTTCACATACAACGGGTGCAAGACAGTTTTGCACATGCGGAATACTCAGGTTAAACTTGACGAGCCTAGCATGTACAGACATGGCCTCGGAACACTGGAGATCGAAAGGTCGAGCATGAATCATATAGTAGATATGATCAACATAAGATGTTCACCATTGAAAACTATTCCATCTCACGTGATGATCGGACAAGGTTTAGTTGATTTGGATCACGTGATCATTTATATGACTTGAGGGATGTCTATCTAAGTGGGAGTTCTTTAGTAATATGATTAATTAAACTTTAATGAATCATGAACTTAGCCCTGATAGTATTCACAAATTATGTTGTAGATCAATAGCTCGCGTTATAGCCCCCCTATTTTTTTCTATGTTCCTAGAGAAAACTAAGTTGAAAGATGTTAGTAGCAATAATGCGGACTAGGTCCGTGATTTGAGGATTATCCTCATTGTTGCACATAAGTATTATGTCCTTGATGCACCGTAGGTAACAGACCTATTGCAGGAGCAGATGCAAACATTATGAACATTTGACAAAGCTCAATATGATGTCTACTTAATAGTTTAGTGCACCATGCTTTATGGCTTAGAACCGGGACTTCAAAAATGTTTTGAACGCCACGGAGCATGTGAGATGTTCCAAGAGCTAAAATTTGTATTTCAGACTGATGCCCATGTCGAGAGGTATGAGACCTCTGACAAATACTTTGCCTACAAGATGGAGGAGAATAGCTCATTTAGTGAGCATGTGCTCATAATGTCTGGGTACTACAATCACTTGAATCAAGTGGGAGTTAATCTTCCAGATAAGATAGTGATTGACAGAGATTTCTAGTCACTATCACCAAGCTACTAGAACTTCATGATGAACTATAATATGAGAGGGATGACGAAAACGATTCCCAAGCTCTTCACGATGCTGAAATCAGCGAAGGTAGAAATCAAGAGAGAGCATCAAGTGTTGATGGTTAAAAAAGACCAATAGTTTCAAGAAAAAGGGCAAGGGAAAGAAAGAGAATTTCAAGAAGAACGGCAAGCAAGTTGCCACTCCCGAGAAGAAGCCCAAAGCTAGACCCAAGCTGAAACTGAGTGTTTCTACTTCAAAAGAAATGGTCACTCGAAGTGGAACTTCCCCAAATATTTGGCGGATAAGAAGGATGGCGAAGTGAACAAAGGTATATTTGTTATACATGTTATTGATGTGTACCTCACTAGTGCTCGTAGTAACCCCAGGGTATTTGATACATGTTCGGTTGCTAAGATTAGTAACTCGAAATAGGAGTTGCAGAATAAACAAAGACTAGTTGAGGGTGAGGTGACGATGTGTGTTGGAAGTAGTTCCAATATTGATATGATCATCATCGCACACTCCCTGTACTTTCGGGATTAGTGTTAAACCAAAATAAATGTTATTTGGTGTTTGCGTTGAGCATGACCAAGATTGGATCGAGTTTATTGCAATACGATTATTCATTTAAGTCAGAGAATAATTGTTATTCCGTTTACATGAATAAAACCATCTATAGTCATACACCCAAGGTGAATGTTTTATTGAATCTCGATCGTAGTAATACACATATTCATAATATTGAAGCCAAAAGATGCAGAGTTGATAATGATAGTGCAACATACTTGTGGCACTGCCGTTTAGGTCATATTGGTGTAAAGCACATGAAGAATCTCCATGCTGATGGACTTTTGGAATCACTTGATTATGAATCATTTGATGCTTGCGAACCATGCCTCATGGGCAAGATGACTATAACTCCGTTTTTTGGAACAATGGAGTGAGCCAATGACTTATTGAAAATAATACATACAGATGTATGCGATCCGATGAGTGTTGAGGCTCGTGGCGGGTATCGTTATTTTCTAACCTTCACAGATGATTTGAGTCGATATGGGTATATCTAATTGATGAAACACAAGTCTGAAACATTTGAAAAGTTCAAAGAATTTCAGAGTTAAGTAGAGAATCATCGTAACAAGAAAATAAAGTTTCTACGACCTGATCATGGAGGCGAATATTTGAGTTACGAGTTTGGTCTTCAATTAAAACAATGTGGAATAGTTTCGCAACTCACGCCACCTAGAACACCACAACGTAATGGTGTGTCCGAATGTCATAATCGTACTTTATTAGATATGGTGCGATCTATGATGCCTCTTACCGATTTACCACTATTGATTTGGGGTTATGCATTAGAGACAATTGTATTCACGTTAAATAGGGCACCATCTGAATCCGTTGAAACGACACCGTATGAACTGTGGTTTGGCAAGAAACCTAAGTTGTCATTTCTTAAAGTTTGGGGTTGCGATGCTTATGTGAAAATGATTCAGCCTGATAAGCTCGAACCCAAATTGGAGAAGTGCGTCTTCATAGGATACCCAAAAGAAACCATTGGGTACACCTTCTATCACGGATCCAAAGGCAATATCTTTGTTGCTAAGAATGGATACTTTCTAGAGAAGGAGTTTCTCTCGAAAGAAGTGAGTGGGAGGAAAGTAGAACTTGATGAGGTAATTGTACCTTCTCTCGAGTTGGAAAGTATCTCATCATTCCCGTGATGCCTACACAAATTAGTGAGGAAGCTAATGATGATGATCATGAAACTTCAGATCAAGTTACTACGGAACCTCATAGGTCAACTAGAGTATGTTCCGCACCAGAGTGGTACGGTAATCCTATTCTGGAAGTCATGTTACTAGACCATGATGAAACTATGAACTATGAGGAAGCGATGATGAGCCCAGATTCCACAAAATGGCTTGAGGCCATGAAATCTGAGATGGGATCCTTGTATGAGAACAAAGTGTGGACTTTGGTTGACTTGCCCGATGATCGGCAAGCCATAGGGAATAAATGGATCTTCAAGAGGAAGACATACACTGATGGTAATGCCACTGTCTACAAAAATGGACTTGTCGCAAATGGTTTTCGACAAGTTTAAGGAATTGACTACGGTGAGACTTTCTCACCCGTAGCGATACTTAACTGTATTCGAATCATGTTAGCAATTGTCGCATTTTATGAAATCTGGCAAATGGATGTCAAAACTACATTCCTTAATGGATTTCTAAAAGAAGAGTTGTATATGATGCAATCAGAAGGTTTTGTCGATCCTAAAGGTGCTAACAAAGTGTGCAAGCTCCAGCGATCCATGTATGGACTGGTGCAAGCATCTCGGAGTTGGAATATATGCTTTGATAAGGTGATCAAAGCATATGGTTTTATACAAACTTACGGTGAAGCCTGTATTTACAAGAAAGTGAGTGGGAGCACTACAACATTTCTGATAAGTATATGTGGATGACATATTGTTGATCACAAATGATGTAGAATTTTCTAGAAAGCATAAAGGATTGTTTAAATGGAGTTTTCCAATAAAAGACCTCGGTGAAGCTGCTTACATATTGGCATCAAGATCTATAGAGATAGATCAAGACACTTGATAAGACTTTTGATGAGTACATACCTTGATAAGATTTTGAAGTAGTTCAAAATGGATCAGTCAAAGAAGGAGTTCTTTCCTGAGTTGTAAGGTATGAAGTTGAGTAAGACTCAAAGCCTGACCACAGCAAAAAAAATAGAGAGAGAATGAAAGTCATTCCCTATGCCTGAGCCATAGGTTCTACAAAGTATGTCATGTTGTGTACCAAACCTGTTGTGTACTTTGCCATGAGTTTGGCAAGGAGGTACAATAGTGATCCAGGAGTAGATCACTGGACATCGGTCAAAATTATCCTTAGCAACTGGAGGACTAAGGAAATGTTTCTCGATTATGGAGGTGATAAAGAGTTCATCGTAAAGGGTTACGCCGATGCAAGCTTTGGCACTAATCCGGATGACTCTAAGTATCAATCTGGATGCGTATTGAAAGTGGGAGCGATTAGCTAGAGTAGCTCCATGCAGAGCATTATAGACATAGAAATTTGCGAAATACATACGGATCTGAATGTGACAGACCCTATGACTAAACTTCTCTCACAATGCAAAACATGATCACGCCTTAGTACTTTTTTGGTGTTAATCACATGTCAATGTGAACTAGATTATTGACTCTAGTAAACCCTTTGGGTGTTGGTCACATAGCGATGTGAACTATGGGTGTTAATCACATAACGATGTGAACTATCGGTGTTTAATCACATGGCGATGTAAACTAGATTATTGACTCTAATGCAAGTGGGAGATTGAAGGAAATATGCCCTAGGGGCAATAATAAATTTGTTATTTTATATTTCCTTATATCATGATAAGTTTTTATTATTCATGCTAGAATTGTATTAATGGAAAACTTGATACATGTGTGGATACATAGACAAAACATCGTGTCCCTAGTAAGCCTCTACTAGACTAGCTCGTTAATCAAAGATGGTTAAGTTTCCTAACCATAGACATGTGTTGTCAATTGATGAACGGGATCACATCATTAGGAGAATGATGTGATGGATAAGACCCATCCGTTATCTTAGCATAATGATCGTTTAATTTTATTGCTATTGCTTTCTTCATGACTTATACATGTTCCTCTGACTATGAGATTATGCAACTCCCGAATACCGAAGGAACACTTTGTGTGCTATAAAACGTCACAACATAACTGGGTGATTGTAAAGATGCTCTACAGGTGTCTCAGAAAGTGTTTGTTGAGTTGTCATAGATCGAGAATAGGATTTGTCACTCCGAGTGTCGGAGAGGTATCTCTGGGGCCTCTCAGTAATACACATCATAATAAGCCTTTCAAGCAATGTGACTAATGAGTTTGTTGCGGGATGATGTATTACGGAATGAGTAAAGTGACTTGTTGGTAACGAGATTGAACTAGGTATAGAGATACCGACGATCGAATCTCAGGCAAGTAACATATCGATGACAAAGGGAATGACGTATGTTGTTATGCGGTTCAACCGATAAAGATCTTCGTAGAATATGTAGGAGCCAATATGGGCGTCCAGGTGTCTCGGTCATGTTTACATAGTTCTCAAACCCGTAGGGTCCGCACGCTTAACATTCGTTGATGATATAGTATTATATGAGTTATGTATGATGATGACCGAATGTTGTTCGTAGTCTCGGATCAGATCACGGACATGACGAGGAGCTCTGGAATGGTCTGAAGGTAAAGATTGATATATAGGATGATATGGTTAGGCCCACGGGCAGTAAGTCGGTGCAAAAGGAGTTTTGCGGAGGCCAGGGGGCCAAACGTCGGAGACCCTGGCGTCTGGCCCTGGGTCAGACGCCGAGGCCCCATGGCGTCTGGGCCAGACACCAAGGATTGTGGCGTTTGGTCATGGAGTCCGAGTGGGACTCTTGCCTTTCGGGAAAAACCAACTTTGAGGAGGCTTTTGCTCCAAGTTTCAACCCCAGGGCTCAACATATAAATAGAGGGGCAGGGCTAGCACCGAAGACACATCAAGATTCACCAAGCCGTGTGCCGGAAAGCCCGTCCCTCTAGTTTCTCCTCCGTCTAGTTTCTGTAGTGCTTGGGGAAGCCCTACTAAGATTGTTCTTCACCACCAACCGTCACCACGCCGTTGTGCTGCCGGAAATCATCTACTACTTCGCCCGTCTTGCTGGATCAAGAAGGCGAGGATGTCGTTGAGCTGAACGTGTGCTGAGCGCGGAGCTGCCGTACATTCGGTACTTGATCGGGATGGATCATGAAGGTGTACGACTACATCAACCGCGTTGATAAACGCTTCCGCTTAGCGATCTTCAAGTGTATGAAGATGATTTCCCCTTCTCGTTGCTATGCACCTCCTAGATAGATCTTGCGTGACCGTAGGAATTTTTTTGAAATTGCATGCTACATTCCCCAAAACTCACATGGCTGACTAATAATGAGAGAGTGGGGTGATTTTAGGGGGGCGGATTTATGAAATTTATGAATGTTTTGATTTTAGGGGATCTGCTAAAAGGGGCTTAATTCTATAAACATGATTTTGTTTCCTCCTCAAATATAACTTATAAGGGATCTACTAGAGTTGCCCTTAAAAGTACCATGTATATGTTTGGGATAGTTCTATGGTGGTGATAGTTTATGTGAGAGGAAAAATGTTCATGGACAAATAGGTATAAGGGAAACGCAATTGGACTGCTAGATGGTTGCTTGACTTTAGGACTTCGGCCATCTCCAACGCTGACCCCCAAACCGGATATTGTATCCGTCCGCGAATCGACGAGGATCCGTCCGCGAACACTGATGCGGGGGCCGGCCACCCAACCGTGCCCGCATACATTTCAAGCCGGATTTTAACGAAATGGACAAAATCCATGCAAACACCACAGAATTTAGTAAAGTCCGGACATAATTTATAAAAAATAGCCAGCAACACTCAAAGTAATTATGGAAATATCACAATTCATCCATGCAAATATCTGTAGTACAAGGCTATTAAAAAAATACATTTGTTATTAATTTGCAGAAAATATTACGCCGATTTTAATTTATTTTTTCAAATAATACATAGTCGGTCTACCGTTGGTCGACTAGACCTTATCGTCATACAGGACCCGATAGGTACCATGTCGGCTATAGGGAGGCTCATTGGGCTCCTACCTCCTGTCGGTCGCTGGTTTTAGCTCTTGTCGGGTAGCTATAGGCCAACTATAGCTAATTGGCCTATTGTAGGCCGGTTGGGACTTATTGTCCAACTGTAGGCTGACTGGAGCTAATTAGCTTCCTATGGGCCAGTTTGTGCATCCCCCACACGTTTCCCGCTTCTCGGCTCCCACTATTATCTCGGACTGCCATTTCCCGCCACATTTTCCCACAAGATATGCTGCCGCCAAAATGTTCCCGCTTTCTAATTCCTGCCTCATTTTCCCGTGTCCTAGGTCCCGACAGTATCTCCCGCCATATTTTCCTGCTTTCTAGTTCCCACCATATTTTCCTGCTATCTACCGCCATATTTTCCTTTGTGTTCTCAACCTATAAAACACCCTCGGTAGTAACGTGGGTAAGCACTCTAGCTTAGTCTCGTAGTCACTCCAAGATGTCCGGATATCCTTTTGATCGTAGTTTTCACCCTGGTATGTCCAAATGTCTTCTTGATTTAGCCGCCGATTTCAGGGTAGACAACATATTAGTTTCATGGGACAAACTCATCAGTTCTGACACCCTACTGAATGAGATCACTCACGCATTAAGTATATGCGGTTGGCCTTCCAGGAACTTTGAGGAGGTACGGAAAGAACTTCTCAGGTTGCCTGGAAGATGGATGAAGCAACAGAGTAAGGGTGAAGCATACCTAAGGTTAGCAACAGAAAATACATCTTATGGACTCCCGGCAGCGAGGATGAAGACAATATCTTCATGCCGAGTATATTGCCCAAGAGTACTTCATCGTCGAAGGGCAAGAGGTATGCATCATTGAAGGGCAAGAGTTCTGAATCGTCGAAGGGAAAGAGTCCTGCATCGACAAAGGATGACAATGATGATTTCATGTAGTTTTTCAGTTGTATGATGTAAGTTTAGTCCTGCCTACCGTTTAATTTAGATGTAGTTGTATCCAGTTGTTGGTACTGTCCTGACAAGTGTGATGAACTAAGTCGCTGATCACCCAACTTGTGCCATACTTAGGGAGATAGTCGTGCACCCTGGCGGGACAATCTGCGTTGCATACCATTGTCAGGTATTTCTGACTTCACACTTGAGCTCTGAAAACCCTTTGTGTGGACATTGCCCAATTAATTATTGCACCCTTTAGAGCTTCCTTGTTGGGATACATACCACCCGTTGCAATATTGTTCTGGTGATATTTCCAGGCCGAATCATGCACATCATTCACGGTCATTGCAGATGAGAAGTCATGATTCCATTATGCAGGATTTGGGACCTCCTCTGCATTTTCTACATCTGACTCATCAAAATCATCGGCATGACCCCTATCAACATCGGTGTCCTCTTCTTCCATCTGGTTCTGCATGTGCCCATCTACATCATCAGCGTCCACCTCGCCACTTTAATAACCATCGACATTTCCTCCTTCTACCTGACTGCTCTGCCCTGGTTTGTAATGATCAGCATTTCCTTCTTATAATTGACTGCTCTACCCTGGTTCGGAAACTTCATCTACAACATTTGACATAAATTACCGCATCCCTCCACTGCTCTGGCCAGGATCGTAGCCACTCTGCCCTTCATGTGCACTGACCTCCTTCACGATAGGAAGCACTAAGGCAACATGATTGCACACCCTGCGTACACAACCTTGTAACCGCTGCACCCAATCAGATTCTCGCTCTATTGGCCTCAAATAAAAGTAAACGATTGAACTTGACCGTGTCCACAGTGTATGAACACTGACGGTGTGTGTTTCGGTATCAAGCCCTAAACTTGTTGTCAACCATTCTTTCGATTGACTAACAGACCATGTTTGAGGGGCGGTCAGTGGCACCGCTATGTGATCAAATACACACAGATCAGCTCCCATCTGACTAGTTTGGACAATACCATGACCGTAGTAAAATACGAACTTCACAACATCAGAGATCTTGCCTCACCTACAAGTTTTTTCAACAATGACAAACAACTATATATATCAGCACTCGAAAATAATTGACATGTACATATATTGCAGAATATTACCGGCGCAACTAAAAAAATTCACACAGCTACATATTTGATCTCTGGATGTATTCAGAATATTACCGGAGCAACTACAAATACTGACGGAACTAAATATTTGACATCTAAATATATTACGGATATTACCGGAGCAACTACAAATACCGACAGACCTAAATATTTGACATCCACATATACTACGGAATATTAGCGGAGCAACTACGATAGATAAAATGTGTGATGAAATATACCCTTGAAGCGTGCGAAGCAACGAAGGACAACGACCTTCAATCACCAGACTCCACCACACTTCCGGAGCTTCACTTCCACCACCTCCAACACACTGCCACAGCTTCACTACAGCCACCTCCACCTCCACCTCCACCTCAGGGTGTGCAAAACCGAATCGGAAACCAAAAACCGAACCGAAAAAACCAAACCGAACTGAAATTTCAGTTTTTTTTCAGTTTTTGGTTTCATTTTCAGTTTTGAATTTTAGAAACCATTTGGTCCTCGGTTATTTCGGTTTAAAACCGAAAACCATTTGGTTAAACCGAATTAACCAAAGTATGAAAAAATATGCGCGGCCAACATAGAGAAGCGTACAACTGAGTTCTTGTGTCTGCCGCAAAGTCGCTCCATTATATAAGCAGCTAGTCGGCTACATGCTGCCTCAACTGGCGAGGTGGGATTATTCTCACGGGAACTCAGCGCAACAACACGCAACAACGGCAGTAGAGATATTTCATGTGTTGGGCTGGCAGACTGAAGCTTAAGTGGGCCTGAAAATCTATGGGCTAGCTCCTTGGTCTGATCAATTCTATGCATGCGGGCTTGCTTTTGTGACGAGACATGTGTTGCCTAAAAATCATCAATTCAGGACCTTCTTTTGGGTGAGAAATTCAAGTCCTAGGGGATTGTATGCACTACAATCATCAGATCGTCTGAGCATGAAAAGCTACTGATGGCCTTTACTCGTAATGGCTTAACACACGTATGCATGTAGGATAGCATTACCGCTACATACACGTACTTCCTTGCCGGTAATACTAGCTTAGTACCATTTATTTGGAGACAACACCAATTTTATTTTGTGATAAAATAACATGTAGTTTAAAAATTCGCGTCAACTTTGGTTATTTTGGTTATTACCGAAACCGAACCGAAGCTAAATGGTTATTACCGAAACCAAACTGTATTTTGTATAAAACCATATAAACCGAAGTGTAAAAATTGTATAAAACCAAAAACCGTATAAACCGAACCAAATCAAACTGAAAAAATCGAATGCACTCCCTGACCTCCACCACCACCAAAACCTTCACCAATATGCTCAAAAAAATCTCCAACAAAATGCTCACCACGAGCACCACAAGCTACCCCATCACTAGATCGAAGTACCCCTTGCCTCCCTTAACTATCTACAATGCATCAACAGTGGCAAATCCACAAAAAATTGCACAATTTGGTGTAGAAATTGGAGAGTTTTTGAGTGGAAAGAAGAAAGAACAAAGAGCTGAGCGGGTAAAAGGAAGGAGAAGGAGAAGGGAAGGAAGAAGACAATGTCTGGTGGGGTCGGCCTCCTGTTGACGTGCAGGTGGACAACAGGGCTCTCGGTGCCCGGGTGCTGCCCGCTCGACGTGGCCTGGCCACCCATTGGCCAACACGTGGCCGATAGGCCAGCTGTCGGCCTCCTATTCGCCGACGAGGTCTAGTCGGCCAGCGGTAAGTCCAGTCGACCCGCGGTAAGTGGATAAGGTCCAATCAGTCAATAGTAGCTAACTATGTATTATTTAAAAAAAATTGACATAATATTTGGGCAAATTAATAAAAACAATGTATTATTAAAAAAAATAGCTAGTACAATAATAGTTCAAATTCAATGGGAAAATGGATGTTCAACCAGTCCTTGAAATCATCTACTTCAAATTCAAAGATACTAGAGTCGAAACCGGCTAGTCCTGGCCATGGGTAGCCCGGCCCGATGTTGCTCCCAGGTCGGGCTCGGGCATAGATTTTGAGCCCGATGGCCTGGCCGGGCCAAGCCCGGGCCCGTCGTTTTTGCGCTTTCCTAAAGGGGCCCGGTGGGCTTTTATGCATTTGGTGCGGGCTTGGGCCCAAAAAATAGGCCCGATGGTCGGGCCCGGCCGGGCCCGGGCCTAAGTTTTTTGCCTTGGGCTTGGCTAGTCCTGGCCCGGCCCGAGGTTTGGCCAGGTATAGAACCGGCACACATCATCCCCACACAAACTACACCTTGAGATTCATCCAACAATGTATGTGCGTGGATGATCTGTCCTCGGTCTTGCAGTACGTTATGGCGGCACGTGCACGCTATAAAAAGTGTACGTCAACATTGAATGAATGAATTAATTAACAACCATATAGAGTAACAGGAAGCAACAATTGCGATCTCGATGGTTTACGCGCCCAATGGCCACCATTTCTCCACTCGATGAATTGCGCCGCAACACTTCATGACAGAGTTGCAGATGGTGTACCACTAATTAGCGACTTCACATTGCATGCATGGATGATATGCATGTTGTAGGGCATGAAGTTATTTCGCTCATGACACGAAGCATGCAAGCTTTACCAAAAGGTCACGCCCTTTTTCATGCCTACAAAGTCCTCAGAAACGGCCAGCCACGCATTGCACAACAACTCATCCTTGTACAGCGAGTACCCCGCCATTATTCTTCTCTACCAAACAAGAAGAAGTTCAAAAAAACTCGATGGTATTCGACTAACCCCTTGTCGGCCGTGGCGTTTGCCATGGATGGCGTTAGCACGAATGCGAAGGGTACCTGGTTGCAGAGGGATTCTTGGGTCGACATCGGCATAGTTCAAGGCTGGAAGTCTTGTGGGTGGGGTGTGCGGACGTTCGAGGATGCTTGGGCAGTGGCCGGAGAGGTACAACAGCGATGATGAAAGACGAGGGTGTAGATGAAAGTAAGAGGGGAGCAGCAGTGGACCAGAAGAAAAGGGGGCTGCGAGGGGAATTTCGCTGGGCATGGGGTGTCGACGTCCTGCGTGATTGGTCTCCGAAGTCCTGCAAAGCACCCCTTGCCTACAGTTTGCGGGAAAAAGGAGGTCTGTACCGGCACGCAGAGGGATGCAGGTCCCTATTGGATGGAAAAATACGTTCAGGTTCCAAATGGATACAGGCGCTTTGGGGGTCCGTGTTGAAGGACTTGTACATCTTGAGAAATACTCGATACATCTAAGTGGTGTGCAGTGGTTTAGAACAAGTGCACCTACAAATAATCGTGCTAGAATATGATTAAACGAGCCACGGACAGAGAAACACAAGTGGTTCTAGCTGCAAATGTTGAAAAGTAAATCGTACTTTTTGTCTTTCTAATGAAATTTTTTTTATGTGCCCACCAAGGCACCGAGGAAGCGTTTGGTTGCCCGGATTTGGGCTAAATAGGTCGCGCGGGACGAATATGAGTTGTTTGGTTGCCTGGATTGCACCCACATCTCGTCCCGCACGGAACATAAAGCAGTCTCGGGCCAGACCCGCGAGCTACCACCGACTCGGTAGTTTCTCTACAGTCAGCCTGAGTACGTCCACGTATGGCTCTTTCACTCCACACCTCAGGGGCACGGGAGACGGACGGGACGGCTCATAACTCCCATTATCTCTCGTGTCACCGCCCACTCCCTTTCACACCACACTTCCTCACTATTCTCGCACTGCCTGTTGCTCTCCTCTCCTCTCCTTCGATGAGTCACCCGCCGATGCGCTGTCCGCTAACCCCCATCAGTGTCGGCAACAACCCCATCCACGAGCAGTGGGTTGCCGGCTAGGATAACTTTGGGTTTGATTTCATGTGGGAACTGCGCGCGCCATCTCCTCTCTGCACCAGGCCGCCTCGTCGGGCCAATGCGGTGTCGGCCGCTCTGGCTCCGCCGGCGTTTCCGGACCTCGTGGTCCTGGGTTCGGTGGCGCTGGCGGAGGGTCGTCTTATGCGCCGCTGCTCGGAACCCCTGTGGGTGTGGGCTTTTTACCCCCATCCGATGGTTTTCTCCGGGCAGCACGGTAGGTCCATAGACGACGACGCAATCCTCCTTGACCGTGTGCACCGGGCTAATGCCGACGGTCATCGGCATTGGCGGCTCCTCCTCATCTTCACCAGCCATCTCCTTCTCGCCGAGGTTTTCCCCCCGACCGTCGTACGCTCAAGCTCCACTCGCTCTGGTAAGAACGAAATCTCACCTCTGCTTGTAGATTTTTATATTAGAATTTTCATCATTAGCATGCCAATGAATCGACTGGATTCGATTGGATTCGATTCGATTCTATTCCAATCGAATCGATTGGATTCGGATCCGATCCCTTCTTGGGCAGTACTGTTCATAGGTAGGGTAGTGTTCATACATCTTCTGTGTTTGATGTGCATGCTAAGTAGTGTTCATAGGCATGCAAGATTGGTGTGTGTTTCATGTTCATGCTTAGTGCTTAGTAATCATGATGTACAATGTGTTCATGGGCATGCTAGATAGGTGTTGTGTTTGATGTTCATGCTTTGTGCTCATGTGCATGCATGTTATCTAGATTGGTGTGTGTTTGATGTTCATGATGCTAGCCAAATTGGTGATCTATTTGATGTTCGTGCTTAGTGTTCACGTGCATGTTATATAGATTGGTGGGTGTTTGCTGTTAATGCTTAGGGTTCATGGGCATTCTAGCTATATTTGTGTTGTCTGTGATGTTCCTGCTTAGTGTTCATGATGCTTGTTTTGTGTATGATGTTCATGCTTAGGGATCATGGGCATGCTAGCTTGATTGGTGCTGGAATGAGCATGCTATGTTGCATGATTTCATTACGTGCATGGTTTTCATGGTAGGTAGGACGTGTGTTTGCTACTGTAGGTACTAGTAAAAATGTAGCATGTTGCCAATGTCCTGTTACTAATCCATGTCATCTTACCTGACAAGCTGATGAAGACAGAGTGGGACAACACCGGAGGAGGAGCCCATGTCGTCGTCGGTGCCGAGCCAGCCGTGGACTTCATCCCCATGAACCGCTGGCTCAATAGGGTGAAACTGCTTGGGAGGGTCACCTTCATGAGCCTGTCACGTTCAAGGGGGCGAGCTCCTAGGACCCGCCACGAGAAGGTGTCCCGAGAGACGCTTCGCTTTTATGTGCTAATCAGGGATGTGGAGGATCTCACCATGCTCATCATCTCTCCCAAGTTTGTGGAGGTGATGAAGGAGTGGCTGCCGGTCAGGCTCCCGCGCGTCATCAGGCTCTCGGCGAACAAGTGGTACGAGTTCTGGGTTCAGGTCCAGAACTTCTGGGGGTGGATGGTGATAGGTCGGGGCTGGCAATACTTCTGTCGCCGCAACGGGATCCCCAATGACCTCGCCGTGCTGTGCATCTCCGACCTAGGCCTCAAGGTCGAAATCTACCACCACGACAACTCCATCGGGTGCAAGGTGCGCTGCAGCAAGCACAACTGCATTAGTGACCTTGCTTTCGCCCTCTGAACTTGTTAGTATGAACTTGTTTAGTTTCTTGTGATGATGGGAGAACTTGTTGTGAACTTGTTAATATTTTATCCAGGGTTCAGCACCCTGTGATGAAGGGCATGGGATGCCCTTGCTGTCTTTGAACTTATGCATGTTAGTAATATGCATGTTTAGTTGCTTGTTTATCCGTTGTTAGTTGTTGTTTACCTGCTAGTTTATGTGATGTCAGTGCTCTACCTGATGTTGTGCTGCAAATGTGGTGGTAAGGCCACCATATTTGAATGGGGTGAGCATAACACAAATGTGTATGTAACTAAACAGCCATCGTTTGCATCTTCTCACCCCTTAAGCACAAATGCGAGCAACCAAACAATATGCCCTAAAGTGTCCATTGATGCAATGCAGGCAACCAAATAACATGCAAATATTGATTTGTTGCCTGTTATTGCTGAACTAGGCTCTGATGAGATGTGGCTGGAATACTGGCACTATTCACTATAGGCAACCAAACATGTCCGAAGGTGATTTTCATGTGTTAGGGCATCTCTAACGCTGACCCACACACCGGACATCACATTGTTCCACGGACAATAGGACCAATTCGCAGGAACGGATGTGGAAACTGGTCATCCAAAACTAGCCCCATACATTCGTCCCCAAATATTTTTTAAAGTCCGCAATATCTGCACGCTCAAAATAGCTGCATATCCAGTTTCAGATTAGCTAAAATATATTCAAATATAGCAATATCAAATTTAAACATTTACACTCCAACAATGTTATCCCTTTTAAGAGCATCTACAACCGGACGCCTCAAACCATCTCTCATTCGCCCGCGGACGCGCCCGGATAGTGACAAAACAGGAGAGAGAGAGAGAGAGAGAGAGAGAGAGAGGGGGGGGGACGTGATCCAACCGGACCCCTCATATCATCCCTATATGCCCGGGTTGTCCGCGAACCCTCATATTCATCTCAAATGTTGGGAGGATATGAGAGCTCACGAACGCGCCCGAGCGCGGTCGGGTAGTCCGCCACGTAGGATGCGGCCCCACCCCATACCACTCTCTTTCATTATTTATTTCTTTGTATTCATCTCCTCTAATCACGTGCAAGTGATCAGGCATATGAGAAGAAAATGAGGAGTGTGGATGCGCGGACGAACAAATAGAGGCTCAAAACGGACACGCCCGGTCACTGACGTGGTGTCGGTGGGCGTTTAAGGATTCATAATTGCTATGTTCGGCTATAGATGCTCTAACCACCAACACATGCTCAATCAGATCTCCCTTTAGTTGCTCATGAGTTGCTTGATGCCGAATTTGTCGATGCATTTGGACAAACTCATCAAATGTGGTCTGATTCTGGTTTGGAAGTTCGATGGGATCACCCATGTTCTTAAATTAATACCTACGGCAGCATCCTCACCATCATCCTCGATGATCATGTTGTGCATGATCACACGATATGTCATCACCTCACACAAGGTCTCCAGATCCCACTGTTTAGCACGTCTACGAACAACAGCAAAACATGTCTACATAACTCTAAATGCCGTGTCAACATCTTTCTTGCTTCTTGTTTTTAGGCGAAGTGAGACTTTTTCTGGCCAAGTGGGTTAGAGATGGTCTTGACAAAGATAGCCCATGAAGGGTAGGTACCGTCAACCAAACAGTAGCCCTTGTATTCGTGCCCATTGATAGTATAGTGGAAAGGAGGAGCTTTCTCTTCAGTCGGCCTAGCAAACAATGATGATCACTGCAGCACATTGATGTCGTTCTGAGACCCCGACATGCCAAAGAAAGCATGTCAAATCCAAAGATCTTGTGTTGTAACTTCTTCAAGAATGATGGTGAGCTTCTTGCTTCAAACATTGTCAAGATCCTCTTAGTATCTGCCACAGTTGGTTCTCTCGGGTACTGAGGTCCAAACACTGGGCCCAAAATAGTAGCAAATCTTACCGTGGCATCTTTGCATGTGCTCTAAGACATTCGTAGGTATTCGTCCCACAAATCAGCGACCGTTCCATATGCAAGCATCTGCAGTGCAGTCGAGCACTTTTGGTAACCAGATAACCTAATCCTTCCCATGACATCCTTCTTCAAGATGAAGTAGTCATCAAAGAAACGGACACCATGGTAGACAATCAAAGCCATTTGTTCGCATCCTAAAGCGGCAGTGAAAATTGTCAGCGAATAGGGCATCTGGGGCAAAGTAGTCGCCCATCATCGTCAAATGGTCGCGCGCCCTGTTGCGGTTGAGCACTCGATGACACTTGATCGGTCCCTTGAAATGGAGAACATGCTCTTCCGCACGCTCCGCGTCTGTAAGGATCGCCTACATCATCGTCGTCTCATCTATGTAGTCCTCCTCGTGGGACGACTCAACAAAGTGCTCGTATGTACTCCATATTCGAATTCGTTGCTTCAAAGAACAAGGGACAAAAAGAATTTAGCACGGGCATTTCACGGATCAGTTGCTGGGCATGGTGAGTACCGTAGGGGCGAACGTTACCAGTGTGGCGAACGGAGGAGAAGTATGGAAAGATGACATAGGAGAAGTGTCCTAGAGCCCGGGTGTAGCACCGGAGGACATGGAGTCGTCGAGTTCTGACAAGGGTGTAGAGGGGCAGCCGTGGTGGTGGAGCGACAGCGGAGGCAAGAGAGAAAACATATGCGAAGAAAGATGAAAGGATGGATGTGTGGTGTCCGGGAGGGGTTTTGTCTGGGCTAGAGGGTGTCGGAGTCCTAGTGACTGTTGTCCGAACCAGTGGTGTAGGTAGAGGTGGACAGGGTGGTCCATGAACCACCCTGAAATTCCCCCATAGCATGTGTAATGTGTAGTAGAAAAAATATTTATTTAAAAATAAATAAATTTATATAAATATTTTTACTATTGGACCACCATGACACACTCGTGTGGCTACACCATTAAGCCGAACTCCCGCAAAGCTCGCTGAAGTTTGTCCTGGATTTACAAGAAAAAGTACGTCTAAACTCGTCGACACATCAATACAAACCAGCGATAAATGGCAAAGCACGTCCCACGGGGTCTAACTATTGCTGGTGGCTTTGGAAATGCCTTTACGGGTACCTAGCTGTGTACCTTTGTAAGTACTGTACGACAGTACGAACCAAGTGGTGCATAGACACGGTAATATCTCCTCGTGGTCTTTAGAGTATTCTTCTTGTTCTAATTCACAGAAGTCCACGACCACACAAACAACATACATATGTATAACGCTAGAGAAAGAGATTCGAATCGAAGTCGTATAGGGATCACATTCTTTTTTGATTTGGTCTGATGTCGCCATTTTTCTCTTTTAGGAAATGTTGGGTGTAATGGTGTCGCCATTGTGACCCACGCGCTAAGCGGAAAAGCTTTGTCGCAACTTGCTACGGGCTACGGTCTTCGATGGGAGGCAGAGCAAAGACAACCATGGAATCTTCGAAATCACTAATCGAGGAATACTTGTTGTAAGGATCATTCCAAACTCAGGTTACTACAAGTGGCGCGCTGCATATGCGCCACGGGTCGCAACCTGAGAGTTTTTCTTTTTTACGTATATCTGTTTATTCAAAATGTATTATCTTTTATATCGTGCGTCCAAATCTTGAACCGCTTTTATCGTTGGATTACTCGCGTCGAGATCTTCGTAACTAGATCTCATGTTGATAGTTTTGACGAACTTTTTTTCACGAAAAAAATCGGACGAAAAAACCAAACTGAGAGCACTGGTTTTTTCCTTTCCGAATGAGGCACGCCCGTGCCTCTCGCGAAATCACAACCGTGCCTCTGACGGAAGCAAAACCATGACTCTCACGAAAAAACGCGTTTTTTTTCGTTTCCGAGGAGGCACGACCGTGACCCTCGCGAAAGCACAACCGTGGCTCTCGCGGAAGAAAAAAAAAACAGAAATCACGTTTTTTGGTTTTCGAGGGGCACGGCCGTGACTCTCGTGAAAACACAACCGTGCCTCTCGCGGAAGCAAACGTGACTGTCGTGAAAGGAAAACAAAAACAAAAAACGCGTTCTTTTCCGTTTTCGAGAGGCACGGCAGTGACTCTCGCGAGAGAAAAACTCGTGTTTTCGCGCAAAAAAAAATCGAAAAGGTAAGGAAAGCCGATGCCAAGCCAAAACGCCAAAAATACCCAGGGAAAACCGTTTAAAAAGCCGAAAACGCGTGCGAAAAAAATACAAAAAACGAAAAAAGTGCCCAGATCGCGACACGTGACGAATGATTAAGACCGCGTCAAGTGGCGCTAATCGTTGCGAGGCTTTCGAAGAAGCGCTCGTTAAATAGTTGCTCCTTGAAATCTTTTAATTGAAATTGTGACAATGCTGAAACGGGCAAGAACTAAAGATGGGTAGCCGTACTACCGTTTGTTTTTGCAGATGATACGTGTTATACGTGTCTCGTTTACTCCCTTCGTTCCTTAGAATTTCAATCTATATCTATATCTATATCTATACTTACTAATAAAGTAACATGTGTTTCATCCGTTCATCGCCGATTTTTTAATCAGAGGTGGTACTAAATTCTTATGCATTTGTCTGGTAGAAAAAAGAATTTTCGTACATGGGCCGCGCGTTGTGGCCCAGCGAAGCCAACCGACTTATTTTTTTGCCAACGCATCTAGAAAAAAATATTTTCCGCATGGACGAAAAATAATCAGAGTTTCGCACAGGACAACCGATAATGATCTGGCCCATTTTTCTTTGTTTCTTTGTTTTACTTCTGTTTTTATTCTTCTTTCCCTATCTCCTTTTTCCCTTCCAAGTTTATTTTTATTTTCTAATTTATATCATAAATTAAAAATTCTCAACAAACCATTCAGAATTTAAAGTGCGTTTCACTAATTTTTTCATCCGTTCACCGTCGATTTTTTTAATCCAAGGTGGTACTAAATTCTTATGCATTTGTGTGCTAGAAAAAAAAGAATTTCTGTACGTGGCCCGCGTGTTGTGGCCCAGCGAAGCCGACCCACTTATTTTTCTGCCAAAGCATCTAGGAAAATTCTATTTTCCACCTTGGCGGCAAATAATCGGAGTTTCGTACAGGACAATCCATAACGATCTGGCCCATCTTTCTTTGTTTCGGTATTTTACTTGTATTTTTATTCTCCTTTCCCAATCTCCTTTTCTCCTTCGCAGTTTATTTTTCTTTTAGAATTTCTTTCATAAATTAAAAATTCTCAAAAATCGTTCAGTTTTTTTAAAAAAAATTGAAAATGTTAAGAATTCCAAAATTGTGTTGCTATTTTGAAAAATGTTTGCAACTCGCAGAAAATACCATTTTCTCAAAAATAGTTTTTTTCAAAAATGTTCTAGATTTCTAAAAAGGAAATTGCATTTCAAAAAATGCTCCAATTTCTTAAAATATTCTTGTTTTAGTGAAATTTTCACAATTAAAAATAATGTTCATGTATAAAAGATACACATTCTAAAAATCTTATGAATTTTCAACACATGTTCCCGTTTTAAAAAAGGTTCACAAACTCAAAGAATGTTCATATTTTATTAAAAAATGTTAGTGTTTTCAGAATTTTTTGTGAATTTTAAAAGAGGTTCCCTTTTATATTTTGTTCGTATTTTTTCAAAAGTGTACATAATTTTCAAAAAATTCTTCAGGATTTTAAAAATCGTTCATGTTTCCTAGAATATTCAGAGACTTCATACCTTTAAATACCTTCGATTGAAAGGATTGAAAGGAAAACTAGATTGAATAATTCGTGGGCCTTCTCTGGCGTACGATGACATAACAAAACTCTTAAATGCCCTCGATTGATGACTGGAAAAATAGTGGATTGATTCCTCTGAACGAAGACGCTAAGGGCGTCCGGCTTTAAATTAATAAAGCCATACGGCAACCATCAAACAAAGTACGGAACAAAAGAGCATTACAGTACTGGTAGAAACAACGCTGCATGAAAGCCGGTAGACATGTCCGGAGAAAGCATCAGCACGCAGGCTGGAGAAGGAAAGCAGCCAAAATAAAACTCATAGGGCCGGGTCCTGGCGCGTCTCTGAATGGATTGTGCGGATCTTCGCCATTGTCTCCGCCATGAGATCCTCATCACGCTGTTTCCCCAAAGGCATCTAGCTCTGCAAGAAGAGGTGGCATTTGAACAGAATATCAGCTGGGTGAGAGGGAAACTTCTGCTCGATAGTCATTTTGTTACGAGTGGTCCAAAGTGATCATAAAAGCGCCCCTACGCAACGCCAAAAGATCCTAGCATTGGCCCCTCTTTGCGACCGGATAATGTGCAGTAGACCGTTGCTCGAGTGTGGGTTCCAATTTTTTTGGAAAGCCGCTCTCACCGCACTCCACGCAAATCTAGCTAGGTGGCAATGGAAAAATACGTGGTTGGCATCCTCAATGTTTCCACACAGGGAACATGAGCCATCCGAAGGGCCGTTGCGGATCGCCACATTATCCGCCGTTGGTAGACGGTTCTGGAACATCTGCCACAGAAATATTTTAATTTTCAGAGGAAGGCCTGCTTTCCATAGCCCCCGAGCTACAACAATCGTGGCCCCTTCAGTCAGCCTGCTATATAAAGACTTGACAGAGAAGGTTCACGATGAAGTTAGTTTCCACGAAATCGTGTCCTCCCCAGAGCGGGGGTTGTGGAGGTCAAGCATACTCAGCACCTCGTTCCATTCTTGCTCCTCCTGTGGGAGAAGAGGTCTCAAGAAGGAGATAGCGGGAGGGGAGGATCGCAAAGCCTCATTCACGGACAGGTTAGTGTTTGCCGCGACCCGGAACAGAGCCGGGTGGCTTTGCCATATGGGGGAGTCTCCTATCCAATGGTCTAGCCAGAACCTGGTAGATTGTCCGTCCCCGACAAGGAACCTCGCTCCTAGCGTGAAGGCCGGCCGCACTGCCTGAATCCCATTCCAGAAAGATGACCCACGGGGGGTAGCTGAGAAAACATTGCCATTGGGGAAGTATTTAGCTCTGAGGAGGTCAGCCCAAAGGCCTGATTCATTTTGGGCTAGCCTCCACCACCAGCGGGTCAAGAGGGCCACATTCATCAGTTTGGAGTTTAGAATACCCAATCCTCCAAACTTCTTAGGGCGGCAGACCGCGGCCCATTTGACTAGGTGGTATTTCCGCTTAGCACCCGTTCCTTCCCAGAAGAAACGGGATCGGGGAGTGTCTAATTTAGTATGCACCCCATCGGCCAACAAGAACATTTCCATTATAAACATCGGGAGGGAGGAAAGGCTCGAATTGGTAAGAATAAGTCTTGCGGCCGAAGACATGAACCTCCCTCTCCACGGGCTCACTCTTCCCGCAACCTTCCCGGGCCGAAGACATCAAGAGTGGATTGATTCCTTCACACGCGGTGAAACCGCGAAGCTAAATGTTCATTTTTCGTGTGCACACAGGGTCTTGCGTGCACATATAATTGTCACTGACTTCAAATACATACTATTTTATCTCTCATTGTAACGCATGAGCATATGTGCTAGTTAAAATTAACACGTCAATACATTGTGTTTAAAATAAATAACCAATGGCATAAAATTATATATTTACACAAGAAATACATAGGATGAGCGAGATTTGCTCCAATTTTTATGAACGCGCCTCAGTTACAACCGTACGATCGGCCGCGCCCGTGTGATAGTAGTAACAAGTTATCGTTGCATCATTCGGAGTTATTTTCTTTTTTCTGGGATGCACAACGACAAAATGAGGAGAGGCATCTGCCTATGATCCATCACATGACCTCATACCTTTGTGGTGAGAGTGACTGCTCCGAGCAGAACGCAACGAGAAAATGTATTATTAGCTCTTCCTGCATGTCTAGTAGCTCGGGGGTGCTGATAAGTAGGCAGATAATGCAAATATGTGTACGAGTTGTAGATTACCGAGCTATCCCTTGTGTGGCCGGTCTCTCCTTCTTGGCTGCTGGATCGGTAATTCTTTCTTGGGTTTTTTGCTAAATGAGAATGGACGATTTTCTTTGGATGGAGGGTTGCTCATTTGGTTGCTGCACATTCTAGTAGAAGTACAAAAAAAAAAAGATCTCACCCCATAATACAACAGCCAGACTCATGTTTGCATATAGGTAGACAGAAAAGCTTAGTGAGTATAATTCCAGATTATCTCAAAAGAAAACTTAAATTAACACTGAAGAAATAGAACGAAAGCAAGGGATCTTCATTCAATTGTGCCAGCAATTAATTCAGAGCATATAGGGAGTTAGGGACGTAGAAACTTGTCAACTAAACAAGTAGACTTTTTCGGAGTTGCAGGACCAACCCTTAGAGCATGATTAATAGTGTAGTCAACAGCCGGCTATATGAAGTTGCCATGTCACATATAGTCAACCTTATAGCCAACATGTATAATAACAAGTTGCTAAGTAGTACTATTTTATTAATGCATGGCCCATCGTACACTCTGACAATGTTTTTTGAAGTCCGTATTACAGCCGACTGTTAATTTGTAGCCCGCTTCCCTTCTCTCTCTTCTTCTCTCTCATCCAACTCACCACAAATAGAATTGTTTAATTCTTATAGCCTTCTGACTGTACCTTATTATACTTGCTCTTATGGGCTAGCTGAGCGATATAACCCGTCGTTGTTGGTCACGTCCTAGAGGAAGCCCATCTGGGAAGCCATAATTCAGGAGCAAAGGAATTTGAGGAGGAGTATCACCACTGAAGGAAAAGAGAAGACTGAGGGGCACGAGCCGAAGAGTGGTTGATGGAGCATAGTAGCCAGGGACAGCCTATTGGAGTTACTCTGGCCAACTCCAGGGCACAACCACAAATGGACATCCGTTTGGTTTCCGTTTGGGGCGGGCAATAGGGTCGTCTCCGGGCCACTTCTAGGATGTGGTGACCGTGCGCCCAACGCGCGGACGCATCCTTTGGCAGCATCCTGTCCGCCTCTATTTTCAAACGCAAATAGCCCGTCTTCATGCCAACGGCCGTAGTTCACGCCGGCAACACAACTCGCCTACACGGCCTCGCCGGCAACACAGCCAGCCTACAAAAAGAATAATTTTGTCACCGGCAACACAGCCAGCGGCCGGCAACACAGCCAGCCTCCAAAATGAATAGGTTTCTCGCCGGCACACAGCCAGCAGCCGACACCCATGCCAGCCTCCAAAAAGAACGGCCACGGCCGAACGGACCACCTAGTTCACACCATGGGCGTCGAACATCTCCTTCTGCCTGGCCTCGAATCAACTCCTCATCTTTTTGCTCATCTTGGTTAAGTCGGCGCTCATGATCGCTAGGGCCACCTCCTTTGCTTTGGTTGTGGCATTGGTGGCCTCGATGTCGAGCTGCCTTAGCCTGGTCGTGACATTGGCGGCCTCAAAGTTGAGCTGCCTTTGCCGGGATGCCTCCTCCATGTCGATATTCCTCATCTTGGCCACCTCCTCCATCTCAAGCTTCTTTCTTTGGAGCTCTAGGTATTGCTTCATTTGCTCGTCCTTGCTTTGATGCTTTTTCTCGTCCCTCACATCCTTTTGAGACATAATGCCATGCAAAGTCTCATGCAAGGCCATGGATGACACATCACGTATGTCATCGATCTTGGAGTTGGTCTTGTCCCTCGGCCTCTTCAACGCCTCACCATCTCCACCTCCGGCCAACGCAGCTGTCTTCTTGCCTCTCTTCCTTTGAAGTTTACGGTATTGATCTTTGAACTTAGGGCAATTGTTGATGAGCATCCAACAATGCGTAAGACTGAATGGCTTGTCATTGTGTCGGGCCTTGAATGCTTCCAAAGATTGAAATGCCTACACGATCAACAACAATTGAACATGCAAACATATAGAAGGCCGAAGTCATGGCTGTGGCAACGAGAAGATAAGAGACCATACCATGCCCCCGATGCCGAGACCACTCACGGGACGTGCTTCAACGCTCTCAAGTATGGCACAATACTTGTTGCATTCTTGTTGGATGAACAACCACCTCTTTTGAATTGAGGTAATGCCACGGTCACTCGTAAACTGGTAGGGCGGAAACAACTTTCTTTCATGGAATGTTTTGTGAACTCTTGTCCAAAAAACAAGTCCCTTTTGTTGCGCACCGGTCCCGGGATCTTGTCCAATCTACATCCAACTTTGGCAAATCAACATGTCCTCCTCTTGTGAGTATGATGACATACGTATGCTCTTCTTCTTCTTTTGTGCTTCCGCTCTTCGGGTGAGCTCGTCGATGAACCATACTGTAGTAGGGGTCGTCGACCGTTAGCGTTGGCGTTGGTGTAGGCATTTCGTCGAACAGGACGCGGAGCGACGGCATGTTGGCCGTAGACGTCGACCGCGCTTGCTTTCTTTGCATCTCGACGGAAGGCCGGCCGCTGCTGCAGGACCCCGGCGTGACGTTGAGGTCGATGACGGCCGAGGTGCGCGGGTGATACGTCTCCAACATACTATAATTTTTTATTGTTCCATGTTGTTATATTATCATTCTTGGATGTTTTACAATCATTGTATAGTCATTATAAATTACTAACCTATTGACATAGTGCCAAGTGCCAGTTGCTGTTTTCTGCATTTTTTTACATCGCAGGAAATCAATATCAAACGGAGTCCAAACACTGTGAAACTCTTTGGAGATTTTTTCTGGGCCAGAAGACACCCAATGGGCCAGAGCTGCACCTGGGGGGTACCCCGAGGGGGGCACAACCCACCAAGGCGCGCTAGGCCCCTACTTTGCCCTATAAATTCCCATATATTTCGAAACCTTTCGGGGTAGACCTAGACCGGAAGTTCCGCCGCCGCAGGTCTCTGTAGCCATGGAAAACCAATCTAGACCCTTTTCGGGACTCTCCCGGAGGAGGAAATCATCACCGGTGGCCATCTTCATCATCTCGGCAGCCACCATGATGAGGAGGGAGTAGTCCACCCTCGGGGCTAAGGGCTTGTACCAGTAGCTATGTGTTTAATCTCTCTCTCTCTCTCTCTCTCTCTCTCTCTCTCTCTCTCTCTCTCTCTCTCTCTCTCTCGTGTTCTTGAGATGCAGAATCTTGATGTATCGCGGGATTTATTAATATAGTCGGATCATATGGTGTTTTCCCCTCTTTATCTTGTTGTGATGAACTGAGTTTTCCCTTTCAGATTTCTTTGGATTGAATACTTTTATGGATTTGAGAACACTTGATATATGTCTTGCAATTGAATACTCGTGGTGACAATGGGGTATCATATTGATTCACTTGATATGTGTTTTGGCACTCAACTTGCGGATTCCCGCGGTGACATTGGGGTAATCTATGCATAGGAGTTGATGCACTTTCTTGTCTTTATTTCTCCAGTAGAAATCTTGGGGCACTGTAATGCCCAGGATGGGACTATACCTCCTACGTGTCGAGGCACGACTTAAAGATATAAGCCCATTCTGGAATGATCTCAAGTTTGGTATCTTTGCACGACTCATGTAAAAATAGGGATGAAATTGCAAAAAAAGGAGATAGTTGGCTTACACTCGCCACTTCACACAATACATTACATAAGCAAAACATCATTCAAAACATCAGAACCCAACTACGGGCGAAGATCCAAAAGAAGGATACCAAAACAGAAAGCCACATGTCAGAATCGCCCCTAGTAGAAACCACTCCTGATCGTCGAAAACGTCACAAGCATACGGCCACTCTCTTCATCGAGCTCCCGGTGTAGTTCTGATCCAGCTCCTGCATCATTCTCGGCTGAACCTGCATCTGGTGTTGTAGTATCTGTGAGCCACGAGGACTCAGCAATCCCATAAGCATGGGTATCAAGACCAGCAAAGCTTTATGGGCAGGAAGAGGTAAAGTGGTGAGGTTGCAGCAGCGGCTAAGCATAATATGGTGGCTAACTTACGAGTACCAGAATAAGATGAGCTTCTACGCAAACGGTCGCAAACTAGTAGTGATCGCTAAAGATCCTGAACTACATACGAATCAAACATAACCCCACCGTGTTCTCTTCTCAAAGTGAAAAGAGACAGTCACGGTTACTCACACAGTTGTGTGTTTTACTTCGGATCCTCTGTCAAGTTTTCTACAACCGGACATTAACAAATTCCAATCTGCCACATAACCGCGGGCACGGCTTTCGAAAGATTATAACCCTGCAGGGGTGTTCCAACTTAGCCCATCACAAGCTCTCACGATTAGCTGAAGTGATAAATATAATATCATCACCCCTTATCTTAGGGAAATCCGATCAGGCTCGGCATCCTGGTGCACAAGACATTTCGACAATGGTAAAACAAGTCCAGCAAGACCTCCCGGCGTGCCGACACCCTGATAGTAGCCGCACGTATCTCGTCTCAGACCACGACCGGATGGGCGATGCTACGAGTAAAACCAATCCTCGAGTTTCCCCGTGGTGGCCCCGCAGGACCCCCGTTTGGGACCAACACCATCAGCACTGGCCCCCCTACTATGTAGAATTAAGAACCCGGGGACGCGACCCCCTATGCAAATTTAATTAATTAATTAAGTTGTTATTATGAGGCAAATTAAAACCAATGTTGGGCCTTGCTGGAGGAGTTTTATTCAAAGTCGAAGTGTCAAGGGGTCCCCATATACCCATCGTGTAAGGAACATAATGCCGGTTTATCGGCGCCTAAGGTGGCATGAGTGGAACAAAACACCGAGCAAAAGGCCAAGCCTTCCACCCATGCCAGTATATAGGTGTGTTAATAATAATAATAATAATAGATATTGTGATATGCCAACAACAAGTTCCCACCTGGAACGATCTTCATCTTCACCTGCAACTAACAACGCTATAAGAGGGGCTGAGCAAGCGGGTAACATAGCCAAACAATGGGTTTTGCTAGGAAGGTGTCAAAAGGTTAGAGGTTTCATGGCAACAAGGAGAGGCTGACATAAAAGATGGGTAGCGCGACATGTAACGATAGCATCGAGACAACTAAGCATGGCAATGGTAGTAAAGGTATCCAAGGGTATGATCATCTTGCATGGGATTCCACAAGGGAGAAGAACGGGTCCATGAAGAAGGCAAATCCTCACAACTCCGGGATGGAACCGAAGCTAACGAGAGAAGCATACCGGAAAGAAGCAAACAACACGGTAAACACACAATCATAAGCATGTCATGATGCACAAGCAAGCATGATGCATGTCATGTTTTAAATATGCATGGCAAGGCAGAGTGCACAAACAAATCTACAAGTTAAGTGGAGCTCAATATGCAACGAGTTGCATATTGACGAAACACCACATTTTAATTATTTAATTGACTCTCGTTTATTTACAAGACAAGATTAAATGTTTTTTAACATGGCAAGAGGTGAAGCAAGAGCAAACTACCTATTTAGGCAATTTAAATGAGGCCGGAAATAACAACAACAATTCCGGAAAACCCCATATGCATGTTTAGCAATTTTAAGCAAACAACAATTCACACATTTTTAAGTTGTTAGCATGATGCGGATGACATGATCAAGTTTATGCAATTTTTAGTAAAAGTTAACATGAAGAGATATGAAGTATTTGTCACCGTGGTGGAAGAACGGTTGCCACGGCAACAAACCGAAAATGATGCCACGCAACATATCGGTTCCGGTAACTCGTTGAGAGACCGGTGCAAAAGAAAAGGTGGTGTGAGCGAGTCGAACAAGAAGAAAGGTGGGGTGATCCCGTCACCGGGTTTCCACGGGTCGGCGACGAGGCAACCGAGGAGCATGACAAAAGACGAAACGGGCACGGTGCACACAAGGGAAAACATCTCATACAACACAACAAGCATTCATCCACGGGTCATCGTCTCGGGGTTATACCTTCGGAACATTCGTTTCGGGGCGGTTCGAGGTCGTAGAGGAAGTAGTGGAAGTAGTGGAAGTAGACGTTCTCGAGGCGGTCGGGGTACACGTTCGTAGAGGGGAGTAGTTGTTCCGTTCGTAGTCGTTCACGTTTCCGAAGAGGTACCTGTCGCGGCATCGGACGTCTTCGGGGCGACGGTAGTGGTACACGGTTCGTTGGCGACGGTCGTCGTACACGTTCCGTAGAGGTACTTGAGGGTCTTCGCACTTGACGGTCTCGGTTCTTGCGACGGTAGTGGTACACGCATGTAGACGAACTTGACGGTCCAGGGTACTTGATGGCCTTGAAGAACCGAAATGGTACAAGGCGATGATACACGCCCGCGAGCGGTAAACGTTCACATGATGGAAGTTGAACTTGATGCATCTTCGGATGTAGCCATACGGGTACTGTGGTCAAGGTCTTGTGGTCTTGCAGGCCTTGGAGATTCCGGAGGCACTCGACTTGGACAAGCCCTCGGGTTGCTCCATGGAAACGAGCCAAAATAATGGAGGTCAAATCAGCGGCGGCAGTAGCATAGCTGCCCAGAAGAGATGGCTCAGGCAGAAGCTCCCTGGCCACGACGGAGCTCCTGCGGCCACTGACTTGGTCTCAAGCAACAGCTCGGTGCCGGGGGCTGAGGATGCATGCGCTCAAACTCGAGCAGCAGGGCCTGATGCAGATGGACTTGGTGCAGCGAGGATGGGAGGATCCGGTCCAGATCAGGGTCGGGCCCGACTTGAACGGTGGCTTGACAAACCGAAGGAGGTGGCGGCCGTGGCTCTTGTAGGTGACAGACGCGACGGCGGCAGTGAGGAGGCCGATGGCGCTGACGAGGCGGCGGCGGTCGATGACGCGGGCGGCGGTCGGAGCAGGGCCCGAGGCGCAGGGGCTGGGCGTGCAGCGCTGGAGAGGAGGGAGCGCAGGGCGCTGCGGCCTTGGCGCGCCGGACGGCGCGGCTCTAGGCCGGCCCTGGCAAGGAAGAGGCGGGATGGCGCAGAGGCGAGGCGCGCTGGAGATTCCATGAGGAGAGGCGCTCGGGCCTGGCGATGTGGGGCGAGGAGGCAGGGGCGAGGGAAGATGGTGCGGGGGCGCGGGGTCGAGGGAACGAGGGGTGGCGGCGGTGTAGGGAGAGAGCGAGGGGAGAGGTCGCTGTGAGCGAGGCTAGGGTTAGAAGGGCGGTTGGGCCGTGGGCCTTGAGCCAGATGGGCTGCAGGGAAAGAGGGAGGCCCGCTGCGGCTGGGATCTCTCTCTTTCTCTCAAAACACAAAATAAAAACAAGACGGAGAATAAAAGAGAGAGGGAAAGGGAAAAGGCTCCTAGTGAAAGAATTACTGAACGGAGTTAATTTTCCCGAACTCATAAAAATGAGTTTGATCCCAGGAAAAAAGAAGTGGGCAAGATTGCAAGATTAAATTCAAACTCATTTGAATTAAATTCAAATAGTTTGAACTAGGACTAGGTTTCAGAAGTGTCCAAAAATGTTCGAATTTTTGGAGGAGCCTCAATAAAACGGATAAGAATTATAGACAAGGTTTTGATGGCAAGGAATTGCGAAAGAGAAGGCATGGGGAAAATATGTAAGTGTGTTGGGTTAATTCCAAACAAATGGAATATTTAATATAGCTCCCTAAAAATATTGAGAGGCTTTTATATGTTATAAAGAGAAGTCACCCTTCCCTCGATTTAAATGGACCGAAGGTCCACACAATTTATTTAGTTGAGATGCAAAAAATTAAAGTCATGATGGCATGATGACATGGTGCAATGCAAATAAATAAAGCAAGCACAACTGAAACACACGGGAGAACCCGAAACATCTGGAATCTTCTGGGACGTCGGTCTTCGGGCATCACAGGCACTCTTTGAGATTCTTTGTGTTGGATTGAGCATTATAAATCTGAATATGTTTTGGTGTTATTTTAGTATGAACTCTTGATAGATCGATCGGAAAGGATAACTTTGTGTTATGTTAATACGAACTTTTGATAGATCAATCGGAAAGATTAACCTTGTGTTATTTTAGTACGAACTCTTTTATAGATCGATCGGAAAGAATAACTTCATGTTATTTTAGTATGAACTCTTGGAAAGATTGATCGGAAAGAATAACTTTGAGGTGGTTTCGTACCCCACCAACAATTTCTTCTTATGTTCTCCACTAGATCGGAACTTTGGAGTGATTCTTTATCGCACGTAGAGGGACAGTTATATGATCCAATTATATTATCACTGTTGAGAGATTGCACTAGCGAAAGTACGGACCCTAGGCCTTGTTTTCAATAATTGCAATACCGTTTGTGCTCACTTTTGTTACTTGCTACCTTGCAGTTTTTTATTGTTACTATTACAAAAATCAATATCTACTATCCACATTACACTGTATCACCATCTCTTTGCCGAACTAGTGCACCTATACAATTTCCCATTGTATTTGGTGTGTTGGGGACACAATAGACTTTTTATTATTTGGTTGCAGAGTTTGTAATGCCCCAGATGTAACACTTTCCCAATATGGCAATATATAAACTTTGGCTTTGTCAATTCCTTTCCGGGCTCTTCTTTCATTTCGGGTTCTTCGTTTTGTCGTCTGCGTGTGTGCATTTCATCCATGTCATGTTGTCATGTGCATTGCATTGCATTTGTGTTGTCACTTGCACCCGGTCCCACTCGTCTCTTCCCGTTGTCCGTTTCGAGTTCCGACGCTCACACACGTGCCCGTGGCATCCCCGAGTCCTTCTTTCGTGTGTGGCCGTTGTCAGGGATATTACTAGCAGGTATGAACCGGCTAGTGTAAACCGGATTATGGTAATATCGCAGTATCATTGTAATACTTAGTAGAGGCTACGGCCCATGAGATCTTAAGGCCCATGTATAGAGTTACGGTTTGTAAACCGCCTGATCATGTAACTTGAGAGATAAGGAAGGAAGAGCAAAGACCGAGGCGGACACGAGTATGAGCCGGCCTCGGGACTCTGTAAACCGGACCGGGCGTCGCCTCTATATAAAGGGACGGCCCGGCGACAGTTCAGGGACAAGCAAGAAACAACCCGTCGAGACACAGGCAAGCGATCTGCTCCCTGTTCATCGACGCCCAAGCAATACCAAACCAAACTAGACGTAGGCTTTTACCTTCATCGAAGGGTCCGAACTAGTATAAACCCTCTGTGTCCTTTGTGTGCTTTTAACCCCTTCAAGCTAACCCGTGCGATGGTTCCATCATCAAGTCCGTTAAACCGGACATCTGCCGTGTTAATTCCACGACAGTTGGCGCCCACCGTGGGGCCTGCGCACGATGGTTTCGAGTTCTTGAAGGGCAGCTTTGAAGGGCTCAAGGGTTACGCGGTCGGCCGAATGACCAAGAGTCGCCGCGGCCGGATCTACATCGACGACGCAGGCTGGGGACCGGAGGCCGATTCAATCGAATACGGGTACCGGGTTCCCTTCGGCGGCATCCACATCTTCATTGGCAAGATCGGCGAACCGGGACCTGAGCCGGACATCTTCCCCAACATCGTCGAGCCGGCTCAGCGTGCGAGATCGGCCCGGATTCTGCCCGCCATGAAGCACGTTTTCGTTGGAGCAGTTCACGGGGTCCAAGCTGAGGACGGATCAGAGTCCGGTGGCGAGACAGTTATCTATTCCGACGATGAATCTTCATCCAGAGAGACTGAATCTTTGTATCAGTTGCGGGACGGCCGGTCTGAGGGTAAGTCCGACGGAGACAGTATTCCGGGCCCCTTCGACCCGCCAAACCGGGTGGCTGTCTTTATGGCCGGTTCACAACCTACGCAGCAGTCCACGGTGAACGGGGCGACAGCAGAAGTTGGTGTAGGGGGGAGCGGCTCGGCCCTCTCGCCCTCCGACGCTCTATCCACCTTAGTCGAGGAGTTTACAAACCGGGCCATGGCAGAAGTGGCTCCAACAGACAAGGCGCAACACGATGCAGAGCTACTTCAGCTGAAAAACCGGATTGAGCAAGCAAGAGAAGATCTGAAAACAGAGAAAGCTATGATAGCAATGAGGCAAGCAGAGCTGGAGGCTCAAACCTTTCAGTTGAGGATGGAGCAGGCCTCTGTGCAGGGAGTAAGGAGTCGGAAGTACCAGTCTCGTGTACCGCCGGTTTATGAGGCAGCGAATCTTTTCAGGACACCAGGAGCAGGAACCAGCAATGATCCAGTGGTAAACCGGAGGGCCGATCCGCCGAGGAGAGATGAGCCGGTTCAGCAGCCTACGGCGGAGCAAGATCGGCGAGTCACATCTGCACCTCACGTCCCAACCCCTCCGGGTCATTATTCAAACCCCTTGGATAATATTGTTGCTGCCGCTTCCCGCCTGGCCGCTTTACCCATTGAGGGGACATCCCCCGTGGCGTTGGAAGCACGCAGAGTCAAGGATCTGCTTAACACAGCGTTAACGCAACAACAAGCATATTCTTACAGCAGGGAGAGGCTCCATTCAACACCGCGTCACAGCCGGAGTTACACTAGGCATTGGGAGGAACCAGAAGTGTCTAGTAGTGAACGCAGGCGACGCCGTTACATGCAGAATAATCTGGCGGGCGCAGATGCACAAGCTCAGGATGCAAACCGGGTTAGATCGGTGGCCCGTGAGGAGAATCGTCAAACGACACCGGTTCACACAGCCACAGCCGAGACAGGAGTCACAACGAGTTCCTTTGGGGTGCCATGTCTTATCCCCGCTTTACGGAGTGTGAAGTTGCCCAAGGATTTCAAAGGTCCGCGTAAAGTGCCTAATTACACAACAGATTTGGCTCCGGAAGCTTGGGTTGAGAGTTACGAGATGGCCATGGAGATGCTGGATGTAGATGAAGCGGCTTGTGCAAAATACTTTACTATGATGCTTGAAGGTACAGCCCGGACCTGGCTAAAGGGTTTACCCCCTAATTCTATCGGGTCATGGGGAGAGCTACGTCACCAGTTTATCAAAAATTTCAAGGATACGTGCAGGCAGCCGATGTCAATAGTGGATCTAGCAGCCTGTGTGCAAGGAGAACAGGAATCTGCAAGTGCATGGGTGCGGCGAGTATCAGAGATCTTGCATTCTTCGAATGGTATCAATCCGAGTACGGCAATAGTGACATTGGAAAACAATTGCCGGTTTGAGTCTCTAAAGTTAAAACTAGGACGGCTTAAACGGGATTGTAATGATATGGGAACTCTCATGAGCGCTCTGGTGAAGTACGGAGACTCCGACAACAATAAGTATCCGGAAGCAGAGGGAGACAAGGCTGGAAAGGTCAATAAGCCTGGTAAACCGGCACAGATTAATCCAGCTGGTACCAGTTTCTTAGGCAAGCGAAAGGCAGAGGGTGGCTCTGATTTCGTGGCCAATACTCAAGTTCAAGGGGGTTTTCAACGCAATAGGGGCAAACCACCTCCACAAACCGGCGGAGGGGATGTTAGTTGGGACCAGGAGTTAAGTCAGCCTTGTCCGAAGCATAGCACAAGGGAACGACCAGCGAAACACACTATAGGAGAATGCAGGCCCTTGATGGAAGCCATAATGAGCCGCTTCAATTCTAACAACGGGCCTCCAAACGGCGGTTCAGGCCCGGGGTTCTACGGTCCGGGTCACCAGGGGAATGGCTCCGGATCAGGATATCATGGCAACAACAGTGGTTATAATCACCGAGGTAACAATCAGTATGGCCAAGGCGGTTATAATAACCAAGACAATCAGCAGTGTGGTCAAGGTGGTTACAATAACCAAAACAACCAACAGCAGGGCCAGGGTAATCACAATAACCAGGGCAATCAGCAGCACCCGCGGCAGCAGCAGCAGCAATCCGGATACCAGAGTAATCCGAAGGAGCTGAGTAGTGGGCAGTATCATGTATTTACTACAAGTTTGTGTAAACGGGATCAGAAAGTTTTAAAGCGGGCGATCCACGCGGTTGAACCGGCAACACCACAATTCCTGCGCTGGTCAGAACAGCGTATTGTGTGGAGCAGGGAGGATCATCCGCTGCGAGTTGATAATCCGGGCCACTTGGCCTTGGTAGTAGCACCACAGGTGGGTGGCTACAAATTCACTAAAGTTCTCATGGACGGCGGCAGCAGCATCAATATCTTGTATTATGATACTTACCATCGTATGGGATTGACGGATAAAAAGCTGAGACAGTCAAATACGGTGTTTCATGGAGTAGTGCCAGGTAAGTCAGCCTACCCAGTTGGAAAAATTGACTTAGAAGTTACCTTCGGAGATGAGCAGGATTCCAGGTCAGAGATGATAACCTTTGAAGTGGTCAAGATCCGGAGCCCTTATCATGCTCTGTTCGGGAGGACGGTTTATGCCAAGTTTATGGCCAGGCCGTGTTATGTTTATCTACAACTCAAGATGTCGGGTCACAAAGGAACAATCACGGTTCATGGAAGTCGCAAGATTGCATTGGAGTGTGAAGAGGGAGACGCTGCCTACGCGGAGGCGGTATGTGCTACAGAGGAGTTGAAGTTTTACAAAGATAATATTGATCCGGCAGATATGACCCCGTTGAAAAAACCAACTACGGAGCATGACCCGGCGTTGAAGTTTAAATCGGCGGAGGAGACCAAGCAAGTTGATTTTGTGCCAGGCGATTCATCGAAGCAGTTCACTATCAGCGCTAACCTTGATCCCAAATAGGAAAGCGCGCTCATCGAGTTCATCCGTGAGAACCGGGATATCTTTGCATGGAAACCTTCTGACATGCCAGGTATACCGAGGGAACTCGCTGAGCACAGTCTTAACATTGATCCGAAGTTTAAACCGGTCAAACAGTATCTGCGCCGTTTCAACGAAGAAAGGCGCAAGGCTATACGAGAAGAGGTGGCTAGGCTTTTAGCCGCAGGGTTCATAGTTGAAGTTTTTCATCCGGAATGGTTGGCTAATCCGGTGCTCGTGTTAAACAAGAATGGAAAATGGAGAATGTGTGTGGACTACACAGACCTCAACAAAGCTTGTCCAACTGATCCTTTTGCTCTCCCTCGTATTGATCAGATCATCGACGCTACAGCAGGATGTGAACGGCTAAGTTTTTTGGATGCATACTCAGGATATCACCAAATCAAGATGGCAGTTAAGGACCAGGAGAAGACAGCTTTCATAACTCCTTTTGGTGCTTTTTGCTATGTATCTATGCCTTTTGGGCTTAAGAGTGCCCAAGCAACTTACCAGCGGTGTGTACAGAACTGTCTTAAGGGGCAGGTAGGCAGGAATGTTCATGCTTATGTGGATGATATCGTGGTAAAGTCAAGAAAGGAGGAGACGATGATAGAGGACCTCAAGGAGACCTTTGAAAATCTTCGGGCCTATAAAATGATGCTTAATCCGGAGAAGTGTGCCTTTGGTGTTCCGGCAGGCAAGCTCCTTGGGTTCTTAGTGTCAAACAGAGGAATAGAAGCTAATCCGGAGAAGATCAAGGCAATCATATCTTTGACTAAGCCGGTTTGCATCAATGATGTTCAACATATCGCCGGCCGGATCACAGCCTTGAGTCGTTTCATCAGCCGTTTGGGGGAGAAGGCGATTCCGATTTATCAGATGTTGAAAAAGACGGATCGGTTTATATGGAGTGATGAGGCGAACGCAACATTTGAGGATTTGAAGCGGCAGCTGGCAAAACCGCCGGTCCTGGCCGCCCCTGTTGATAATGAACCGTTGCTGTTATATGTCGCCGCCAATGCACGGGCGGTCAGCGTAGCAATTGTGGTTGAACGCAAGGAAGTAGGGAAAGAATACCCAGTTCAGCATCCGGTTTATTACGTCAGTGAAGTTCTCATTGAGTCCAAGCAAAGATACCCACATTGGCAGAAGCTGGTATATGGGGTGTTCATGGCAAACCGGAAGTTGAAGCATTATTTCCAAGGCCACCCAATAACTGTTGTTAGTTCAGCACCGTTGGGGGATATAATTCAGAACAGGGAGGCTACGGGAAGAGTGGCGAAGTGGGCCATTGAGCTCAGCCCACACGAATTAAAATATGTGCCACGCACCGCTATCAAATCTCAAGAATTGGTGGATTTCATCAATGATTGGACAGAGCTGCAAACCCCAGAGGAGAAGCCGGATCTTACATACTGGACGATTCACTTTGACGGTTCAAGGCAGTTAGAAGGCTCGGGGGCTGGAGTTGTTTTAACTTCTCCGCGAGGAGATAAGTTTTGCTATGTCCTCCGTTTATTGTTTCCTTGTACCAATAATGCAGCAGAGTATGAAGCATTGCTTCATGGCTTACGGATGGCCAAGGAGATGAATTTGAGCCGGGTTAACTGTTTCGGTGACTCAGATTTGGTGGCACAACAAGTATCAGGCAAGTGGGATTTGAGAGATCCTCTCATGGCAGCTTACAGACGAGAAGTGGAAGCAGTTGCAGGATATTTCAAAGGGTATTAGGTGGACCACATAGACCGGCGAAAGAACGAAGCGGCCGATGCTTTAAGCCGGCTGGGTTCACAGCGTAAACCGGTACCGCCGAATACTTTTTTGGATGAGCTGCACAGTCCATCAGTTCAAGTACCGTCGGAGGAAGACTTGGTTGTTCCTGATCCGGAGGCACAGCTAGTTGCAGCACTTCATGTTATTCCAGACTGGACGTTACCTTATTTGGCGTATCTAAACCGGGGAGAGCTACCGGACGACAAGATCGAGGCACGACAGATAGTCCGGCGTTCTAAGTCCATGACAATTGCAAACGGGGAACTTCATCATCGCAGTGTTTCTGGAGCATTTCAGCGGTGTGTATCAGCTGAGGAAGGTTGTGAGATCCTTCGTGAGATTCATGAAGGGGATTGTGGTCATCATGCCGGTTCAAAATCTTTGGTGGCTAAAGCTTTTCGACATGGATTCTATTGGTTGACAGCTCATTCTGATGTGGCGGATCTAGTCCGGAAGTGTGATGCTTGTCAGAAGTTTTCGCGACGTGCTCTTGTTCCGGCACAGGAGCTTCGGATGATACCAATAACCTGGCCGTTTGCGACTTGGGGGCTTGATATGGTTGGACCCTTTAAGCGATCCCAAGATCAGAAAACTCATCTACTGGTGGCGGTGGATAAGTTTACAAAGTGGATTGAGGCAGAGCCTGTGAGCAAGTGTGATGCGGCCACAACAGTCAAATTCATCAAAAAGGTAATTTTCCGGTTTGGCTTTCCACACAGCATCATCACAGACAACGGCACCAATTTATCTAAGGGTGAGATGGAAGAATTTTGTCAACGGGAACATATTCGCCTAGACGTATCTTCTGTGGCCCACCCTCAAACCAATGGTCAAGCTGAAAGAGCAAACCAGGAGATTTTGCGAGGTATCAAGCCCCGGCTTATGACTCCCTTGCAAAGAACCCCAGGATGTTGGGTTGAGGAGTTATCATCTGTCCTTTGGAGTATCAACACTACACCAAACCGGTCCACAGGTTATACACCTTTCTTTATGGTATATGGTGCTGAAGCGGTCCTTCCAAGTGATATCCGTCATGATTCACCAAGGGTGACGGCCTATGTTGAAGCCTCCAATGAGCAGGAAAGACAAGACAGTTTGGACCGGCTGGATGAAGAGCGTGATATAGCAGCAGCACGGTCTGCGATATATCAACAAGACTTGCGCAGATATCACAGCCGCCGGATCAAGACAAGGACGTTCCAGGAGGGAGACTTAGTACTCCGGCTCATCCAAGATCAAACAGATATGCACAAGCTATCCCCGCCTTGGGAAGGGCCCTTTGTGGTCAGCAAGAATCTGCACAACGGTTCTTATTACCTGGTGGACGTTCGAGAACACAAGGACTCACGGACATCGGAAGAAGAGACAAAGAGGCCGTGGAACATCGCCCTCTTGCGGCCCTACTATACCTGAGCCATGAGCTCCACTGTATCCTATGTATATATTATGATTAATGAATAAACCGGCACCCTCGGTAAACCGGGGGCTCAGCCTTTTTTCCAATACAAATATCTTAAGGGGACAACCATACATGTATTATCATATGTCATATTTCAAACAAATCGATCGGTTTAAACTGATTTTGCAGAGCTTATGCACTCAGGAGCAATAACTCACTGAAGAGTTTTTTTCAAGCATAAGATCGTATCAGGGCCAAAGAGGACACTTCATAGAGGCCCTCTGGATGGTGACAACCATCCAGTGATTGGCTAAAGTTTTTCCTATGGTTCTACGGGAACCATGGAGGCCCTCTGGATAGTGACAACCATCCAGTGATTGGCTAAAGTTCTTCCTATGGTTCTACGGGAACCATGGAGGCCCTCTGGATGGTGACAACCATCCAGTGATTGGCTAAAAAAATTTCCTATGGTTCTACGGGAACCATGGAGGCCCTCTGGATGGTGACAACCATCCAGTGATTGGCTAAAGTTCTTCCTATGGTTCTACGGGAACCATAGAGGCCCTCTGGATGGTGACAACCATCCAGTGATTGGCTAAAGTTCTTCCTATGGTTCTACGGGAACCATAGAGGCCCTCTGGATGGTACCCGCATCTAGTGATTGGCTAAAGTTTTATATGGCCAGCGGGGGGCAGGATTGTTCCCGAATTCTAGCTTAACCCCTGTTGGTCATATACGGTTCCTATGGATGGTACCCGCATCCATCGACCGGCCCTCTGGATGGTAAGCCCATTCCATTGATTGGCTGAACCTTGCTTTGAGCCTGGCAGCTCGTAAAAAGCCTTGACTACATGGTTTTATTTGCAAAACTTGCATTTCTGGTGTTTATGTTTTTCTGGTTCTTTAATCCGGAATGGGACAACTCCAGAGTTGACCATATATCTTAAAAAGACTGGTTTATAAAACACCAGCAAGAGTTAACCTGGTGTTCATCATAACCCGGAACAGTCATCAGGCAGAAACAAAGTAAGAAGCCAATCATGATCTAAACCGGCAGCTTCTATAAGACCCGGGATTATTATCGGGTCTATCAAAAGACTCCCTTCAAAAAAGCAAAATTCGCCGGATTAAGAGTATCAAGCATACTTGATCTCAGGTATAAAGTTATTTCTGATATAAGTATACACTTGTTTGATATATTGTGAGAACAATTTAATTTGTCCAGCGGTAAACCGCTAGGACATATTTTCAGTGTTATCTATGCAGGAACATATAGTATGCAGGACAAACCATATTAGATCAAACTTAAATTGGCAACGTCAAAACAAGAAGTTGGAATATCCGGATCAAGATGAATAATGTTTTATACTATCCTATTACAAGGCATAGCAGGCCTGAACGGATTAAAGATTGTCCGGCAACATGAGATTGCAACTACAAAGACATACTATGATCTACGCTTCCTCCTACTGCGACGACTGGGTATCAACTTGGTCTGGAGTCTCCTCCTCTTCTTGAAGCGACTGGAAGTCAGGGACGCACCAGTCGATTTTCGTTAAGGCACGAAAGTACATCTCTTCATTGATGAGTTCAGACGGATCGATATCTGGGGCGAAGGTATGAGGGCGTACTGATGGGATTAGATTGACGGTATCATAAACCGGCCGCTCCACCCGCTCGTTCTGTAAATCATACCCCGAATGATACCTGGATAAATCTGATTCGGCCGCAAGTTTGCTGGCGAGAGGACGCATCTCCTTTGTCAAGGCATGGAGATCCTTTGCAGTAAAAGCTGATCCGTCTTCTTTAGTTTCGGGATACCCACTCAAGGCTTCTTCTCGATCAAAATCTGGGACCCAAGCTTTAGCTCTGCTAAGCGCCATGAGAGAACCGTCTCGAGCAGCAGATTTTTTCACTTCCTCTAAGCGCACTGGCAAGATAGACAGCTTCTCTAATGTGCCTTGGATAGTGGTTGGGGCCGGTTTATTGAAAGATGTTGCACTTATGATCCTTTGAGCGCCGGAATACAGCTGCTCGACCAAAGTATAACACGCCTTGAGTTTTTTCCGTAAGTCATCCCCAAGATGGGTGACACGGCGCCCTGCATATGATTATCACAGATAAACTGGCACGGATGGAAGATTACAAGGATGAAAGCAGGAATACAGATTAAATACTTACCGAAGACAGCAGAAGTCATCAATTCTATTTGCCGCTTTAAATCGGTTAACTCTTCAGTCACCGGATTAAGGGCTTCCTCAGCGTCCTTTGCCCTTTTCTCCAGATCTTTTTTCTGAACCTCGAAGGCGGTCCGCTCTTCTTCAATGAATTTCTTCAGCTGTTCAGCAGTCTTTAAACTCAGCGCCAAGTCTTTCTTGGCCTTAGAAGCAGCAGACTCCGTTTCAGTAAGTCTGTTCCGGAGTTCACTGATTTCTTCAGCCCTCCGGTTTAAATCAGCCTGCAAGGAAAATCAAGTGACAAGAAGCAAAAATCAGACAAGTCTCAAGTATATAACCAAGTTATCCACTTGACACTTGGGGGCTAATGGGCAATTGAAGCGTTAAACAGCAGCAATTCAAAGACAAAGTCTCAAGCACACAAACAAGTTGTCTACTTGACACTTGGGGGCTAATGGATAATTGAAGTACTAAAAGAAAAAGTCAGGCAAGTCCCAGGCGCATAAACCGAGTTATGCCCCTGGCACTTGGGGGCTAATGTAAGATCATTTGATTAATCAGGAAGTACCAGTTCACCTTCTAAACATAGCTAAACCGGAACTTGGGGGCTGCTACGGTATAGACAGAAGTACATTGAAAGTAAAAAGGAAATGCAAAGGATTACCTCATACTTGTCCTTCATCAAGTTAATCAAGCCTGCTTCATAGTCTCGACCAGTGTGAAGACGGTTCAAGTACCTGGAATAGAGCTCCTGGGCACTCATGTCGGCAAAGCTAGACAGCTCGGTACTCCATTTACCCTTTTCTTGATGCAGCTTCTCCGCTTTAGCCGTATGTTTGGCTAAGACAGTGGGCTCAGCAGGAGCAGTATAAGCTGTGTGAGTTATTTGAACTTCCGGAGAAGCAGTTGTTGGTGGTGGGGTCGCGGTGTGAACCGGGCTAGCAGGAGCCGGATTGGTCCGAGGAGAATTGGCCCGGGCAGGACTTGCCGGTTCATGAACATCCTCAGTATTGGGATTCTCAGGCACAGTAGTATGATCCATAGGAGCAGGATTTTCAAGTGGAATTGTGGGCTCGCCTTCTGGAGGGATAGTTGAATCCGGATCAACCGCCGGATCATTAACGGCAGTCTCAACAGATGTTTTGTTGGCCTTCGGTTTTTTGCTAGGCTTTGGCTTGCTGAAAGAAGTTGGAAAAACAAGTCAGAACTGTAAAGCAAATTGCAATCATAAACCGGATAAATTAAAAGACTTACCCTGGGACAGTTTTCAGAGGTGGGAGTTGTGTGGCAGTTGATTCGCCGGAAGAAGATAAGGGAGTATCCTGATAATCAGGGTCAGACGGTTTAAGCGGTTTGCGTATAAGCCCGGCCTTGGGATGAAGAGGAGTTGGAGAGAGAATAACCTCAGAGCGGCGCCTCCGAGCTGGAGTAAGAGATATTCCGGATGATTCCACGGCAAGGCCGCTATGGCGGGTGGTCCGGCGAAGGGCTTCGTGTTGCTGTTTCTTCAAAAGAAAATTGGGATCCAATTGAGCATAAGGGTGAGAAAATTGATATTTCCGGACCGTCCGACGAACTTTGGGTGGAAGTGGTTCTGAATCGGAAGAAAGGATAGTTACCTCAATTTCGGCCGGTTTATCTTCTTCAGCCAACTCCTGTGAAAAGTTACCGTTAAATACAAATACGGATAAAAATAAATAAGTCATAGTCGGGTTAATTCATACCTCGGAGTCCGGATCATCATCTTCAGCGTGTGAACCGGAAGCAACAGCCGCTTTTCTCTTCTTGATAACGAAAGCTTTCCGGCGCGGCTGTTTTCTGGCCTTTTCCTGAGGTTTCCTCTTCCAAAAAGGATCATCAGCCTGTTCAAAATGTGAAAGTAATTGAAGAACGGTTTAAAAGGACGGATTACAAACATAAGAAGTAAAGCAAGACTTACAGCAGGCAGCTTGTTTTTCTTATAGTATGGAGCCAATCCGGTTTGGCTGCATTCGTCTAAGGAGACATTGGGCATCTTCTTAGCCGATTCAATAACTTCCGATTCGGAAAGTTTTTCCTTGGAAAACCGTTGAGGATCATCCGGTTTACCAGAATATTTATACATCAAGCTTGGGCGCGGGCTCAGAGGAAGGATACTCCAAGAGAGCCAGCAGCGCGTAAAATCTACTCCGGTTAAACCGTTGGCCATAAAAGCCTTTAGCCTGGCAAGTTGAGAGGCAAACCGGGGCCGCTCTGAGGAGCTGAGGCGCTGCGGCAAAGGGTGGTCCTCCGGAAGACGGTGCTCGCGATAACCCGACAGTGGGTTTTCTCCTTCAGGTGAAGTGTCAATACAATAAAACCAAGACTTGTTCCACTCCTTGGGGTGCGTGTGTAGAGCGGCATGAGGAAAGACTGCATCTCTCCTTTTCTGAATACTGACCCCGCCCAGTTCTTGATGAGGTCCGCTGGTGAACTCAGTACGCCGGTTCAGGTGGAAGAAGTCCCGGAACAGGTCGACAGACGGTTCTTCTTGCAGGTACACCTCTGAGAAAACTTGAAAATCATAGACGTTGGAAACAGAATTGGGACCTATGTCCTGAGGGTGAAGTTGGAAGGCGGCAAGCACATCCCGGAAGAACTTTGAACCGGGAGGAGTAAAGCCTCGAGCAATGTGGTCAAAGAAGACAATAATTTCCCCCTCTTTGGGAGTAGGAGGGACATTCATCTCCTGGAGCCCGCCATTTTAAAACGGATTGAGGGCCTAAAGTGCCAATTGCGGCAGCATTTGCTAAATCTTCTTCCGTAATAATGGAAGGAACCCAGTTGCAAGAGACAAACTGTTTGGCCATAGCAATAGAAGAACAAGTGCTGAAAGGATAAAGTGTAACCCGGATTATTCGAATACAGTGGCATAAACCGGAAGATATATGCAAAGATCACGCAACGGTTTAGACAAAGGGACTAATGATATGGCTAACCCGGCAATAAACAGGAAACATTATTACTACCGGTTCATGACAACAAAAGAGAAAGAGCTAAACCGTCGCATTCGTCATTGAAGTTTTACAAGAGCAGCATATGACTGTTTAAACCGGAGCATACTTTACAGATCTACAAAGGAGAAGAAACAAGTTTTCGCAGACAGCTAAAGTAAAACAGATCTGAGCACCCAGGAAAAGGAAAAAGTAAATACAAGATTATTACAGGAAGAACTGTAATAATTTTATGCAAAGCAGATGAATCTAAAGGATGAGATCTAAAGCATACAACGGCGGAACAGAAGCAAGTTCTAAGGGTAAGATTTAAAGGCTAAAATTACTGCGAACTTGGCGCCTACGATGAACAGACGAAGCTATCACTAAGGTTTAATGGCGGAGATACGAGGAAGAACCCTAGAGTTATGGATCTACAATGGGGAAGATGAAATACCTGGAAGCGGCGGCGGAGTTTCTCTGGTCACGCTCAGGTCGATGCAGCGGCCGGCGAAGACTTGGATTCGACGGACGACGGCGGCGATTTGAGCTCAAGGGCGACGACCGAGTCTTAAGTTCGGGCGACGGAGGAAGAAGAACGAACGGAGGGAGATAAAGAATGGAGGCAGCGGTATTTATAGAAGAGCAGAGTTGAAACGACAGGCGCGAGATTTGAGGAGGCAAAAGATTGGATAAAGATCCTCTGTCGCCCCGATTCTCGGGATGGCCCTTAAACAAAGTCGATAGACACGACAAGACCTGGTGGCCCACAAGGCGGTTTATAGAAGGCCGGTTCATGTTATGGTGGGCCGGTTTATGAGGAAAGCACAAGGAATATTCTCCTACAAAGGAAGCAAGACTAGGACTCCACTTGTAATAGAATAATCCTATTCCTACTAGGACTAGTCATGTAACCCGCCCCTTCAACATATATAAGGAGGGGCAGGGCTCCCCAAAGAGGGACAAGTAAGAAGAAGAAACAATCTCTAGGGCTAGACACAAAGAGCCGGTTTACCAGCGACTCCCTCGTGATGATAATGAGACCTAGCCACAAATAGCATGTAGGGTTGTTACCGGATGATGTTTAACAGGCCCGAAGCTGTATAAACCCTTGTCTTGTGTTGCGTCTCTCGATTCCGCTCAACCCCTCTCAAGCTACCACATAGATGCGCCGCCTCACGATTAAGTCCTCACACTAGGAAATCTGCCGTGAAAATTTCACGACAGTTGGCGCCCACCATGGGGCTCATGCACGTTGGTGTTGAGTTCTTGGAGGGATCTTTTTCAGGGATCAAGAAGTTCACAATTTTTTCGGAAGGGAAGATTGCAGTAGAAGGATCTACATCATCGACAAGTTATCAAGATGGCGTATACGAGATTTGCGATTGAGAAAAACCAGGGTTGCATCCTGTGCGCCGCTACACGACAGAGGTGATCTGGTAGTTCAAAGCCAGATCGATTTTGTGTGCCACCGTAATTCGCCAATTCAGAGCGAGATCAATTTCGTGTGCCACCGCAAGTCGCCGACTCGGAGTCGTGCAAGAATTTCCGCTATAGTATCGATATGTATTCTAGCCATGTCCGACTGCTACTATGTCCATCAAGGCATACCGGATCAAGTCTCGAGGCGGCAGGCCGTGGTGTACGTGTAGACGCGGGTTTCTTAATAAGTCTTGGGCAGCCGGCCAGCGGTGGTCGCGGCAGCACCTCTCCAACGTAGCAGCATGCACTAGTGTCAAGTCTCAAGTTGTATCTCAAAAGGATCATTCGCGTGGTATACTAGTACTACAGTATAGATTCGCTGGGAAAGAAAGACTCAGTAGAAAAAGAGAGGAGAAGGTCACGTGGAGACCTCAGGCACTAGAAGACAAGAGAACCAATCAATTCTTCTCTAAAAAACGAAAGCAGCACTATGCATTATCCAGCGTCAGCATCGGTATTCATCCGGCAAAACTACCAGTGTTATTTTTCATATGTATTTTATCAGTACATGTTAATTCATCCGACAACAATTACTCTGGCCTATAATATTTTGCACATTCGGCTGTGCCGTGTGGTTTTTATAGACATGCGTGTCACCGTCCAGTTTACATTGACGCGCCGGTCGACTCGCGACCACGCCGGTTTACAACGCCGTGGCCGTCTTTCATGACCGCGCCGGCTTACAACGAGGAAGACAACTAGCCCGTCGGCGCCGGCCGTCCCATCTGTTGTTCGAGCAAATCAGGGTATATCCATCTAAAAACAGTTATTCACTGCAAAGACGCGCTGTGGTGATCCCCCCGCCCTCGGATCGACTTGCATCCGTTTCAAACTGTTCAATTTGTCGCCTCTGTCGTCTCAAACGCGCTGCCGCTGTAGTTTCTGAGCTGCTGCCATGGTGATGTCTCTGTTTCGCTGATCTGTTGAGATGTCGGGGCCGCGTTGAGCCGCCTCTGCCGTGTTAAGCCGCCCGGGTCATATTGAGTCGCCAGTCGACCTAAACCGCCTCTGTTGCGTTGAAACGGATCATCTGTCGTCCGAACTATCAGGTGATATCTATCTAAGTTTATTTTATTAGAACATATTGCTTTCTTTAAAAGAGAAATTATTCTGGCTTGCAAGTTCTCCAATGCAGGACAAGTTGTCGTGTGCTGTATCGTGCGCCTCCATCGCCGTTTCATCCTTGCAGTGAGCCGCCCGGTTGAGCCGCTCGGCGCCTCGCTCCAGTCCCACCGTTTCTTCTGCCGTGACCCGCCTCCGTTGTGCTAAGGCGCCCCCTGCTGCGGTGGTCTTGTCTCGCCAATACGAAACAAAAGAAAATTGAGGGTTCTGCCGGAGGTTAATGGAGCAGTGCATGCATGCATAAAGATTCGAAGACTAATTTGTCAACAATAATGGGGCAGGATCACAGGAGTCCCACTGGATCAATTACGTCAAGGCTGATTTGATTACTTATTGGCGGGTTACTACCCCAAGTGGAGACCAACTGCACGCTAATGGCTGCAGCCACATATGTGCGAAATATCAGGTGATATTCATCCAAGTCTATTTTCTTGGCACATATTGTTTTTGTCAAAGAATAGTTTTCTTTGTCTTGGTCTGCAATATTGTATATGCAGGAGAATTATTCATTACAAAGTGGCATTATACCGCGGAGATGGAGGTGTGCCAACATCATTCGGCACAGGTGGTCGTCCTTATTCAACGGACTCCCGTGCCGGCTTACAACGTGCCGGTCGACTCGCCCGTCCACGCCGCCTTACAACGTGTCGGTGTACTAAAGTAGGGGTACCTTAGTATCCCGACTTGTGCACGGACAGTAGCAGCGCCCCGTGGCAGGGCTTGCCACGCGCCCGCCAAGGCCCACTCTAGTTCCTTTGGAGCCATTCAAGAACAAAGTATTCAAGTTAAGAAACAAGACCCCGGCAAGAGGAGCTTGCCGGGAAGGCCGCTCCAGGCTCAAGACCACCCCTCTAGCACAAGACCCTGGCAAGAGGAGCTTGCCAGGAAGGCCAAAGAACAACATTTCAGAAGACTTGCCGTGGCGCATCGCGCGCCCCGGCAAGGCCCGGAGAGCGACAAGCTTCCGGACCCGGCAAGGTAGCGACCGCGGCAAGGCGCTTGCCGCGGCAAGCTTCCACTGTGTGCCCGCGCTCCAGCTCATCCGGCCATGCGTCGCCCTGGGGCCCTTCCAGGGGCACGTGGCGGAAGGCTGTGCAGCCTGGGGGACACGGTGGCGAGCCACGATGACAAGGCCACCATCGTGGCGAACGGAGACGCCCGGAAGGACGCTTTTTGCACTATTTGGGGCGACGGCGACGGGCATTCAATGCCTTTGTCCCCCATCGTCAGGGTTAGGTACAAAACACTGTGCATACACTGTTACAACTACCACCACTTTTACGTTTTTACCCTCAACTACGTTGCCACCTATCGGTGACCCCTTTGACCTATAAAAGGAGGCCCATGCACAACGTAGGGGGGGTTCCGAAACTCGATCACTCTCACGCTCGGTGTAGCTAGCTCTGAGCACTGCAGATCTTCTTGCTCCCGAGCCAAGAAATCAATAACAAACCAAGGCAGGAGTAGGGTTTTACGCATCCGTGCGGCCCGAACCTGGGTAAACTGCTCGCGTGCGCGCCTCGATCCGCTCTTTGTGCTCCCTCCGCTCCCTTGCCGTACCGAAAATGAGCTCCGGTCCCATAGGTGTTCGTGGGCGATCAGTTTCCCCGACATCTTTGGCGCGCCAGGTAGGGGGCGTCGAGGTTGTGCGAACCCGATCCGGCGTTCACGCGGGAGCAATCTTCAGCAGCTTCATCAACTTCGATAACTTCATCGACATGCCGCCGAAGAAGAAAGCTTTGGAGGTAGGAGGCCCGTCCGCGTCGATCCCGCCACCACCAGAACCAACGGTTGGTGGGGTAGACGCTGGCGGAAGGACGGACGCCGGCGAGGAAACTCACGGCGCCGCCAAGTCTGAGGACAAGACGGACGACCGAGCCCACTCCAAGACCTCGTTGTCCGTACACGCACCGCGCCCCTCTCAGGAGGTGCCGGAACGGCAGCGGCGTGGTACGCAGGGTACCACCCGCTTGCTGGGCCAAGGACAAGTTGGCGGGACGCGGGACGCTCAAGGCCAACGCGCTGGCACGAGCAAGGCGCGGTCGCCGGGGCGAGAACCTGCTCCTTCTAACGCGGTTAGAAGTCCGAGCATATCTCTCTCCTCGCACCGCTCGCCACCGCTCCCCTCCACTCCAGCAGAAGCTCTCGCTAGAGCTCAGCTGCTCCTCGACTTCCCTCCAGCGGCAGACAAGGCCGAAGACTGGAGGGCCACCATCCAAAGCCTCATCGCCTTTGCCAACAACGACACGCCGCAGCAACCGGCAACATCACGGCCGCGGCAAGTCAGCCAGGCGCGGGCTGATGGAGACAAGACCGCCGGGGGTGCAACTACCGTGCACTCCCCGCCGCGGAAGCAGAAATCGCCGACTCGTCGGATCAACATCGACGACGACTCCACGGCGTCGTCGGATCCACGAGCTCGCCGCGATCAACGCCAAGTCCTCGACGACAGGCGACAAGAAGATGCTCGGACTCGTATCGAGCGTCGAAGAGAAGCGCGACAACAGTCCGACCAGCGCGCTGGGACCACTGCCGACATGCACGCACCCGGTGAACCGGGCGACTTGCCGTACGCGGCAGGTTGCCCTGCGTTCACCCGTGAGCTACGGCAAGTCCAGTGGCCCAGCATGAAGAACTTCAAGCCCGACGTACCCGAGAAGTACGACGGCAAGACCCATCCCTCGGAGTTCCTCAGCATCTACACCATCGCGATGCAGGCTGCCGGGGGACGGGATGAGAAGATACTAGCAAATTACTTCCTGCTCGTGCTTAAGCCAAACGTCAGATCTTGGCTTATGCACTTGCCGGAGAACTCCATCTCTTCTTGGGCCGACCTGTGCCACCAGTTTGTCGGCGCCTTCACGGGCGGCCACAAGCCCCATGGCCAGGAAAGTGATCTCCACATACTTGCCCATAAGGAGGGAGAGTCCCTGCGGAAATACATCCAGAGATTCAGCCGCGTCCAGCACAACATTCCGGACGTCCACCCTGCCGCGGTTATTAGCGCGTTCCATCAGAATGTGCGTAACCGCCGGATGAGGGAGGAAATAGCGATGTGCAAGATACGAGATGTCAGTGAGCTTTATGCCCTGGCAGACAAGTGCGCGCGCTGAAGAGGGGAGGAGACTCCCCGGAGAGGATGTTGGAGCAGGAGGATCGGGCAGTGAGGATGCCGCCCCGGAAAGGAAAAACCGGCGGCGGAATAACAGGAAGAAGAAGAACAAGGAAGTACTGGCAGTCGAGCAGTCTGGCAAGGAGGTAGGTGCCAAGAAAGCTCAGGCTGGTGGCTCCAGCAAGGAAGCCGCCACTATAGCCGCTGCCGACAAGCAGGACGGCTCCGACAAGCAGTACTGCAAGATCCACCGTACCAAGGGCCACGATCTCCAGAACTGCAAAAGGGTCGAATACCTCGTTGAGCAGCAGAAGGCTGAGTACGAGCGACACGACAAGGAGAAGGCCCAGGGAGGTGTAGGAGAGTCCGGCAAGAAGCGGCCATTCAATGGCCGGGGAGGACGCCGCGGCAAGGCCAAGCAGCGGCAAGGAGATAGACCTCCCCGCGGCCGCGACAAGGACGAAGACGAAGACGACGACGAGGACATGGACGACGGAGACAACAGCGAGCAGGAGTTCCAGAAGGCCACAGAAGTTTTGTGCGTCGATGGAGGTGCCTCTCTGCATACTTCCCACCGCCAACTCAAGCAATGAGTGCGGGAAGTCAATGCAGCAGAGCCACCCGTCGAGTCGCGCAAACTCCTGAAGTGGTCCAGCACGCCCCTCATCTTCGACATTGAGGACCACCCTGACCGCACAACCGCGGTCGGGTGCTTGCTGATGTTGGTTTCTCCAACCATCCGCAACCTCAAGGTCACCAAGATGCTGGTTGACGGCGGGGCCGGCCTGAACCTGATCTCCTCCGCAGTGATCCGGAAGCTGCAGATCCCCGACAGCGAGCTCGAAGAGACCGGCACGTTCCAAAGGGATCAACCCGGGAAGGAGCAAGCCGAAGGGGAAGATCACATTGCCAGTAACCTTTGGCGGAGAGCTAAACTTCAGGACTGAGAGGATCACATTCGACGTTGCCGATATCCCATTGCCATACAATGGGATACTTGGCCGTCCAGCGCTCGCCAAGTTCATGGCAGCCTCTCACTACGCCTACAACATGCTCAAGATGCCAGGGCCGAAAGCGTCATCTCTGTCCCCGGCGACAAGAAGGACGCGCTTATTTGCACCGACAAGATCTACCGGGACGCAGCAGCCGCCACAGACAGCAAAACACTTGTCGCTGAAGCTCCCGGGGGGAAGAACAAGACCAAGTCCGGCAAGAGCTCTGGGGCCCACTCCGGCAAACGCACCTCTTCAGAGTGCTGCGCTGCCGTCGAGGATGCACCATCGAGCTCCACCGGCAAGTGCAAGAAGGGAATGGCAGCTCCACCTGCAACCAAGAAGGTGTCCGCCAAGGAGGACGGCACTGGTGGTACTTTCACCATCAGTGCCACGCTCGATCCTAAATAGGAAAGCGCGCTCGTTGCTTTCCTGCGGGCGAATGCCGATGTGTTTGCATGGCAACCGTCTGACATCCCCGGCGTTCCCAGGAAAGTAATTGAGCATAAGCTTGCCGTTTGTCCTCATGCACGGCCCGTCAAGCAGAAGGTCAGGAAGCAGGCAGTGGAGCGCCAAGAGTTTATTACTGAAGAAATCAAGAAGTTGGAAGCGGCAGGCCTTGTTAGAGGTGTTCTTCATCCCACGTGGCTGGCCAACCCTGTTGTCGTGCGCAAAGCTAATGGGAAGTGGAGGCTTTGTATAGACTTCACTGATGTGAATAAAGCTTGTCCCAAAGATCCATTTCCCTTGCCGCGCATTGACCAGATCGTTGACTCCATGGCTGGATGTGAGTTGCTTTCATTTCTTGATGCATATTCCGGATACCACCAGATATTCATGGCTGAAGAAGATGAAGAGAAGACCGCATTCATTACTCCATGTGGCACTTACTGTTTCATACGCATGCCCTTTGGATTGAAGAATGCGGGTTCAACATTTGCAAGGGTGGTCCACACTGCTTTTGAGCCACAGATACACAGGAATGTAGAAGCTTACATGGATGATATAGTGGTCAAGAGCAAGGACAAGGATACCCTGATCCAAGACCTGGATGAAACTTTTACAAATCTGCGCAAGATACAACTCAAGCTGAACCCCGAGAAGTGCGTGTTCGGAGTCCCCTCCGGCAAGTTTCTCGGATTCTTTGTGTCCTAGAGGGGGATTGAAGCTAATCACGACAAGATCAAAGCCATCGAACAGATCGAAGCTCCGAAGCGCGTCAAGGATGTACGGAGGCTTGCTGGTTGCGTGGCTGCCCTCAGCAGGTTCATTTCTAAGTCTGGGAACGCGCCCTGCCGTTTTTCAAAATCTTGAAAAAGGCAGGTCCAATGAAATGGACTCCGGAAGCGGAGGCAGCGCTGCAAGACTTGAAAGGGTACCTATCCTCCACTCCAATACTTGTCGCACCTAGGCCACAAGAGAAGTTGCTGCTGTACTTAGCAGCAACCAATCAAGTGGTTAGTGCTGCGTTAGTAGCGGAAAGGGAGGCAGATGAGGAACCCACAACCCCGACAGGCACATCCAGCGACAAGCAGGGGGCTTCCCCGACAAGCTCTGGCCCCGACAAGGATGAGTCAGCACAGATGCAAGAAGAAGTGCGAAAGAAGATGGTGCTGCGCCCAGTTTATTTTGTCAGTTCCCTCTTGCAGGGGGCTAGGTCAAGATACTCTGGGGTGCAGAAGCTGCTTTTCGGCCTCCTCATGGCCTCGAGAAAGCTGCGCCACTACTTCCAAGCACATGAGATAACAGTGGTCACTCGCTTTCTGCTGAAGAGGATATTGCAAAATCCAGAAGCAACAGGAAGGATTGTCGAGTGGGCACTGGAGCTGTCAAGCTTTGGTCTTAAGTTTGAGAGTACTTCAACTATCCAGAGCAGAGCATTGGCAGAGTTCATAGCAGAATGAACACCAACGCCAGACGAAGAGATTCCAGAGACAAACATCCCCGCCAAAGAAGCAAGCAAAGAATGGATAATGTACTTCGATGGTGCCTTCTCGCTGCAAGGCACCGGTGCTGGTGTGCTGCTTGTCGCACCCACCGGAGAGCACCTCAAGTACGTTGTCCAAATGCACTTTCCCAAGGAGCAAGCAACAAACAATACTTAAGAGTATGAAGGTTTGCTTGCCGGCCTCAGAATTTCAGCAGAACTTGGGATCAAGAAGCTGATTGTGCGGGGAGATTTGTAGTTGGTTGTCCGACAAGTGAACAAGAGCTACCAGAGCCCATTGATGGAAGCTTACGTCGACGAAGTGAGAAAGCTTGAAGAACACTTTGAAGGCCTAGAGATGGAGCACGTTCCGAGGGCTCAAAATGACATCGCAGACGGCCTGTCAAAGTGTGCTGCATTGAAGCTACCTGTGGAACCAGGAACCTTCATGCTCAAGCTAACTCAGCCATCCGTTACACCATCAATTGGGCAAAGCAAGAAGAGAAAGTTGGTCACCGGCGACTACTTGCCATCGGATCTTCCTGAAGCCGCCGCCAAGGTCCCCAAGATCAACGACCAAGTTGCTGAGGAACAGTCTGCTCCTGCGGACCCTAGGGTTCGTACAGTTGAAGCAGGCGTTCCCGACAAGTTTTGCCCCGGCGGGCTTGCCGGGGAACGTCTAGCTCCGGCAGAGCCGCAGGTTCTTGCCGTAGAAGCTGACGTTCCCGCAGCAGCACTAATGCCTTTAGTCCTTGTTGTTGAGCCTCAAGCTCCAACATGGGCACATCAAATTGTCCGTTTTCTTCAAACTGGAGAACTTCCCGAAGAGCCAGAAGAGATAGAGAGAATAACCAGGCAGTCAAGTATGTACTAGTTCGTCGACAATGAACTGTACAGAAGAAGACTCAATGGTGTCAGATTGAAGTGCATTTCCCGGGAAGATGGACAGAAGCTGTTGGTGGAGATACATGGAGGCATATGTGGCCACCACATTGGCGCAAGAGCACTTGCCGGGAAGGCGTTCCAGCAAGGTTTCTTTTGGCCAGAAGCCCTCCAAGATGCAACTGCACAAGTAACCAAGTGTGAAGCGTGCCAGTTCCATGCCAAGCAAATACATCAGCCAGCTCAAGCTCTCCAGACGATCCCTTTGTCCTGGCCCTTTTCGGTCTGGGGGCTCGACATCCTCGGCCCCTTTCCCCGCGCAGTCGAGGGCTTTGAGTACTTGTACGTCGCTATCGACAAGTTCACAAAGTGGCCGGAAGTGGGACCAGTGAGAAAGGTGACCGCACAGTCAGCAGTCAAGTTCTTCAGGTCAATTGTTTGTCGTTTCGGAATCCCTAACAGGATCATCACCGACAACGGCACACAGTTCACAAGCCGCACCTTCATGCAATACGTCCAAGACCTTGGCGCCAAGGTCTGCTTCGCTTCTGTTGCTCACCCAAGGAGCAACGGTCAAGCGGAGAGGGCAAACGCTGAAGTGCTGCGCGGGCTCAAGACAAGAACTTTCGACAGGCTGCGCAAATGCGGAAGAAACTGGATTGAGGAGTTGCCGGCGGCTCTTTGGTCAATCAGGACGACACCAAATCGAGCCACCGGACAGACACCCTTTGCTCTTGTCTATGGAGCAGAGGTAGTTCTCCCCACGGAACTCGTATACGGGTCTCCTCGAGTGCTCGCTTACGATGAGCTCGAGCAAGAACGGCTGCGGCAAGATGATGCGCTGCTCCTCGAGGAGAACCGTCTTCAGGCTGCTGTACGAGTTGCTCGATACCAGCAAGCTTTGCGCCGCTACCATAGCCGCAAAGTCAAGGCCAGAAGTCTCGAGAAAGGCGACCTTGTTCTTCGGCGTGTTCAGTCCGCCAAGAATTCCAACAAGTTGACGCCGAAGTGGGAAGGCCCTTATCGGGTGAGACAAGTGTCACAACCCTAGTTCTAGTATGCACTAGGTTAGTTCTTGTGGTTTGCATCATGTTTAAATTTCAAATGAAATTAAAATGAGGACTTGTGAAACCCTCAGAAACCCTATTGAAAATGACCCAAATAAAAGTTGCTCCAAAAAGGTCCAAGAAAATGTTCATGTGGCCCTCTAAAAATATTGGTCAGAGATAAAAATCAAACCAATATTATTAGGAGCTCATAAGTATTCATTTTGGGCATTTGCAATTAATGCAATAAATATTTGCTTGGATATATAATTATTATATATTTTTATATGTCCAAAATTCTGGTTCTTTATTTTTAGGGGTTTGGGTTAATTCCTAGGTCCCTGCAAAATAACATGTCAGAAGAAAATAAATGATTTAGTTTAGAAATTAAATCAAAACAAATGTCAGAAGAAAATAAAAAAAGAAAAATAAAAAGGGCAGGCTTACCTGTGCTGGCCCAGCACAGCACGGCCTGGCCGGCCCAGCTGGCCAGCCCAGCCCGCTCCTCCCTGTCGTCTTCCTCCTCGACAGAAGGACGAGCGTGTGCTCGTCGCGCGCCGGCCACGCGCCGCGCCACCTCCTGCTTCCCGCCGCTGCCGACGCGCCTAGCAGCCCCTGGACGACGCCACGCACCCCTGGACCCTCTCACTCCCCCTCGGTCCCTTCTCCCCTCTCCTGGTGCTCTTCCTCGGGAACGCCCGAACGCCACCGTCGCCGCCGCTCGCCGTAGCCGTGGCCACCGTCCCCCTCTCGCCTCGCCGGAGTGCCCAGAAGCTCCGCTGCGTCCTTCTCATCCTCTCCAGCAAGCTACAGGACGCCGGGAGGCCCTGCCTCGTCGTCATCGTGCTCGTCTTCAACCTCCGGCCGCCGTCGACCTCGCCGCCGATTCGCCGAGCCCACTCAGCTGCTCTTCGACCCCGTTGTGAGCTCCTCCGCCGTTTCCCCCTGTCCCCGTGGCCTGTACCTCACCGTAGCCGTCGCCCCCTTCCTCATCGTCGCCGGCCGCCGCTGAGCTCGTCGCCGTCGTAGCCACAGACGCGCAAGCCCGGAACTGAACGCGTCACCGTGCTCACCGTGCTTCCAGGAGCCGAACGCACCCACTAGCCCCTCCCCTAGTGCACCGTAGCCTCGTTTCCGTCGACGCCCGAACTCCGGCCGCCGCTGGGCTCGACGCCGGCGACGATTCCGGCCGCTCCAGCTGCTGCCACCTAGCGCGTTGGATGCGCAAGAGGCTGCGCATCCCGAAGCTGCCCTCCGCCGCTCGAATGGTCGACGGAGGCGAGTTTCCGATGCCCTCCGCCGCATTCGGCCTCGCCGGCGGCTAACCGCCGGTGGGATTTGACCCAAACCCACTGGGTTTGACTTCCCTGAGCCTATGACATGTGGGGCCACCTTTGACTAATTTTTAGTTTAGGGTTTAATTAACTTTTAATTACTGACATTAATCTAATTAGACACTGACATGTGGGCCCTTGTCTAATTAGTTTAGTTTTAAACTTTAGTTATTTAACTGAGTCACTGACCAGTGGGACCCCACTGTCAGGTTTGACTCTGGACAGCCCCTTTGACCTGCTGACGTCATGCCTGTGTCATGCTGACGCAGTAATCCAGTTCTGGTTTTTAAATAAATCTTAAATGATTTATTTATTTCAGAATTTGGCCTAAACTTCAAAAAATCATAGAAATTCAACCGTAGCTCAAAATGAAATAATTTATATATGAAAAATTATCAGAAAAATTCAATCTATCCATCTGTACCATTTTCATGCATGACAAATGAAGTTAAACCTACTGTTTATTTGAAAACACATATTTGGCATTTAGAATGCTTATTTTAAAATTGCATTTGAACCCTTGGTTCAAATGGACTTCTTTCAAATTGAATGCTAGTTGCACTAGCCCAAACAACATCATAACTTCATGCTATATTCATGCATCATATTGTTGCATATGCTTGTGTTTGATTGTCGGCACCGTTCTTCTCGATAGGTCCAGCTCCGGAGACCGATCCAGAGTACCTGTCAGAGGAGCAGTGTTCTGCACGTTGTTTTACCAGGCAAGCAAACCCCCTTGTTCATTCCGATACAATCCCTCTCTCACTCCTGCTCCCTGTTATTGCATTAGGACAACAACGATCTCAACTGCTACTTTATGCTGCGGTAGTTGAACCCATTCCTCTGCATGACCTGTCTTTCCACAGTAAATAGTTGAAACCCACTAGCATGTGTAGGATTTGATTGAAGCCATGATGTGATCTTACCACTCCTTGCTTGCTATTGCTTAGAGTGTGTCAGGTCTAATTCATCGGGAATGAATTGGAGTGAAATGATATGTTCTGATGCTGAGGGTTAAGTGTGTGAACACGATTTGGTAAAGGTAGTGGTGAGAGGCCATGTAGGAGTACATGGTGGGTTGTCTCACTGGAACCGTCCCTAAGAACTGAGTTCCGAGTATGTTGTCCAATGACTAGTTACTACCACACATTGGGTTCCGGTAACTCGACCCCCCTCGACTTATTAATCAACATGATCTCTATCCAGGAGTTGCAACTAGTTTCTGGCGTTTGTAGGTAGTGTTATTTCTCTACCAGGTGGCACCCGACAGGGTGGGCTTGGGACAGACTAGGCACACGTGGCCCGGTGTACCGAGTGGCACCCGGATGGTGGGCTCGGGAACCCTGTACACATCGTTTGGGTCCGTGATGGAAACCTCGGCCGGACTCCCTTGCGGATGGAACCCGAATAGGCGATAAACCTGGACGAGAGACTTGTGTGGTTAGTCAGGTCGTGGCCGACACCCTCGCCAGGCTTCCGCTTGAAGGTTGCCGAGATACACGACGTGTACCTGGCGGTAAGTGGCGAGAGCGTGTGTGAAGAAGTACACCCCTGCAGGGTTATCATAATCTATTCGAATAGCCGGGTCCGCGGATATGGACTTCTTGGATGCTTACGTGGTACATAGACAACTTGAAGTGGATACTCTAAAATACTCAAGACAAGTGTGAGTGTTATGGATGGCCTTCTCGTAGGGAGACGGGGATGAATCCATAGTGGTGTATTGTGTGGTGCTTAGTGGACTCGTGTGCGCCACCTCAAAAGAGTTACCAGCAATCGTAGAATAGGATAGCCACTGAGTCAAAGCTGGCTTGCTGCAACTAAACCCCACTATGCCTTCTTGATACAAGTGCATGTATGATAGGATCTGATGTAAGTCTTGGTGAGTACCTTTGTACTCATGTTTGCCTAATTTATGTTTTGCAGATAGGATTGATGTCTCACTAGTAGTTCCGCTTGGACTTCGACAAGTAGCTTGATACCTCAGCTACGATTTTAGACGAGTGTTGTAGATAGTCAGGCTCTTCAGCCTTTTTCATTTGTAGATGTCTGTACTCAGACATGTAGTGCCTCCGCTTGTTGCTTGTATGCTCTGAATGTTGCGTCGTGAGACCCATGCTTGTAATACTTGGCTCTTCGGAGCCTAATGAATAAATACTTGTTTATTAGAGTCTTGTTGTGATGCCATGTTGTATTTGCACATATTGAGCATATTGTGTGTATGTTATTGAAATGCTTGGTATGTGTGGGATCCGACACCTAGTTGTTTACCCTTGGTAGCCTATCTTACAGGGAAATGTCTCCTAGTGTTTCCACTGAGCCTTGGTAGCTTGCTACTGCTCCGGAACACTTAGGCTGACCGGCATGTGTCCTTCTTCGTTCCTGTGTCTGTCCCTTAGGGGAAATGTCACGCGTTGTTCCTTTAAGTCCTTGTAGCTTGCTACGACTTGGGTTCATACGTTGATGACCGACACGTTCGTTGCTGGGTCACGGATGCCTGTCTCTATAATTTAGTGCCACTTTTGGTTTATAACTGGTCATGTCGGCCCGGGTTCTCTGTCATATGGATGCTAGCGACACTGTCATATACGTGAGCCAAAATGCGCAAACGGTCCCGGGCCAGGTAAGGTGGCACCCGTGGGGATACCGTGCGTGAGGCCGCAAAGTGATATGGTGTGTTACATGCTAGACCGGTGTGACTTAGGATCGGGGTCCCGACAGCGTTGGTATCAGAGCCTGACTGCCTGTAGGATTACCAAGCCAAAATGGTCGAAGTTGAGTCTAGAGATTCCTTAGTTATATAAGGGAATTGATTGTGGAAGGGAACGTAAGGCTCTTTTTACTCCTTTTACCTCATGTCTTCTGATCTGAGTCATCTTACCTTTCCTACGGGGTTAAGGAACTAGGATTTCTTTTCCGTCTATCAGGATCACGAGTTACTACTCCGTAGTCCCTTAGGATTGGTTGATCAGAGTCCTACTCCTGTTTTCAAGTTCTTCCGGTATAGTTTGTTTAGTACTATCACAGTACCTTGAGTGATGATGTTGAGATGTTGTACTACTCTTTTCTAGCAGGATGTCTCATTCTGAGCATTTTACTGCCGTTATGCTGCCGGAATTATCCTAGTAGTTCGAGAGATACTAAATCCTTGTTCTACCATTATGCATCCTATAGTTGTTGATGTTTCCGTCTTCGGTTTCGCTTCTCAGGATGTCTTCAGTTAAGCGAAGCTCAGCTGCTCGTAGACAGAACCACGGAAGTGGTAGGGATAAGGAGGATCCTCCCGACCAGCCTTCATTGGCAGAGTTAATGTTAGAGATGGAGAGAAACAAGCGTGAGTCTAACCGCTTGTTGGCACGTATTGAGGAGAACACCGCACATCAGTGCAAGGAATCGGCAACCATCCATGACTTCATTCGTCTGAAACCACCCACCTTCCATCATCCCATTGAGCCACTCGACGTAGATGACTGGCTCCGTAGTATCACTCACAAGCTGCGTTCTGCAAACGTAGCTGAAGATGACAAGGTCATCTATGCCACTTATCACCTGGAAGGTCCTGCTAGTCTTTGGCGGCAGAACTATGAGGCCATGATTCCAGCTGGCCAGATTCCTACCTGGAGAGATTTCACCGAGGCTTTTCGTGAGCATCATATTCCTCAAGCCCTTATCGATCGTAAGAGAGAAGAGTTCTGTAGTCTTACACAGGCTAAGATGGCTGTTGATGCTTATAGTCGAGAGTTTGAGAACCTCGCCCGCTATGCTACAGAAGAAGTGTCCACGGACGCCAAGAAGCAGGCTAGGTTCCGGAAGGGTCTCAACCCCAAACTGCGTCGTGATCTCCACTTGCATCATTGCAACACGTTCCAGGCTCTTGTGAACAAGGCCATCAATGCAGAGACAGCTCTACTCACTTACGAGGAGTCCCGTAAGCACACCCTTGATTTGGGATCTTCTTCCGGTTCTAGTTCTCAGAAGCGTCGGATTTGGGTTCCGAACTCTGTTCTTCCACCCACTTATCCTCCGAGGCCATCTTGTGTGGTACCTTATCCAGCTCAGCCTTATGCTCCACCCAAGCCTTTTGGCAAACCGCTTGTCAATGCGGGTCCACGACCTACCTCAGGGACTTGCTTTACATGCGGAAAGCCAGGACACTATGCACGTGACTGTTCTCAGGCCAGTCTTTCTCCACCCCAGCTCGAGAAGTCCGTTCCTCGTAGTAAGACACCATGCAAGATTATCATTGCCAATCCAGCTCCCACTAAACATGGACGTGTGCATCACGTCTCAGCTAAAGACGCTCATGATGATCCAAATGTCGTTCTTGGTACACTCCTTGTCAATTGCCATCCGGCTTCGGTTCTGTTCGATACCGGAGCATCTCACTCCTTTATCTCTGAAGGCTATGCTCGTTTGCACGACATGTCATTTTGTGACATGCCAACTCCGCTTGAAATCCAAACCCCAGGGTCTAGATGGCAAACTACCAGAATAAGCCATGGTAATGGAATCCTTGTTGACAGACTTGTATTCCTTGCCTCACTAATAGCCCTCAAGTCTTCAGATATTAACATCATCTTGGGTATGGACTGGATGACAGCTCATCATGCCAAGATCGATTGTTACACTAGGTCTGTTCAGCTTACACACCCATCTGGCAAGTTAGTCACTGTCTCCACTAGAGTTGCAAAGCGTCAACTCTATTCTCTTAATGCCAGCCCTCTCCCAGACCTTGAAGATATCCCGGTAGTCCGAGACTTTCCGGATGTCTTTCCAGAAGAACTACCAGGTGTTCCACCTGATAGGGATGTAGAGTTCGTCATAGATCTTATCCCAGGAACTGTTCCAATTTCTAGGTGACCCTACAAAATGGCACCCCTAGAACTAGCTGAGCTTAAGAAACAACTTGATGAGTCCTTGCAAAAGGGTTTTATTCGTCCTAGTTCTTCTCCTTGGGCTTGTCCCGTCCTCTTCGTCAAGAAGAAGGATGGCACGGAACGGATGGTTGTAGATTATCGTCCTGTTAATTTGGTCACGATAAAGAACAAGTATCCGCTCCACAGGATTAACGACCTGTATGATCAGCTCGCTGGATCCTCAGTCTTCTCCAAAATGGATTTGAGGTTAGGCTACCATCAAATCAAAATTAAAAACGGAGACATTCCTAAGACGGCTTTTGTCACTCGTTATGGCTAGTACGAGTACACCGTCATGTCTTTCGGTTTAACCAATGCTCCAGCCACTTTCTCCCGCTTGATGAACTCGATCTTCATGGAGTATTTGGATAAGTTCGTCGTGGTTTACCTCGATGATATTCTTATTTACTCGAAGAACGAGGAAGAGCATGCCGAACATCTTAGACTTGTTCTAGAAAAACTCAGAGAGCACCGCCTTTATGCCAAGTTCTCCAAGTGCGAATTTTGGTTGCCAGAAGTGACCTATCTCGGCCACGTAATCTCAGGGAAAGGCATTGCTGTCAATCCTGAGAGAGTTCAGGCCGTCCTTGATTGGACTCCGCCTGAAACAGTTAAACAAGTTAGGAGTTTCCTTGGTCTAGCCAGCTATTGTCGCCGCTTTGTTGAAAACTTCTCGAAAGTGGCCAAACCCCTCACAGAACTTCTTAAGAAAGATAAAAAGTTTGAGTGGTCCCCACAGTGTGAACACAGTTTTCAGGAACTGAAAAGACGCCTGACCTCTGCTCCCATACTTGTGCCACCGGATTTCACTAAGGACTTTGTTATCTACTGTGATGCCTCACGACAGGGACTAGGTTGCATTCTTATGCAGGATCGTCGTGTGATTGCCTATGCATCTCGACAGTTGCATCCACATGAGGAGAATTATCCTACACATGATCTAGAGCTTGCAGCTGTAGTCTATGCACTTAAGACCTGGCGGCATTACCTCCTTGGTAATCGTTGCGAGATCTACACCGATCACCAAAGTCTCAAGTATATTTTCACCCAACCAGATTTGAACCTTAGGCAAAGACGTTGGTTGGAGTTGATCTCAGATTACGACTTAGGAATTACCTACACCCCAGGCAAGGGAAATGTCATGGCTGATGCACTAAGTCGTAAGACCTATTGCAACAATCTCATGTTGCAGCAGGGCCAACCACTTCTCCATGAGGAACTATGTAAGCTTAACCTTCACATTGCTCCTCACGGATTCCTTTCAACTTTGGTGGCGAAACCTACTCTTGTGGATCATATCATAGAAGCCCAAAAGCATGATACCGGAATTACCCGGATCAAGAGAAACATTAAAAAGGGAGTTGGTGGATGTTTCTCTATGGATGATCGAGGTGTTGTTTTCTTCGAGAATCGCCTGGTGGTTCCCAAGAAGCAACATCTTCGGCAATTGATCCTTAAGGAGGCTCATGAATCTCCTCTCATGATTCATCCCGGTAGTACTAAAATGTATCAGGACCTACGCCAGAGGTTCTGGTGGACTAGGATGAAGAGAGAAATTGCTGAATTCATTGCTAAATGTGACGTTTGTCATCGCGTTAAGGCAGAACATCAAAGACCTGCTGGCACCCTTCAGCCTCTAGCTATTCCTGAGTGGAAATGGGATAAAGTTGGTATGGACTTCATCACCGGCTTTCCCAGGACCAAGAGAGGGAATAATGCTATCTTCGTAGTCATTGATCGTCTCTCCAAAGTGGCTCACTTCCTACCTGTTCGAGAGAGTATCACTGCTAGTCAGCTTGCTGACTTGTATATTTCTCGAATAGTGTCACTTCATGGTGTCCCACTAGAGATCAATTCAGACCGGGGTAGTCTTTTCACTTCTCATTTCTGGGAGAGTTTCCAGACTGCCATGGGCACCCATCTTTCTTTCAGTACCGCTTTCCACCCTCAGTCAAGTGGTCAAGTGGAACGGGTTAACCAAATTCTCGAAGACATGCTTAGAGCTTGCGTTATCTCTTTCGGTATGGATTGGGAGAAATGTCTTCCTTTCGCCGAGTTTTCTTATAACAATAGCTATCAATCTAGTCTCAAACAAGCTCCTTTTGAAATACTCTATGGACGAAGATGTCGAACACCTTTGAACTGTTCAGAAACCGGTGAAAGACAATTCTTTGGACCGGATATGATCCAGGAAGCAGAAGAGCAAGTTCGTATCATTCGTGAGAATTTGAAATCAGCCCAGTCTCGTCAAAAGAGCCAGTATGATCGTCATCATAAGGAAGTGGCTTACGAGATTGGTGACAAAGCTTATCTTCGGGTTACTCCTTTGAAGGGTACCCATCGTTTCGGTATCAAGGGCAAGTTGGGTCCTCGTTACATTGGTCCTTTTCGCATTCTTGCTAAACGAGGAGAGGTTGCCTACCAACTGGAACTACCCCCACATCTTTCTCGAGTTCATGATGTCTTCCACGTCTCTCAACTCAGGCGTTGCTTCTCGGATCCCATCCGCGGAGTGAACCACGAAACGCTTGATCTCCAAGATAACCTCACATATCGAGAGTATCCCATTCGCATTCTGGATCAAGCAGAGCGTGTCACTCGACGTCATAACATCAAGTTTCTCAAAGTTCAGTGGTCCCATCATTCCGAGAGAGAAGCTACTTGGGAGCGAGAAGATCGTCTCCGACTGGAGTACCCCACCTTCTTTCCGCCTACTCCTGAATCTCGGGACGAGATCCTTTCGAGTGGAGGCGAGTTGTCACAACCCTAGTTCTGGTATGCACTAGGTTAGTTCTTGTGGTTTGCATCATGTTTAAATTTCAAATGAAATTGAAATGAGGACTTGTGAAACCCTCAGAAACCCTATTGAAAATGACCCAAATAAAAGTTGCTCCAAAAAGGTCCAAGAAAATGTTCATGTGGCCCTCTAAAAATATTGGTCAGAGATAAAAATCAAACCAATATTATTAGGAGCTCATAAGTATTCATTTTGGGCATTTGGAATTAATGCAATAAATATTTGCTTGGATATATAATTATTATATATTTTTATATGTCCAAAATTCTGGTTCTTTATTTTTAGGGGTTTGGGTTAATTCCTAGGTCCCTGCAAAATAAAATGTCAGAAGAAAATAAATGATTTAGTTTAGAAATTAAATCAAAACAAATGTCAGAAGAAAATAAAAAAAGAAAAATAAAAAGCGCAGGCTTACCTGTGCTGGCCCAGCACAGCACGGCCTGGCCGGCCCAGCTGGCCAGCCCAGCCCGCTCCTCCCTGTCGTCTTCCTCCTCGACAGAAGGACGAGCTTGTGCTCGTCGCGCGCCGGCCACGCGCCGCGCCACCTCCTGCTTCCCGCCGCTGCCGACGCGCCTAGCAGCCCCTGGACGACGCCACGCACCCCTGGACCCTCTCACTCCCCCTCGGTCCCTTCTCCCCTCTCCTGGTGCTCTTCCTCGCGAACGCCCGAACGCCACCGTCGCCGCCGCTCGCCGTAGCCGTGGCCACCGTCCCCCTCTCGCCTCGCCGGAGTGCCCAGAAGCTCCGCCGTGTCCTTCTCATCCTCTCCAGCAAGCTACGGGACGCCGGGAGGCCCTGCCTCGTCGTCATCGTGCTCGTCTTCAACCTCCGGCCGCCGTCGACCTCGCCGCCGATTCGTCGACTCCGGTGCCTCCCCGAGCCCACTCAGCTGCTCTTCGACCCCGCTGTGAGCTCCTCCGCCGTTTCCCCCTGTCCCCGTGGCTTGTACCTCACCGTAGCCGTCGCCCCCTTCCTCATCGTCGCCGGCCGCCGCTGAGCTCGTCGCCGTCGTAGCCACAGACGCGCAAGCCCGGAACTGAACGCGTCACCGTGCTCACCGTGCTTCCAGGAGCCGAACGCACCCACTAGCCCCTCCCCTAGTGCACCGTAGCCTCGTTTCCGTCGACGCCCGAACTCCGGCCGCCGCTGGGCTCGACGCCGGCGATGATTCCGGCCGCTCCAGCTGCTGCCACCTAGCGCGTTGGATGCGCAAGAGGCTGCGCATCCCGTAGCTGCCCTCCGCCGCTCGAATGGTCGACGGAGGCGAGTTTCCGATGCCCTCCGCCGCATTCGGCCTCGCCGGCGGCTAACCGCCGGTGGGATTTGACCCAAACCCACTGGGTTTGACTTCCCTGAGCCTATGACATGTGGGGCCACCTTTGACTAATTTTTAGTTTAGGGTTTAATTAACTTTTAATTACTGACATTAATCTAATTAGACATTGACATGTGGGCCCTTGTCTAATTAGTTTAGTTTTAAACCTTAGTTATTTAACTGAGTCACTGACCAGTGGGACCCCACTGTCAGGTTTGACTCTGGACAGCCCCTTTGACCTGCTGACGTCATGCCTGTGTCATGCTGACGCAGTAATCCAGTTCTGGTTTTTAAATAAATCTTAAATGATTTATTTATTTCAGAATTTGGCCTAAACTTCAAAAAATCATAGAAATTCAACCGTAGCTCAGAATGAAATAATTTATATATGAAAAATTATCAGAAAAATTCAATCTATCCATCTGTACCATTTTCATGCATGACAAATGAAGTTAAACCTACTGTTTATTTGAAAACACATATTTGGCATTTAGAATGCTTATTTTAAAATTGCATTTGAACCCTTGGTTCAAATGGACTTCTTTCAAATTGAATGCTAGTTGCACTAGCCCAAACAACATCATAACTTCATGCTATATTCATGCATCATATTGTTGCATATGCTTGTGTTTGATTGTCGGCACCGTTCTTCTCGATAGGTCCAGCTCCGGAGACCGATCCAGAGTACCTGTCAGAGGAGCAGTGTTCTGCACGTTGTTTTACCAGGCAAGCAAACCCCCTTGTTCATTCCGATACAATCCCTCTCTCGCTCCTGCTCCCTGTTATTGCATTAGGACAACAACGATCTCAACTGCTACTTTATGCTGCGGTAGTTGAACCCATTCCTCTGCATGACCTGTCTTTCCACAGTAAATAGTTGAAACCCACTAGCATGTGTAGGAGTTGATTGAAGCCATGATGTGATCTTACCATGCCTTGCTTGCTATTGCTTAGAGTGTGTCAGGTCTAATTCATCGGGAATGAATTGGAGTGAAATGATATGTTCTGATGCTGAGGGTTAAGTGTGTGAACACGATTTGGTAAAGGTAGTGGTGAGAGGCCATGTAGGAGTACATGGTGGGTTGTCTCACTGGAACCGGCCCTAAGAACTGAGTTCCGAGTATGTTGTCCAATGACTAGTTACTACCACACATTGGGTTCCGGTAACTCGACCCCTCTCGACTTATTAATCAACATGAGCTCTGTCCAGGAGTTGCAACTAGTTTCTGGCGTTTGTAGGTAGTGTTATTTCTCTACCAGGTGGCACCCGACAGGGTGGGCTTGGGACAGACTAGGCACACGTGGCCCGGTGTACCGAGTGGCACCCGGATGGTGGGCTTGGGAACCCTGTACACATCGTTTGGGTCCGTGATGGAAACCTCGGCCGGACTCCCTTGCGGATGGAACCCGAATAGGCGATAAACCTGGACGAGAGACTTGTGTGGTTAGTCAGGTCATGGCCGACACCCTCGCCAGGCTTCCGCTTGAAGGTTGCCGAGATACACGACGTGTACCTGGCGGTAAGTGGCGAGAGCGTGTGTGAAGAAGTACACCCCTGCAGGGTTATCATAATCTATTCGAATAGCCGGGTCCGCGGATATGGACTTCTTGGATGCTTACGTGGTACATAGACAACTTGAAGTGGATACTCTAAAATACTCAAGACAAGTGTGAGTGCTATGGATGGCCTTCTCGTAGGGAGACGGGGATGAATCCATAGTGGTGTATTGTGTGGTGCTTAGTGGACTCGTGTGCGCCACCTCAAAAGAGTTACCAGCAATCGTAGAATAGGATAGCCACTGAGTCAAAGCTGGCTTGCTGCAACTAAACCCCACTATGCCTTCTTGATACAAGTGCATGTATGATAGGATCTGATGTAAGTTTTGCTGAGTACCTTTGTACTCATGTTTGCCTAATTTATGTTTTGCAGATAGGATTGATGTCTCACTAGTAGTTCCGCTTGGACTTCGACAAGTAGCTTGATACCTCAGCTACGATTTTGGACGAGTGTTGTAGATAGTCAGGCTCTTCAGCCTTTTTCATTTGTAGATGTCTGTACTCAGACATGTAGTGCTTCCGCTTGTTGCTTGTATGCTCTGAATGTTGGGTCGTGAGACCCATGCTTGTAATACTTGGCTCTTCGGAGCCTAATGAATAAATACTTGTTTATTAGAGTCTTGTTGTGATGCCATGTTGTATTTGCACATATTGAGCATATTGTGTGTATGTTATTGAAATGCTTGGTATGTGTGGGATCCGACACCTAGTTGTTTACCCTTGGTAGCCTATCTTACAGGGAAATGTCTCCTAGTGTTTCCACTGAGCCTTGGTAGCTTGCTACTGCTCCGGAACACTTAGGCTGACCGGCATGTGTCCTTCTTCGTTCCTGTGTCTGTCCCTTAGGGGAAATGTCACGCGTTGTTCCTTTAAGTCCTTGTAGCTTGCTACGACTTGGGTTCATACGTTGATGACCGACACGTTCATTGCTGGGTCACGGATGCCTGTCTCTGTAATTTAGTGCCACTTTTGGTTTATAACTGGTCATGTCGGCCCGGGTTCTCTGTCATATGGATGCTAGCGACACTGTCATATACGTGAGCCAAAATGCGCAAACGGTCCCGGGCCAGGTAAGGTGGCACCCGTGGGGATACCGTGCGTGAGGCCTCAAAGTGATATGGTGTGTTACATGCTAGACCGGTGTGACTTAGGATCGGGGTCCCGACAACAAGTCACAAGGCCCGGCGCTGTCCGCCTTGAGACCGAAGAAGGCTTACCGGTGAGCAACTCCTGGAACATTGAGCATCTTCGCAAGTTTCACCCATGAGGCGCGGTTGCTGTGATCCGCTCCGGCAACCACCTTTTGTACAAGTCTTGCCGCTGTTGCATGTAAACCTTTGTACAAAGCCGGGCGCAGACCCCGTGCATCAGTAAAACCTTTGTGCCTGGCACAACTTGTCATTTCATGCCTTTTCGTTTTTCTTGCATGTGTTATCTGACAGTTTGTGCAGCACACACCCCCGGTAAGCAATAACGAGCCGCAAAGCTCCATGCCTATGTTTCCTCCGTTTTTCTTTCTTTTCTCAAGCAGAAGAAGGATTCCTCGCGCACAAGTTTGCCAGGGGGGAAGGAGACACTGGTATGGACCAAGTGCCGTTCAAGAAAGCCTCGCCTTGCCGGGAAGCAAACAACACAAAAGCTAAGTTGCCAAAGTTTGAGCATTCAAATTTTTAAAAATTTTAAGTTATCTTCCTCGAACGACCACACTTTGTATGGAAAACCTGTGCGCGGAGGAACCTACCCGTAGCTAGCCGCGCCCTTACTTTGTTTCGAGCACGCTCAACGGCTTAAGTGAGCTGCGACAAGTGTCGCGCCCTTACTTCGTTTTCGAGTTCGCTCAACAACCTAAGTGTGCTGCGGCAAAGTTTCTTGCCGGTGGAGACGTTGCAAGCAGGCTGCTGAAGTTCCGCACTCAGCGCTCGCGGTAAGGGTCCCTTTGCCGGCAAGTTTCCTAAAAGCGTAGGGTAAAAGCATACAAAGTAAAGAGGTTGAGTAAAGGAAATAACACTGCATCAACTACCCAAAACAAAGTTATATTACAAGATGACTTGTCGCTGTTCTAATAAACTACTGTCCATAACTTGATTGACAGCGACAAGGGAAGCAGAAAGAAGACAACCTAGTCTACACGGTCGCCGTCGAATCTCCTAATCTTGCCCACCTTGGCCACGATGTGGGCGACACGAGCCTTCAGCGCTTCCTGGTCAGCGTCGGGCGGCAAGGTCCGGAGGACGTTGTCAAGATTGATCCCGGGGTTGCGGTAGACTATCTTCGTCAGCACTCGCTCCACTGTACCCGTGCAGAGCCTGCGCGACTCGTCCGCCAGCTGCGTTGGAATCCTTTCCCGGAGCTTCTCGAGGGCCGACGCTATTCCCCTGAAGAATAAGCTCAGCTTGGCCCTGTGAGGGAGGTTTGCGTTGGGGGAATACACGAGGTGCTTTGTCCCCAGCGCCACCATCTCCCTGTCGATGTCAGCGGCGGCGGTGACGAGCTCCTCGGTCCACTGCTCCACCGTCTGCCTGAAGTTGTTCTGCGTGAGGGCGGCGCTCTCTAACAGTGCCCTCTCAGCCCGGAGATCTTCCTTCAGATTCGTCTCCCTGTTCCTGGCGCCGTCAAGTGATTCAGTGAGGGTGGACAGCTTCAATTCTAAGTCCGCGATGGAATCCTTGGCGGCGGTGAGTTCCTGGCCCTTGTCGGAGAGACGGACTTGCAGCTCCGAGTGGCTGTGGGCGTCTTTCTCCCTCGCCAACGTGAGCGCGGCAACCCTCTCCTCGCTCGTCTTCAAGTTCGCCTCCAACTGCGCCACCCTCGCCTCCAAGTCTCTCTTGGCGGTCTCTGCGGCGGCAGTGGCGTCCCTCGCCTCCTGCAGAGCCCTGCCAATGGACTGCTCGCGCGCGGTAAGGTCGTCCTCATGGCTATCGAGGTCGACCTTCCGCTGCCGCAGCTCACCTTCCCGCCGAGACAGATCCTCGGCGGCTAGTCGTTGCTGCTCTTCAGCCTCGGCCTTTTCGAGGATGAATGCCTGATGCGCCTCGGCGAGCTCCTCCCGCTCCTCCGTCAAGGACCGGAGGGCCGCCTGGTTGGCGGCGCGGAGCTCCTCGGCGCGCTTCTCCAAGTCGACGCCAGCCTTGGTAGCCAGAGCCTCCCGGGACTCCAGCTTAGCCTGCCTGGCACAGTACAGAGCCAGGAGCCGGCGCAGAAGCTGCTCCTCCTCGGGCTCGTTGCTGCTGCCGGGCGCGTCGACAAGCCTCAGCCCGGTGGAGGCAAGGACTTCTCCATCGAAGCTCTCCCCCTCCACGGGCGCCCTCGACATAGAAGCCCACGGGACTTGGATGAAGACCCCGTTGGCGGCCTCCAGATAAACACCCGGCCCAGCGCGGCGGCGGAGGGGTCAGCGGCTGGTGCAGCGTCCGGCGCTCCTGCGGCCTCAGGGCCGTCACTGCGGTCGCCGGTCCCCTCCTCAGCTGCCGCTCAGTGGCCGCGGCGGTCTCATCGGCGGCTGGCTCGTCGCCGCCGGCCGTCCCTTCAGTGGTGGCGGCGTCGCCAGCATTGCCGCGCGCGTCCTCCTCGGCGATGGCCTCTGTCTCCATCGGCTCCGGGGCGGGCGGATCTGACAAAAAAAAAGGAAGAAGAATTGTCAAGCAAATATCCAAAAAGAAGAATTCAAGAGAATAAAAGTACAAGGGTTACCTGCGCGGGCCTCTTACTCTACGGGGTTCCTTGCCGGGGAGTTCTCCCTTGGCGGCGTGGTAGTAGCCCCTGTCGGCGGAGGGCCGCTGGCGCCTCGCCCTTGGCGGAGTGTTCTCCCTCGCCGGGGAGCTCCTCCTTGGCGGGGAGGCTGAGACGAGCGGCTCGTCGGGAGCAGTCTCTTGACGCTCCTGAGGCTGCGGCTCCACTCCTGCATAAATCAGCAAACAAACAAGACTATTAACAAGGATGAGAAACCCACGCGCGCCCGACAAGTAGAGAAGTGAACAAAATACTTACGCTGGGGGCTGCGCTGGGGGCTGCTCTGCGGAGCAGCAGGCTGGTCCGGCAAGCCTGTCGCGGGCGCATCTCCTGCCGCTGCGACGGGCTCATCCTCGAGATCGACCACCGGGATCTTGGCCCTCTTCGCCGCTCTCTGGGCCAAGGTCCTGGAAGATATACAAGATCAGAGTCAGACCAAGAAAATTCAAGACAAGAGCAACAAAAAATCAAAAGAAATAACAATTGCAAGTGCTTACTCTTCCTCCTCCTCGTCGGAACTGAGGACGGAGAAGTCGAAGTCCGCCTCGCGTGTCCCGGCGCGAGGGGCTGGAGGAGTAGGCTCCCTCGGGCGCTTGGCGGGCTCCGGAGCCGTGGTCTGAGAAGACCCCGCTCCGGTCGTCGTCGAAGCCCGAGGAGCGGAAGGAACGCCAGAGCCAGTTCGGGAAGATCCTCCTCCGCCTGCCGCTGAGGCGCGAGGCGCCCCCTTGACGACCTTGCTCGTCGTGGTGGCGCGCATCGAGCGACGCTGTGGCTGCTGCTGGGCTGCCGGCTGCCTCGCCGTGTCAGTGGCCTTGCGGAGGCGTTTCTTTGGCTGAGGCGGAGGACTTGGCGGTGGCGGAGAGCTCTCCGAGGATGAAGAGGAGTCGTCGGGGCCCAGAGACCCGCCTGAGTCTTCTGAAGGGTCGCCCGATTCGGCGTCCTCCTCGGCGGGCTCACTTGCCTCTGTGCCCTGCCCGGCAGCCTCGCTCGTCCCGGCAGGCTGCCCGGCAGGCTTCAGCAGTTTGAGAATCTCTTCCTCCTCGGCCCGACTCACCGCGTCCGCTGCATCCGCCTCGTCCAAGGAGTACCCAAACTCGCCCGCAGCCTCGGCTACGGCTGCCTCCTCCATCCTGGTAGCGATATACGCCAAATCCCGGTCGGTGGTGTCGCGGGTGAGACCCTTCTTCTCATCGAGATTGATCGGCAGCTCAACCAAGTTGTCGAAGAAAGTTTGTGCAGTTTCGTCAGAAGGCGCCAGCCAAGTGGGATCAACCCCGTGAGAGTCGCACAGCGGCATTGCCGCGCGGATAGCACTAAGTGACGAGTTTTTACATAGTGGAACTACTCCCCGCGATGGGGCAAACCACTCCGGGTGCTTGGGGTCATGCTTGAATAGCTCCCGGATCATCCCCTTGAGCTCCAGGACAGTGAAGTTGTAGTTGAGGCCGGGGCGTAGCCTCATGCAGTCTGCCGCGTTGCCGAAATCCCAAGCAGCCCTTTTCCTCTCCTGCAAGGGGGCAATGCGGCGACGAAGGAAATCTGCCCCGACCTCACCTACAGTAAGATTGGCTTGCCGGAGGCGAAGGATCCTAGTGAGGGCTATCTTCAGCTTCTCGTCCTCCGGGGCCAGATCACTCCAATCCTTGCCACGCACTATTGCAACTCGGCGCAGGGAAGTAAACTGCTGGGGTCCCTCCTCCATGATCCAGCACCAGTCAGCCCTCCACTCTTCCCACTTGCCGCGGAGCTCTCCAATCAAGTACGCCTATTTCTTATTGAGCCTGAATATCCAAGAGATCCCGCCGGACAAAGGAGACCCAGACTCTACCCGAGGCGTAAAGAAATGGCGGAAGAGGGCTACGTTGGGGGTGACTCCGACGAAGTTTTCGCACAGATGTGCGAAAACGGCCATGGTTAAGACTGCGTTCGGGGTAAAATCCAGAAGGTGGAATCCATACGTGTTCATAACGTCGCAGAAGAACTCAGAGTATGGAGGGCAGAGACCGCAATGGAAGAACAGAGCAAAGTAAGGATAACCTCCCGGAAACATGTCGCAGGCTTCGGCGGGGAGAACTTTGGTGCGCGGGTGAGCTTTCGTCTCCCTCGACCAGAAGAGGTAGAACTTGTCCTTCTGCTCCCTCGCGCCGAGCCTCGGCGGGAAGACCACCATCCTCTTCCGCATCGCTGCTAGCTTCGCCGCCCGGTCGGTCTTCGTGGTTTTCGCCTTCTCGCTCTTCGGGGCCATGGCGGGGACGGCGAGGGAGGCCAGCGGCGCTGGAGAGACTGACGGCGGCGGAAGAAGGGTGGAGCTCAGCTCTCTTTCGACCTTTGGGGAGGAGGAGAGCGGCGGGGGTTTTCTGGAGGTTGAAGACGCAATGAAGCAATGGGGGAAACTGCCCCTGTTTCCTCTGCTTTTAAGGGGGAGAGGGGGATGTTCCGCATTTTCCCATTAAAGAAACAGGCCGTGATCTCTCCCACGACGCCCCAATCGACGCGTGCCGTTAGGGAGGGATGCGGCGGATAAGGAGTGGGATACGGCGCGCCGTGGGCCGCGTGTGCCCGTGCACTGTTTTGGGCCTGGCCCAACAGCGCTCGACACCGTGTGTGGCCCAGGCCCGGGGGCTCCTGTCGGTGTACTAAAGTAGGGGTACCTTAGTATCGCGACTTGTGCACGGACAGTAGCAGCGCCCCGTGGCAGGGCTTGCCACGCGCCCGCCAAGGCCCACTCTAGTTCCTTTGGAGCCATTCAAGAACAAAGTATTCAAGTTAAGAAACAAGACCCCGGCAAGAGGAGCTTGCCGGGAAGGCCGCTCCAGGCTCAAGACCACCCCTCTAGCACAAGACCCTGGCAAGAGGAGCTTGCCAGGAAGGCCAAAGAACAGCATTTCAGAAGACTTGCCGTGGCGCATCGCGCGCCCCGGCAAGGCCCGGAGAGCGACAAGCTTCCGGACCCGGCAAGGTAGCGACCGTGGCAAGGCGTTTGCCGCGGCAAGCTTCCACTATGTGCCCGCGCTCCAGCTCATCCGGCCACGCGTCGCCCTGGGGCCCTTCTAGGGGCACGTGGCGGAAGGCTGTGCAGCCTGGGGGACACGGTGGCGAGCCACGATGACAAGGCCACCGTCGTGGCGAACGGAGACGCCCGGACGGACGCTTTTTGCACTATTTGGGGCGACGGCGACGGGCATTCAATGCCTTTGTCCCCCACCGTCAGGGTTAGGTACAAAACACTGTGCATACACTGTTACAACTACCACCACTTTTACGTTTTTACCCTCAACTACGTTGCCACCTGTCGGTGACCCGTTTGACCTATAAAAGGAGGCCCATGCACAACGTAGGGGGGGTTCCAAAACTCGATCACTCTCACGCTCGGTGTAGCTAGCTCTGAGCACTGTAGATCTTCTTGCTCCCGAGCCAAGAACTCAATAACAAACCAAGGCAGGAGTAGGGTTTTACGTATCCGTGCGGCCCGAACCTGGGTAAACTGCTCGCGTGCGCGCCTCGATCCGCTCTTTGTGCTCCCTCCGCTCCCTTGCCGTACCGAAAAGGGGCTCCGGTCCCATAGGTGTTCGTGGGCGATCAGTTTCCCCGACACAACGCCATGGACGATTCGCCCGTCCGCCCTCGCGGTCGGTTCATGGATCCGCGCCGGCTTACAACGCGGAGGACAACTTGCTCGTCCGCACCGGATTACAACCCCGTGGCTGACTCATCTTTCTGCTCCCGTGGGCGACCCGTCTGTGATTAATTTCAGCTTCACCGTGGTGATCATCAACTCCGTGGTGGATAATTTCCGGTTTAAACATATCAGGTGAAATCCATCCAGTGTATTTTCATGTTACGTAATAATCTCTTTAAAAGAGTAACTACTCTGGCTTGCGATATTATTTTTTTGGTGCATGGCAAATGTTCATTGCAAGAGCGATGGTCATATAAAGGATATCATGCATCTGACCTGCCATAATGATCTATAAATATATGTGCAAGCCACGACCTCTGTAGCCCTGTTTACATCAACACAACGACACGATTGACCCGCCCGTTCGTGCGGTTTATCGCCCACGCCAAGGCCGACTCACCCATCTACGCCGGTTTACAACGCCGCAGACAACTCACCCATCAAACCCCGCGGCCGGTTCACCAGACTGCACCGGCTTACAATGCCGTGGCCGACTCATTTATCTATATCGCCTCTGATGTTGCGGTCGGCTTTGCTGTCCGACTCTCGCGGCCTGGTCTACATCAACATACTGAGCCGCACCTGTCTGCATGAGCTGTTTATTATGAGCAAGTCACAACTTAGGTAGCCCGGTTTTCTTACTACAAAATGGAGGCAAATTATCATATACTATCAACCGCCGTCTGCATTGGGTGGCTCAATGGTCAGGCGCACAAGTCGCCGCCACTACAGTTTGGTTAACTTCAAATCACCAGTTGGAAAGAACCATTGGCCGAGTTGCTGACATGGCTCATACGGGATCATTTATAACCCGTTGCAGTCACCTCAACCTTTTGTGTATTCACATCGCGCTATCAACACCAATGATATACACCTCATGCTATGGTCAAATACAGAGAATCTCAAGACAACTCCTCGAGTCGTCTTAAGACTCGGGGGCTACGATGACATGACTCGGCAAATATTGCCAGTTTCAGCAAATTTAAGAACCCCAGGACGATGGAGGGAAAGATAACCCGGTCCCAGAGGTGACTGCTATATTGATGAAAATTTAAAGGCCGTCAGAAAATTTCCGGCTTAAAAAGTATATGACAATTACAAAATCCCGGCTCAAGGAATAAGTTTCCGGGTCATCAGAAAGAATTCTGGTTTAAAATCCGGCTCAAGGGACATCAGTCTTACTGAAGCTCTCAAATATCCGGTTTACAATCCCGTTCAAGGGAAATTTGTCTCCTACAAAGCTCTAAAGCTCTCAAATCCAGTTTAAGAATCTCCGGTTTAACAAGAATTAATCTCTTGCAAGTTCGAGTTTAAAGGTCGTCAGAAAAATTCCGGCTGAAAATGAAGATTCCGGTTTAAGAGCCGGTTCAAGGGAAAGATGTCTCCGACAAAGCTTTTAAGCTCTCAATATCCGATTTAAGAATTTCCGGTTCAAAATAATAATTTCTCGCAAGTGCGAGTTCTCAGAAACAATTAAAGGGACCAAAGAGAGTTTGTTGCATAGCACAACTCAAACATACGCACCCGGCGAGCACAACTCAGAAATATATCACTTGGGGGTTTATGTTTATAAAGCGGAGTTATAATTACCCATTAATCCGGTTTATAGGCCACATAAAAATCTTGGGAGCTTGCTACCCAAAGTTAACAGGGGCCAAAGAGAGTCTATTGCAAAGCATAACTCAAACATAGGCACCCACTAAGCACAGCTCAAAATATTACCTTGGGGCTCTTTTTGCACAGTAACAAAGAGTTTTTAATGACCCTTGTAATAGGCTATCAAGCCAGGCTTAGAAGCCAGGTGTATTCACCTAAAACCCCGGGTTAACCTGCCTTCTTCAACTAAGTCACTCCGCCCAAGTAATCCTGGTATGACCCGCCAAACGTTTGGCAAGTCAATCTTATACAGACCCTGAACTTGTCAAAGTTAAAACGACGATTGATTAATGTGATGTCCATCTTAAAAGGCTTTGTAAAATGGTTTAACTTAGTGGCCTGGCAGCCCATGAAAAGCCGTGATTTTAGGCCTGGCAGCCCATGAAAAGCCTCACGTCTTCCCATGCTTTTATTTGAAAAAAATTCTCTTTTTTGAGGTTTACAACACTTTATGATAAACCGGTGTTTATTAACCCAGCTTGGCTTTCGACTATAAGTCGCCAGTATGAGATAAGATAATGACCGATGTTTATTAACCTGGCCTGGCATTGGACTATAAGTCGCTAGTATATGATGGTAAATAATATCCGATGTTTATTAACCCGACCTGGCTTTCGACTATAAGTCGCCAGTATGAGATAAGATAATGACTGGTGTTTATTAACCCGGCCTGGCTTTCGACTATAAGTCGCCAGTATGAGATAAGATAATGATCAGTGTTTATTAACCCGACCTGGTTTTGTTTACAAACCGGCAATCTATGATAATTACCAATGTTCAAATTTCGGGTTATCACCCTTACTACACTGGCTTGGTAAGACCAACAGTGTGATCAAATATCACTGGAATCGGCTTTCAAACCGGGTTAAATTATTCAAATCTTTAAATAGCCAACATGGCTGGATTTTTGTTATGGTTATCAATAACCAATATTATGATTGAGGTTTTCAAAGTCGCTTCAGCATAGTGGATATTATTTCATCAATGGGTATGATTTATTCTAGAAAGGAATAGTCCCGAGTCGCTACAGGCTTACGACCCGACAGTTGGGGGCTACATTATTCAAATTGAGATTACATCAAATACGCAAGTCCCATGTCACTGCCAGCATGCACCATGGTACTTGGGGGCTAATGCAAAGTCATTTTTGCTCACCTTATTGAAGATCCGACTCATCACATTGTCGTGAGCCGGCCCTTGGGGGCTACCAATTGCTCCTGTCAACAATTCAAGGTACACAAGTGTTAATCCATTATATTGAAGGGTCCACTGCTCAGTTGGTAAAGCACAAAGCTCTTAACCTTGTGGACGTGGGTTCAAAGCCCCATGGTGGAGTTACATCATATGATGTTATTTTCAATGAAGCATGATCATATTTATAAAGTCCATGCTCATTATTACCTAATGACCCGGCCCTTGGGGGCTACACTGGTTGAAGTTTTTGAGCATCAGGAAATTACAAGTCCCAGGTTGCTGCAAGCATGACAACCCGGCACTTGGGGGCTACATAATATGGAGTATTCAGTTTTTACTAGTGACTGGGATGAACAATCTGGATTTCTCCAAGGTTGCAACATTTATATTGCAACAACTCTTAAGCTATCAGTATGTTCTCCTCTTAAGACTTGGGGGCTACAGGTAATATGCATATAAAGGAGGAACATCTTCAAATTCTCAGTTTTGGGCAAATCAGGAAGATTAATGGTGTGACCCTGCGTTGACAGCAATCATAACCCGGCGTCTATAAACAGTCATGACCCGGGATCATCAGTTTTTATAACCTGATAATTTTGGCAATCATAAACCGGCAAGTTCAACATTTTCAAACCGGCTAAATATCAGTTGAATATTTGAAGACCAATATCTTTTTCAAATTAGAGCATTGAAGGCCGATTCAAATGGATTCTTTATTTACAAAATATCTTCTGCAAGCAAATTGATTATGAAGCTGGTCTATTGACTCGGATTTTTTAGAAGGAAGAAATGACAAGGATTTAAGGATGATCAAGTGCCGGTTTATAAAGAAATTTAACCCAGAGCACAAGCCACCAAATTTGTTCTTGTGTTTATGTTGCAGATCAGTTTAACATGGATAAATCCAAATTAAACTGGGGGCTAATGTCGGGGATATACCCCGGCGTAAACCGGCCGGACTTGGCGACTCACTAATGACTTGCCCTGACTAGACGACTCACTAAGTGACCCGCCCGAGCCTGGCGACTCATGGGTGACCCGGTGAGCAGGTCATAGGAACGACCAGACCCGGTGGCCAGAAGGCAGTTGATGGAAGGTCGGTTCATGTTATGGTGGGCCGGTTTATGAGGAAAGCACAAGGAATATTCTCCTACAAAGGAAGCAAGACTAGGACTCCACTTGTAATAGAATAATCCTAATCCTACTAGGACTAGTCATGTAACCCGCCCCTTCAACATATATAAGGAGGGGCAAGGCTCCCCAAAGAGGGACAAGTAAGAAGAAGAAACAATCTCTATGGCTAGACACAAAGAGCCGGTTTACCGGCGACTCCCTCGTGATGATAATGAGACCCAGCCACAAACAACATGTAGGGTTGTTACCGGATGATGTTTCCTGGGGCCCAAAGCTGTATAAACCCTTGTCTTGTGTTGCGCTCTCGATTCCGCTCAACCCCTCTCAAGCTACCACATAGATGCGTGGCCTCACGACTAAGTCCTCACACTAGGACATCTGCCGTGACAATTTCACGACAGACGGCTCGGCCTCGGCTCCAACTACTAGTCGTGGAGGCCATTGCAGTTGAGGTTGAAGTGGACGAAGACATCGGGGTATTGGCTCCGGCGTGATGGAGGAGGGCGGCGGTTGATGGGTGGAATGGGGTGGCGGACGGAGGACGCCAGGTTTCGCGGCTGGTGGAGAGGTAGTTTTCGCGCCCACGGAGTACGAATGGGGAATCGGACAGGTGGGCGGGGGTAGGGGGAGAACCATGTTTCGGTTTGGGACGCGCTTGTTTTTGGCTTTTTGAACAGAATATGGGACGCGCTTGTTTGTAATTTGGGGAAAGTACAAACTTTGCCCCCCTCTTAAATTTCGGACCTACTATGGGTCGGGGGTAGGATGGTAATCCCAAGTGTCTCAAATAGTGGGCGGGAGCAGTTTTGACCGCGCGCGTGTGCTTAGGCGGCCATTGTGTATGAATGTTTTTCGTAGGCGGTTGCGTGGCGTATAGATAAAGCTACAAACCTACCCCGGTTTAGTCCTTTGGAAATCGGGCCGGTAGGTTTCACGGGTCGGAATTATTAGAAAAGTAATTTCCTTGTACTACCAAACATTGGTCTCACGCGGTTTCGGGTGAGTAGAGGCTCTTTTGGCGCTTCGTTCGAAATATTGAAACACAAGCATTCACGTTTAGAGTACTCTTGAACTTTGAGGATTGACCTAAATAGACAACATTAAATTTGACCTTGTATGTTTGAAAACCTCATTAAATTATCCGCTTCTTTTTGAAATTTTGACACTTGAAAATCCTATAACTACGATTATTTTGGAATGGAGGAGCTAAATTAGAATCTATTTTGTACACGACTACATATGCTATTATGTACAAAATCAGAGCAAAGATTGGTGCCCCCATAATTTAGGTATGATTTACAAATGCCATGATATCAAATTCAAATAATTGAATGGACTTCATGTTGAATTCGATTTTTTAAACCAACTTAAGTTGAATTCAAATGTATGCTAGTTTATAGGTAGCTATTTATAATGTTCATTGTGACTTTCATATGTATAATGTGCTTTACATACACAACATGAACTATACTCACGTTTATATTCGATTGCTAAAGCGATGCATTGTCTGGAGTTCAAAATACTAACTATGTGGATCAATTGTGTCGAATAATAACATAGACATGCTCAAATTCTATAGAATCTAGATGTCTGATGGATCAATGACCGTTCCTTATGCGAATTGCAAATATCATGATCCCATCCTAATATTCGGATACAATTTATATCTTTAATCAATGTGTACATCAGTCTTGTACGTGTAGTTTCTCTCTCCATCGGTGGTCTCTCACACATGCTCACACACTCTCTCCCGAGGTGTCTTTCTCGCACACATGCTCTCGATATAACCCTCCCTCCCTCTCGTAACCATTTACTTCTGTTTTCACTAACCTTTATCACAAGCACTCGCCCTCTCACAAGCATACACACGCACAATCCCCATCGACCCTTTCTATATACATAGACCTGCCTACGTGTCTCCTGTACGCATATTATCTCTAGGCTTGTCTCTCACTCATTGTCTCACACCTCTCTTCCTAATCGACGAGTATGATTCTAGCAGAGCATTCTGTAGGATGCCCCTTAAAGTTAGGTTGGATGAATAGTAATATCAGAGATAAAGGGGTTACCTTAGTCCGAGAACCTAGGGTTACAAATCCTAGCCGGCTTTGTCAGTGGACATAGAGTCCTTCACAATTATGCTATCTTTGTCTTGTACGACTAGTCATCCATGGGTCTCCCTAAATGTGTCACGGGCCGACCAATGTGGCGCAGGACGGAACCGAACGAAGGGCCTCACCTCGACCCACCGGACCTCACGCGGTGACACACCCTCTGCCCCCATGTCTCGTTATCTTATCACACCCATACATACCAACACAGACACCACAAACACAAAAAATATTCTCCTGGTGCCTCTATCCACTCCCCCTTGCATATACACACTCAAGGGAATCTCTTGCCGTGACGTTATATTCGTCTCTCTCTCTCTAGACCACTCTCATTTCTCGTGCTATCTCTCCCACGCCCCCCTGCCGGCCCCTCTAAACATGCCTCTCTCGAATCGTAATACACAAACATACCTCTCTAGGCCCTGCCAAATGCATCAACTACACATTCACACATGTTACATCACGTACCCCATTGATCTAAAAATCCCTCTCTTCACGTTTATTTCACATACAACATTCCTTTTGAATAAAGTGTGGCCAAAAAATATTTTAGAATTTCTACATATATACAACATTACAAAGTTATATGGAGGAGTATGAACGCTTGCATTGCATGGTGCCCACAATGATATTTATTCCGCACTGTGAATTTGTATATTTTTATACTATATATAAAGTTAGTCATAATAAAGAGAAACGAAGAGCATCTCTCTCCATCGCATACCCCCCCCCCCTCTACGCCCCTTTCACGTACGCACACAAACTATCTCCAGGTCCTCTAAAAGTAAGCCCCCAGCACATTCACGCATGTTTCATCTTTCTCTCGCGATATATACAGTGACGATCATTGTATTTGAAGCGAAAGCACGATACGTACATTGGACTTCAGAATTCACTCATTACGGTCACCATTTACGTTTTGTGGTTATTATATAGTCACGGGCTCACCGTACAACTCTGTATTTGCTCAAGACACGACTAGTTGACCAGTTAAACACTCCACGTGACACCTGTAGTGTTGCATCACATTATCTCACTACCGTCAGGCCCACCTATCGGCTTGTATCTACTCTACATCTACACTCTTATAAAATACTAGCAAGATGCCCATGCGTTGCACGGAACATCAAGATGCATTTGTATGAGTAGTTTATCTTGTGGGAGAAAAGGATGAACAAGGGAAGGCCTTATTTGCAAGTGTGGAGCGGGGTGTGGGTATCTTTTTGCAAAATTGCCATAGTTTCCTTCCTATCCGTCAGATATAGGTCGGACGGCCTATATTGCAGGATGGCAGGCACACGATCATCACCGACTATGCTTTTTATAAGAGTAGGGATAAAATACACTCTTATAAAAACAGAGTTGGTGATGATGGTGTGCCTGCCATCCTGCAATATAGGCCGTCCGATTTATATCTGACGGATAGGAAAGAAACTATGACAATTTTGCAAAAAGGTACCCACACACCTCTCCACATTTGCAAATAAGGCCTTCCCTCGTTCATCCTTTTCTCTCACAAGATAAACTAGTCATACAAATGCATCTTGATGTTACGTGCAACGCACGGGCATCTTGCTAGTAAGAATGAAAACAAACGACAAAAAAATATCGGACGGTGGTTCGAAGTCATGACCGCGGGCACATCAGACAAGGTGGCCTTGTATTGGTATGCTGATCCGTCTGTTTTAACACACAGGAGCTGGTGTGGTGATTATACACACACGCACGCATGCACACAAACTGCATGCACGCAACACTCACACGAACACATGCACCCACGCACGCACGCAACACTCACACATACACATGCAGCCACACACGCACGCAACACTCACACGCACACACACACGCATGCATGCACACACCAATACACCACACGACCAACACACACTCTCACGCTCAAGTGCTCAACCTACACGTGCATGCGCATACATCAGGCCCTGATAGACACATACACAACCAGGTGATTCCCACGCACGGGGTGGAGTCTTGTTGCGTCTGCGTAAATTTGTGTTTATCTGACCTTTTCCCTATGCGAACTGACAGGTGGGACCCACTAGGAACATGGTCAATTTAACTAGTCAACATGGTGCCACGCAGACTATTTGGCCGGTCAACAGAGTGCAATCCGATGCTGAACCGTGAGCAAGTGACCGTATAATCACCGCAAAACGTATATAGTGACTGTAATCAGCTTATTCTGAAGTTCGGTGAACGTATTACATTTTTCTCTCTGTAGGCCCTCCAAAACTACATCTCTACACGTTCTCGCATGTTATATCTAACAACTATGCAATACAGCACTACTACTACACTCTAACACAATAAATCATATGTGTTTTTTGGTTTTACTAGATATCATATTGTTACTTAATTATTCAGTTTGCATACATTAAAATTGCCTTTGAAATGTATGGCCAGTATCATATACCGCGCGGGAAAAATCCTGCCCTTTCCTGTTTAATCGGGTTTGTATCGATGGATCGTGCGAAACAGCAAAACTGTAGTACTATATACAGTACAACTGACAGTTCACTGGGCCGTCGTGTCGTGTAATCCTCTGTCGTTAGAGTGGAGCGCTCGCTTTCATAAATCTTCTAGTCCCTTTCCCCGACATGTGGGGCATCAAGCTACCGGGTCCACGTGCCATACCGGAATACAGTGCAGAGCAGCAGGGGTGAAGCACCCAATCATGGCGCCGGCATAGTAATGATCAATGAGGCGTCAAATCACAAAGATGCACCTTTCCTGCAGTTAAGTTGGAGGGACGAAGTAATAATGCTAGAAAAAAGAAGTTCGAGGGACGAAGCAGCCATCATTTCACTCGTTGCTGAATCCGATTCTCCCTCATCTTCTTCAAGTTAACCACGTGTTGCTTCTGCCGTTGTTCTGCCTCATGTGGGAAGCGGATCGGCTTGGTGAAGCACTGACACGTGGGACCGTATGTTAGCAAACCGCCAGGACAACGTCCTCTAAAAATAAGAAACCTCCCCCGCCATCCGCCCGGCAAAATCACCTCCTTTTTACTAATCTTGATTATATAATTTTTTAGATCTATATAATTGAGATTTGTATAGATAGCACACAGGAGCAAAACCAAGTGGTACGGTTAAGGGCATCCACAATGTGTAGCCAAATGTGAAAATAGCTTTTGACATCGTGGAAACCATTGTGGATGGTGTTGCCAAAGCCAAAAGGATGGAACCGAAGCTCCTTGATTGATTGATTGAAGGAATAGAAAAATGCAACGTATCTCCTCTTTCTCCCGTGCTTGGACGCATGTACAGTATAGAGGACAGAGTCTACTCCCATGTCCCTTCTATCACAAATCACAAAGCAGTGAGGCGTCAAATCACAAAGCACGGACGAAGCAACCATCATTTCACTCTTCGCTGACTCCGCTTCTCCATCGTCTTCTTCGAGAAACCATCTCACCGCACTAAGGTGGACAAACGACGCTATTGTGTATGAGTAGTACTAGTACATTGACGCGTCCTTTCATTCAACGGACTTCCTGGATGCAAATAAGGCTGTTGTCTCGGCTTGCAGGCGGCACTTGCGAATGACTTACCGTGGTCTCCCTCAATGGTGTTCTCCGTCGAACGCACTTCGCCAAACCACAACGTTCGAGATATCATCGACGTCATCGCAATGGGGAAGGAAGTCAAATATAGTTACTACCTCCATTTTTTTGTACACAAGGCTAGTATATCAAAATTACAATTTGCAAAAGGCCACTAACACTAATCGAGGCAAAATTGATGGGGTTTGCCTCGTACTAGCAACCAAGGACATTAATATCCCCTACATGCATGCGAAAGTGAGAAGGTTGGTTTGCATGGCGCTGCATTAATCAAGCGATGAGGAGGAGATGGTTAGCTCTTTGGGCTTTGGAGAAAAAAATATGCATTAATTGACACGTGAAATGAGGATTTGTATCGCTTAATCCCGCAAAGGAAAACCCCGCCTTTCTTTTTTAACACTAGAACTCCTAGTACATAGTACTACGTACTTATCATGTTTGGGTCTAGGCCTTGCATTGCCATACTTCGCCACACATTTTTGCCAAGCTTGCCTAAAGTTTTCAAAATGAAAAGGAGGTACACTTGCGCACGGCTGTCGAGGTCGCACCGCACCCTCACATGGTTGCTCCCGCACGCCGCGGTCGCACCGCACCCTCACATGCACAGTCGCTCCTGCACGCCGCAAACCCAACCAAGGGAACGCACCCTCACTGACACGTGCTATCGCATGTGAACAAACCAAACTCAACCATCCTACCGCTGACACATAATTTTCATTCATAGAGTATGTTTATCCAACCGCATGTTGGGGAGTATCCGTACGGCCCGTGCTGTGGTCTGTTGGGGAAGAAGAAGAGGTGAGGAAGAAGGGTTAGGAGACGTAGGATATTCATCCAAGCGCCTAAAATGGTAGACTGACCCAAGTCAGGCGACTTGCATAACAATATATGTTTTTACACATCAAAAGATCCATAAAAACAACAACATAAAGAAAAACTATCACTGCTCGCGGAACGAGACAGCCTCGTCGTCTTTGGCTGCCGGCGCGAACCAGCCGTAGCTGCCGACGTGTATCTCCGCACCGTGGTTGTCCTCGACCTCCAGCTACTCGTTCATGCGGAGTGTGCGGGCGCTCTGCACGGACAAGAGCACCGCCCGGTTCAAGTCGAGGACGTCTGGTTCCGCCTGCAAGAGGGCCTCGATGGCAGCGGCATCCGCGCGCTCCGCGTCGAGCCGAGCCTCCGCCGCCCGGTTCAAGTCCATGACGTCTAGTTCCGCCTGCAGGAGGGCCTCGATGAGAGTGGCATCCACGCGCTCTGCGTCGAGTTGAGCCTCTGCCGCCCGGTTCAAGTCCAGGCCGTCCGGTTCCGCCTGTGGGAGGGCCTCGATGGCAGCGGCATCCGCTCGCTCCGCCTCAAGTCGAGCCCCCACCGCCCGGTTCACATCCACGACATCCGGTTCCGCCTGTAGGAGAGCCTCGATGGCAGCGGCATGCGCGCGCTCCGCGTCGGGTTGAGCCTCTACCTCCCGGTCCTCCTTTAGTATCGCCAGGTTGAACCACTGGTCCGCCTGCACCATGGGGGACTCGGACGCCGGCACGAAGTCGACGTCCATCATCTCATACCCATCGGGGGCCTTCTACGCCACGACCTCTGCCATGAACATTGGATCGGCTTCCTCCTCCACGTAGCTTGGCTCTAGAGAATTTTGGCATTGGCCCGCCGCAAAGCGAGCTTGGGAACGGAGGTCTCTGGCGCCGACAGCCGCCGCGATTTCTGTGCGGCGCTCCGGCGTCAGCATCTTGTAGTACGTGATCTTGCGACGCACCATGGCTTTCCGACGAACTAGGGGACGCTTGATGCGGTCTAGGGGATCGAAAGGTGGGGGAAGGGGCTGGAGATTAGGTGTCGTTTTAGGGCAATGGCTGGCGTAGGCCGAGCAGCGAAGGTTCTGGTGTGAATAGTGGTTCCAGTGACGACCGGTCAATCAGTTTTGACTATACATCGCTCTTGTCGTCTCCGCGTTGCAGCCCGGCACGCTCGACCCTCCAAGTTGCTCACCGAATGGAACGCTCTTCGTCTTGCATTTTCGCTCGCTTGTGGGACCGCAGTTGAGAGCAAACCGACGTACCTCCCCCTCCCCCACCCGCGTCATTTTATGCGGAGTGAATAAAACAGATGGAGTATACTACGGATGAGGATCCCCTGACGTGGACGAACCCATTGATTAACTGACATGCGGGGCCTAGCAAGCATGGGGTCCGCCAGTAATTGACCAAAAGGGAGGGTAAGGCAGGGATACGTATGTGAAAGGAGCTTCCAATGATATACTTTTCACATTATACATCTCATGTACTATTAATCTTGTCAATAGTCAAATGCGGTTTTGAAAAACGCATTAGAGCATGGTTAATAATATAGCTAGTCGATGGCTATGAGGAACTGCCATGTCATCTATAGCCATCATCTATTATATGCACTCATACAGTAGTGTGAGCTATAAGGTTGGCTATTTCCTGCAAAAAAAATTATAACGTTGGCTATTGTATTAGTACCTTTTCCAACTCCTCTCCATCTCTCTCTTCATATTTATTGTATGTATTTAACTAGGAATGCGTATATAGCTAGGCTCTTGCATGAGAGCTCACTCCCCTTACTTTTTCACATCTCTCTCATCCACATAGGCCCTATATAAATGGAAGGAGGGAGTACAACTATGAGCACCGCATACTCTAGTACAGATGTTGTCAGTACTCCATTAGTACTATTGGACAAGGAGCTTAAAAAAGTTACTATTGGACTGGCTATACGTGGCGAAATCCTAGTAGCAAGAGCATGCGCGAGAACAAGCACATTCACGTGGTTGAAAACAAATTGGAAACCACCTCGAGTACAAATCTTGGAGTACGTACGAATCTAACAATATTGATTGGCTGTTGTTGAATGTTGATACTTTTTTTTATCAAAGTAGAGATACTTTGACTACACATAAAACTAATATGTAAACTAGAAAGGATAGGAGGGAGTATATTGTACGTTCAAAAATGAAATGAACATTGAATACCCTTCAAAAGCGTGCGTGCCGCCGCCACCTTTCGTCGCCGCTGCCGGTGCGAGCCGCCGCCGCCGCTCACCTCGCTGCCGCCGCCGCGCCCGCGCCCCCCTTCCCGGCCGTCCCGCCGCCTCGCCACCGCCGGATTCCGCCGCCGCTGGAGTTCGTCGTCCCGAGGTAGCCGCTGGTTTTCCGTAAAAACCGTTCGGTTTTCTAGTAAACCCTAGATCTGTTTTTAATAGATCGGTTCGGTTTTTTTATCGGTTTAGTTAATTTGCGGATGTTCGTCCGTACATACGTTTTAACGAATGCGGTTCGCCCGATAGGCACAGACAGCGAACGTTCATTCATTAGCATGTTCGTCAGTTTTCTTTTTTGGGGCTTTTTCCGCGATTATTTTCGATCGTGATTTCTGCCCTAATCTTGTTTTTAGTTTTTCTTTTCGCTCGATAGTCGGAATCAGCCGATTCAAAAGCCCAAATCTTCATCTCGAAGCCCTCTTTCCGTTTAGCCAACTTGAACAAGGTTTTGCTACTATAAAATTTGACCTTAGACCAATCTAGTAAATGGATCTTGTTTGATTTGTTTCTTTTCGCAAACCGGAGTTCTTAAGTTGAACTTTCTGGTTCAATCTTCTTATTTGGAGTTCTGTTTGTGCATCTTTGCTTGTTTGCTTATGTATGCTATTGTTTGCTTGCGATAGAATTCCCGGAGTGCGAAGCGTGCTACTACGAGTCTCTAGGTTTTGCGAATCATCAGCAAGGCAAGTAACACTTTGATCATACCCCTTTGTTACCCTGTTTTTATGCATTAGATCAAACCCTCACACATTGCATGAGTAGGATCTCTTAACTTGTGGGTCTGGGAGGTAGTTTGAGGTAGAACATATTACCTACATTATTTTCAAACCCTTGGGAGTTACTTCTACGTTATGCTTAGGTTGCCAAGCTATGCTCGTAGACGTGGATTGGGTTTGAGTGAAATCCATGACTGATGTGAGTTGTTAATTAATGGTTCAACTTAAGGTGGCTACTGGAATACACATCTGGGTGGATTGGTTGCAGGGCACCTAGAGAATCTAGTGTTGTCCTAGGAAATCCCGGGGGTACCATGTGATTTTCCAATGGAATGCCACCCAGGCTCAAAGGGATCATAAAACTATTCATGCTAGAAACTTCCGTGTGCAGGCACAATGCCATTATGGGCTCTGGCGTAGTATGAGTAAGTTGTGTGAGCTCTTTTAGTGGTGGACTAGCAGATGTAGGGGAAAGTAGGTGTACGGGTCCACCCGGGGTAAAGAGTGAATGCTTCTGAAAGACTGTGTCTCGGTCATCTGTTTCTCAAACACCATGCAGTGCGAGAAATCCAACGGAGGAGATCGAGTCTTGTGGGGAAAAGTGCGCAAACCTCTGCAGAGTGTACAAACTGATCATGATTAGCCGTGTCCCAGGTTATGGACAATCTTGAGTATATGGTACTTGAATTATTGGTTGATCTCATCACTCTAAAATTAATTTGTTGGGTTAATGATGACTACTTTAATTGGGATTGAGTTGGAGGTACCTTCTCAATGATGTTTCAACTACCATGATAGTTAAAATAAACTATATTACTTTGTTGTAGGAAAAAATTGGCTTTACGCAAAAACTTTAACCTTAGAGCCTCCACCAGCCAAATATGCATATATTGTTAGCCTTTATTTCTGTTCTTGCTCTACTGTGTTATCTTGCCAGCATATTCCATGTGCTGACCCGTTTCGGGCTGTAACATGTTACGTTGCAGACTTTTCAGACAAGGAGTAAGACGTGCTAGGTCGTTTGTCATGCACTCAGCTATGCCGTTGGAGTTGATGGACTCACTTATCTTCCAAGCCTTCCGTTGTTATTTTGTTAGATGGCCTTAAGCCATAGACTTTTGTAATAAGTTCTCTTTTGAGACATTCGATGTAATAAGTGTGTGATTGCCACTCTGTTATAAATCCTTCAAGTACTGTGTGTGTGTCAGCATTACCGATCCAGGGATGACACAGAACACAGAAACTTTGGTCCATTCGGATCGTGGTCGTTACAAGATGGTATCAGAGCACACGCTGACTGTAGGACACGACTACTAAGATAAACCCTAGGTCACTCTTCTTTACTCATTTCTGACTCCTCTCCATTTTCTACTCTTTAGGATGGTGGACCCAAGGAACAAGTTCTGCCAACCAGATGAAGACACACCGTTTGGATGACACTTGAAGGAAGTCACTAGGTACCTGAACATCGGAATACCAAGCTTCACCGGGACCTACACCGCCACTCTACGAGAAGAGGAGCGATGGAGTATACAAGTTCAAATTCCCGGGAGGACATTCTCACCATCCACTGAGCCAATAGAGTTTTCTTTTGATGCACCAACCTGGAGCCTTGGAAAGAGTATGGCAGCCCACATTACCATGGGACGTATTGGAGAAGTCTACAAGCAGGAGCTAAAGGACACTATCTACCAGATATGTGGACGCCGAGATGAGCAATGGGACATGATCAGTACCCGGAAGGACAGGTCCATTGCAGCATTCATCCAGGAGTTAAAACAGCACATTCGTCGACAGGAGCACCAGATGTGCGCAGGGATGATAGATTTGAAGAAGGCGCTAACCAGGAACTTGGAGCTAGAAGAGGAACTCAAGTCTACACGTGACGGATACGAGGAGCAGATGACAATACTTGTGAAGAAGAATGATGACTTGACACGGAAGCTAGGAGTATTCATGGGAGATCCAGCACCAGGAGGAGAGGAAGAAGAAGAGGAACCCAAGAGATTCGTTCTGAGGACTACATCATCATCGATGACACGGACTCAGACCTCGATGATAGTGATGACGACTATGAAGATGAAGCTGGAGCAGATATCATGGAATCTTCCGCCGGTCAAAATTTCTAGTTGACCACCCAATGACTAGTAGTTTTTCCCCCATAAAGTAGAATTTAGAGCAGTTTGTAACGTTAGTTAGATGTTTGTATGCCATTGTTTGAAAATTGATTCGTGTGATATGATTGTGTTTGACTCATGCGCATATGGGTAGTGAATTTCCCTTAGACCTCATTTCTATTCTAATCTCTTCCCTCTACACCCTCAGATGCCTCCGTGACGTGAGCCCGGATTTCAGTTTCCCCCTGAGCTCACTCAATTGATCTAGCAGCAAAACACTTTGATGCAACTTCTTGTCCAGAACAATCAGAACAACAATAACAACAACACTCCACCACCACCTCCTGTGGAAAACCTGTCACGTTTCCTAAGGTTGCAACCACCGGTGTTTTCAAGTAGCGTTGAACCAATAGTTACTGATGACTGGCTGCGCATGATTGGAAGGGATTTGACCACCGCCAATTGCACGGATGCTGAGAAGGTGCAATTTGCCGCACATTAGTTGGCTGGACCAGCAGCAGCATGGTGGGAGAATTACACAGCCACTTTCCCTGTAGCCAATGTCACTTGGGATCAGTTTCAGCAAGCTTTTCGCAGTGCCCATGTCTCAACTGGAGCTATGAGCATGAAGAAGCGAGAGTTTTGCAACTTGCGCCAAGGAAATCGTACTGTGGCTCAGTACGTACATGAGTTTAGTACCCTATCTCGTTATGCCCCGGATGATGTGGCCACAGATGCGGCGAAGCAGGAGAGATTAATGGAAGGGCTGAATGATGAGATGAGCATACAGTTGATGGTGGCAACCTTTAACAACTACCAGTTGTTGGTAGATACGGCTCTTATGATTGAAGGGAAGTAGCAGCAGATCGAGAGCCGCAAGAGGAAGTATGGACAAGGAAGGGAAAATTCTGGAGCCCAGCAGAAGCCCCGTTTCACACCGAATTCGGGAGGATACACCCATAACCATGGGAGCCACACCCATAATGGAGGAAGTTATCACAACCACAATGGCTCCAAGAATGGGAATGGGAATGGAGCAAATAATAATCAGAACCGCTCTACTCCATCCACACCCGCCAAGAGGGATTTGAGCCACGTTACCTGTTTCAAGTGCGGGAAGAATGGACACTACGCCACGGACTGCCCTGAAGCTAAGAATGGGAACGACAATGGAAGCGCTGGGGTGAAGCCCAACCCGTTCAACAAAGGACAAGTGAACCACGTGACCGTGGAGGAGGTTGAGGAGCAACCAGATGCAGTTATCAGTAAATTTTTGGTTAATTCATTTACCGCGGTGGTTCTTTTCGATACTGATGCATCGCATTCATACATTTCAAGGGGATTGGTAAATAGACATAAGTTGCCCACCCAAGTCCTTATGACCCCCATGTTAATAAGTTCACCCGAAGCGGAATATATGGCAAATCAAGGATGTTTTCAGATTCCATTGACCATTGGACGACATGTTTTTTCCCTCGGACCTGATAGTTTTGGAGTCACAAGGATTGGATGTGATACTAGGTATGGATTGGCTATCGATGTATGGAGGGAACATCGATTGTGCCAGTAAGTCTATTTTGCTTACCACCCCGGAGGGAAAAAGGATCAAGTATGTATCTAGGCATTCGCCTAGAAGGACACAAGTACATTCTCTCTCGGGAGTTGTTCAGGAGGAAGTGCCCGTAGTAAAGGATTACCCGGATGTATTTCCAGAAGAGCTACCAAGCATGCCACCGGATAGAGATATTGAGTTTTGATTGAACTATTTCCTGGCACCGGACCCATATCGAAGAGACCGTATCGGATGCCAGCAAATGATCTAGAGGAGATCAAGAAGCAGATTAAGGAGTTATTGGAGAAAGGATTTATTCGCCGGAGTTCATCACCTTGGGGAGCCCCAGTGCTTTTGGTCGAGAAGAAAGATGGATCTTTAAGGATTGTCGTTGATTATCGGGCACTGAATGAAGTGACGATAAAGAATAAGTACCCGCTGCCGATGATCAATGATTTGTTAGACCAACTTCAAGGAGCTAAAGTATTCTCCAAGATCAATCTACGATCAGGATACCACCAGTTGAAGATCCGAGAGAAGGATATATCCAAGACAGCCTTCACCACAAGGTATGGGCTATACGAGTATATGGTTATGTCATTTGGATTGACTAACACCCATGCCTATTTCATGAGTATGATGAATAAGGTGTTCATGGAGTTCTTGGATAAGTTTGTTGTGGTATTCATTGATGATATTTTGGTGTACTCGAAGAACGAAGAAGAACACGCGGAGCATTTGCGTTTGGTTCTGGAGAAGCTCAGAGAGCATCAGTTGTACGCCAAGTTTAGCAAATGCGATTTTTGGTTGAAGGAAGTTGGATTCTTAGGGCATGTTATATCAGGAGAAGGTATAGCAGTGGACCCCGTCAAAGTGCAGGCAGTCACTGAGTGGTTGGCACCCACTTCAGTTGGAGAGATCCGTAGTTTTCTTGGACTCGCGGGATATTACCGGAGATTCATAGAGAATTTCTCTAAGATTGCAAAGCCGATGACAACATTGTTGAAGAAGGACACAAAGTTTCATTGGATTGAAGAGTGCGAAGAAAGTTTCCAGGAATTGAAGAAACGGTTGACGACAGCCCAGTGCTGATCTTGCCCGATATACACAAGGATTTCCAAGTGTACTGCGATGCTTCACGCTTAGGACTTGGAGGAGTACTCATGCAAGATGGAAGAGTAGTTTCGTACGCATCCCGTCAACTGCGACCGCACGTGTTGAATTATGCGACGCATGATTTGGAGCTAGCAGTAGTTGTGCATGTGCTCAAAAATTGGAGACATTTCCTTATTGAAAATCCTTGTGATGTGTACACAGATCACAAGAGTTTGAAGTACATTTTCACTCAGAAGGAGCTGAACCTCAGACACAGGAGATGGTTGGAGCTTATAAAGGATTACGATATGAAGCTGCAATATCACCCAGGAAAGGCCAATGTCGTTGCAGACGCCTTGAGCCGGAAGAGTTATGCAAATACCCTGGTGAAGGGAGGATTGCCAAAGGAGTTAGCGGAAGATCTCAGGGAGCTTTGTTTGGAGATGTTCCTAGAGGTTTCGTTGCAAAATTGGAGGTACAGTCAACTTTGTTGGGAAAGATACGAGAAGCCCAGAAGGATGACAAAGAGGTTGCCGAGATAAAGGAGAAGATGAGTGAAGGAAATGTCAAGGGTTTTTGTGAGGACGAACACGACACCTTGTGGTTTGAGGATCGAATCTATGTGCCCAACAACACCGAGATCAGGAAGTTAATACTACAGGAAGCACATGATTCGCCATATTCGATACACCCCGGAAACACTAAGATGTATTTGGATTTGAAAGAACGTTTATGGTGGACGGGATTGAGGAAGGATATTGCCGAGTATGTAGCAGTATGTGATGTATGCCAAAGAGTGAAGGCGAAACATCAGAAGCCAGCATAAATACTACAGCCTATGCAAATACCCGAATGGAAGTGGGATAAGCTTGGCATGGAATTTATCACCGGATTGCCTAGGACCAAATCAGGATATGACTCAATCTGGGTAGTAGTGGATCGCTTGACCAAAGTAGCCCACTTTATCCCCGTGAAAACCACGTATACCAGTGCGAAGTTGGGCAAGATATACATGACCAGGATCGTATGTCTGCATGGAGTTACGAGGACCATTGTATTAGATAGAGGAACACATTTAACTCTAAGTTTTGGCATCAGTTACACCAAACTTTGGGAATGAGGCTGGAATTCAGTACAACTTTTCACCCACGGACCGATGGACAGACCGAGAGACTCAATCAGATTCTGGAGGACATGTTGAGAGCTTGTGCGCTAGATTATGGATCTAGTTGGGATGACAATTTGCCCTACGTGGAGTTCTCGTACAGCAACAATTACCAGGCCAGTTTAAAGATGGCACCGTTCAAAGCATTGTACGGAAGGAGATGCCGAACGCCGTTGATGTGGGATGAAGTCAGAGACCGTCAGTTATTTGGACCAGATCTGATCAAAGAGTCAGAAGAGAAGGTTAAGCTGATTCGGGATAGACTGAAGGTAGCTCAGTCCAGACAGAAGAGTTATGCAGACTCGAAGCGCAAGGAAGTAGTCTATGAAATTGGAGACAGAGCATACCTGAGAGTGTCACCTCTACGAGGAGTTAAATGTTTCGGAGTTAAGGGAAAGTTAGCCCCAAGATTTGTGGACCATACCGTGTTTTGGAACGCATGGGAGAGGTTGCCTACAAATTAGAGTTACTTGAAGGATTGTCAGGAGTGCATGATGTGTTTCACGTTTCTCAGCTTAAGAAGTGTCATGCAGAGATGACCGAGATTCCTTTAAGAGACACAGTACCCCTGGAAGCAATTCGGTTGGATAGTGATCTAACTTACGAGGAGAAACCCGTCAAGATCCTCGAGTCTTCAAGCAGAGTCACCCGCAGCAAGGTTATCAAGGTCTGCAAAGTTCAGTGGAGTCACCACACCGAGGAAGAAGCCACCTGGGAACGAGAGGACGATCTACGCAAGGACCACCCACACCTGTTCTCTAGCCAAGCCGAATCTCGAGGGCGAGATTCATTCTAAGGGGGGTAGGTTTGTAACATCCCAAATTTCCAATTTGGAATGTTATACATAGATCATACTGCATTGCATATTTTCATTGCATTTATGCGTGGCGATCCTCCAAAATTCTAAGCAACTCAAGGACCTACAGAGAGAGTTGGGAATTCTACCGTTTCCGTATTTGAGCTTTCTCGAATACCGGTACGGGGATCACTATGGTTTTAATTATTTTTCTCTCCTAAAAATATTTCTTAATAAAATATATGAGCGGGGATAATATGACTTCTCCAAAATAAAAGAAATATTGGAGGAAAAATATTAAAATCATTTTTGGAATTTTATTTGGATTTATTTCCGATTTTATTTGCATAGGAAAAATGCGCGTTTTTCAAAATTGCATTTAGGTCCGGGAAAAATATTAACTTTGTCTTAAATATTATTAGAGGACCGTGAAAATTTATTTCAGAATTTTTGGAGTCCGTTTAGTATTTTTTTCGCCTGTTTTAGTGCGTCAGGACTGTTTAAAAAAAAGTCAACCGACCTAACCGGGCCGTGTCCGGCTAGGACTCCGCCCGGGGGGGCTTTAAAGCCCGAGCTAGCCGCCCCCGCAACGCCCCAGCCGCCCGCAAACCCTAGCCGCCACCTCGAAAAGCATGCCTGCCGTCGCCGCCGGTGCGAGCAGCCGCCGCCGCTCACCTCGCCCCGCCGCCGCGCCGCTGCCCGCCGCCGCGTCGGCGCCCCACTGCCGCACCATCGTCCCGCCGCCTCGCCGCCGCCCGTCCGCCACCGGTGTTCGTCGTCCCGAGGTAGCCGCCGGTTTTCCGTAAAAACTGTTCGTTTTTTTAGTAAACCCTAGATCTGTTTTTAATATATCTGTTCAGTTTTTTTATCGGTTTAGTTAATTTGCGGACGTTCCTCCGTACGTACATTTTAACGAACGCGGTTCGCCCGTTAGGCACAGACAGCGAACGTTCGTTCGTTAGCATGTTCGTCAGTTTTCTTATTCGGGGCTTTTTTCGCGATTATTTCGATCGCGATTTCTGCCCTGATCTTGTTTTTAGTTTTTCTTTTCGCTCGAGAGTCGGAATCAGGCGATTCAGAAGCCCAAATCTTCGTCTCGAAGCCCTCTTTCCATTTAACCAACGTGAACAAGGTTTTGCTACTGTAAAATTTGACCTTAGACCAATCTAGTAAACGGATCTTGTTTCTTTCGCAGTTTGAGTTTCGTTGCTCTGTTTGATTTGTTTCTTTTTGCAAACCGGAGTTCTTAAGTTGAACTTTCCAGTTAGATCTTCTTATTTGGAGTTCTGTTTGTGCATCTTTGCTTGTTTGCTTATGTATGCTATTGTTTGCTTGCAATAAAATTTCCGGAGTGCGAAGCATGCTACTACGAGTCCCTAGGTTTTGCGAATCATCAGCAAGGCAAGTTACACTTTGATCATACCCCTTTGTTACCTAGTTTTTATGCATTAGATCAAACCCTCACACATTGCATGAGTAGGATCTCTTAACTTGTGGGTCTGGGAAGTATTTTGAGGTAGAACCTATCACCTGCATTATTTTCAAACCCTTGGGAGTTACTTCTACATTATGCTTAGGTTGCCAAACTATGCTCGTAGACGTGGTTTGGGTTTGAGTGAAATCCATGACAGATGTGAGTTGTTAATTAATGGTTCAACTTAAGGTGGCTACTTGAATACACATCTGGGTGGATAGGTTGCAGGGCACCTGGAGAATCCGGTGTTGTCCTAGGAAATCCCGGGGGTACCGTGTGATTTTCCTATGGAATACCACCCAGGCTCAAAGGGATCATAAAACTATTCATGCTAGAAACTTCCGTGTGCATGCACAATGCCATTATCGGCTCTGGCATAGTATGAGTAAGTTGTGTGAGCTCTTTCAGTGGTGGACTAGCAGATGTAGAAGAAAGTAGGTGTACGGGTCCACCCGGGGTAAAGAGTGAATGCTTCTGAAAGACTGTGTCTCGGTCATCCGTTTCTCAAACACCATGCAGTGCAAGAAATCCAACGAAGGAGATCGAGTCTTGTGGGGAAAAGTGTGCAAACCTCTGCAGAGTGTACAAACTGATCATGATTAGCCGTGTCCCCGGTTATGGACTATCTTGAGTATCTGGTACTTGAATTATTGGTTGATCTCATCACTCTAAAATTAATTTGTTAGGTTAATGATGACTACTTTAATTGGGATTGAGTTGGAGGTACCTTCTCAATGATGTTTCAACTACCATGATAGTTAAAATAAAATATATTCATTTATTGTAGGAAAAAATTGGCTTTACGCAAAAACTTTAACCTTAGAGCCTCCACCAGCCAAATATGCATATAGTGTTAGCCTTTATTTTTGTTCTTGCTCTACTGTGTTATCTTGCCAGCATATTCCATGTGCTGACCCGTTTCGGGCTGCAACATGTTACGTTGCAGACTTTTCAGACGAGGAGTAAGACGTGCTAGGTCGTTTGTCATGCACTCAGCTATGCCGTTGGAGTTGATGGACTCACTTATCTTCCAAGCCTTCCGCTGTTATTTTGTTAGATAGCCTTAAGCCATAGACTTTTGTAATAAGTTCTCTTTTGAGACATTCGATGTAATAAGTGTGTGATTGCCACTCTGTTATAAATCCTTCAAGTACTGTGTGTGTCAGCATTACCGATCCAGGGATGATACAGAACACAGAGACTTCGGTCCATTCGGATCATGGTCGCTACAGCCTGATGCTCAGGTGGAAGAGGAGGAGGAGGAGGAGGAGGTGGTGGCGGAGCCAGTGAGTTTGACCAACATTGAAACAATGCTATGAAATGCTTGTGTATTCCGTGAACTTTCACCTAAAAAAGAAAAATGGTGGGCCCGCATGTTAGAACAATGCAACGTGGCTATCACCCCAGGAAATAAGCTGTCAGTATTCTCAGCTATCGCCACCTTTCTTCAGGTGAAGACATCTGAGCGGATGACCAACAAACCATTCGATGCGATGTTGGCTGCTTTCTGCAAAGCTTTCTCAAATGCGTCTGAGCTGCCACACACCTACAATAAAATGAAGAATTTCCTTCGTGCAGTTGGAATTGGATATGATATGATCCATGTTTGTAAGAATAATTGTGTTCTGTTCCGAAAAGATTATGCCAAATTAAGTGAATACCCGAAATACAAATCATCAAGATGGAAAGATGGCGACATTGTGAAGAGGATTCCTCATAATGTTCTGAGACATTTTCCAATTACACCAAGATTGCAGAGGTTGTTTCATGATGCTGAAACAAGAGAGGATGTACTATGGCATTCTAGGAACCAGTAGTACAGAGATCAAAATGTAATGAGCCATCCATCACATGGTAGTGAGTGGAAAAGCTTCAATCAGAAGCACGAAAAGTTTGCTGCTGACCCGAGAAACATTAGAGTTGGCTTAGCTTTAGATGGTTTTAACCCATTTGGCCACCAGAGCGCCACATATAGCATATGGCCAGTGCTTGTTATCCCTTAAAACATGCCTCCAAATGTCTGCACCAAAGAATCAAACTACATGATGGCCTTGCTCATCCCAGGTCCAAAAATTCCTGGAAAGGATTTTGATTTGTTCATGGATCCTCTTGTGGAGGAACTTCAACAACTATGGAGGGGTGTTCTCACTCGAGACCTATATAGCAGCCCACCAGCTGATTTCTTTCTGCGTGCTGTTATAATTTGGTGCATCCATGATTATCCGGCTTTGGGCACTATGTCAGGTAGAACGACACATGGTTACAATGCATGTGTTCGCTGTGACAGGAATCCGCTGTCATACGCAATACTTAGCAAGATCTGTTACATTGGACACCGCCGTTTCCTTGCCAAGGACAAGCCGCATCCTATAAAATACCAAAGACATGTGTTCAATGCAAAGCATGAAAACCGTGATGCGCCAAAGAGGCTCACCGCCGATGAGTTGCAAGTGGAATTAGAGAAGGTCGGGTATATTACACCAGGAAACCATCATGATAATTGTAGCGGGAAAAGGAAGTGTGGCAGGGAAGAAGAGAGATTATTGTTTACCCGTAGGTCCACTTTGTGGGACTTGGCGTATTGGAAAGATTTGGATCTGCGGCATAATCTTGATGTGATGCACATCGAGAAAAATATATGTGACAGCATTACCGGCACACTTCTTAATATTGAAGGCAAGATGAAAGATACCTTAAAATCTAGGATTGATTTGACACACCTTGGTATGAGACAGGATTTGTAGGTGCAAGATGAAGGTAAACCACGGGATATGGCACCAGCTGTGTACGTCTTGGACAAGGTAAAAAGAAAATAATTCTGCAAGGTCCTGCCACGTGTGAGATTCCCACATGGATTTGCTTCCAACCCTGAAAGGAGAGTCAGTGCGGATGGAAACAAGGTACAAGGGTTGAAAACTCATGACTGCCATGTCCTACTTCAAAGGGTTTTACCTGTTATCCTTAGAGGTTTGGGCCACCCTGACTTATACAGAGTAGTTGCAGAGTTGGGACAATTCTTCAGGGAACTCTGCAGTAGAAATATCAGGATAGATGCTTTGGAGCGTCTTAGAGACAAGATACCAACTATCCTATGCGACCTTGAGAAGATATATCCTCCAGCCTTCTTTGATGTGATGGTGCATTTGGTTTTTCATCTACCTGATGAGGCACTACTTGGAGGTCAAGTACAGTATGGCTGGATGTACCCTATTGAGAGGCGGCTAGGCACTTTCAAGGGCTATGTTAGGAACAGAGCTAGACCCGAGGGTTTCATTGCAGAGGCCTACATTGCTACAGAAGCATTGACATTCTGCCTAAAATACTTTGAAACAGCTGATCAGCTTAGCAAAGAGGTGGATTAAGACAATCCTGGGCTCAATGTTTTTGATTATTCTGGTCGAGTTATAGGGAAGAGTCGACAAGAGGACAAACCTAAAGATTTGGACAAAATGGTTTGGTATGTGTTGAATAACTGTCCTGAGATACTACCTTATATCAAGTAAGTGCTAAGTCCTGCAGCTTATACATCGTAATCTACTAAAATTACAGCACATTCTTATACATTTAGATGTTTGACGCGATCACTATGTTGTGCAGCATCTACAAAAAGGAGTTACTGCCACAAAATCCAAGAAACATTGACAAACTGGTTATGGCAGGATTTGCGAAATGGTTCAAGAGCCATGTAAGCTTTTGAATTGCACTATCATTTTTTTAATATATTGAGTACATAAGATGATCAGCTTGTCTATTTTCTAACCATATGTTTAGAAGATGCGGGAGGATGGGCAGGCAGTTGATGATGCCCTTTACTCACTAGCAATGGGTCCTGATACTCGGGTAAGACATTATGAATCTTGCGTTGTTGGAGATGTGCGCTACAACACCCTTGCACGAGACGAAGGCGGGAAGAAAAAAAACAGTGCCATCATGAGCACGGATACGTATGACAAAGAGACAACTGAAATGTATGCTAACATAACAGACATTGTTCAGTTGCAGTATATCTCCAGTTTCGAGGATCATCGGTGCGTGGTTCTGTTGTGATGTCGTTGGTATAACATGTTTCCTAGGATCGCAAAACCCAGAGCTGATGATTATTTCAAATCCATCAATGTCAAGGCGGCGTACCAGAACAACGAGCCTTTTATTTTGGCAAATCAAGCAACACAAATAGACACATTTGCATGTAGCGATGACTGGAGAGTATTGCAAAGGTTTGAGCAGATGAATTCGTTTAATGAAGTTGCACAACAAGATGATGCTTACACTGCCCCTGATATACAAGATAACACAGATGTTCCTAATATCTTTGAGAACCATCACGTCAATGACGCCGGCGAAAAGATTGCCTGTCGTGTTGTGGACATACAAGAGTTGATCAAGAAGAAGCCAACGTTCAAGGACGTTGAGGACGAAGAAGAAGATGACACCATGGGGAATTACGATTCAGACTGATACACATGGCGAAGCTGTTGATGATGCTGCTGCGGATGATGATTACATTGCTTTTGTCGTATTTGCCTGTCAGAAGACGTTTTTTATCTACTATGTGAAATTGTGTTTGCTATGACAACTGAAACCTGATGAACATGTTGTTTAGTATTTTCCTGTGAGAACATCACTTGTTATGTATGCTGATTTGTGTTCGGTGATTGTATAACAACTAAAACATGATGACATTGTTGTTTAGTTGTACTCATATTTGGCTGTGAAACTTGAATTTGATGACATAGTTTGATGTTGGACTGCAATTTTCTCGACGTCTTCGAATGAGAACAAAGCTGACCGGACATGGCCTCTGCTAATTTATTTATTTATTACCAAAAGGGCCTCTGCTATTTATTTATTTATGAGCAAAAGGGGATACCCCCTCATTTCCGTTAATAGAAATCATTAGATGTTCACAACACTACGCCTAGCCTGCAAATAAAGAGACAATCATTCTACAGAGCACATTGATTTTCCCATTATCTTCACAAGCTCTTTCATCTCCTCATTGCTGTCAAGGCCGTTCAGCAGCTGTTGCTTGGCCATGATCAGAGGAACTGCATCTTTAACCTTTTGCTCTGCATCTTCCTCTTCTGTCGTTCCTTCAGTTACATGTCCAACACCCCAACCTGCTGGTATTTGGATTCCTTGGCTAACTAAATAATCCGCGTAGTTGCACTCCCCCACATCAGCAACTTCCCAGAAATACAAATCACACGAATTTTCCCTTTTCTGCACGAATTAAATTGGAAGATCATCAACCAAACTATTAAAAAACCGGCAACTGAAAGCAGCAAAACAACACTTAAACATATTGTTACCCCATGATTCGGGCATTTGTAGAAGACTCGGCCAAGGTTGAGGATTGTGGTTAAGACGCGACGGATGACTCTGCGTTATTTGCAGCAGTGGCACCACACCAACGGCAGCGGGTTGCGATGAGAAACCGGGTGCGGTGCGCGTGTCGGCGGGGGTGTGATGAGACCCACAGGCGATGGTACAGGTGGTGACTTGGCGCATATTTGGTTGTTGCCTGCTGAAGAGCAGGTGGACGAGCAGCCAGCGGACATGGTTGTTGCGGCCAGAGCTTCTGATGCTAGGAAAAGTAAGTAGAGAAGAGGAGAAGCGGGCGTTGGATATGTCAGTTTCATTACTTGTAGAGTAGCATAGCACCATATATAGTCATAGTCTAGGTTTGGATTCGAACCAGCTACAGGAGCACATCTCTCTTTTTCTAAAACTCAGCAACGTCTCTTTACTGGTACAGTAGCTTGTTCTATACGCCTTCTCAAGTCTTTGATTCCTCCACCTAACATCTGGGACCCACCGGAAGGGCCTCTGTATTTCGCGAAAAAATGTGCCCCCCGCTGACAGGTCAGACCCACCAGCTATCTTCGCACGCAAGGAAGTGCCTCCATATTACGCACAAAAAAATGAATACTCCCCCTGCCAGCTGGAACCCAGCATCGTGGGAGGCTGACTTGTGGGCCTACCAAGTTGACAGGAATGAAGGGCTTTGTCAACTTAGTCAATATGAACGATTCTAGCTCCAGTTACCGTATGATGTTCATCCAACGGCAGTAGTGCTTCTTCAACCTCTGGTCTTCTTGCTCCAGCCGCCCAAACCAGCGTCGGTCATGCCGCGTGCTCCTGCCCCTCGTAGCTGGCTGCGATGCCGCAGAGGCCTCACCACCCCCTACTACTCCCATCGCTGGCCAGGGCATCCCTCTACTCACCCACACCCCCTGTTATTCTACGGTGACGGCAGCCTCACACCGCAGCCGAACCAGTGAACCCTCGTACTCCTCTCCGCGTGGGCATCCACTGCTGCGTCTTCCCTAGCTCCGCGTCGTCCCCTTCCTAGGCCTCGCCGTCGTCCATCGCCTTGGTGCTCTCGGCGCGGCGTGGTCAATGTGGTCAACGACCGACTTTCATCGGAAGAGTACTGTACGTGGAGAGGCTGACAGCTGGGTCCACGGCCACAGCCCAGTTTTTTTGTGATTTGCCAAGTCGCTTTTTTAGGCCTGTTGGGCTGCGAATCTTTCAAGACGAGGAGAGCTTCATTCGGTTGGCCGAGAAAATGGCCTATCAGTAATGAGAAATGGGTTGCACATTTTTAAGACATATCAAACCGGCAATTAGTTTCAATTTTTTTTTTCATTTCGAGATTTTAAATTGCATTGATTTTTATGCGTGGGCAATTTGTTGGATTTTTTATTGATATACATTTATTTTTAAAATCAGTTTGAATGTGACTCGGAATTTCGGGATTTAAAACAGTTCGGACCGCACCGAAATATGCAAAATTTCATTTTATTTTTTAACCGTGGCCACAATATGGGCTGTAATGCTAACAAAAAGAATATGGGCTCCAAAAAAACCTTAAGAATTGGAAAATGAGCTGTAAATTGTTAGAAATAATGGCAGATGGGCTATATGATGTTTTCCTCAGATTTGAGGCTTTCCTAAAAAAAAGGTTGACTCACAAGCAGTGACTGTTGGATGTCCATCCAACGGCCGTCGTGCTTCTTCAATCTCTGCTCTTCCTGCTCTAGCCGCTCAAACAAGCATCGACAGGACTGCCTGCTCCCTCCTCCCTGCAGCCGGCTGTGCTGCCGCACAGGCCTCACCACCCCACCGTACTCTCATAGCCATCCCTCTCCTCACCCACACCTGCTGTAATTCTTCGGCGACGGTAGACGAACCAGTAAACCCTCATACAGTCATACTCCCCTCCGCGTGGAAAACAACTGCCGAGTCTTCCCTGCCTCCATGTCATTCCCTTCCTGGGCCTCGCCGTCGTCCATCGCTCAGGTGCTCTCGGCGCGGCGTGGTCAACGTGGTCAAGGAACGACTTCCATTAGAAGAGTACTGTACGTGGAGAGGCTGACAGCTGGGTCCACGACAGCCGCAAGGAAGTGCCTCCTTATTACGCGGAAAATAATTATTCCTCCACCTGACAGCAGGGACCCACCGGACGAGCCACCATATTTGGCGAAAAAATGTTCCCCCCTGACTGCTAGGACTCACCGGACTGGCCACTGTATTTCGCGAAAAAAACGTTCCCCCTGCTGTCAGCTCGGACCCACTGGAAGTGCCTCCTTATTACGCACAAAAAATGAATACTCGCCCTGCTATTTGGGACCCACCTTGGTGGTTGGCGGACTTGTGGGCATACTAAGTTGACGGGGACGGAGTGCTTTGTCAACTTAGTCAATATGAATGATTCTTGCTCCAGTGACCGTCTGATGTCATCCAACGGCCCTAGTGCTTCTTCAACCTCTGGTCTTCTTGCTCCAGCTTCCCAAAGCAGCGCCGATCGTGCCGCATGCTCCTGTCTCCCGTGGCCGGCTGTGCTGCCACGGAGGCCTCACTGCCCCCTACTATTCCCACCGCTGGCGAGGCCCTGCGGCGACGGCAGCCTCACACCGCAGCCGAACCAGTGAACCCTCGTACTCCTCTCCGCGCGGGCTTCCACTGCCACGTCTTCTCCGGCTCCGCATCGTCCCATTCCTAGGCCTCGTCGTCGTCCACCACCCTGGTGCTCTCGGCGCGGCGTGGTCAACATGGTAAAGGAACGACTTCCATCGGAAGAATACTGTACATGGAAAGGCTGACAGCTGGGTCCACGGCCGCAGCAAGGAAGTGCCTCCTTATTATGCGCAAAATAATTATTCCTGCACCTGACAATGGGGACCCACCGGACGGGCCACCGTATATCGCGAAAAAAAACGTTTCCCCCTAACTGCTGGGACCCACCAGCTACATCTTCGCACGCAAGGAAGTGCCTAACAGTCGAGACCCACCTGGTTGAAGCGTACGTAGCGTTGTCATTCTAGTCGCGAATGTGTACGTACATACTGGTCTATGTAGAGGCGCGCACGTGTCGTAGCAGAGGCGCGCACGTAGCATGTACACGTACATGCAGCGGCGAGGGTGCAAGAAAGTAAATACAGCCACGTACGTACATACCAGTGGGGTCTCGAACGCATACTCGCGCGTACGTACGGCCAGGGCTCGTGTACATGGCTGAGTCAGAACGGAGAAACAACATCGTCATCGTGTTCATGAGGAACCAACCGGCTGGGTCGGAACGGAATGCGTCGTCGTGTTCATCGGGAGGGCTTGGACAGAACAGCCGATGGAAACGAGGCCTAGCGTATCGCAGAACGGAGGAAACGGCCTTGTGTTCGACCGGCCACATTCGAAACAGGATCCTATTCATTGGGAGGGGTCTGGCGTACCGCAAAACGGAGGAAACGGACCTCCTACGGTCGAAACGAGGGTCCTGTTGATCGGGAGGGGTGTGGCGTACCACAAAACGGAGGAAACAGACTTGTGTTGGAGCGCTACGGTCGAAACGGGGGTCCTGTTCATCGGGAGGGGTGTGGCGTACCGCAAAACGGGGCTCCACGGGATACTGTTCATCTCCACCGTCGACCCCGTCCAGCCTCCACGGGCTACTGTTCATCCACCGTCGACCTCCTCCAGCCTCCACCTGCGACTGTTCATCCACGGGCTCCTGTTCATCCAGCCTCCACCGCGCGCTACTCCACCGGCTACTGTTCAACCAGCACTCTCCACGGGCTCCTGTTCAACCACCCCTCCACGGGCCACTATTCATCCAGCCCTCCACCGTCTACTGTTCATCGTGCCCTCCACGGGATGGTCCTGTTCATCCTGCCCTCCATGGGGTCCTGTTCATCCAGCCCCAACCGGCTCGATCGATCAGGGTCCTGTTCAC
>LR738711.1:626378415-626392361 GCA_902687465.1 Secale cereale
CCCCGATACTAGCCATATATTCATCAAAATAAGCAAACAACACATACAAAACAGAATCTGTCAAAAAAAATAGTCTGTAGCAATCTGAAAACCTCGCATACTTCTGTAACTCTTAAAATTCTGACAAATTAGGATGACGTGGCGAATTTGTATATCAATTTTTTGTAAACATTTCAGAAGGTTTTCATGTTCCAGTGAATTACTGAATTTTCTGCACTGGGCGCAAAAGTTTCTGTTTTTCAGCAAAATCAAATCAACGATCATCGTAAGCCATCCCAAAGGTCTTACTTGGCTCAAACACTAATTAAACACCAAAACACAATTACTACAGAAGTAATAATGTGTGGAAATTGAAAAACAGAACCAAAAAGCTAAAATCAAAAGTAAAATTGGGTTGCCTCCCAACAAGCGCTATTGTTTAACGCCCTTAGCTAGGCATAAAACGTGAATAGATCTAGGTATTTTCATCTTTGGTATGCAATTCTTTTCTCATCAAATCCTCTAAAACCCATCTTAACAATTATATCCTTTCCTTTATTTCCCTCCTAGTAGATGAACTTACATCCTGAAAAGGACTTTGATTGGTGATTTTAACATTCATAAATCCATAGTCGGGATTATCACCGTGTATATCATCATATAAAATACGTAGCTCGTTTCTAACGGGTTCCTTCACCATTTTATTCAACCAATTCCTATAAAATCCTACATAAATTCCCCTAGTTATCAAATGAAATTCCTCAAAGGCTTCATGATACAAAGATTGAGATATTTCTGAATGGGGCACTCTTCTCCTAAGATTTTCACTATAAGATTGATAATCCCTAGATTCCAAACTACGCATAGTTTCTTTGTCATGAAGGATATCTATAATTGGTGGGTGTTCTACATCCTTTTTATAGAAAGCAAAGACATCCCTAGCTTTTTGTATTATATAATCAAATTCATGCATAAGGATAATAGTAGCAATCTTCTTAGCTATTGGATGATTAATATTAGGAAGGTCATAAAATACTGATTGCAAAGCAGGGTGAAGATGCACAAATTTCCTTTCTAGTTTCAACGAGCATAACAATAGCATATGCATAGCAATTTGTCTCAAGAAGAATAGATCTTTTATTAATTGGCATGGGTCCCGTACAATCAAATAATTCTTGGATAATACTCTTTCCAATAATATTACCATCCCCCATGCAAAAAAAATTGTAGTTAGGAGGAGTTTCTCTGCGTTCTGAAGAACAAGATTCAAGTTTTTCCTCAAGATTTTCAATGATAGCCTCCCCAATTTTAGACATGGTGGCAACAAACAAAACTAGCAAATGGGCAAGTGACGGAAATAGCACGAAGAAAAGGCAAATCTTTTCGAAAATTGTTGTATAAGTGGGGGAGAGGAAAACGAGAGGCGAATGGCAAATAATGTAAGTGCGAGAGATGAGAGTTTTATGAAGGGTACTTGGTATGTCTTGACTTGGCGTAGCTCTCCCCGGCAACAACGCCAAAAATTCTTCCTGCTACCTCTTGAGCTTGCGTTGGTTTTTCCCCATGAAGAGGAAAAGGTGGTGCAGCAAAGTAGAGTAAGTATTTCCCTCAGTTTGAGAACCAAGGTATCAATCCAGTAGGAGACAATGCACAAATCGCCAAATACCTGCACAAACAATCAAACAATTTGCACCCAACGCTATAAAGGGGTTGCAATCCCTTCACGATTATTTGCAAAAGTGAGATGTGATAGAGATGGATAAACTGTAAAGTAAATATATTTGGCATTTTTGGTTTACATATTGGACAGTAAAAGATTGAAAAATAGTAGATCAGGAACTTATAAGATGGAAAATAGACCCGGGGGGCATAGGTTTCACTAGAGGCTTCTCTCAAGATAGCAAATATCACGGTGGGTGAACAAATTACTACCAAGCAATTGATAGAAGAGCGCATAATTATGACGATATCTAAGGCAATAATCATGAATATAGGCATCACGTTCGTGTCATGTAGACCGACTCCTGCCTGCATCTACTAGTATTACTCCACACATCGATCGAAACGATTCTGCATCTAGAGTATAAGTTCATAAAGAACAAAGTACCGCATTAAGTAAGGTGACATGATGTAGCGGAATTAACTAAAGCAATATGATGAAAACCCCATCTTGTTATCCTTGATGGCAACAATACAATGCGTGTCATGTCCCTTTCCGTCACTGGGATTGAGCACCGCAAGATTGAACCCAAAGCAAACCACATCTCCCATTGCAAGAAAAACCAATCTAGTTGGCCAAACCAAACCGATAGTTCGAAGATAATTACTAAGATATCAAATCATGCATATAAGAATTCAGAGAAGACTCAAATAATATTCATAGATAATCTGATCACAAATCCACGATTCATCGGATCTTGGCAAACACACCGCAAAAGAATATTACATCGGATAGATCTTCAAGGACGTCGAGGAGAACATGGTATTGAGCATCAAAGAGAGAGAATAAGCCATCTAGCTACTAGCTATGGACCCGTAGGTCTGTGGTAAACTACTCACACTTCATCGGAAGGGTAATGGTGTTGATGTATATGCCCTCCATGGTCGAATCCCCCTCCGACAGAGTACCGGAAAAGGCATCCAGATGGGATCTCGTGGATACATAAGGTTACGGTAGTGGAAAAGTTTTTTCGATGCCCTCTCTAGGGTTTTTGGAATATATGTGAATATATAGGCGGGAGAAATAGGTCGGTGGAGCAACAGGGGGCCCACAAGGGTGGGGGCGTGCCCTACCCCCCAGGGCGCGCCCTCCGTCCTTGTGGCCTCCTCGTGGCTCCAATGACATGCACTCCAAGTCCTCTGGATGTCTTATGGTCCAAGAAAAATCCTCGTAAAGTTTCGTTCCGTTTGATATTCGTTTTCTGCGAAACTACAAATCAAATAAAAAAACTGGCAGTGGGCTCTAGGTTAACTGGTTAGTCCCAAAATTAATATAAAATAGCATCTTAATGCATATAAAACATCCAAATCAGATAATATAATAGCATAGAACAATAAAAAATTATAGATACGTTGGAGACGTATCAAGCATTAGCGTCGTCGGTGCCGCTTTACCTAAAAAACTCACTGCCGCTTTGATCGTGTAATATAGAGCATGCTGCTGCTTCTGATCGGGTGCTCTCTCACTCCTTTAGAGTTTCAATATAAACTACATATAAAGGAAAATAAGTAAATCTCACTCTGAAATTCGTTATCTACATATGTATTTAGTCTGTATTGAAATCTCTAAAAGGGCTTATTTTTATAAACAAGGGGTGTATAATAAAAATCATAGTACATGCCACGTACATACAACCTAGCAAAACTAAGAAAACAACATAACGCTATCTTTTCCCCGTGGAGCTCCCGCGGGCGCCCTGGGAGGAACCCTAGTGTCGCCTCCTCCTAACCCCCTCCCTTCGCCTCCCCTCCCACGCTGTCCTCGGGGGCGTCGCCACCCTAAGGCTGCATGGCGCTGGGGGCAGTGGGGCCGCTCCCTCGTGCGGGCAGATGGTGGTCATCACGGGGCGCCTCCCCTATGCTCGGTGGTGTCGGTCGTCGGGACGGCCCTACTTCACCTCCTCCTCCTTCGGTCTTGCCGGCGATGCCGCTCCTCCCTCTTGGCGCGGCCCATGGTACGGCGGCATCATGAGACGTGATGGCGGCGGATCTGGCCTTCTGCCCAGATTTGGACGATGTGGTGGTTGGCGGTGGTAGGGGAGGCCAACGACCATGTTTATATGGTGGCGCTGCAGGTGTCCGTCTACTCCTGTGGTGTGGTGGGGCTCTAGCTGGACCTGGCCAGGGCGTGGTGGCGCTGGTGTTGTGGTGATGGTGGTGGTGCGCGTCTACTTTTTCGGCAACTGGTGGGCAGGCAGCGCGGGTTGGGGCATCGGTCTGGCCTGGATGTTGCTCCGGCTGTAGGCGGCGGTGTGGTGGTGGCTCGGACCTCACGATGTGGAGGCAGCTTGGCGGATCGGCTAGGGCAGCAGCTGGCTTTCCGGTGTCGACTCGTCTGTAGGCGGCTCGTTTTGACCTTCAGTGCCTCTCCTCGTCGTCTGGTTGATACCTTCATCGAAGGTTCGTCCCTCCCCCGACTACGGTCCGTCGCTCATCTCGCGCTCGGCAGCAGGACCAAACTTGTCTCACACTCGGCAGCAGGACCGGCCTTGTCTCGCGCCCGACAGCAGGATCGGCCTTGTCTCGCGCCCGGCAGCAGGACCAAGCTTGTCACGCGCCCGGTACCGCAAGACGGGTCGATGGGGGACAGTTTTGCCTGGCCTATTGGGTTTTGGCATGGGGGCAGCCCAAGGGTGTGAAAGGTGGGTCCTTTGTGCTCATATCTTTTGTTGGGGTAGCGGTGGGTATCGAGTGAGGTGGTGTCCAGGTCTGGGATGCCGAGGCGGCGACCCTAGTGGTGGTTCTGCGGTGCTCATGGGTAGAGCCCGTGGTTAGGTGATGCCTGATGGCCATGGCCGTATGGGCGGCGTGGTCTCCGGGGTGTAGCATCCGGTGGTGGTGAGTGTTGGTCGGGGTGAAAACCTAATCTATCTTCAGACGGACCGGTGGCAGCGAAGCTCATTCCCTTCTTAAAGGCATCGTCACGAGTCTCATTGTCCGTCGTGTTGCTCCAGGGGAAACTCTGATCCTCGGGTCGGGAGGTGGCGGCATTCTGGTGTGATAACCTTCTCAAGGTGCCGCCTTGGAGCACTCGGTTCGTCGTATGCAGCTTCTCTTCGCGGTGACGTGTTCACAGTTGAGGACTCTGGTTGCTCTTGTATTACTAGGTGTAGTGTTGATGCGCCCAACGCCTATGTATCTAGCTTGGGTGTATGGGTGTTGTGGTGGCATGCATTTGTATCTGAATTGTGATTAGTCGTTCCTTTATGTATAAAGTGGAGCGAAAGCCTTTCTCGGTAAAAACCAGCCAAGAAGTAAATTACAAACAAGATTGAATAATCCTTTAACCTTAACACCAATGCGAGTTGGCTACCTCTGGCACCACCATAGTACCCACTAAAGAAATAATGTGATGGATGGCCTCTACCGTTTGTATAGTATTCAATGCATGTGTCACACACCACACTGGCCTATGCATGCATGTTAATGTATTGCACTCCAGTGATCATTGGGTTTTCACAACTATCACACCCTTGGTCAGATTTGTACCATTGATGCTGAAAGAAAGCAATAAATATCCAATGAATATCAGAAGCTACCTAACTTTTGCGATTTCTTTCGATTGATTGGGCATGTTGTAAGAGAGTTAGGAGATGGCTTCCATAGTGCGAATGATTGGGAATGGGGAGAGTGGCTCCTGGTTGATATTTATGCTCCGGCGGGCCGAGTTTGGAACATGTGCGATCAAGCTAGATATGCACAACGCATACGATCGAGTTGAGTGGGTGTTTTTGATGGCCATGCTGACTAAGTTGGGATATCATGCTCACTAGATTCAAATGGTCATGGCTTGTGTAAACTCGGTTGAGTACAAGGTTCGTTTCAACTCAAATGAGACATTGCCTTGTTCACAAAAAAAGAGGTTTGAGATAGCAGGATCCCCTCTCCCCATATTAGTTTCTTTTATGTGTGGAAGGTCTTTCTACACTTATTACCCATGAGAAGGAGGCTGGTAACTTGAATGGTGGGCAGTTGTGTCGAGACTCCCCCAAAGTCTCTCATTCACTATTTATTGACAATTCTCTTATTCTGATGAGAGCAGATGCCCAAAATGCAAACACCCTATGTGGAATATTGTCTGGGGAAGTTTTTGCTTTGACGTCTACCCACTTAGTTGACCGTGATGGCCAGACCTACTGAACGACGACATGTGTATTACTTTGGGATGCCAGGGGGTAGAAATCGCATGGTGACTCTAGGCTTTCCATACAAAAATTGCTAACATGCTTACCTATTCTGCGGGTGCTGTTAGCGATTTATGTTGTGGTTGGGCCATCCTGAGATGTTGACCTTGTTGTGTATGGTTTGTTTGGCGGTTGTTTGCATGTGTGGGCTTCATTCTCTTTCTGGGCCGCACGTCTCTCTGCATGGCCGTTTCTTTACGATCCACGTGTGGTGGAGTGCGTTAGCATCGTCGGTGTCGCTTTACCTAAAAAAGTCATTGCCGCTTTGATCGTGTAATCTAGAGGATGTTGCCGCTTCTGATCTGGTGCTCTCTTACTCCTTTAGAATTTCAATATAAACTACATACGAAGCAAAATAAGTAAATCTCACTCTGAAATCCGTCTATCTACATATGTATCTAGTCTGTATTGAAATCTCTAAAAAGACTTACTTTTAGAAACAAGGGGGTGTATCATAAAAATCATAGTACACGCCACGTACATAGGAACCTGGCAAAACTGAGAAAACAACATAACACTATCTTTTGCCAGAGGCGCTCTTGCGGGCGCCCTGGGGAGGAACCCTAGTGCCACCGCCTCCTGACCCGCTCCCTCGCCGTCGCCGGGGGCGTCGCCAGCCTAAGGCTTCGTGGCACTGGCGGCGCGAGGCCTCTCCCTCCTACGGGCAGATGGTGGTCATCGTGGGGCGCCCCCTATGCTCGGTCGAGTCGTCCGTCGGGACGGCCCTGCTTCGCCTCTCCCTGTTCCTGGCTAGCTGGCGATGCCGCCTCCTCCCTCTATGGCGTGGCTCATGGTCCGACGACGTCCCGAGACGGGCTGGTGATGGATCTGGCCTACTGCCCAGATCTAGACGATGTGGTGGTTTGTGGTGGTAGGGAAGGCCAACGGCGCTGTTTAGGTGGTGGCGATGCAGGTGTTCATTTGCTCCGGTGGTGTGGTGGGGCTCCAGCTGGACCTGGCCAGGGCATGGTGGCGCTAGTGTTGTGGTGGTGGTGGTGGTGCGCATCTACTTTGCTAGCAACTGGTGGGCGGGCAGTGCGGGTTGGGGCATCGGCCTAGCGTGGTTGTTGCTCCAGCTGTGGGCGGCGGCGGCGTTGTGGCTCGGCCCTCTCTATGTGGAGGCTTCCATTCGTCATGCCGGCATCACGGCAGCTCGGCGAGCCGGCTGGGGCGGCGGCTGCCTTTCAAGTGTCAACTCGTCTATAGGCGGCTCGTTTCGAACTTCAGTCCCTCTCCTCGTCGTCTAGTTGCTACCTTCGTCGAAGGTTGAGCCCTCACCCAACTACGGTCCATCACTCATCTTGCGCTCGACAGCAGGACCAAGCTTGTCACACACTCGGCGGCAGGACCGGCCTTGTCTCGCGCTCGGCAGGAGGATCGGCCTCGTCTCGCGCCCGGCAGCAGGACTGAGCTCATCTCGCGCCCGGTACCGCAGGATGGGTCGATGTGGGCCAGTTTTGGCTGGCCTGTTGGGTTTTTGCATTCCGGGCAGCCCAAGGGTGGGAAAGGTGCGTCCTTCCCACTCATATCTTTGGTAGGGGTAGCGGTGGGTCGAGAGAGAGGTGGTGTCCAGGTCTGGGATGTCGGGCGGCAGCCCTAGTGGTGGTTTTGCGGTGCTCATGGGTAAGGCCCGTGGTTAGGTGCTACCCAATGGCCATGGCCGTGTGGGCGGCGTGGTCGCCGGGGTGTGCCATCCGGTGGTGGTGAGTGTTGGCCGGGGTGAAAACCTGATCTGTCTTCAGACGGGTCTCATTGTCCGTCGTGTTGTTCCAGGGGAAACTCTTATCCTCGGGTCGGGCGGTGGCGGCATTCTGGTGTCATAGCCTTCTCAAGGTGCCGCCTTGAAGCACTCGGTTCGTCGTATGCAGCTTCATCTCTTCGCGGTGGCGTGTTCACAGTTGAGGACTCCGGTTGCTCTTGTAGTACTAGGTGTAGTGTTGATGCGCCCAGCGCCTATGTATCCTGCATTGGGTGTGTGTGTGTGTGTGTGTGTGTGTGTGTGTGTGTGTGTGTGTGTGTGTGTGTGTTGTGGTGGCGTGCATTTGTATCTGAGTTGTCATCGGTCGTTGCTTTATGTATAAAGTGGGGTGAAAGCCTTTTTCGGTAAAAACCAGCGAAGAAGTAAATTACAAACAAGATTGAGGAATCCTCTAAGCTTACCACCAACACGAGTTGCCTACCTCTGGCACCACCACAACAACCACTAAAGAAAAAATGTGACGGATGGCCTCTACCGTTTGTATAGTATTCAATGCATGTGTCACATGCCATGCGAGCCTATGCATGGATGTTGATGTACTGCACTTCTACTTCTCGAGCTTGCGTTGTATTCCCTCGAAGAGGAAAGGGTGATGCAGCACAGTAGCGTAAGTATTTCCCTCAGTTTTTGAGAACCAAGGTATCAATCTAGTAGGAGACCACGCGCGAGTCCCACGCACCTGCACAAACAAATAAGAACTTCGTTGCCAACGCGATAAGGGGTTGTCAATCCCTTTACGGTCACTTACGAAAGTGAGATCTGATAGATTGGATAGTATAATAGTTTTGGTATTTTTGGTATAAGAACAGAAAGTAAATAAAGTAAATAAGCAACGGCAGCAGAAATTGAAGGGAAAGTAATATGATAAAGATATACCCGGGGGCCATAAGTTTCACTAGGGGCTTCTCTCATGATAGCAGAATTCTACGGTGGGTGAACAAATTACTGTCGAGCAATTGATAGAAAAGCACATAGTTATGAGAATATCTAGGCATGATCATTATATATAGGCATCACGTCCGTGACAAGTAGACCGAAACGATTCTGCATCTACTACTATCACTCCACACATCGACCGCTATCCAGCATGCATCAAGAGTATTAAGTTCATAAGAACAGAGTAATGCTTTAAGCAAGATGACACGATGTAGAGGGATACTCATGCAATATGATATAAACCCCATCCTTTTATCCTCGATGGCAACAATACAATACGTGCCTTGCCGCCCCTGCTGTCACTGGGAAAGGACACCGCAAGATTGAACCCAAAGCCAAGCACTTCACCCATTGCAAGAACTATAGATCTAGTAGGCCAAACCAAACCAATAATTCGAAGAGACTTGCAAGGATATTATAATCATACATAAAAGAGTTCAGAAAAGAATCAAATATTGTTCATAGATAAGCTTGATCATAAACCCACAATTCATCGGATCTCGACAAACACACCGCAAAAAGATTACATCGAATAGATCCCCTCGAAGATTGAGGAGAACTTTGTATTGAGATCCAAAAAGAGAGAAAATGCCATCTAGCTAATAACTATGGACCCGAAGGTCTGTGGTAAACTACTCACAACTCATTGGTGAGGCTATGTCGTTGATGTAGAAGCACTCCGTGGTAGATCGCCCCACCGGCGGAGCTCCGGAACAGGCCCCAAGATGGGATCTCATGGGAACAGAAGGTTGCGGCGGTGGAATTAGGGTTTTCTCTGTTGCATCGATGTTTTTAGGGTACTTGGATATATATAGGAGGAAGGAGGGCATCGGGGGAGCCAGAGGGGGCCCACGAGGGTGGGGGCGCGCCCAAGGGAGGGGGCGCGCCATGGACCCTCGTGGCCACCTCCATCGTTCCCTCGCGTGTACTCCAAGTCTTCTGTGAAGATGCGGTTCCAAAAATAACTCTCCCGAAGGTTTCATTCCGTTTGGACTCCGTTTGATATTCCTTTTCTGTGAAACTCTGAAATAGGCAAAAAAAATAGCAATTTGCACTGGGCCTTGGGTTAGTAGGTTAGTCCCAAAAATAATATAAAAGTGTATAATAAAGCCCATAAACATTCAAAACAAAATATATCATAGCATGGAACAATCAAAAATTATAGATACGTTGGAGACGTATCAAGCATCCCCAAGCTTAATTCCTGCTCGTCCTCGAGTAGGTAAATGATAAAAACAGAATTTTTGATGTGGAATGCTAACCAACATAATTTTCAATGTAATTTATTTATTGTGGCATGGATGTTTAAATCCAAAAGATTCAAGACAAAAGTATATATTGACATAAGAAAAGTAATACTTCAAGCATACTAACAAAGCAATCATGTCTTCTCAAAATAACATGGCCAAAGAAAGTTATCCCTACAAAATCATATAGTTTGCCTATGCTCCCTCTTCATCACACAAAATATTCTTATCATGCACAACCCCGGTTTCAGCCAAGCAATTGTTTTCATACTCAAAAAAATTCAAACCTTTCAACTTTCACGCAATACATGAGCGTGAGCCATGTATATATCACTATAGGTGTAATAGAGTGGTGGTTGTGGAGAAGACAAAAAGAGGAAGATGGTCTCACATCAACTACGCGTATCAATGGGCTATGGAGATGCCCATCAATATATAGCAATGTGAGTGAGTAGGGATTGCCATGCAACGGGTGCACTAGAGATATAAGTGTAAGAAAGCTCATCAAAAGAAACTAAGTGGGAGTGCATCCAACTTGCTTGCTCATGAAGACCTAGGGCATTTGAGGAAGCCCATCGTTGGAATATACAAGCAAAGTTCTATAATCAAAATTCCCACTAGTATATGAAAGTAACAAAACAAGAGACTCTCTATCATGAAGATCATGGTGCTACTTTGAAGCACAAGTGTGGAAATGGATAGTAGCATTGTCCCTTCTCTCTTTTCTCTCATTTTTTTGGAGGGGCTTTCTCTCTTCTTTTACTTAGCCCCTCTATATATTTTTTGGGCCATCTCTTTTTTTTGGCCTTTCCTCACATCGGACAATGCTCTAATAATGAAGATCATCACACTTCTATTGACTTACAACTCAAAGATTACAACTCGAAGCTAGAACAAAATATGACTCTATGTGAATAATGGTGAAGCATGTCATATGAACGGAACGGTGGAAAGTTGCATGGAAATATATCTTGGAATGGCTATGGAAATGCCATGATAGGTAGGTATGGTAGCTGTTTTGAGGAAGGTATATGGTGGGTGTATGGTACCGACGAAAGTTGCGTGGTATAAGAGAGGCTAGCAATGGTGGAAGGGTGAGAGTGCGTCTAATCCATGGACTCAACATTAGTCATAAAGAACTCATATACTTATTATAAAAATCTATGAGTCATCAAAACAAAGTATTCAATGCATGCTCCTATTGAAGGGTTGGTAGGAGTTAACCATCGTGCGATCCCGACCTCCACACAAAGGATGACACTCAATAAATACCTCATGCTCTAACTTCGTCACATAGCGGTTCACCATACGTGCATGCTACGGGAATCACAAACTTTAACACAAGTATTTCTCAAATTCAAAATTACTCCACTAGCATGACTCTAATATCACCATCCACATATCTCAAAACAATCATGAAGTATCAAACTTCTCATCATATTCAATGCACTTTATATGAAAGTTTTTACCATATTCATCTTGGATGCATATCATATTAGGACTAGTTTTATAACCAAAGCACATTACGATGCTGTTATAAAAGACTCTCAAATAGATATAAGTGAACCATCAGAGATCATCAATTTCTACAAAATAAAACCACCACCGTGCTCTAAAAGATATAAGTGAAGCACTAGAGCAAGACTATCTAGCTCAAAAGATATAAGTGAAGCACATGGAGTATTCTAATAAATTCTAAACCATATTTATCTCTCTCAAAAGGTGTGTCCATAAAGGATGATTATTTCAAACTAAAAATCAAATACTCAAATCATACATGACGCTCCAAGCAAAACGCATATCATGTGGTGAATAAAAATATAGTCCTGAGTATAGTTACCGATAGATGAAGACGAAAGAGGGGATGCCTTCCCGGGGCATCCCCAAGCTTAGGCTTTTGGTTGTCCTTGAATTTTACCTTGGGGTGCCTTGGGCATCCCCAAGCTTAGTCTCTTGCCACTCTTTGTTCCATAGTCCATCAAAGCTATACTCAAAACTTGAAAACTTCACAAAACAAAACTTAGCCAAAAATCTCGTGAGCTCCATTAGTATATAAGAAAACAAACCACCACTCAAAGGTACTGTAATTAACTCATTCTTTGTTTATATTGGTGTTAAACCTACTGAATTCCAACTTCTCTATGATTCATACTCCCCAATACTACTCATAGATTCATCAAAATAAGCAAACAACACACGAAAAACAGAACCTGTCAAAAACAGAACAGTCTGTAGTAATCTGCAACTTTCGAAAACTTATGTAACTCCAAAAAAATTGAAATAACTTGGTAAACGTGAGGAATTTGTCTATTAATCATCTGCAAAGAGAATCAACTAAATAGCACTCTCCAGTAAAATATTACAGCCAAACTCATGAGCGTTAAAGTTTCTGTTTTTTACAGCATGATCACATAAACTTCACACAAGTCTTCCCAAAGGTTCTACTTGGCACAAACACTAATTAAAACACAAAACCACAGCTAAACAGAAGCTAGATGCAATATTTATTACTAAACAGAAGCAAAAAAATAAAATAAAAATTGGGTTGCCTCCCAACAAGTGCTATCGTTTAACGCCCCTAGCTAGGCACGATACAAGAATAGATCTAGGTATTGCCATCTTTGGTAGGCAATCCATATGTGGATCTCATAATAGATTCATAAGGTAATTTGATTTTCTTTCTAGGAAAGTGTTCCATGCCTTTCATTAACAGAAATTGGAATCTAATATTTCCTTCCTTCATATCAATAATTGCACCAATCGTTGTAAGGAAAGGTCTACCAAGAATAATAGGACATGAAGGATTGCAATCTATATCAAGAACAATGAAATCTACGGGCACATAATTCCCATTGGCAACAATAAGAACATCATTAATCCTTCCCACAGGTTTCTTAATGGTAGAATCCGCAAGATGCAAATTTAAGGAACAATCATCAAGTTCATGGAAACCTAACAAATCACACAAAGTTTTTCGAATTGTAGAAACACTTGCACCCAAATCACACAAAGCAAAGCATTCATGATCTTTAATTTTAATTTTAATAGTAGGTTCCCACTCATCATAAAGCTTTCTAGGGATAGAAACTTCTAATTCAAGTTTTTCTTCATAAGATTGCATCAAAGCATCAACTATGTGTTTGGTATAAGCCTTATTTTGACTATCAGCATGCGGAGAATTTAGTACGGATTGCAATAAGGAAATACAATCTATTAAAGATCAATTATCATACTTGAATCCCTTGAAATCCAAAATAGTGGGTTCATCACTATGCAAAGTTTTAATCTCTTCAATCCCACTTTTAAGAATTTTAGCATCAAGATCTAAAAACTCGGAATCATTGGGACGCCTTTTAACTAAAGTAGACTCATCTCCAGTCCCATCTTTATCAAGATTTATACTAGAAAACAAGGATCTAATAGGAGACACATCAATAACTTTCAGATCTTCATCTTTATTTTCGTAATAACTAGAAGAACACTCTTTCACAAATCAATCCTTTTTAGCATGCATCCTAGCGGTTCTTTCTTTACACTCATCAATGGAAATTCTCATGGCTTTGAGAGACTCATTGTTATCATGCTTAGGTGGAATAGATCTAAGTTTCAAAGAATCAACATCAAGAGTAATTATATCCATGCTTCTAGCCAACTCATCAATCTTAAGCAATTTTTCTTTAAGCAAAGCTTTGAAATTCTTTTGCGAATTCATAAACTCTTTAACACTAGTTTCAAATTCAGAGGGCATCTTACCTAAATTTCCATAAGAGTTATTGTAGGAATTACCATAATTATTAGAGGAATTACTAGGAAAAGGCCTAGGATTAAAGTTTCCTCTATAGGCATTGTTACCAAAATTATACCTACCAACAAAATTCACATCCAAAGATTCATTATTATTTTCAATCAACGTGGATAAAGGCATATCATTAGGATCAGAAGAAGCACTCATAGTAGTAAATAATTTCATAAGTTCATCCATCTTTCCACTCAAAACACTAATCTCTTCAATAGCATGCACTTTTTTACTAGTAGATCTTTCGGTGTGCCATTGAGAGTAGTTAACCATAATATTATCTAGGAGTTTGGGAGCTTCTCCTAAGGTAGTTTCCATGAAAGTGC
>LR738711.1:626392418-626473588 GCA_902687465.1 Secale cereale
CGCGGCCAAATCTAAAAGATTTCTAGAAGCAAAATTCAAGCCAGCATAAAAGTTTTGTATAATCATCCATAAGTTCAGCCCATGTGTAGGGAAATTACGTATCATTCTCTCCCAAGCTAGTTGCTTAAAATTCATAGTATCGTTTCTAAGAGAGATAAGCTTAGCGGGAGGAAAATACTTAGAGATAAAAGCATCTTTGCACTTATTCCATGAATCAATACTATTTCTAGGCAAAGAGGAAAACCAAGTTTCAGCACGATCTCTAAGTTAAAACGGAAATAGCTTCAATTTAACAATATCATTATCCATATCCCTCTTCTTTTGCATATCACACAAATCACCAAAGTTGTTCAGATGGGTAGCGGCATCTTCACTAATAAGGCCAGGAAATTGATCTTTCATGACAAGATTCAGCAGGGCAGCATTGATCTCACAAGATTCATCATCGGTAATAGGAGCAATAGGCGTGCTAATAAAATCATTATTGTTGGTATTGGAAAAGTCACACAACTTGGTATTGTTTTGAGCCATAGTGACAAGCAAGCAATCCAACACACAAGCAAACAAGAGGCAAGCAATAAAGCACACGGAAAAAGAAGGGCGAATAAAACGGCAAAGGTGAAGTAGGGGAGAGGAAAACAAAATGCAAATAATTTAATGTGAAGGATAAGGGTTTGTGATAGGTATTTGGTATATGACTTTTGCGTAAGCCTCCCTGGCAACGGCGCCAGAAATTCTTCTTGCTACTTCTCGAGCTTGCGTTGTATTCCCTCGAAGAGGAAAGGGTGATGCAGCACAGTAGCGTAAGTATTTCCCTTAGTTTTTTAGAACCAAGGTATCAATCCAGTAGGAGACCACGCGCGAGTCCCACGCACCTGCACAAACAAATAAGAACTTCGCAGCCAACGCGATAAGGGGTTGTCAATCCCTTTATGGTCACTTACGAAAGTGAGATCTGGTAGATAGGATAGTATAATAGTTTTGGTATTTTTGGTATAAGAACAGAAAGTAAATAAAGTAAATAAGCAATGGCAGCAGAAATTGAAGGGAAAGTAATATGATAAAGATAGACCCGAGGGGCACAGGTTTCACTAGTGGCTTCTCTCATGATAGCAGAATTCTATGGTGGGTGAACAAATTACTGTCGAGCAATTGATAGAAAAGCCCATAGTTATGAGAATATCTAGGCATGATCATTATATATAGGCATCACGTCCGTGACAAGTAGACCGAAACGATTCTGCATCTACTACTATTACTACACACATCGACCGATATCCAGCATGCATCTAGAGTATTAAGTTCATAAGAACAGTGTAATGCTTTAAGCAAGATGACACGATATAGAGGGATAAACTCAAGCAATATGATAAAAAAAACCATCCTTTTATCCTCGATGGCAACAATATAATACGTGCCTTGCTGCCCCTGCTATCACTGGGAAAGGACACAGCAAGATTGAACCCAAAGTCAAGCACTTCTCCCATTGCAAGAACTATAGATCTAGTAGGCCAAACCAAACCAATAATTCGAAGAGACTTGCAAGGATATTATAATCCTACATAAAAGATTTCTGAAAAGAATCAAATATTGTTCATATATAAGCTTGATCATAAACCCACAATTCATCGGATCTCGACAAACACACCGCAAAAAGATTACATCGAATAGATCTCCTCAAAGATCGAGGAGAACATTGTATTGAGATCCAAAAAGAGAGAAGAAGCCATATAGCTAATAACTATGGACCCAAAGGTCTATGGTAAACTACTCAAAACTCATTGGTGAGGCTATGGCGTTGATGTAGAAGCACTCCGTGGTAGATCCCCCCTCCGGCGGAGCTCCGGAACAGGCCCCAAGATGGGATCTCATGGGAATAGAAGGTTGCGGCAGTGGAATTTGGGTTTTCTCTGTTGCCTCGATGTTTTCAGGGTACTTGGATATATATAGGAGGAAGGAGGGCATCGGGGGAGCTGGAGGGGTCCCACGAGGGTGTGGAGCGTGTCCAGAGGGAGGGGCGCGCCCTGGACCCTTGTGGCCACCTCCTTCGTTCCCTCGCGTGTACTCCAAATCTTTTGTGAAGATACGGTTCCAAAAATAACTCTCCCGAAGGTTTCATTGAGTTAGTAGGTTAGTAGGTTAGTAGGTTAGTCCCAAAATATAAAATAGAAGTGTATGATAAAGCCAATTAAGCATCCAAAACAGAATATATAATATCTTGGAACAATCAAAAATTGTAGATACGTTGAAGACATATCATGCACTCCAGTGACCATTGAGTTTTCACAACTATCACACCCTTGGTCAGATTTGTACCATTGATGCTGAAAGAAAGCAAGAAGTATCCATTGAATATCAAAAGCTACCTGACTTTTGCGATTTCTTTCGATTGATTAGGCATGTTGTAATAGAGTGTGGAGATGGCTTCCATAGTGCGAATGATTGTGAATGGGGAGAGTGGCTTCTGGTTGTTTTTAATACTCCGACAGGCAGAGTTTGGAACATGTGCCATCAAGCTAGATATGCACAATGCATATGACCGAGTTGAGTGGGTGTTTCTGATGGCCATGCTGACTAAGTTGGGATTTCATGATCACTGGATTCAAATGGTCATGGCTTGCGTAAACTCGGTTGAGTGCAAGGTTCGTTTCAACTCAAATGAGACATTGCCTTGTTCACCAAAAAGAGGTTTGAGACAGCGGGATCCTCTCTCCCCATATTTGTTTCTTTTATGTGCGGAAGGTCGTTCTGCACTTATTACCCATGAGAAGGAGGCTGGTAACTTGAATGGTGTGAGGTGTGTAGAGACTCCCCCAAAGTCTCTCATTTACTATTTGTTGACAATTATCTTATTCTCATGAGAGAAGATGCCCAAAATGCAAACACCCTACATGGAATATTGGATGAGTATTCTTCATCCTTAGGCCAATTGGTGAGTGAAGCAAGATGCTCTATATTTCCATTCCCAACACAAATATCGAGGTGAAGGCAGAAGTGTGTCAAACTCTGAACATCATGACTTAGTCTATATCAGACAAGTATTTGGGTCTACCATCCATGATAGGGGTGGACCGTGTTGATTGTTTTAAACACATAATAGAAAGAATTCAAGCAATGGTGGATGGATGGAAAGAGAGAACTCTCTCATATGGAGGCAAAAGCGGTGGCCCAAGCCATCCCAACTTATGCGATGGGTGCCTTTAATAGCTTGGCCAACTGCTCACCCATAGCCTATCTGTTCAGCTTGGAGAATTGATGAAGTGCATGTTTGACAAGTTTAAAACCTTCTAAGATTTTCACGCTATGTTTGGCTAGGTCTCATGGAATGCCTGGCATATCCGAGGGGTGCCAGGCGAAAATGTCTGAGTTTTCATGGAGGAAGGAGCACGAAGCCTCATCCACCACTGGGTTTATATGTGTCCCGATAGATGTCGTTGTGTTGGCATTGCTTTGGTGTACTTGAAATTTGACTATTTCATCGGCAGGTTTGAATGTCGTTCGTTTAGATCTTTTTTGAGGATGACATCGTCTCTATCAATGGTGGTCCATAGAGCAGCTAGGTTCTCAGCTGCGAAGGCCTCCACCAACGATTCCAGGGCTAGCGCTACCATTTTATTCTGGGCTCGAAGTGATGTATATGGGTTGCTTGTTATAGTAATCACGCCATCAGGTCCTGGCATCTTGAGCTTCATATAGGCGTAGTGCAGGACGATATTTGTTGGTGCAATAATTTTCCTCCTGTGTTTTGGAGTTCACTACTGCAAGATACTGCTAACGTGACACTACGATCAGAGACCCTTTGTCGAAACTGTGTGCGATGCAATAATCACAAATGGTGGTGTAAAAAACCCGTAAAAAAGGTGCAAAACGTTTGCAATGACGGACACATCAAACACGGTTCAGATATTAGTTGCGTGTGCGATGTAGGACACAAGTTTAATCCATTCAGACTGTTTGCGATGAGGCAGAACAATAGAAACGGGCAGCCATAACAATGTGTGTGCGATGCAGGACACACGGTTAACTCGAACAAACTGTTTTCGATTAGGGAACACAAAAGAAACGGTTCAACTTAACAAGATGTGTGTGATATGCGGCATACAATTCACATGGATGAACTATTTACGATGAGACAAAAGAACACAAACGAGTCATGTAAACAAGATGTGTGTGATACGTAGCAAACAGCCGACTCGAATGAACTATTTGCGATGAGAAATTACAACACAGACGGTCAATGCAGTTACTTCGTGTGCGATTTTGTGTGTACAAAACACTTTGAAAAATGCAAACTAGTTACTTGCGATGGCGGAGTATCGCACACGATGCGTCTGCGAGTACTCGTGCGCGATGATTAGTATATTTCACATACGTTTCCTTATGTTAACATGTGTGTGAATTTGCAATATGGACAGTTAATATGCAAATGCCTTCTGGTCATCGGGCAGACGCTTAAACTAAATGACTGTGTACGATACTAATACTTTCCATGAAAATTTATGAACTTGAGTAACCGCATTTGAGTAACATATATATAGTGGTTACAATATTCGACAAAAGGAGGATCTTCGTAACACAGTTTTGACAACCATATGATCCATATCTACATACTTTAACATAGTAACAACTATCACATTTTAAGATGCTATGGGCCAACAACCATATGGTACATATCTACATAGTTAACATATATAGTAACAGCTAGCACATTTTAAGAGGCTGAGGGCCAACAACCACAACTATCCACTGGAAGCAGCTTGATCACGGCGACTCGGCATCTCATCAATGAAAAGGAAGAGCCCTCCTGTGCCTTGGTAGATCATGAGTAGAACAGTGTCTCCAATTTTCCAATATGGATGCATTGCCACGAGAAGCGAGATCTTGTTCATTTGAATGGTTCCATTTCTGCGGGAAATGTAGTACCTTGCAATCACTTTGGCGTAATTAGCAGGCACAAGTGTAATTCGACGACACCGGGAAATCGATCCAGGAACTGCTACAGGGGGCAATTTCTGTTAACATGTAGAATAAAAAACAATTGTAACATATCGTTGAAGATATATATAGTTTATGAGCATCAACATTAAAATAAGACTTTTTACCAGCGTTTTGTGCACACAATTGGTCTTGTTCAGTGTGTGCACCATATGTCTAATTAATCCCATCCAAAATCCAGCGTTCATACGCTGTGTTATCTCTCTCAGATTATCAACAAATTTTATGACATGCTTCAAGTCTTTCCAGAGAAATTTGGTACGCTTAGTAACATACGGATCGTTCACTATGCATCCACCATATCCTGCTTAAAAGGTGGAAAGGTATTATTTATTCAGAACATGGCAGAAGAATATAGTGCGCATAAATTGGTAAATACATGTTGTTACTACCTAGGAACAATGTCAGAATATGATATCACAATTGGTTGCTTAAATAGTGATCAATTGGTTGCTTAAATAGTAATATGATAGCAAGGAGAAAATTGAAAGGACACTAACCTCGATCAGACTTTGATCGGTTGATGATGTTGGGGAAGTAAACATCCATGTTAATTAGACGAGGCTGTGGTGCGCGCACTAGAATTTTATTGTCAGCTTTCAGTTCATAACACTTAGACATTTTTCTCCAAAGGTCCGCATTAAAATAGGAGTGACCATCTTTATCAAGTTTTACGCTAACCGTCATTGTAAATCCATGCTGTGTTGTCAATATGACATCCTGGGAGTCATCAGCAAAGTAAAGCCCAAGATTTTATTCTACTCATGTTCTTGCAAAGCAAGGGATGTACTGCTTGAAATGAAAATTAAGAACGTAAATTAGATTTATTGAAATAATAGAGCAAGATGCAAATATGGGAGTAATTGATAGAACAGATCCATATATGGGAGTAAGTGGTAGAACATATCCATAAAAGAGAGTGCTAAAGGAGTCATTCAGAAGTGAGTGAAGGGGCAAAGCTCATTTCTTTTATTCAGGAATGGACACTGGACCAAAATGAAATGTGGGAATATCGGGATTGGCAGATTTGTTATATTGAAATAAAAAAACTCAACACGACTAGTGAATTCAAATTAGAGTCACTTGCAGATTTCTTCAAATTGTTGTAGTGTAGTATTGTGGTTTTTCAGTAAAGACCCCGACCTATAGATATTCACAGCCCGGCTCATACGGGCGGACAATATTCACCCAGAGCCACGTTGCGACCGCAATGCTATTTTTGAAGGACCTTACCTTAGAGCAAAAAAAGGGAATATAAGTTAGGAAGACTACTGACGTAGGGCGGCAGGTGAGCTCAACCTCGAACCAAACAAGCAATAGATTGAGCAACTAGCGCGAAAGCCGTTGAGCGTTAGCGCATCCGTTTTCTTGCTCCATCGTTATTAGTTTCTATTCTCTCCCTGCACGAACCTCGGTCCAATCAATTTGTTTGGAATTGGGGTTAGGACCGGTTAGAACTCCCATTTCCCGATCGGAGGTTTGAGATGTTGTGGCAAGCTTTTTTCCGAATAGTGAGTATGAGGAACCCACCGTACCAACACGATTGGCTGGTGTTGCTGATACCGGACCCGTTATAACCCCGATTGGAAGGGCAGGCCAGTCTGAGGCTCTGGGGATGCGAGGCCATTGAAAGTGAGTATATATATATAGGTGAAAGCAAAGTACAAAAATATAGAATTAAAAATAGATAATTGTAAGTCCATCTAGTGCCCCTTAGTGATTTTGGTGTATTGAAGACTTATAGGTTAAGGGACTAATGTGTTTTTAAGTTTACACACGTCTTATAAGTCTATGAGGAGTTTGATATTTACGAAGAAAGTCGACCCCTAAAAATGTATATTCTCAGTTGAAGACTTTGGTTTTCTTGAAGACTTTGATACTGAGGAAATTGGTGTGACCTTGAAGACTTGGATAATCATGCGAGGATTATGAAGCATGAAGACTTTTGTTTTCGTAGTTTCATTTTCTATTTCTTGAGTCATAGGAAACTCCGTACTGTTAAAGGGGGTATAGGTAAAACTAAGGAAACATATTTCCAAGTGATGCTCAACTCAAAGCCTGCACTACCCAATCCTTTCGAGTGAAGCCATTAGAAATCTCATATGGTTCAGTCAATTTCTTTGACAGAGACGAAGTTCTTCTGGTCTCTGAGGAATTTGTCCTGATTGAGGAGTTAGGAATTCACCAGTGCAGATTGCCTACAAGTGAGGAACGTGATAGCCCTGATGAATTTGAGAGCTCAAATTTCTGACCGTTGTAGTGCTATGCGCCAGCTGCCCAAAATATCTTATCCACCTAATGGTCATATCATTTAAGGGCATTTATGTCTTATCATGTCGGGCTGCTCCCTAGGCTATAAATAGCCGCCCCCTACAACCACTAGCTAGTTGGCTGCTCCGAGAGAAACTGACACTTGTCTTCAGAGCAACCCATCCTCCGAGGACTTTGAGCGAAAATCATCGAGTGAGGAAAAACCCCAAACCCAAACACCTAAAACCCCAAAGTGATTGAGCATCACTGAAGAGAGTGTTCCTATGTGGAGCCGACGCTTGTTACCTTTGAAGACTGTGATATTCCAGACAGTTAGGCATCAATGGTCTAGAGCATCCCCGAGGAATTGTGGATCGCCGAGTGACAAAGTCTGTGAAGGTTTGGAAGTCGCCTGTGAAGACTTACCACGAGTGATTGGGCGAGGTCTGTGTGACCTTAGCTCAAGGAGAATACGGTGAGGACTTGGTGTCTTGGACTGTGTGTCCAGGACTGGGTGTTCGGGACTGTGTGTCCTCGGGTTTAAATACCTAGCCGCCCTAACTAGACGTACAACTATCACAGCAGTTGGAACTGGTCAAACAAATGATTGTCTTTATCAAGCCTACTAGTTCTGTTTCCTCAAACCCTTCTATTTACTCATTCATGTGTTGATGAACTTGATCTGTACTATTTGAAGACTTGGACTGAAGACTTTCTCAATTTCCTCAACCCAATTTCTCCAGTCTTCAGTCCTCAGCCTGCTTATCCTATTTACACGCTACTTGTACTCGGTGCTTGTTTTTATTTCATCATGATGACCATGCTACTGTCTTGTTACACTTGCACTTGAGTATCTATTCCGCTGCTAAGTAGTTCGTTGCTTAGGAAATTCCTTAGCTAGAATTTCCTCAGTGACAAATTTGTAAAAATCGCCTATTCACCCCCCCTCTAGTTGATATAACGCACTTTCAATTGGTATCAGAGCAAGGTACTCCCTTGTTCTGTGTTATTTTGGTTTAACCGCCTAGAGTTTTAGTTATGTCGACCGCAGGAATGAAGACTGTGTCATGCCCAATCTTTGACGGTCATGATTATCCCAAGTGGAAGGCCATGATGAAGAAGCGCCTCATGGTGATGAACAGTGAGCTATGGACCATCACTGAGATCGGTCTTACCGATCTATGCAAGATGGCAGAGGCTAATGATATTCGCAAGTACACTCTACTCAACATCACCACGAAGGACATCATTTGTTCCTGTCAGTCCCAAAATCAGTTCAGGAATGTTATGCATCTCAGCCATGCGAAGCTTATTTGGGACCGACTCTCTGAGGTTTATGAAGGTCATCGAATGCGTCATGATCCATGGTTTGAGTGTTTCAAGGAATCGCTCAAGGCGATGACTTTCAATCCAGAATCATCATCCTCTGCACCATGCCTTGTGGCAAAATGTGCCAAGGTAACTGAATGCTATCTATCTGAGTCTAGTGATGATGAATCTGGTGACGAATTTGGACCCTGCTACACCAAACTTGCTTCCCTTGCCACTAAACAACAAAAAGCTTTGGAGAAACTTCATAATATGCTTAATGAGAGCGATGATATGTTGGGTGAAGAAATGGATTGCACTAAAACCTTGACTTATGATCTTAAGAGACTTCAGCTCAAGTTTGATAATCTTCAAAGTTATCATAACACTCTCTTATCTGATCATGAGAAGCTTTCCTATGAATCTCTTCAAGGAAAGCAAGATCTTGAGAAGCTAAGGGAGAGTTATGAAGATCTTCAGAAGGAACGCGATTCATTGCTTGCTCAACAGATCAGTTCTGTTCTGGAGGAATTCATTCCACTATGTCTTAAATGCATTGAACGTGAAACTACAAATTCTTCACCTGAAAGTTCAAATGCTTCTACTGTTACAAATTCTTCAACTGTTTTTGTGGTGAAAATTTCCTCAACTGAGGAAAACACCGATACTACTGACGTAAATGCAGAGTTGAAGGAATTGTATGTGACAGGCATGTACAAAAGCCTCAAAGGCCATCAGACTCTTTGTGATGTGCTTAAAAAGCAGATTCTGAACAGGAACCCTAGGAAAGAGGGTATTGCCTTTGAGAGGAAACTCAATGTTGATGGGACCTACTAGAAACCTGAGCAGTATCCCAAAACCTCATCGGTTGCTGCAAAAGGACCTCCCGTAGATCCATCTACCTTATCTGGCTTTACTTGTGAATCTTCACATTCTTCTGATGAGTCATTTTACTCCAACTATAAACTGTTAAAAAATCAGAATGGTGAAGTATTTGCTAGATATGTTGGAACTAACTGCAGGAATGGTCCCCATGTGAAGAAAATCTGGGTCCCTAAGAGGCATCTTGAAAATCTTCAAGTGAATGTCCTCATGACATCTCCTGTGAAGAACAGGAACCCCAGATCAAATTCTTCATTTGGATCAAAATCTTCATATGGATCCAAGTCCTCATATGGACCAAATTCCTCAAGTGGATCAAATTCCTCATATGATCATCATCGTGCTAACACATCTGTTTCACAAGGAAAGAATAAGGATTATGAATATGTGCATTATTCTTCAAATCATTATGTTCATAAGTCCTCGAAGAATTTCTCTGCTTACTCATATTCATACTCTAACCCCTCTCCTATGAAACGAAATGCACTTGCTTCAATGCCACCATTCTCAATTGGTGTTCGTCGAATGATGAACTCTTTGCCACCCCTCCAGATGTGGGTGGTGAAGAAAAAGAACTAATCTCTTATGCAGGGTTAGGTCTCCAGACGAACCTAAACGTCTGAATAATTTGCTGGAGACCTGACAATGCTTGAAAGGACGCAAGCTAATCATGTAGAAATGATTCATTCGTTTCTCACGTCCTCATTCTTCATATATTGCTCTTATTGATGAAATTAATTCTGATGAAATTGATGCCATATTCTTCACTATGAAGCATATGAATTGTAAGATGTACTAATTATTCTACTGGATGACTCCCTCAAAGCTACTGAGTGGGTCCTCGATAGTGGATGCACAAATCACATGACCGGTGACAAGAACCTACTAATGTACTCTGCTTTATCTCCATCTCACCTGAAGCATATCACCTACGCTGACAAAGGGAAAAGCAAGGTATTGGGTCTAGGTAAGGTTGCAATCTCAAAAGATCGACACATGGACAAAGTCATGCTTGTCGAGTCTCCTGGATTCAACCTCATGTTTGTCTCAATGTTTTGTGACCTTGATATGGTTGTTGTATTTGGCAAATATCGTTGTGGCGTAGTCTTAGCATCTGACAATTCCAAAGTCTACGAAGGCTTTAGGAGAGGAGACTTGTATATTGTTGATTTATCTACAGGACCACAGCCTGCCACATGTCTACTTGCGAAAGCTTCAGAAGAATGGTTATGGCATCGACGACTCCGTCATGCTTGCATGAGGAACTTGCACACACTGGTGAATAAAAAGCACATTCTTGGAATTGAGGGTGTCAAATTCCTCAAAGATCATCTTTGTGGGGCTTGCGAAGCTGGAAAGATGACCAAATCCAAGCATCCCTCGATCCTGACTACCACTCGTCCTTTTGAATTGCATCACATGGACCTCTTCGGCCCTACACATTACTCTGCATTCACAAATGCAGCATCTCTTTATGGCTTTGACATTGTTGATGACTATTCTCGTTATACATGGGTGCATATCATCACATTTAAGCATGAAGTGCAGGAAATCTTCAAGCGATTTTCCTCAAGGGCCTCGACCAATTTCGGTGTGAAGATCAAGCATATCCGGAGTGACAATGGGACCGAGTTAATGACCACTGGTCTTGATGACTATCTTGATGAACTTGGTATTACTCATGAGCTATCAGCCCCTTACACACCTCAGCAGAACGGCGTTGTGGAGCGCAAGAACAGGACTCTTGTTGAGATGGCTCGCACTATGCTTGCTGAATACAAGACGCCTCTTCGGTTCTGGCCTGAGGCTATCAACACTGCTTGCCACATCATCAACATGGTATATCTTCACAAACTCCTCAAGAAAACCTCATATGAACTACTCACTGACAAGAAACCCAATGTGAGTTATGTCAAAGTCTTCGGTGCTAAATGTTGGGTTAGAGATCCTCATCACAATTCCAAATTTGCACCGAAAGCACATGTAGATTTTATGCTTGGTTACGGAAAGGACTAGCACACCTACATAATCTTCATCAATCATCTCCACAAGATTGTTGAGACTCTAAATGTGCGGTTCAGTGAAACTAATGGCTCGCAAAGAGAGCAACTGCCTCCTGTGTCAGGTGAAATACCTCCTGAGGAATCCATCAAGTTCAAAGTTACTGAAGATATCATCCCCACTGAAGAATCAGCTGAAGAAGTCATTCCTGACAATGAAGAAAATCATTCTTGTGCTCCTGAAGATACTGTTGCTGAAGAAAATGCTCAGCCAGACCAAAGTCGTCAACCAGCTCATCCTCGTGTCACAAAAGAAGTGCATATCGAGAAAATCATTGACGGCATCAATGCACAAGGTCCCCTCACACGCTCAAGAGCTTCACACTTATCTAAATTTTGTGGGAACTTTGCTTTTGTCTCTATCACGGAGCCCACCAAAGTTGATGAGGCATTTCTGGAACGTGAGTGGATTCAAGCTATGCAAGAGGAACTGTATCAGTTCGAGCTCAACCATGTGTGGGAACTCGTCAAGCGACCAGATCCTCAGAAGCACAATATCATCGGCACCAAGTGGATCTATCAAAACAAGCAAGATGAAAATGGCCTTGTGGTGAGGAATAAGGCTCGTCTCATAGCTCAAGGCTACACACAGGTTGAAGGAATTGACTTCGATGAAACATTTGCTCCTGTTGGTAGACTTGAAGCTATTCACATATTACTTGCCTATGCTAACCATCATAATATCATCTTATATCAAATGGATGTGAAAAGTGCATTCCTCAATGGTAAGCTTGAGGAAGAAGTATATGTTGCTCAACCCCCAGGTTTTGAAGATCCTAAATATCCTGACAAAGTCTTCAAACTCAACAAGGCCCTCTATGGCCTCAAGCAGGCCCCTCGGGCGTGGTATGATACTTTGAAGGAATTCCTCACGAAGAAAGGCTTCAAACCTGGTTCACTTGACCCAAATCTTTTCACTAAATCATATGATGATGAATTATTTGTGTGTCAAATCTATGTGGACGATATTATCTTTGGCTGTACTGATGAACATTACAGTGACGAATTTGGCTACATGATACGTGAAGAATACCAAATGTCCATGATGGGAGAACTAAAATTCTTCCTAGGCCTTCGAATTAGTCAACAATGCAATGGCATCTTCATATCTCAAGAGAAATACATCAAGGATGTTCTGAGGAAATTCGGCATGCAAGATTGCAAAGGCGTCAAAATCCCTATGCCCACAAATGGCCAACTGTGCACCGATGAAAATGGTAAAGACTTTGATCACAAGGTATACCGCTCCATGATTGGCTCTTTATTGTATCTATGTGCATCTAGGCCACATATTATTCTTAGTGTTTGCATGTGTGCCCGATTTCAAGGTACACCGAAGGAATCACACCATAAGGTTGTGAAGCATATTCTTCGATATCTAGCTCACACTCCAACACTTGGATTATGGTATCCCAAGGGCTCTGATTTTGATCTCATTGGATATTTTGACTCTAACTATGCTGGTGATCGAGTGGATCGCAAGTCTACATCCAGCACTTGCCATTTCCTCGGACAGTCCTTAGTTTGTTGGTCCTCGAAGAAGCAGAACTGTGTATCACTCTCCACTGCTGAAGCTGAGTACATAGCTGCTGGTTCATGTTGTGCTCAATTACTATGGATGAAGCAAACCCTCAAGGACTATGGCGTCAACATGAAGAATCTGCCACTCTATTGTGACAATGAGAGTGCCATCAAGATTGCTCACAACCTAGTTGAGCACTCGAAGACAAAGCACATCCAGATCCGTCATCATTTTCTTCGTGATCATGTCTTCAAGGGCGACATTTCCATTTACCACGTGAAGACTGAAGACCAGCTGGCTGATATTTTCACTAAGCCCTTGGATGAGAAGATATTTTTCATGTTGCAGTGTGAGCTAAATATCTTAGAATATTTGAATGTTCTTTGAAAGGACACACATCCTAACACATATGCAAAATTGATGACTTTGATGAGCAACACACGAAGTAAAGTTTTTCTTCAATCAATGAAGACTAACCCTCTAAGCATGAAGAAATTAATGAAGAAATTGATTCTTAGAGCCCTACGACAATTGTACGCGGTGTCTGAAATTATCATTCTTATACGGTGGGTTACGCCACCAACCAAAGTTGAGATTTGAGTTTTTTCTTTAATTTGCAAATTCTTCAAATTTTCAAATTCCTCAAAATTTGCAATTTCCTCAACATTTTTCTGGTGTTCTTCATTGGCTATATATATATATATATATTTGCTCTAAGTGAATGTGATCGGACCCTTCGCCCTCCATGCTTAACTCAATCCAGTCTATTCACAATTTCTTCATATGTGTTCTATTTGAAACTTGTTCAAAATCTTCACTGTGCCCTTGACAACTGAAGAATTTGTGAACAGAACGTTAAAATTTTCTTATCCAAAATTTTCAGCTTTTGCCGCTCAAACCGTTCTGCATCCCATGATGGATTAAACAACTCACTCACGATCCCCACTATCTTTAGTCCTCAGAACGTGGATGACACATGTCGCTAGGATAGCAACGGGCAGGGGCACGTTCGTCCAATTTCTTCGAACGAGCCGTTTTTCACCGTTGGCTATAAATAGACCTCCCCTTTCACAGTGCCTCATTTACTCCGCTCGACATCTCCATCTCGCTCGAGCTCACAGACCTAGCGACGTCGCTACTTTCCTCGACGCATGTGAGGAAGAGCTTCCCTGCCTCAACCTCCTCGTCGTCGTACTCGCGCCGGCTGCGGAAATCTTCACTCCGCCGCCGCCGTAGCTATCTCCTTCTGCCAAGTTAGGGCGTGGGAGATCTGGACTGACGAGCTTCACCAAAGTTCATCCATTTTGTCATGTTCTTCACCAAGGGTAATTAAAATCTAATTGTATTACCCTTCGTTGATTCTCATGTTTTACACAATTTCTTTGAAAAGGTGTTTATTCTCCAACTCCCCACTATGAGAACACGTAAATTTGTCTGTTCTTGATTTGTTTCTCTAAGATGAGTTTTCCTTCATGATTCCTCAATTGTGTGGATTTTCTGATCTATACAACTCTAGAACCTAAAGCAAGAACACTTAGTGAAAGTCTTCAAGACTCCCATGGTCAAATTCCTCAAACTTGATGCTTTTGAAAAATTTCTGAGAACGCATATGACCTCTCCAAATTCTTCGCACCTATACTCTGTTCACAGGTACAAATGTCTGTTGCTAAATCTCTAGGTTCTCATCAACTTAACTCATTTGCAGCATTCCTCGAAGAAAAGTGACATACTTCCTAGGAAACCTCAACTGTTCAAAATCCTCAAGTGAGGAAAATGGTTGAAGGCAAGAGGCCACAGAAGGGAGGAAAGAGACCTGAGACAAACACTGCGTTTGAAATCCCTGAAGACATCTATGATGAATATTGCACACCATATGAGGAAACTCATGGCAAAGAAAACAAAAATCAGCACAAAGTGCGCATTCAGAGGATTGAGAGAAGATGGGCCAAGGAATGGAGGGAGTACCGCAATGTTACTCCAAAGTACATGAAGAAATTCGCAGTAAACCCTCCTTGCACAAGACCTCCTTTGGCGCCAGGCCAAGTTGCAGATCCCTAAAGCGTCAGGCGTGGTGAGGAATTTGCAAAGGAATGGGCCAAGCGTCAAGCAAAGCTTCAACATGCAGCCAGAGATGTGATACGTCTCCAACATATCTACTTTTCCAAACACTTTTGCCCTTGTTTTGGACTCTAACTTGCATGATTTGAATGGAACTAACCCGGACTAACGTTGTTTTCAGCAGAACTGCCATGGTGTTATTTTTGTGTAGAAATAATAGTTCTCAGAATGACCTGAAAATCAACGGAGATTTATTTTGGAATATATAAAAATTACCTGCGGAAAGAACCAGACCATGGGACCCACACCCTGTCCACGAGGGTGGGGGCGCGCCACCTGCCTCGTGGGCCCCCTGAGGCTCCACCGACATCACCCCCGACTCCACATATTCACTTTCGGGGAGAAAAATAAGAGAGAAGGATTCATCACGTTTTACAATACGGAGCCGCCGCCAAGCCCTAATATCTCTCGGGAGGGCTGATCTAGAGTCCGTTCGGAGCTCCGGAAAGTGGAGATCGTCGTCGTCATCATCATGAACCTTCCTCCATCACCAGTTCCATGATGCTCACCGCCGTGCGTGAGTAATCCCATCGTAGGCTTGCTGGACGGTGATGGGTTGGATGAGATTTACCATGTAATCGAGTTAGTTTTGTTAGGGTTTGATCCCTAGTATTCACTATGTTCTAAGATTGATGTTGCTATGACTTTGCCATGCTTAATGCTTGTCACTAGGGCCCAAGTGCCATGATTTCAGATCTGAACCTATTATGTTTTCATGAATATATGTGTGTTCTTGATCCTATATTGCAAGTCAATAGTCACCTACTATGTGTTATGATCCGGCAACCCCGAAGTGACAATAATCGGGACCACTCCCGGTGATGACCGTAGTTTGAGGAGTTCATGTATTCACTATGTGTTAATGCTTTGGTCCGGTACTCTATTAAAAGGAGGCATTAATATCCCTTAGTTTCCAAAAGGACCCCGCTGCCACGGGAGGGTAGGACAAAAGATGTCATGCAAGTTCTTTCCCATAAGCACGTATGACTATATTCGAAATACATGCCTACATTACATTGATGAACTGGAGCTAGTTCTGTGTCACCCTATGTTATAACTACTACATGAGGAATCACATCCGACATAATTATCCATCACTGATCCAATGCCTACGAGCTTTTCACATATTGCTTGTTGCTTATTTACTTTTCCGCTGCTACTGTTTCAATCACTACAAAAACTGCTACCGCTACTTTTGCCACTGTTACCATTATTTCCATATTACTTTGCTACCAAATTACCTTCCTATAGATATTAAGTTTTCCAGGTGTGGTTGAATTGACAACTCAACTGCTAATACTTGAGAGTATTCTTTGGCTCCCCTTGTGTCGAATCAATAAATTTGGGTTGAATACTCTACCCTCGAAAACTGTTGCGATCCCCTGCACTTGTGGGTTATCAAGACTATTTTCTGGCGCCGTTGCCGGGGATCATAGCTATATTCTTTAAGTCTCTTGGAATTTATATATGTTGATCACTATGAAGAATTTGAAAGACTCAAAAACCAAGATCTATCCCTCAACTACGAGGGGGGGGGGTAAGGAACTGCCATCTAGCTCTGCACTTGATTCACCCTCTGTTATGAGTAAACTTGCGACACCTACTCCTGCTATTGAATCTGATATGTCGTATGTTCTTGATGATGCTACTTCTGCTATGTATGATGAAACTACTTCTATGTTCGATAATACTATGCCACTATGTGAATTTCATGATGAACAAATTGCTAAGGTTAGAGAGAATGAAATTATTGAAACTGATAATATTGATGAAAGTGATGATGAAGATTCTCCTCCTAATTATGAATTGCATGTTGTTCCTGAGGGTTATGTTATGGATAAAGAAACTTCTAGAGACTTTCTTGCTTGCAATGATAGATATGATCTTAAGAAATAATTAGCAAGCTGAAAGAAAAGTCTTTGAATGCTAGAATGAAATATGACCCTACTTTTGCTACTTCACCTATATGTGTTCCTGATAAGGATTATGATTTCTATGTCGATCCTGAGTTAATTACTTTGGTTGAATCTGATCCTTTCCATGGCTATGAATCTGAAACTGTTGTGGCACATCTTACTAAGTTGAATGATATAGCCACCCTATTCACCAACGAGGAAAAAATTCATTACTACTATATCCTTAAGTTATTTACGTTCTTGTTGAAGGGTGATGCTAAGACATGGTTTAATTCTCTTGATCTTGTTTGTGTGTGTGGTCTCGAGGATATGATTTATTACTTCTCTGCTAAATATTTTCCCGCTCATAAGAAACAAGATGCCTTACGGGAAAGATATAATTTTGTGAAAATTGAAGAAGAGAGTCTCCCACAAGCTAGGAGGAGGCTTCTCCGGTTACTTAATGCTTTGCCTAATCATCCTCTTAGGAAAAATTAAAAACTTGATATATTTTATAATGGATTAACCGATGCTTCCATAGACCACCTGGATAGTTGTGCTGGTTGTGTTTTCAGGGAAAGAACTATCGATCAAGCTGAATTGTTATTCAATAATATGTTGACCAATGAAAACAATTGGACACTTCCTGAACCAGCTCCTAAGCCAACTCCGAAGAAAAGGGGTGTTCTATTTCTCAGTCCTGAAGATATGCAAGAGGCAAAGAAATCTATGAAAGAAAAAGGTATTAAAGCTGAAGATGTTAAGAATTTATCACATATTGAAGAAATACATGGTCTTGATAACCCGACACAGGTAGTAAAGGTAAATTCTCTTTATGGATTTGATGAAGGTGATATTCCTCGTTATAAGTCTGCTAGCCAATGCTTAGATGAGTTTGACAATTTTATTGTGAAACAAGAAAACTTCAATGCTTATGTTGGTAGACAATTGCAACGTAATGCTTGCATGATCGAACGCTTGAGTGATTATATGTCTAGAGTTAAAGGTGAACTGAAACTCATTAGTAAATATGCTTCTATGGTTACCACTCAAGTAGAACAAGTACTTAAAGCACAAAATGAGTTGCTCAATGAATTAAATAGTAAGAAAATTTATAATGATATTAGAGTTGTGACTAGAGGTGGTAAAATTACTCAGGAACCTCTATATCTTATAGGCCACCCTAAAATAATTGATGAAGATTCTCAGAGAGCTAATATAGATGCACCTAGTTCTTCTAAGAAGAAGAAATAGAAAAACGACAGGAATTTGCATGCTTCTAGTGAACCTGTAGCTGACACATATGAGAGTCCCAATGATATCTCTATCTCTGATGCTGAAACACAATCTGGTAATGAACATGAACCTAGTGATAATGGTAATGATTATGTTCATGATGATGCTCAACCTAGCAATAATGATGATGTAGAGATTGAACCTGCTGTTGACCTTGATAACCCACCATCAAAGAATCAACATTATAATAAGAGACTTTGTTGCTAGGAAGCGCGGTAAGGAAAGAGAACATGGGTTCAGAAACCCATGCTTTTCCTCCTAAACCATCCAAGAAAATTGATGATGAGGATTTTGAGCACTTTGTTGAAATGATTAGACCTATCTTTTTGCGTATGCGTTTGACTGATATGCTCAAAACAAATCATTATGCTAAGTATATGAAAGATATAATCACAAATAAAAAAATACCTGAAGTTGAAATTTCCACCATGCTTGCCAATTATACTTTTAAAGGTGGAATACCAAAGAAACTAGGAGATCCAGGAGTACCAACTATACCTTGCTCCATTAAAAGAAACTATGTTAAAATTGCTTTATGTGATCTTGGAGCCGGTGTTAGTGTTATGCCTCTCTCTTTATATCGTAGACTTGATTTGAATAAGTTGACACCTACTGAAATATCTTTGCAAATGGCCGATAAATCAACTGCTATACCTGTCGGTATTTGTGAGGATGTGCCTGTTGTGGTTGCAAATGTTACTATTCTAACGAACTTTGTTATCCTTGATATTCCCGAGGACGATAGTATATCTATTATCCTTGATAGACCCTTTTTGAATACTGCAGGGGCTGTTATTGATTGCAACAAAGGCAATGTCACTTTTCATGTTAATGGTAATGAGCATACGGTACACTTTCTAAGGAAACAACCTCGGGTCCGCATTATCAATTTTATTGGAAAAAATTCAACGATTACTATTGGAGGTTTTGAATTTCCTCTTCCTACTGTCAAGAAATATGACATTCTTATTCTAGCGACCATGATCCGAATGGACTGAAGTCTCTGTGTTCTGTGTCATCCCTGGATCGGTAATGCTGACACACACAGTACTTGAAAGATTTATAACAGAGTGGCAATCACACACTTATTACATCGAATGTCTCAAAAGAGAACTTATTACAAGATAATATGGCATAAGGCCATCTAACACGATAACAGCGGAAGGCTTGGAAGATAAGTGAGTCCATCAACTCCAACGGCATAGCTAGAGTGCATGACAACGACCTAGCGCACCTTACTCTTCTTCTGAAAAGTCTGCAACGTAACATGTTACAGCCCGAAACGGGTCAGCACAAGGAATATGCTGGTAAGATAACACAGTAGAGCAAGTAACAGAAAAAAGGCTAACACTACATGCATATATGGCTGGTGGAGGCTCTAAGGTTAAAGTTTTTGCATAATGTGCAATTTTTTCCTACAACAAAGGAATAAATTTTATTTTAACTACCATGGTAGTTGAAACATCATTGAGAAGGTACCTCCAACTCAATTCCCAATTAAAGTAGTCATCATTAACCCAGCAAATTAGTTTTAGAGTTATGATATCAACCAATAATTTAAGTACCAGATACTCAAGATGTCCATAACCGGGGACATGGCTAATCATGATTAGTTTGTACACTCTGCAGAGGTTTACGCACTTTTCCCCCACAAGACTCAATCTCCTCCGTTGGATTTCTCGCACTGCATGGTGTTTGAGAAACGGATGACCGAGACACAGTCTTTCAGAAGCATTTACTCTTTACCCTGGGTGGACCGGTACACCTACTTTCCCCTACATCTGATAGTCCACCACTGAAAGAGCTCACACAACATACTCAACTATGCCAGAGCCCATAATTGCATTGTGGTTGCACACGGAAGTTTCTAGCATGAATAGTCTTATGATCCCTTTGAGCCTGGGTGGCATTCCATAGGATAATCACACTGTTCCTCCGGGATTTCCTAGGACAACATTGGATTCTCCAGGTGCCCTGCAACCAATCCACCCAGATGTGTATTAAAGTTGCCACCTTAAGTTGAACCATTAATTAACAATCTCACATCTGTCATGGATACTCTCAAACCCAATCCACGTCTACGAGCATAGCATGGCAACCTAAGCATAACGTAGAAGTAACTCCCAGGGGTTTGAAAATAATGCATGTAATAGGTTCTACCACAATCTACTTTCCAGACCCACAAGTTAAGAGTTCCTACTCATGCAATGTGTGAGGGTTTGATCTAATGCATAAAAACTGGGTAATGAAGGGTATGATCAAAGTGTTACTTGCCTTGCTGATGATTCGCAAAACCTAGGGGCTCGTAGTAGCACGCTTCGCGCTCCGGGAATTCTATCGCAAGCAAACAATAGCATACATAAGCAACCAAGCAAAGATGCACGGGTAAAACTCAATAAGAAGATCTAACCAGAAAGTTCAACTAAAGAACTCCGGTTTGCAAAAAGAATCAAATCAAACGGAGCAACAAAACTCAAACTACGAAAGAAACAAGATCTGTTTACTAGATTGAACTAAAGTCAAATTTTACAGTACTAAAACCTTGTTCAAGTTGGTTAAACAGAAAGAGGGCTTCAAGACAAAGATCTAGGCGTTTGAATCGCCTAATTCCGACCGACGAGCGAAAAGAAAAACTAAAAAGAAGATCAGGGCAGAAATCACGATCGAAAATAATCGCGAAAAAACCCTGAAAAAGAAAAACTGACGAACGGGCTAATGAACAAACGTTAGTTGTCTGTGACTGACGGGCGAACAATGTTCGTTAAAACGAACGTACGGACGAACGTCCACTAATAAACTAAACCGACAGAAAAACCAAACCGATCTAATAAAAAAACGATCGGTTTTCTTCGGAAAACCGGTGGCGGCGGCGGCTATACCGCCGGCGAGGCGGCGGCGACCGGTGATGCGGCGGCGCGAGGCTGGCGGCAGGCTTCAGCGGCGGTGCGGCAGCGGGCTGGCGGCGCTAGGGTTGGAGCGGATCGGGCGGGGCAACGGGGTGGGATGGGGGGCGGCGGTTGGGCTTAAAAAGGCCTCCCGAGCGGAGTCCCGGCCGGACACGGCCCTACTAGGTCGGTTCCACTTTTTTTTTCTAAACAGTCCTTACGCGGTAAAATGGGCGAAAAAATTACTAAATAGACTCGAAAAAATCAGAAATAAATTTTCACCGTCCTCTAATAATATTTAGGACAAAGTGAACATTTTTCCCGGACCTAAATGCAATTTTGAAAATGCGCATTTTCCTATGCAAATGAAATTGCAAATAAACCCAAATAAAATACCAAAGTTGATTTTAATATTTTTCCTCCAATATTTCTTTTGTTTTGGAGAAGTCATACTATCTCCACTCATATATTTTAATATGAAATATTTTCGGAGAGAAAATTTATTAAAACCAAAGTGATCCTCGTACCGGTATTTGACAAAACTCAAATACGAAAACGGTAAAAAATCCCCAACTGTCTCCGTGTGTCATTGAGTTGCTTAGAATTTCGAGGATCGCAACACACAAATGCAATAAAAAACAATATATGAAATATGATCTATGTGTAACATTCCAAATTGAAAATTTGGGATGTTACAAACCTACCCCCCTTAGAATGAATCTCGCCCTCGAGATTCAGGTTGGCTAGAAAATAGGTGTGGGTGGTTCTTGCGTAGATCATCCTCTCGTTCCTAGGTGGCTTCATCCTCGGTATGGTGACTCCACTTAACTTTGCAAAACATGATAACCTTGCTGCGGGTGACTCTGCTTGCAAACTCGAGGATCTTGACCGGTTTCTCCTCGTAGGTTAGATCACTATACAGTTGAATTGCTTATAGGGTCACTGTGTCTCTCAGAGGAATATCGGCCATCTCAGCATGGCACTTCTTAAGCTGGGAAACGTGAAACACGTCATGAACTCCTGACAATCCTTCGGGTAACTCTAACTTGTAGGCAACCTCTCCCATGCATTCCAAAACACGGTATGGTCCTACAAATCTCGGGGCTAAATTTCCCTTAACTCCGAAGCGTTTAACACCTCGCAGAGGCGACACTCTTAGGTACGCTATGTCTCCGATTTCATAGACTACTTCCTTGCGCTTCGAGTCTGCATAACTCTTCAGCCTGGACTGAGCTACATTCAGTATACCTCTAATTAGCTTAACCTTCTCTTCTGACTCTTTGATCAGATCTAGTCCAAATAACTGACGGTCTCCGATTTCATCCCACATCAACGACGTTCGGCATCTCCTCCCGTACAATGCTTCGAACGGTGCCATCTTCAAACTGTCCTGGTAATTGTTGTTTCTGCGTAGGACAAGTTGTCATCCCAACTAGATCCATAATCTAGCGCGCAAGCTCTCAACATGTCCTCCAGAATCTGATTGACTCTCCCGGTTTGTCCATCCGTTAGCGGGTGAAAGGTTGTACTGAACTCTAGCCTGGTTCCCAGAGTCTGGTGTAACTGGTGCCAAAACTTGGAAGTAAACTATGTTCCTCTATCTGATACGATGGTTCTCGGAACTCCGTGTAGACATACGATCCTGGTCATGTATATCTTGGCCAACTTCGCACTGGTGTACGTGGTTTTCACGAGGATAAAGTGGGCTACTTTGGTCAAGCGATCCACTACTACCCTGATTGAGTCATATCCCGATCGGGTCCTGGGTAATCCGGTCATAAAGTCCATGCCAAGCTTATCCCTCTTCCATTTGGGTATCAGCATAGGCTGCAGTAATCCTGCTGGCTTCTGATGTTCTGCCTTCACTCTCTGACATACATCACATAGTGCTACATACTCGGCAATATCCTTCTTCATTCCCGTCCACCAAAAATGTTCCTTCAAATCCAAATACAGCTTAGTGTTTCCAGGGTGTATCGAGTATGGCGAATCATGTGCTTCTTGTAGTATCAACTTCCTCATCTCGGCGTTGTTGGGCACATAGATTCGGTCCTCAAACCACAAGGTGTCCTGTTCGTCCTCACGAAAACCCTTGGCTTTTCCTTCACTCATCTTCTCCTTTATCTCGGCAATATTTTGGTCATCCTTCTGAGCTTCTCGTATCTTTCCCAATAATCTTGACTGAACCTCCAAGGCTGCAACAAAACCTCTAGGAACTGTCTCCAAACGAAGCACCCTGAGATCGTCTACTAACTCCTTCGGCAATCCTCCATTTACTAGGGTATTGGCATAACTCTTCCGGCTCAAAGCGTCTGCAAGGACATTGGCCTTGCCTGGATGATAGTGCAGCTTCATATCATAATCCTTTATGAGCTCCAACCATCTCCTCTGTCTGAGGTTTAGCTCCTTTTGGGTGACAATGTACTTCAAACTCTTGTGATTCGTGTACACATCACAACGGTTTCCAATAAGGAAATGTCTCCAGGTTTTGAGCGCATGCACTACAGCTGCTAGCTCCAAATCGTGCGTAGCATAATTCAACTCGTGCGGTCGAAGTTAAAGAGATGCATAAGAAACAACTCTTTGGTCCTGCATGAGTACTCCTCCAAGTCCTAAGCGAGAAGCGTTGCAATACACTTGGAAATCCTTGCGTATATCAGGCAAGATCTGCACTGGGGTTGTCGTCAAACATTTCTTCAACTCCTAGAAACTTTCTTCGCACTCTTCAGTCCAATAAAACTTTGTGTCTTTCTTCAACAGTGCCGTCATAGGCTTTGCAATCTTGGAGAAATTCTCTATGAACCTCTGGTAATATCCCGCGAGTCCAAGAAAACTATGGATTTCTCCAACTGAGGTGGGTGCCAACCACTCAGTGACTGCCTACACCTTGATAGGATCCACTGATATACCTTCTCCTAATATAACATGTCCTAAGAATCCAACTTCCTTCAAACAAAACTCACATTTGCTAAACTTGGCATATAACTGGTGTTCTCTGAGCTTCTCAAGAACCAAACGCAAATGTTCCTTGTGTTCCCCTTCGTTCTTAGAATACACCAAAATATCATCAATGAATACCATGACAAACTTATCCAAGAACTCCATGAACACCTTACTCATCATACTCATGAAATAGGCAGGGGCGTTAGTCAATCCAAATGACATAACCGTATACTCATATAGCCCATACCTTGTGGTGAAGGCTGTCTTAGGTATATCCTTCTCTCGGATCTTCAACTGGTGGTATCCTGATCGTAGATCAATCTTGGAGAATACTTTAGCTCCTTGAAGTTGGTCGAACAAATCATTGATCATCTGCAGTGGGTACTTATTCTTAATTGTCACTTCGTTCAGTGCCCGATAATCAACGACCATACTTAAAGATCCATCCTTCTTCTCGACCAGGAGCACTGGGGCTCCCCAAGGTGATGAACTTCGTCGAATGAATCCTTTATCCAATAACTCCTTAATCTGCTTCTTGATCTCCTCTAGATCGTTTGCTGGCATCCAGTATGGTGGTGCCTGGCAATAGCTCTATAAAAAACTCAATGTCCCTATCCGGCGGCATGCCTGGTAGCTCCTTTGGAAATACATCCGGGTAATCCTTTACTACATGCACTTCCTCCTGAAGAACTCCCGAGAGAGAATTTACATGTGTCCTCCTAGGTGAATGCCTAGATACATACTTGATCCTTTTTCCCTCCGGGGTGGTAAGTAAAATCGACTTGCTGGCACAATCGATGTTCCCTCCATACATCGATAGCCAAACCATACCTAGTATCACATCCAATCCTTGTGACTCCAAAATTATCAGGTCTGAGGGGAAAACATGGCGTTCAATGGTCAATGGCACTTGAAAACATCCTTGACTTGCCATATACTCTCCTCCTGGGGAACTGACTAACATGGGGGTCTTAAGTACTTGGGTGGGCAACTTATATCTATTCACGAATCCCCTTGAAATGTATGAATGCGATGCACCAGTATCGAAAAGAACTATTGTGGTAAATGACTTAAGCAAAAACTTATCGACAACAGCATCAGGTTGCTCTTCGACCTCTTCCACGTTCACGTGATTCACTTGTCCCCTGTTGAAAGGGTTGGGCTTCTTCCCAGCGCTTCCATTGCCGTTGCCATTCTTCACTTCCAGGCACTCCATGGCGTAGTGTCCATTCTTCCCGTACTTGAAACAGGTAATGTGACCTAAATCCCTCTTGGTGAGTGTGGATGGAGTAGAGCGATTCTGATTATTGCTTGCTCCGTTCCCATTCCCATTCTTGGAGCCATTGTGGTTGTGAGTACTTCCTCCATTATGGGTGTGGCTTCCATAGTTAGGGTGTAACCTCCTGAGTTCGGGGTGAAACAGGGCTTCTACTGGGCTCCAGAACTATTCTTTCCATGTCCATACTTCCTCTTGCGGCTCTCAATCTGTTGTTGCTTCCCTTCAATCATAAGAGCCTTATCTACCAACACCTGGTAGTTGTTGAAGGTTGCCACCATCAACTGTATGCTCATCTCATCATTCAGCCCTTCCATAAACTTCTCCTGCTTTGCGGCATCTGTGGCCACATCATCAGGGGCATAGCGAGATACAGTACTAAACTCATCTACATACTGAGCCACAGTACGATTCCCTTAGCGCAAGTTGCGAAACTCACGCTTCTTCATGCTCATGGCTCCAGTTGAGACATGGGCAGTGCGAAAAGCTTGCTGAAACTGATCCCAAGTGACATTGGCTATAGGAAAAGTGGATGTGTAATTCTCCCGCCATGCTGTTGCTGGTCCTTCCAATTGATGTGCGGCGAAACACACCTTCTCAACATCCGTGCAATTCGCGGTGGTCAACTACCTTCCAATCTTGCGTAGCCAGTCATCAGCGACTATTGGCTCAATGCTACTAGAAAACACCGGCGGCTGCAACCTTAGAAAATGGGTTAGGTTGTCTACTGGTGGTGGTGGTGGAGGGTTGTTGTTGTTGTTCTGATTGTTCTGGTTGTTCTGGACAAGAAGTTGCTTCAAGGTGTTCTGCTGCTGGATCAACTGAGTGAGCTCAGGGGGAAGCTAAAATCCGGGATCACGTCTCGGAGGCATCTGATGGGTGAAGAGGGAAAATATTAGAATAGAAATGAGGTCTAGGGGAAAATTCACTACCCTTATGCACATGAGACAAACACAATCATATCACACCAATCAATTTCAAACAAGGGCATACAAAAGATCTAACTAACGTTACAAAAGTGCTCTAAATTCTACTTTATGGGGGAAAACTACTAGTCATAGGGTGGTCATCTAGAAATTTTGATCGGCGGAAGATTCCATGATATCTGCTCCAACTTCATCTTCATAGTCATCATCACTATCATCAGGGTCTGCGTCGGTGTCGTCGATGATGATGTAGTCCTGAGAAAGAATCTCCTGGGGTTCTTCTTCTTCTCCTCCTCCTGGCGCTAGATCTCCCATGAGTACTCCTAGCTTCCTTGTCAAGTCATCATCCTTCTCCACAAGTATTGTCATTACCTCCTCGTATCCGTCATGTGTAGACTTGATTTCCTCTTCTAGCTCCTAGTTCCTGGTTAGTGCCTTCTTCAAATCTATCTTGCCTGCGCACATCTGGTGCTCCTGTCGACGAATGTGCTGGTTTAACTCCTGGATGAAAGTTGCAATGGACCTGTCCTTCCGGGTGCTGATCATATCACATTGCTCGTCTCGGCGTCCACATGTCTGGTAGATAATGTCCTTCAGCTCCTACTTGTATACTTCTGCAATACGTCCCATGGCAATGTGGGCTGCCATACTCTTACCTAGGCTCCAGGTTGGTGCATCAAAGGAAAACTCTATGGGCTCCGTGACTGGCATGAAAGTCCTCTCGGGAATTTGAACGTGAATACTCCATCGCTCCTCTTCTGGTAAAGTAGCGATGTAGGTCCCAGTGAAGCTTGGTATTCCGATGTTCAGGTACCTAGTGACTTCCTTCAAGTGTCGTCCAAAAGGTGTGTCTTCATCCGGTTGAGTGAACTTGTTCCTTGGGTCCACCATCCGAAAGAGTAGAAAATGGAGAGGAGTCAGAAATCAGTAGAGAAGAGTGACCTAAGGCTAATCCTAGTGGTCGTGTCCTACATTCAGCGTGTGCTCTGATACCATCTTGTAACGACCACGATCCGAATGGACCAAAGTCTCTATGTTCTGTGTCATCCCTGGATCGGTAATGCTGACACACACAGTACTTGAAGGATTTATAACAGAGTGGCAATCACACACTTATTACATCGAATGTCTCAAAAAAGAACTTATTAGACATAATATGGCATAAGGCCATCTAACACGATAACAGTGGAAGGCTTGGAAGATAAGTGAGTCCATCAACTCCAACGGCATAGCTGAGTGCATGACAACGACCTAGCGCACCTTACTCTTCTTCTGAAAAGTTTGCACGTAACATGTTGCAACCCGAAACGGGTTAGCACAAGGAATATGCTGGCAAGATAACACAGTAGAGCAAGTAACAGAAAAAAGGCTAACACTACATGCATATATGGCTGGTGGAGGCTCTATGGTTAAAGTTTTTGCATAAAGCCAATTTTTCCCTACAATAAAGGAATAAATTTATTTTTAACTACATGGTAGTTGAAACATCATTGAGAAGGTACCTCCAACTCAATTCCAATTAAAGTAGTCCTCATTAACCCAGCAAATTAGTTTTAGAGTGATGAGATCAACCAATAATTCAAGTACCGGATACTCAAGATGTCCATAATCGGGGACACGACTAATCATGATTAGTTTGTACACTCTGCAGAGGTTTGCGCACTTTTCCCCACAAGACTCGATATCCTCCGTTGGATTTCTCGCACTGCATGGTGTTTCAGAAATGGATGACCGAGACACAGTATTTCAGAAGCATTTACTCTTTACCCTGGGTGGACCGGTACACCTACTTTGCCCTACATCTGCTAGTCCACCACTGAAAGAGCTCACACAACATACTCAACTATGCCAGAGCCCATAATGGCATTGTGGCTGCAAACAGAAGTTTCTAGCATGAATAGTCTTATGATCCCTTTGAGCCTGGGTGGCATTCCATAGGATAATCACACGGTTCATCCGGGATTTACTAGGACAACACTGGATTCTCCATGTGCCCTGCAACCAATCCACCCAGATGTCTATTAAAGTTGCCACCTTAAGTTGAACCATTAATTAACAATCTCACATCTGTCATGGATACTCTCAAACCCAATCCACGTCTACGAGCATAGCATTGCAACCTAAGCATAACGTAAAAGTAACTCCCACGGGTTTGAAAATAATGCAGGTAATAGGTTCTACCACAATCTACTTCCCAGACCCACAAGTTAAGAGATCCTACTCATGCAATGTGTGAGGGTTTGATCTAATGCATAAAAACTGGGCAATGAAGGGTATGATCAAAGTGTTGCTTGCCTTGCTCACGATTCGCAAAACCTAGGGACTCGTATTAACACGGTTCGCACTCCGGGAATTCTATCGCAAGCAAACAATAGCATACATAAGCAACCAAGAAAATATGCACAGGTAAAACTCAATAAGAAGATCTAACCAGAAAGTTCAACTAAAGAACTCTGGTTTGCAAAAAGAATCAAATCAAACGGAGCAACGAAACTCAAGCTACGAAAGAAACAAGATCCATTTACTAGATTGAACTAAAGTCAAATTGTACAGTACTAAAACCTTGTTTAAGTTGGTTAAACTGAAATAGGGCTACGAAACGAAGAACTAGGCGCTTGAATCGCCTGATTCCGACTTACGAGCGAAAAGAAAACTAAAAAGAAGATCACGGCAGAAATCGCGATCGAAAATAATCGCGGGAAAACCCTGAAAAACAAAAACTGATGAACAGGCTAACTAACGAACGTTCGTTATCTGTGACTAATGGGCGAACAACGTTCGTTAAAACGAGTGTACGGACGAACGTCCGCTAATTAACTAAATCGACAGAAAAACCAAACCGTTCTAATAAAATAATAGATCTAGGGTTCTAAAAAAACGATCGGTTTTCTTCGGAAAACCGGCGGTGGCAGCGGGTTCGGCGGCGGCGGATATACCTCCGGCGAGGCAGTGGCGACCGGCGGTGCAGCGGCGCGAGGCTGGCGGTGGGACGGCGGGCTTCAGCGGCGACACGGCAAGGAGGCGGCGGTGGCACGGCAAGGTGGCGGCGGATTGGCGCCGCTAGGGTTGGGGCGGATCGGGCGGGGCAATGGGGTGGGCTGGGGGCGGCGGCTGGGCTTAAAAAGGCCTCCCGGGCGGAGTCCCGGTCGGACACGGCCCGACTAGGTCGGTTCCACTTTTTTCCCCAAACAGTCCTAACACGGCAAAACGGGCGAAAAGAATACTAAACAGAATCGAAAAATTCCGAAATAAATTTTCACCGTCCTCTAATAATATTTAGGACAAAGTGAACATTTTTCCCGGACCTAAATGCAATTTTGAAAAACGCGCATTTTTCCTATGCAAATAAAATTGCAAATAAATCCAAATAAAATACCAAAGTTGATTTTTATATTTTTCCTCCAATATTTCTTTTTTTTGGAGAGAAAAAATATTAAAACCAAAGTGATCCTCGTACCAGTATTTGAGAAAAATCAAATACGAAAATGGTAAAATCCCCAACTCTCTCTGGGGGTCCTTGAGTTGCATAGAATTTTGAGGATCGCAACACACAAATGCAATAAAAACATGATATGCAATATGATCTATGTATAACATTCCAAATTGAAAATTTGGGATCTTACACTTATTGTTGGGGATATACATATCCCCATTGAGGTAACCTACTGTTATTCGAAGATTCTCCGGTTTCATGACTATTCGAAAAGAGTTTATTAACAAGACCTGATCAACCTTGTTAATGGATTCCTTTGGATGAGCATGAGATGGTTGAATTTAGAAAGCACAACTTTCGGTACCCTCCTTTTACTTTCTGTTAATAAGATTAAATGAAATAAAAATAGTATTTTCTGACTGTTTTCAGAGTTATCCGTGTAATAAAAAAACACCGAAAATAAAAGTTCTCCAAATGACCCGAAAATGAAATATGTTTTTCTATAATATTTAAGAATATTTGGCACTGAGAAAATAGTAGGGGGATCCAGCACCTGGCCACGAGGGTGCATGGCGCGCCCACCCCCCTGGGCGCCCCCTGCCTCATGGGCCCCACGTGGCCCCCCTCCACTTACTCTAGCACCCACACACTCCTTCTTCCTCCCAATAAAAATCACCAACCAGCTCAAGCACGAGTTCTAGCTCATATTGCTGCCATTTTCGGTCTCCTTGCTCAAAGCTGCATTCACAAAACTGTTTGGGGAGATTGTTCTTCGGTATGTGACTCCTCCAATGGTCCAATTAGTTTTTGTTCTAGTGCTTTATTTATTGCAAATTTTTGCTGCTTAGGTGTCCCTGTTCTTGAGCTTGCATGTCAAATTTATGTGGTTCCAAGTAGTTCTAATGCATGACATAGTCTCTAGGCACTTGTGGGAGTGGTTTCTATCAATCTTGTTGAGTTTGGTTCAATTTATTTTGAGTCACTAAAATTTTCAGAAATGTTCCAGAAAAAATGCATAGGAAAATCTACCAAGGCGGTTCCTCAAGGAAGCAAGGACCAAGGCTCGCAATACATGAGCCGGACGATGAACTACCAAGGGAAGCTCAAGTGCGGCCCAGTGAATGGCCGTCAGAGGAGTTTATGATCCGGGTAGGTATCAAGGAAGAATTTTACACATACGTGCGTAATGCGGATATTGAGGACTTCGAGTCAGATAAGTGCCCTCAATACCCGTACCTAACTGATTCCTTTGTGAGAAGGTTGAAATTTACATCTTCACGTAATTCTCCCACTGTCTTGTTTGATCTCTATGATAAATCTTATACTATGGACTTGGAAGATATTAATGATGCTTGTAAACTCCCACAGTGGGGTAATGTTGGTGAACCTTGCAAATCTGAGTATAAGGACTTTCTAGCTAATATCATTGTGGGGGAATCTAGAGAAGTCACCCAAGCTACCATAGGGAGCATTCATTTCCCTGCTATACATTATTTTGCTCTCTTCAATGGTAGATGCATTAACGGTAAGGATGAGGCTTGCCACATGTGCGTACCAGATCTTAGTGTCCTCAAAAGTGCGGTATTAGGTGATAGACAATATAATTTGGGGGTCATTGTTGCACGTAGGTTACATCTTAATGGTTTAAATGTCGATTTGTTTGGTGGAATTTATGCAACTCGCTTGGCCAATTATCTTCATGTGCCCATACATGAGAATGATGCGAAGTTGCCTCCTACTTTTCTAGATTATAATGCCATGATTCGCCATCAGTTCATTGAGAGGGATGAACCCTCCAGTATCGACTAATCTTTGACAGGCGTCGCACTGTCCATATTGCTCTCCCTACTCCTACTTTCTTTGACTTTTAGGCAAAAGGGAGAAATATTATAACCAGGGAGGAGGCGAATGAGTATGAGGAGATGACGAAGGCAGCTCGTCAGGCAGTAGCTGTTGCATCTCAATACAACCCCAACTACGACTTTGGATATCCGTCAGGCCAATACTGGCCATAGACCAACTTAGGCCAAAAGCCTAAGCTTGGGGGAGTACGTATTTCTCACCGACATTACATTCATGTTCACACACTTATTCCAGTAGTCGGTGCTCATACTTTTTCATTGTACTATCCATGCTAGTTTCATTTATTTTCTTAGTCTTTTTCTTGTTTGTTAGAAAAACCTTAAGAAAAACAAAAAAATAGTTGTAGCTTTTAGCTAGTCTACTTTCCATGCCTGTGGTAGTAGTAATTAAAACAAAACCCAAAAAGATTTCTCGTTCTTCTTATGCTTGTTGGGAGCTTTCTCGTGTAAATAGTTTCTTTTCTTTTCTTTGCGGGTCAAGAGGAGAAGACCATGATGAAAATGCTTAGTGGCTCTCGTATTCATTATTGTTGATTCAACCATGAGCCATATTACCTTGTCTTCCCTCTTGTATTAAATGCTTGCAGATTCCAGCTTAGTCCAATGCACGTGCACTATTATTATTATCCACACCATTCGGTCATGCGAGTGAAAGGGAATAATGATGATATATGATAAATTGATTGAGATGAGAAAAGTTGGTATGAACATGACCTCTCTTGTTTTTTAAATATGATAGTTCATCATTCCTGATTCGGCCTATTATGAATGAAACATGCTTGCAATTACAATTAGAGATCATAGCTGCTCACGCTATGCTTAATTAGCTAGGAGTTTATAATGGTTTACCTTGTGTGCCAACATGATATTAAAATGGTTGTGATGTGGTATGATAGGGTGGTATCCTCCCTTGAATGATTCAAGTGATTTGACGTGGCACATGTTCACGCATGTAGTTGAAACAAAATCAATATAGCCTCCACGATATTTATGTTCATGGTGATTTATATCCTACTCATGCTTGCATTCATTGTTGATTAATTTTAATGCATGTTCATGACTGTTGTCGCTCTCTAGCTGGTCGCTTCACAGTCTCTTTTTAGCCTTCACTTGTACTAAGCGGGAATACTGCTTGTGCATCCACTTCCATAAACCCCAAAGTTATTCCTTATGAGTCCACCATACCTTCCTATATGCGGTATCTACCATCCGTTCCAAGTAAATTTGTATGTGCCAAACTCCAAACCTTCAAATGAAATTCTGTTTTGTATGCTCGAACAGCTCAAGTATCAACTAGGGTTGTCTATATCTTCCATGCTAGGTGGGTTATTCTCACGATGAGTGTACTCCGCTCATCATTCATGAGAAAATGGCTGGTAACCGAGATGCCCAGTCCCATGCTCAAATCATAATAATTAAACAAAACTCCCTCAGGGCTGTTGTTGGTATGGACGGTACCCATTGTTTCGGGTCAGCCGCGGAGTGTGCTTGTTGGTGGTTGGGGAAGTATAAACTTTACCATTCTGTTTGGGAACCGCCTATAATGTATGTAGCATGGAAGATATCGAGATCTCTTGGTTGTTATGTCGACGGTGAAAGTATACCTCCCAAAATATTATTCATCTCTATTTCAAAATCGAGCTCTGGCACCTCTACAAATCCCTGCTTCCCTCTGCGAAGGGCCTATCTATTTACTTTTATGTTGAGTCATCATCCTCTTATTAAAGAGCACCAGTTCGAGAGCACCGCTATCATTTGCATGTATTGCTATTAATTTGCGTTGAGTATGATTGTGACTTGATCTCATTTACCATGAATTACAATGTCTAGTCAGTCCTTAATCTTCAGAGGTGCTCTGCATTTATGTTTTGCGATCTCAGAAAGAGCTAGCGAGATACCATCTTGTTATATCATATTATGATTGTTTTGAGAAAGTGTTGTCATTCGAGATTTATTATTATTGCTCGCTAGTTGATTATGTCATTGATATGAGTAGACATGAGACCTGAAAGTTACCGTGAATGTGGTAAGTTCATAATCTTTGCTGAAAACTTGAATGTTGGCTTTACATATTTGCAACAACAAGAGCACACAGAGTTTGTCAAAGTATTTCTTTATCACTTTCAGTTTATCAACTGAATTGCTTGAGGATAAGCAAAGGTTTAAGCTTGGGGGAGTTGATACGTCTCCAACGTATCTACTTTTCCAAACACTTTTGCCCTTGTTTTGGACTCTAACTTGCATGATTTGAATGGAACTAACCCGGATTGGCGTTGTTTTCAGCAGAACTGCCATGGTATTATTTTTTTGCAGAAATAAAAGTTCTCGGAATGACCTGAAAATCAACGGAGATTTATTTTGGAATATATAAAAAATACCTGCGGAAAGAACTAGACCAGGAGACCCACACACTGTCCACGTCAATTTCTTCAGTGACAGAGACGAAGTTATGGTCTCTGAGGAATTTTTCCTGACTGAGGAGTTAGGAATTCACCAGTGCGGATTGCCTACAAGTGAGGAACATGATAGCCCTAAGGAATTTGAGAGCTCAAATTTCCGACCGTTGTTGTGCTATGCGCCAGCTGCCCAAAATATCTTATCCACCTAACGGTCATATCATTTAAGGGCATTTATGTCTTATCATCTCGGGCTGCTCCCTAGGCTATAAATAGTCGTCCCCTACAACCACTAGCTGGTTGGCTGCTCCGAGAGAAGCTGACACTTGTCATAAGAGCAACCCATCCTCCGAGGACATTGAGCGAAAATCATCAAGTGAGGAAAAACCCCAAACCCAAACACCTAAAACCCCAAAGTGATTGAGCATCACTGAAGAGAGTGTTCCTGTGTGGAGCCGACGCTTGTTACCTTTGAAGACTGTGATCTTCTAGAAGGTTAGGCGTCAATGGTCTAGAGCATCCAAGAGGAATTGTGGATCCCCGAGTGATAACGCACAAGTATAGGGGATTGCAACAGTTTTCGAGGGTAGAGTATTCAACCCAAATTTATTGATTTGACACAAGGGGGGCCAAAGAATATTCTCAAGTATTAGCAATTGAGTTGTCAATTCAACCACACCTGAAAGACTTAATATCTGCAGCAAAGTATTTAGTAGCAAAGTAGTATGGAAGTAACGGTAACGGTGGCAAAAGTAACAACAGAAGTTTTTGTAGCAATTGTAACAGTGGCAACGGAAAAGTAACTAAGCAAAGATCAATATGTGGAAAGCTCATAGGCAATGGATCAGTGATGGATAATTATGTCGGATGCGATTCCTCATGCTATGGTTATAACATAGGGTGACACAGAACTAGCTCATGTTCATCAATGTAATGTAGGCATGTATTTCGAATATAGTCATACGTGCTTATGGAAGAACTTGCATGACATCTTTTGTCCTACCCTCCCGTGGCAGCGGGGTCCTATTGGAAACTAAGGGATATTAAGGCCTCCTTTTAATAGAGTACCGGACCAAAGCATTAACACTTAGTGAATACATGAACTCCTCAAACTACGATCATCATCGAGAGTGGTCCCGATTATTGTCACTTCGTGGTTGCCGGATCATAACACGTAGTAGGTGACTATTAACTTGCAAGATAGGATCAAGAACTCACATATATTCATGAAAACATAATAGGTTCAGATCTTAAATCATGGCACTCGGGCCCTCGTGACAAGCATTAAGCATAGCAAAGTCATATCAACATCAATCTTAGAACATAATGGATACTAGGGATCAAACCCTAACAAAACTAACTCGATTACATGGTAAATCTCATCCAACCCATCACCATCCAGCAAGCCTACGATGGAATTACTCACGCACGGCGGTGAGCCGGTGAACATCATGAAATTGGTGATGGAGGAAGGTTGATGATGATGATGGCGACAGGTTCCCCTCTCCGGAGCCCCGAACGAACTCCAGATCAGCCCTCCCGGAGAAGATTAGGGTTAGGCGGATCTCCGTATCGTAAAACGCGATGAATCCCTCTCCCTGATTTTTTTCTCCCCGAAAGTGAATATATGGAGTTGGAGTCAAGGTCGGTGGAGCCTCAGGGGGCCCACGAGACAGGAGGGCGTGCCCAGGGGGGCAGGCGCGCCCCCCACCCTCATGGATAGGGTGTGGGCCCCCTGGTCTTGATTCTTTCGCCGGTATTTTTTATAAATTCCAAAAATATTCTTCGTGGATTTTTAGGTCAATCCGAGAACTTTTATTTCTGCACAAAAATAACACCATGGCAATTCTGCTGTAAACAGCGTCAGTCCGGGTTAGTTCCATTCAAATCATGCAAGTTAGAGTTCAAAACAAGGGCAAAAGTGTTTGGAAAAGTAGATACGTTGGAGACATATCAACTCCCCCAAGCTTAAACCTTTGCTTGTCCTCAAGCAATTCAGTTGACAAACTGAAAGTGATCAAGAAAAACTTTGACAAACTTTGTTTGCTCTTGTTGTTGCAAATATGTAAAGCCAGCATTTAAGTTTTCAGCAAAGATTATGAACTAACCACATTCACAATAACTTTTAGGTCTCATGTTTACTCATATGAATGGCATAATCAACGAGCGAGCAATAATAATAAACCTCGGATGACAACACTTTCTCAAAACAATCATAATATGATATAACAAGATGGTATCTCGGTAGCCCTTTCTGAGACCGCAAAATATAAATGCAGAGCACCTCTGAAGATCAAGGACTGACTAGACATTGTAATTCATGGTAAAAGAGATCCAGTCACAGTCATACTCAATGTAAATTAATAGCAATGCATACAAATGACAGCGGTGCTCTCCAACTAGTGCTTTTTAATAAGAGGATGATGACTCAACATAAAGGTAAAAAGATAATCCCTTCGCGGAGGGAAGCGGGGATTTGCAAAGGTGCCAGAGCTTGAGTTTTGAAACAGAGATAAATAATATTTTGAGTGGCATACTTTCATTGTCAACATAACAACCAAGAGATCTTGATATCTTCCATGCTACACACATTATAGGCGGTTCCCAAACCGAATGGTAAAGTTTATACTCCCCCACCACCAACAAGCACACTCCACGGCTGCCCCGAAACAACGGGTACTGTCCATACCAACAACAGTCCTCGGGGAGTTTTTTTTAATTATTTTGATTTGTTTTGAGCATGGGACTGGGCATCCCAGTTACCGGCCATTTTCTCATGAATGATAAGCGGAGTCCACTCATCATGAGAATAACCCACCTAGCATGGAAGATATAGATAGCCATAGTTGATACATGAGCTATTCGAGCATACAAAATAGAATTTCATTTAAAGGTTTAGAGTTTGGCACATACAAATTTACTTGAAACGGCATGTAAATACCACATATAGGAAGGTATGGTGGACTCATATGGAATAACTTTGGGGTTTATGGAAGTGGATGCACAAGCAGTATTCCCGCTTAGTACAAGTGATGGCTAGAAAGAGACTGTGAAGCGACCAGCTAGAGAGCGACAACAGTCATGAAGATGCATTAAAATTAATCAACAATGAGTGTAAGGATGAGTAGGATATAAATCACCATGAACATAAATATCGTGAAGGCTATGTTGATTTTGTTTCAACTACATGCGTGAACATGTGCCAAGTCAAACCACTCGAATCATTCAAAGGAGGATACCACCCTATCATACCACATCAAAACCATTTTAATAGCATGTTGGCACGCAAGGTAAACCATTATAAACTCCTAGCTAATTAAGCATGGGATGAGCAACTATAATCTCTAATTGTCGTTGCAAGCATGTTTCATTCATAATAGGCTGAATCAGGAACGATGAACTAATCATATTTACAAAGACAAGATAGGTCGAGTTCATGCCAGCTTCTCTCATCTCAATCAGTCCATCATATATCGTTGTTATTGCCTTTCACTCGCACGACCGAACGGTGTGGATAATAAAAATAGTGCATGTGCATTGGACTAAGCTGGAATCTACAAGCATTTAATACAAGGGAGAAGACAAGGTAATATGGCTCTTGGTTAAATCAACAATAATGCATATTAGAGCCACTCAACATTTTCATCATGATCTTCTCCTCTTGACCCCCAAAGAAAATCAAAGAAATAAAACTATTTACACGGGAAATCTCCCAACAAGCAAAAGAAGAACGAGAAATCTTGTTGGGTTTTCTTTTAATTACTACTACTACAGGCATGGAAAGTAAACTAGCTAAAAGCCTATTTTTTTTGTTTTTCTTAAGGTTTTTCTAAAATACAAGAAAAAGGCTTAGAAAAGAAAATAAACTGGCATGGATAGTACAATGAAAAAGTATGAGCACCGACAACTGGAATGAGTGTGTGAACATGAATGTAATGTCGATGAGAAATACGTACTCCCCCAAGCTTAGGCTTTTGGCCTAAGTTGGTCTATGGACACAAATCAAAGCTATTCTCTCCGGTGTACGGAGGAGTGTCCTCTAGGTGCCACTGGCTGGCAATCTCCTCCGGATCCCACTGATAAACCGACTGCCAATAAGTATCAAGTGGTGGCTCCGGCTTAGGCTCTGGAACTTGTGCCAGGATCCAGTACGTGTAAACGGCATCTGGCAAGATGAGGTACGTGCCTGAAAGTATATTAAACAAAGAGGGTGCAGGCAAGGTAATAATCTCATAGTACTTTTTATCAAATATCAATTTATACTTAAGCAACTTCTTCTTATCTTTAACAATAAAATCATGTGCTATCATACTCTTATAATCTAGAAAAACAGGAGGCAGCAACTCCCCCTCCTTCTCATAATGCCTAATGGGTATCCTAAAGTGTTCAGCAAGGCGCGAAGCAAAGATGCCTCCAAAGATGGGGCCCTTTGTACGATTCAGACTTAATCGTTTAGCAATAATAGCGCATAAGCTAAAAGTGGTATCGTGAAACAAAGCATGGCGCAAAATGACAATATCAGGGGCACTAAGATTTCCACTGTTCCAGCAACCAATTAAGCATCTACTAGCAAATATCGCAAAGTAATGTAGAACAGGAAAATGTATACTAGTAATTCTTGCATCTGAAACTTTCCTCGTTTCCCCTACAACAATTGTATCAATAAACCCCTCCACATCATTACGATGTGGTTCCTCTATGCTGCCCGCAAAGGGTATCTTACAGACTTGACAAAAATCATATAGTGACATCTCCTTAACCTCATCGTATAAGTGAAACTCCACTGAAGGTGGTGATTTCTTATCATGGAAGTAGAAATTTTGCACAAAAATATTAGTGAGTAGGAGATACTGTTCGCACGGGTCGTGGAGGAAGTCAGTGAAGCCTGCATTCTCAGCCAAGTAATAAAAATCATAATAAATTCCGGTGGCTCTCAAGAACTCATCACAAGGACATTTACACGGCCGAACATCCGCAGTGCGAGGAAGATTGTATTTGGGCTTTTTATTCTCCTCACTCCGCTTATCCTCCGAGCTTCGGCTCGAAGAGCCTCTCAACAATCTCCTCGACATTTTCTTCCTCTTAAAAATTTCTGAAATTTTTAGTGACTCAAAACAAAAGTGAACCAAACTCAACAAGATTGATAGAAACTACTCCCACAAGTGCCTAGAGGCTATATTATGCATTAGAACTACTTTTGTCCACATAAATTTGACATGCAAGCTCAAGAACAAGGTCACTTAAGCAGCAAAAATTTGCAATAAATAAAGCACTAGAACAAAAACTAATTGGACCATTGGAGGAGTCACATACCGAAGAACAATCTTGCCAAACAGTTTTGTGAATGGAGCTTTGAGCAAGGAGATCAAAAATGGCAGCAAGATGAGCTAGAACATGGGTTTGAGCTATGGGGGTGCGCCCTGGACCCTCGTGGCCAGGTGGTGTGGCCCCTGGTGTGTTCTGAGTGCCAAATATTCTTAAATATTCTACAAAAAATAATATTTCAGTTTCAGGACATTTGGAGAACTTCTATTTTCGGGGTATTTTTATTGCAAGGATAATTCAGAAAACAGACAAAAAAATACTTTTTTGCTTTATTTAATCTAAATAACAGAAAGTAAAAGGAAGGTACAGAGAGTTGTGCTTTCTAACTTCATCCATCTCATGCTCATCAAAAGGAATCCATTAACAAGGTTGATCAGGTCTTGTTAACAAACTCTAGGTTACCTCAACGGGGATGTGTATGTTCCCAACAATAAGAATATTATATTTCTTCTGGACAGTAGGAAGAGGGAATTCAAAACCTCCAATAGTGATCGTTGAAATTTTTCCAATAGAATTGATACTTTGGACTTGAGGTTGTTTCCTCGGAAAATGTACCGTATGCTCATTACCATTAACATAAAAGGTGACATTGCCTTTGTTGTAATCAATAACAACCCCTTCAGTATTCAAAAAGGGTCTACCAAGGATAATCGACAAACAATCGTCCTCGGAAATATCAAGAATAACAAAGTCTGTTAAAATAGTAACGTTTGCAACCACAACAGGCACAACCTCACAAATACCGATAGGTATAGAAGTTGATTTGCCGGCCATTTGCAAAGATATTTCAGTAGGTGTCAACTTATTCAAATCAAGTCTACGGTATAAAGAGAGAGGCATAACACTAACACCGGCTCAAAGATCACATAAAGCAGTTTTAACATAGTTTCTTTTAATACAGCATGGTATAGTTGGTACTCCTGGATCTCCTAGTTTCTTTGGTATTCCACCTTTAAAAGTATAATTGGCAAGCATGGTGGAGATTTCAACCTCCGGTATCTTTCTTTTATTTGTCATAATATCTTTCATATACTTAGCATAAGGATTTGTTTTAAGGATATCAGTCAAATGCATACGCAAAAAGATAGGTCTAATCATTTCAGCAAAGCGCTCAAAATCCTCATCATCCTTTTTCTTGGATGGTTTAGGAGGAAAAGGCATGGGTTTCTGAACCCATGGTTCTCTTTCTTTACCGTGCTTCCTGGCAATGAAGTCCCTTTTATCATCTCGTTGATTCTTTGATTGTGGGTTATCAAGATCAACTACAGGTTCAATCTCTTCATCATCGTTATTGCTAGGTTGAGCATCAACATGAACATCATCATTATCATTTTCACTAGGTTCATGTTCATTAGCAGACTGTGTTTCAGCATCAGAAATAGAAATATCATTGGGATTCTTAGGTATGTCAACAACAGGTTCACTAGAAGCATGCAAAGTCCTATCATTTTTCTTTTTCTTCTTCTTAGAAGGACTAGGTGCATCAACATTAGTTCTCTGAGAATCTTGCTCAACTATCTTAGGGAGGCCCTCAGGATACAAAGGTTCCTGGGTCATTCTACCCCCTCTAGTCACAACTCTAACAGCATTATCATTTTTCTTATTATTTAATTCATTGAGAAAATCATTTTGTGCTTTAAGAACTTGTTCTACCTAAGTGGTAACCATAGAAGCATGTTTACTAATGAGTTTAAGTCACCTTTAACTCTAGACATATAATCACTCAAGTGTTTAATCATATAAGCATTACGGGAGGAGGAAACTGTTGAACACCTTTTCTTCCGATGAACTTTCAGCAGAGCCTGCTGGAAGCGGTTGGGGATGGAATGGACGTACGGTGGGGATCGCCTGCAAATCACGCACTCCGGACGGCTACGCTGGGCAAAACCCATGTTTATGGAGGTCTTCCTGACGGCAGCCTGGAGCATATGGAAAGAACGCAACAACAAAGTGTTCAGGGCAGTCCCCCCTTATGAAGCTTCTTGGCAGGAGAGATTCAAGAGAGACTTTGGCCTGCTTACGCATAGGGCTAAGCCCTCCCTAGAACAGTTTATTAGTGACTTCTTGAGAACACTTTTGTAATAGTAAGACAACTTGCATCAAGTAGAATTGGGGTGCTTGACAAAAAATGATGGGTCTTTGATCATGCCTTGTTGGCTGGTTTTGAGGCCCTCATACTGTCTTGCATGAGACCCCGAGGCACCATGTAATTTTGTTGATCTATGGAAAGTCAGTAGGATCCTCTCCTACTATCATTGATTGTTCAAAAAAATATAAGCATTACATTTCAATTGTCTACCAACATAAGCATTGAAGTTTTCTTGTTTAACAATAAAATTGTCAAACTCATCTAAGCATTGGCTAGTAGACTTATTATGAGGAATATCACCTTCATCAAATCTATAGAGAGAATTTACCTTTACTACCTGTGTCGGGTTATCAACGCCATGTATTTCTTCAATAGGTGGTAAATTCTTAACATCTTCAGCTTTAATACCTTTTTCTTTCATCGATTTCTTTGGCTCTTGCATATCTTCAGGACTAAGAAATAGAATACCCCTTTTCTTCAAAGCTGGCTTAGGAGTTGGTTCAGGAAGTGTCCGATTATTTTCATTACTCAACATATTATTTAATAGCAATTCATCTTGATCAACAGTTCATTCCCTGAAAACACAACCAGCACAACTATCCAGGTGGTCTCTGGAAGCATCGGTTAGACCATTATAAAAGATATCAAGTATTTCATTTTTCCTAAGAGGATGATCAGGCAAATCATTAAGTAATCGGAGAAGCCTCCCCCAAGCTTGCGGGAGACTCTCTTCTTCAATTTGCACAAAATTATATATTTCCCTTAAGGCAGCTTGTTTCTTATGAGGGGGAAAATATTTAGCAGAGAACTAGTAAATCATATCATGGGGACTATGCACACAACCAGGATGAAGAGAATTAAACCATGTTTTAGCATCACCCTATAAGGAGAACGGAAATAACTTAAGAATATAGTAGTAACGAATCTTTTCCTTATTGGTGAAGATGGTGGCTATATCATTCAATTTAATAAGATGTGCCACAACAGTTTCAGATTCATAGCCATGGAAAGGATCAGATTCAACCAAAGTAATTAACTCAGGATCGATAGAGAAATCATAATCCTTATCAGAAATACAGATAGGTGAAGTAGCAAAAGGAGGGTCATATTTCAGTCTAGCATTCAAAGACTTTTCTTTCAGCTTAGCTAACAATTTCTTAAGATCATATCTATCTTTGCAAGCCAAAAGATCTCTAACAGTTTCTTCATCCATAACATAACCCTTAGGCACAATAGGCAATTCATATCTAGGGGAGAATTTTCATCATCACTTTCATCAATATTATCAGTTTCAACAATTTCATTCTCTCAGGCCCTAGTGAGTTGTTCATCAAGAAATTCACCTAGTGGCACAATATTATCAAACATACACAACAGGAATCAGGCACTTTGTCGTCCTCCATGGCGGACGGCAAAGGCATACCTGGCGGATGGCAAAGGCCTTTGCCGTCCGCCAGTAGACGGCAACATGTCCGGCTGAAAGAGTGCCAGCAAAGGCCTTCTTTGTCGTCTGCTTCACAGAAGCGGACGACAAAGGGCTTTGCCGTCCGCCAGCAGACATCAACGATCGTGGATGGCAGTGGGGCGGGGTGAGCGTCGTTAGGGGTTAACGGTGTGCTTTGTCGTCCGCCAGCAGACGGAAAAGATCTTTAACTCTTTGTCGTCTGCTAGCGGATGGCAAACAGCTCAGCTCCACCAACAGCAGGTGGCTGCCACGTGGCCGGCTATGCCGTCTGCCAGCGGACGGCAAAGTATTTTGAATCTTTGCCATCAGCTGGCTGACGGCATAGCAGGCCCTATTGCTAGTCCTAATTGGTTATTTTGCTGTCTGTCATCTGACTGCAAAGTGCCCAAATAGGCAGCCCTAGTGTTCCTAGTTTGCATAGATGGCTGCCACGTGGCCTCTTTGCCGTCTGCTAGCAGTCGGCAAAGCTCTTTGTCGTTTGCTAGCAGATGGCAAAGAGGCTATATATCCCCTGCTTTTATTTGAATCCATTTAATTTGACAGGTTTTCACACACATATATACATATACATACATATCCAACACATCCAACAACATATTTCATCAAATCCAACATATCCAATAACATAGTTCAACAAAGTCGTATCCAACATATCCATATATATACATACGTATCCAGAAATAAGTTTCGAACGACAACATATATAGTTTTCATAAACAAGAAGGAAGCACCAAAAGAGTAGTTTCCATCAATGCAAGCTTCCTCGTCTAAATCAAATCTGCAAATTGGGAAAGATGAAAGTTAGAATAATAATAAGAAGAAGAAGACTATTTAGAGCAATGGTAGGTAAAAATGGTAAGTGTGTACGTCAATTTAGAGCTAAGGTAGGTAAATATGTCATTTAGAAGCTAACGTAGGTTAAATGGATCATATTGGAGCTAACCTAGTTAAACTTGGTCATTTTTAGGCTAACCTAGCTAATTATGCCACATTTTACCTAACTAAGCTTATTTAGGCATTTTAGAGGACAACAAGCTAAGTATATGACATTTATGAGGTTAGCAAGGTTATTATGCCATTTACGAATAAAAACAAGTAAGAGGAGGAAAAGAAGAAGAAGAAGAAGAAGAACCTCTTCTTCTTCTTTTCTTCCTCTTCCTTCTTTTCTTCATCTTATTATGTCATTTCTGGACTAATTAGGCTAAATTATGTTATTTAGGAGCTAACGTAGGTTAAATGGATCATATTTGAGCTAACCTAGTTAAACTTGGTCATTTTTAAGCTAACCTAGCTAAGTATGCCATTTTTTACCTAACTAGGCTTATTTAGGCATTTTAGAGGACAACAAGCTAAGTATATGACATTTATGAGGTTAGCAAGGTTATTATGCCATTTACGAATAAAAACAAGTAAGAGGAGGAAAAGAAGAAGAAGAAGGAGAAGAACCTCTTCTTCTTCTTTTCTTCCTCTTCCTTCTTTTCTTCATCTTATTATGTTATTTGTTGACTAATTAGGCTAAATTATCTCATTTAGGAGCTAACGTAGGTTAAATGGATCATATTGGAGCTAACCTAGTTAAACTTGGTCATTTTTAAGCTAACCTAGCTAATTATGCCATTTTTGACCTAACTAAGCTTATTTAGGCATTTTAGAGGACAACAAGCTAAGTATATGACATTTATGAGGTTAGCAAGGTTATTATCCCATTTACGAATAGAAACAAGTAAGAGGGGGAAAAGAAGAAGAAGAATAATAAGAAAGGAAGAAGAAGAAGAAGAAAAATATCGTGGTCACGGAGGTGAAGGACCAGTTGGGGTGGAATAATGGAACCACCCCTCCAGCCAGTAGCGCTCGCAGGAGGCTCCGGCCGCTCTGGACCCTTGTCCACCATCATGTCAACACCTGCAATGACAAAAGGTAAACGAAATTAGTACAACATAAAAAATTTGTATACCTGACATGAATAATATGTATATAATTTAAGTGTATACTCATCATGAACATAATAAAAAATTGAATACCTCACATTACTAATATTACTCTGAATCGTCTATATATGCATCATCATCATCACTATCAGTGATGTGCTCATCATCATCATCATCATCAATAAATGCATCAACATGTGGAAGGCCTCCTTGACGTAATCGTTCAAGCATTGACAGGTCATCTGCAGCAGTAACTTCTTCCAGTTCCGGCTCTTCTTGTTCTGGCTCAGGGGTGAAGTCTGATTCACTATCATTGTCTACTTCTATGTTCTGGGGTGGAGTAGAGCGGTTCTTGAAAGGTTTTTTTGGAAAGAAGTGTTTCTTGGAAGAATTCTCGTTCATCATATGTGTCTTGGTTAATGTGAGGTTCATAATCATCTTCATTGGGGGGAGGTAGTCTAACACATGGCGGCACTTCATAAACGACATCCCAACCACTGAGATTTGGATCACTTTGACAGGCCCATGGTAGATAGAAAACTTGGGTTGCCTGTTGAGCCATAATATAGACATCGGGAACATCCAAATGGGTGCTTTGTTTGATTTCGACTAGCCCTATATGTTCATGAGTCCTTCTAGTCTCCCTCGGCTGGAACCAATAACATCTGAAGACTACGACGTTTGGTGGGTTTTCACCATCGAATTGAAGTTCAAAAATTGCTTCAACTCTTCCATAATACTCGATATTTCCTTCGCCAATAGCAGAGACACAACAATTTGTAGACTTTCGGTCAGCCGTAGATAGCTCTTTGCCATAGGTACGAAACCGGTATCCGTTCATGTCGTATTTGTCAAATGAACGGACCTTATAGTCAAAACCATTCGCTACTTGTCTCAATTTGGCATCCATAATCTCTGAATTAGCCAACAAGTTTAATATGAAAGGATTATTGCAATTAGTCGCAAATTAGCCAAAGAAATGAAATGGTCTAATGGAAATTGCCGTTTTTTTTGAACCAAGAGATGAAACCTGGATATTCGCCTCCTTGCATTGTCAGAAGCTCATACTCTTCGACGGAATCCTTTTGGATCACCGCTCCATAAGAGAATATGGCGATGTATCGACTGCACCAAATATCCAGGAATAAGAGTAGTTCAAAAGAATTAAAAGTTGCGAAACTATGTACCGAGATCTTACTCGATGTACGGCCGCACTTCTCTTAGGTTGTTGAAGAGATGCAACGAAATGGTCCACCATTCTTCAAAATCCAACGATACTGGTTTCCAACCACTGGCTGGTGCGAGATTCCCTTTGAATAGGCTGAGGTTGGATCGACCCTTTTTAGGGTCGTCGGCATTGTATCGAGGCTTCGGATTATGCAAATGACGATTTTTAGCTTCATAGTGTGCTGTCACGAAGTTTGCCGCCTCCTCAGTGATGAATACCTCGGCCATTGATAACCCACAATTGTAGGGGATTGCAACAGTTTTCGAGGGTAGAGTATTCAACCCAAATTTATTGATTCGACACAAGGGGAGCCAAAGAATACTCTTAAGTATTAGCAGCTGAGTTGTCAATTCAATCACACCTGGAAACTTAGTATCTGCAGCAAGATAGTTTAGTAGCAAAGTAATATGATAGTGGCGGTAGCAGCAATAAAAGTAACGATAGTGTTTTTTTAGTTTTTGTGATAGTAGCAACGGAAAAGTCAATAAGCAACTAGCAATATAGGTAAATCTTGTAGGCATTGGATCGGTGATGGGAAATTATGTCAGATGCAATTCATCATGTAGAAGTTATAACCTAGGGTGACACAGAACTAGCTCTAGTTCATCAATACAATATAGGCATGTATTCTGAATATAGTTATACGTGCTTATGGAAAAGAACTTGCATGACATCTTTTGTCCTACCCTCCCGTGACAGCGGGGTCCTATTGGAAACTAAGGGATATTAAGGCCTCCTTTTAATAGAGTACCGGAACAAAGCATTAACATATAGTGAATACAGGAACTCCTCAAACTATGGTCATCACCGGGAGTGGTCCCGATTATTGTCACTTCGGGGTTGCCGGATCATAACACATAGTAGGTGACTATAGACTTGCAAGATAGGATCAAGAGCACACATATATTCATGAAAACATAATAGGTTCAGATCTGAAATCATGGTACTCGGGCCCTAGTGACAAGCATTAAGCATAGCAAAGTCATAGCAACATCAATCTCAGAACATAGTGGATACTAGGGATCAAACCCTAACAAAACTAACTCGATTACATGATAGATCCCATCCAACCCATCACCGTCCACCAAGCCTACGATGGAATTACTCACACACGGCGGTGAGCATCATGGAATTCGTGATGGAGGAAGGTCGATGATGACAATGGAGACGATCTCCACTCTCCGGAGCCCCGAACGGACTCCAGATCAGCCCTCCAGAGAGAGATTAGGGCTTGGCGGCGGCTTCGTCTCGTGAAACGCGATAATTGCTTCTTCTTTATTTTTTTCTCCCTGAACGTGAAGATATAGGTTATGGGGATACGTCGGTAAGGCACCAGGGGGCCCATGAGGCACGGAGCGCGCCCTGGGCACGGGGCGCGCCCCCACCCTCGTGGACAGGCCCAAGGCCCCCTGGTGTGGATCTTCTTGCAGGTATTTTTTATATTTTCTGAAATAATTCTTCGTTGATTTTCAGGCGATTCCGAGAACTTTTTATTTTGCACAAAAACAACACCATGGCAGTTCTGCTGAAAACAGCGTCAGTCTGGGTTAGTTCCATTCAAATCATGCAAGTTAGAGTCCAAAACAAGGGCAAAAGGGTTTGGAAAAGTAGATACGTAGGAGACGTATCAACTCCCCCAAGCTTAAACCTTTGCTTGTCCTCAAGCAATTCAGTTGATAAACTGAAAGTGATAAAGAGAAACTTTGACAAACTCTGTTTGCTCTTGTTGTTGTAAATATGTAAGCTAGCATTCAGGTTTTTAACAAGATCATGAACTAACCACATCCACAACAATTTTCAGGTCTCAAGACTACTCACATCAATGGCATAATCAACTAGCGAGCAATAATAATAAACCTCGGATGACAACACTTTCTCAAAACAATCATGATATGATATAACAAGATGGTATCTCGCTAGCCCTTTCTGAGACCGCAAAACATAAATGCAGAGCACCTTTTAAAGATCAAGGACTGACTAGACATTGTAATTCATGGTAAAAGAGATCCAATCATGATCATACGCAATGCAAATTAATAGTAATACATGCAACGACAGAGGTGCTCTCCTACTGGTGCTCTTTGATAAGAGGATGATGACTCTGCATAAAAGTAAATAGATAGGCCCTTCGCAAAGGGAAGCAGGGATTTGTAGAGGTGCCAGAGCTCGATTTTTAAATAGAGATGAATAGCATTTTGAGCGGTATACTTTCATTGTCAACATAACAACCAAGAATCTCGATATCTCCCATGCTACGCAAGTTATAGGCGGTTCCCAAACAGAATGGTAAAGTTTATACTCCCCCAACCACCAACAAGCACACTCCACGGCCATCCGAATCCACGGGGTACCGTCCAAACAAGCAACAGCCCTGGGGGAGTTTTGTTTAATTATTATGATTTTGAGCATGGGACTGGGCATCCTGATTACCATCCATTTTCTCATGAATGATGAGCGGAGTCCACTCATCGTGAGAATAACCCACCTAGCATGGAAGATATAGACAGCCCTAGTTGATACATGAGTTGTTCGAGCATACAAAGCAGAATTTCATTTGAAGGTTTAGAGTTTGGCACATACAAATTTACTTGGAACGGCAGGTAAATACCACATATAGGAAGGTATGGTGGACTCATATGGAATAACTTTGGGGTTTATTGTCAGGGATATGGTTAGTAGGTATAAACCGGATATTGTAAACCGGCTTAGTTATATTATACTTGGTTTTAATATTTTAGTAGAGACTACGGCCCATGAGATTTCAAGGCCCATGTATAGGAGTATGGTTTGTAAACCGCCAAGAGATGTAACTTGAGAGATAAGAAAGAGAAGACAGAGACCGAGGCGGACACAAGTATGAGCCGGCCTCGGGACTCTGTAAACCGGACCAGGCGTTGCCTCTATATAAAGGGACGGCCTGGACGGTTCAGGGACAAGCAACAATCAACCCGTCGAGACACAGGCAAAGCAAATCCGCTCCCTGTAAACCGACGCCCAAGCAATACCAAACCAACTAGACGTAGGCTTTTACCTTTCCGAAGGGGCCGAACTAGTATAAATCCTTTGTGTCCTTTGTGTGCCATGAATCCTTTCAAGCTAACCCGTGCGATGGTTCCATCATCAAGTCCGTTAAACCGGACATCTGCCGTGTTATTTCCACGACAGTTGGCGCCCACCGTGGGGCCTGCGCACGATGGTTTCGAGTTCTTGAAAGGCGGCTTCGAAGGGCTAAAGGGTTACGCAGTCGGCCGGATGACCAAGAGTCGTCGTGGCCGGATCTACATCGACGACGCGGGTTGGGGACCGGAGGCCGATTCGATCGAATACGGGTACCGGGTCCCCTTCGGCAGCATCCAAGTCTTCATCGGCAAAATTGGTGAACCGGGACCTGAGCCGGACACCTTCCCCAACATCGTCGAGCTGGCTCAGCATGCGAGATCAACCCGGATTCAGCCTGCCATGAAGCATGTGTTCGTCGGAGCAATCCACGGAGGCCGAGCCGAGGACGGATCGGAATCTGATGGTGCAACAGTCGTCTACTCAGATGACGAATCTTCATCCGGGGAAACTGAATCTCTGTATCAGTTGCGGGACGGCCGGTCGGAGGGCGAGTCCGATGGAAACAGTATTCCGGGCCCCTTTGACCCGCCAAACCGGGTGGCGGTCTTCATGGCCGGTTCACAACCCCCGATGAACGGAACGACAGCAGAAGCTGGTGCAGGGGGAAGCGGTTCAAATCCCTCCCTTACTGAAGTTCTATCCACCTTGATCGAGGAGTTCACAGCTAAAGCAATGGCAGACGTAGCTCCAGCAGACAAGGCGCATCATGATGCAGAGCTTCTTCAGTTGAAGGGTCGGATCGATCAGTTAAAGGAGGACTTAAAGGCGGAAAGAGAGATGATAGCCATAAGGCAAGCAGAGCTGGATGATCAAGCCTTTTATCTGAGGATGGAGCAGGCGTCTGTGGAAGGAGTAAGGGGGCGAAAGTATCGGTCCCGCCTACCGCCGGGTTATGAATCCGCGAATTTGTTCAGAACACCTGGGGCTGGGGCCAGTAATAATCCGGCCTTAAACCGGAGAACACCCCCGGCTCGGGATGAGCTGGTTCAACAGCCCGCCGCAGAGCAGGAGCGTCGGGTTACAACGGCACCTTATGTTCCTATCCCTCCAGGGCATTACTCAAACCCTTTGGATAATATTGCTGCAGCGGCGGCGCGGTTGGCCGCTTTACCCACGGAAGAAACGTCTCCGGTGGCGATAGAGGCGCGCAGGGCCCAGAAGCTACTTAATACTGCGTTAATACAGCAGCAAGCATACTCTCATAGCAGGGAAAGGTTACATTCAACACCACGTCCCAACCGAAGTTATTCTAGGCATTGGGAGGAGCCGGAGGTATCTAGCAGTGAGCGCAGGAGGCATCGGCGCAGGCAGGATAATCCGGCAAGGGCGGAGATGCCAGCCCCAGACCTAAACCGGCCTAGATCGGAGGCCAGGGAGGAAATTCGTCAATCGACGCCGGTTCACACAGCTACTGCAGGAACAGGAGCTACGGCGAGCTCTTTCGGGGTACAATGTCTTGTCCCCGCCCTACGGAGTGTTAAGTTGCCCAAAGACTTCAAAGGGCCCCGCAAGGTGCCTAATTACACAGCCGATTTACCGCCAGAAACCTGGGTGGAAAGTTATGAGATGGACATGGAGATGTTAGACGTGGATGAATCGGCTTGTGCCAAATATTTCACTATGATGCTTGAGGGCACGGCCCGGACCTGGTTAAAGGCTCTGCCCCCGAATTCTATTGGGTCGTGGGGGGAACTGCGCAGTCAGTTCATTAAAAACTTCAAGGATACATGCAAGCAACCGATGTCGGTGATAGATTTAGCAGCCTGTGTACAGGGAGAGCAGGAGTCTACAGCAGCTTGGGTACGCAGAGTGGAAGAAATTTTACACTCCTCGAATGGCATCAATCCTAGTACGGCTATTGTAACATTGGAGAACAATTGCCGGTTTGAATCGTTAAAGTTAAAGCTCGGACGGCTTAAAAGGGACTGCAATGACATGGGGACTTTAATGAGCGCCCTGGTGAAATACGGAGACTCGGATAATACAAAGTATCCGGAAGCAGAAGGAGATAAAGCGGGGAAGGCCAGCAAGTCTGGTAAACCGGCGCCAGTTAATCCAGTTACTTCAAGCTTTTTGGGTAAACGGAAGGCAGAAGGTAGTTCCGATTTTGTGGCTAATACTCAAGTTTAAGGCGGTTTTCAGGTTAATCCGGAGGGTTCCGCTCTCCAAACCGGCGGAGGAGATCCGGGCTGGGAGCAGGATTTGGATCGACCCTGTCCAAAGCATAGCGGAAGGGGGAGGATAGCAAGGCATACTATGAGAGAATGCATACCCTTTATGAAGGCAGTGAACGGCCGTTTTAATCCTCCTAGCCGGCCCCCGCACGGCGGTTCAGGGCCCGGATTTTATGGTTTGGGTCATCAAGGGAACAGTTCCGGATCAGGATATAGGGGCAATAACGGCAGTTATCAACCCCGACCAGGCGGCCAGAATAATCAAGGGAATTACAATGGTCAGGGGAATCAATCACATCATCAAGGTGGTTACAATAGTCAGGGGAATCAATCCCATCATCAAGGTGGTTACAATGGTCAGAATAATCAGCAGCAGGGCCAAGGGAGTTATAATAATCAAGGAAACCAGCAGTAGCAGCGCCAGCAATAGCAGCCACAATCCGGGTATCAGAGTAACCCGAAGGAGTTAAGTAGTGGGCAGTATCATGTCTTCACGACAAGTCTGTGCAAACGAGACCAGAAGGTGTTAAAGCGGGCTGTTAATGCAGTGGAACCGGCGACACCGCAATTTCTCCGATGGTCGGAACAGCCCATTGTATGGAGCAGAGAGGACCACCCATTACGGGTGGATAATCCGGGACATTTAGCCTTGGTGGTAGCACCTCAGGTGGGAGGATACAAGTTTACTAAAGTCCTCATGGACGGGGGTAGCAGTATCAATATACTATATTATGAGACTTTCCGTCGTATGGGTCTGATGGATAAAAAGTTAAGAACGTCAAACACAGTGTTTCACGGGGTGGTCCCAGGTAAGTCAGCTTATCCAGTTGGTAAGATTGACTTAGAAGTTACCTTTGGAGATGAGTATGATTCCAGATCGGAGATGATCACTTTTGAAGTTGTCAAAATTAAAAGTCCATATCATGCTTTGTTTGGAAGGACGGTTTATGCTAAATTTATGGCTAGGCCATGTTATGTTTACTTGCAGCTTAAGATGCCGGGTCATAAAGGCACGATCACGGTTCATGGCAGTCGTAAGATAGCGGTGGAATGCGAGGAAGGTGATGCAGCTTATGCAGAAGCGGTATGTGCCACGGAAGAGTTAAAGTTTTATAAAGATAATGTTGATCCGGCAGATATGACTCCACTGAAGAAACCAACTACCGAGCATGATCCGGCATTGAAGTTCAAGTCAGCAGAAGAGACTAAGCAGGTTGATTTTGTGCCTGGAGACTCATCTAAACAGTTCACCATCAGCGCTAACCTTGATCCCAAATAGGAAAGCGCGCTCATCGAGTTCATCCGTGAGAACCGGGATATCTTTGCATGGAAGCCTTCTGACATGCCAGGTATACCGAGGGAACTCGCTGAGCACAAGTTGAACATTGATCCGAAGTTTAAACCGGTAAAACAGTATCTACGCCGCTTCAATGAGGAGAGGCGCAAGGCTATAGGAGAGGAAGTGGCCAGGCTTTTGGCAGCAGGGTTCATAATAGAAGTTTTTCATCCGGAATGGTTGGCTAATCCGGTGCTAGTTTTAAAGAAGAATGGGAAGTGGAGGATGTGTGTGGATTATACAGACCTCAATAAAGCTTGCCCAACTGATCCTTTTGCTCTACCTCGCATTGATCAGATTATCGATGCCACAGCAGGGTGTGAGCGGCTGAGTTTTCTGGATGCATATTCAGGGTATCACCAGATCAAAATGGCAGTGGATGACCAAGAGAAGACAGCTTTCATAACTCCTTTTGGTGCTTTTTGCTATGTATCTATGCCCTTTGGGCTCAAATGTGCACAGGCAACTTATCAGCGTTGCGTTCAGAATTGTTTGAAAGGGCAGATAGGAAGGAATGTGCATGCTTACGTGGATGACATTGTGGTCAAATCAAAGGAAGAAAGAACAATGATAGAGGACCTCAAAGAAACCTTTGATAATCTTCGAGCTTACAGAATGATGCTTAATCCGGAGAAATGTGCTTTTGGTGTTCCGGCTGGTAAGCTTCTGGGATTCTTGGTCTCGAACAGGGGAATAGAAGCCAACCCAGAGAAGATCAAGGCCATCACATCTTTGACAAAGCCGGTTTGCATCAATGATGTTCAGCGCATAGCTGGCCGGATCACGGCGCTAAGCCGGTTTATCAGTCGCTTGGGGGAGAAGGCGATCCCGCTTTATCAAATGTTGAGGAAAACGGACTGATTCATATGGAGCGAGGAGGCAAATACAGCGTTTGAAAATTTGAAACGGCAATTAGCAAAACCACCGGTTTTAGCTGCTCCCATTGATAAGGAGCCTTTGCTGTTATATGTTGCTGCGAATACACGGGCAGTCAGCGTTGCGATTGTGGTTGAGCACAAGGAAGCAGGGAAGGAACATCCGGTTCAGCGCCCGGTTTATTATGTGAGTGAAGTACTCATTGAGTCTAAACAAAGGTACCCACATTGGCAGAAGTTGGTTTATGGGGTGTTCATGGCAAACCGGAAACTGAAGCATTACTTCCAAGGGCATCCAATAACTGTGGTTAGTTCAGCTCCGTTGGGAGATATAATCCAGAACAGGGAAGCTACGGGCAGGGTAGCCAAGTGGGCTATTGAGCTCAGTCCGCATGAGTTGAAGTATGTACCACGTACTGCTATAAAATCTCAGGCATTGGTCGACTTCATCAATGACTGGACAGAATTGCAGACTCCTGAGGAGAAGCCGGATCTTACTTATTGGACGATTCACTTTGACGGTTCAAAACAGTTGGAGGGTTCGGGGGCTGGAGTTGTGTTAACTTCCCCCAGAGGTGATAAATTTTGCTATGTCCTCCGCTTATTATTTCCTTGTACTAATAATGCAGCAGAATATGAAGCATTACTTCATGGTTTGCGACTGGCAAAGGAGATGAATTTGAGCCGGGTTAAGTGCCTGGGCGATTCAGATCTAGTGGCACAGCAAGTTTCTGGCAAATGGGATTCAAGAGATCCCCTCATGGCGGCTTATCGGCGAGAGGTTGAAGCGGTCGCAGGATATTTCAAGGGATATCAGGTGGATCATATAGATCGGCGGAAGAACGAAGCGGCCGACGCTCTAAGCCGGCTTGGGTCGCAGCATAAACCGGTGCCACCAAACACCTTTTTAGATGAGTTACACAGTCCTTCGGTTCAAATACCTTCGGAAGAAGACCTAGCTGTTCCAGACCCAGAGGCACAGTTAGTCGCAGCACTCCATATTATTCCGGATTGGACGTTACCCTACTTAGCGTACTTAAGCCGAGGAGAGTTACCGGAGGACGAAGAGGAAGCACGGCTGATAATCCGGCGTTCTAAGTCCATGACAATTGCAAACGGAGAACTGCACCATCGTAGTACCTCTGGTGTATTTCAACGATGTGTTTCAGCTGAGGAAGGTTGTGAGATTCTAAGAGAGATTCATGAAGGGGATTGTGGTCATCACGCCGGTTCAAAATCATTAGTAGCTAAAGCATTCCGACATGGCTTCTATTGGTTAACCGCGCATGCAGATGCGGCGGATCTGGTCCGAAAATGTGGTGCTTGTCAGAAGTTCTCAAGACGTGCTCTTGTTCCGGCACAGGAACTCCGGATGATACCAATAACTTGGCATTTTGCAACTTGGGGGCTTGACATGGTTGGTCCTTTCAAGAGATCCCAAGATCAGAAAACTCATCTGCTGGTAGCAGTAGACAAGTTTACAAAGTGGGTTGAAGCGGAGCCTATAAGCAAGTGTGATGCGGCAACAGCGGTCAAATTCATCAAAAAAGTAATATTCCGGTTTGGCTTTCCACACAGCATCATCACAGACAACGGCACCAATTTATCTCAGGGTGAGATGGAAGAATTCTGTCAACGAGAGCATATTCGTTTGGACGTGTCTTTTGTGGCTCACCCCCAATCCAATGGTCAGGCAGAAAGGGCAAATCAGGAGATTTTGCGAGGAATCAAACCCCGGCTTATGACACCTTTGCAGAGAACCCCAGGTTGTTGGGTTGAGGAATTGCCGTCTGTCCTTTGGAGTATTAACACTACACCAAACCGGTCTACAGGTTACACGCCTTTCTTCATGGTTTACGGCGCAGAAGCGGTTCTTCCAAGTGACATACGCCATGACTCACCAAGGGTAACGGCCTATGTGGAAGCGATCAACGAAGAATCGAGACAGGACGGTTTAGACCGGTTGGATGAAGAGCGTGATATAGCTGCGGCACGGTCGGCGATTTATCAGCAAGATCTGCGCAGATATCATAGCCGCCGGATTAGAACCAGGACATTCCAGGAGGGTGACTTGGTACTCCGGCTCATCCAAGATCAAACAGATATGCACAAGCTATCCCCGCCATGGGAAGGGCCCTTTGTGGTCAGCAAGAATTTACACAACGGTTCATATTACTTGGTGGACATTCGAGAACACAAGGATTCACGGACATCGGAAGAGGAGACGAAGAGGCCGTGGAACATCGCCCATTTACGGCCATACTATACTTGAACTATGTGTTTCAATGTATCCTATGTATATATTATGAATAATGAATAAACCGGCACCCTCGGTAAACCGGGGGCTCAGCCCTTTTTACATATACACAAATCTTGTGACAAATAACCATATCAGTTTGTTATCAAACATCATATTTCAATGTTGACCGGTTTAGAAACTAATTTTTTCTCAGAATATGTGAAGGAGCAATAGAACTCTCGGGAACAGGAGATTATATCCGGTTCAAGAAGAGAAGACTCCATGAAATGCAAACACACAGGTTCAAAACAGAACAATGGAAGCCCCCTGGGAGTTGGTATCATCCGCTCCCAGTGATCGGATTAAGTTTCATAAATTCTTTCGACCCTCTGAAAAGTTGGATAGTACCACATTCAGTGATTGGTCTAGATTGACCCACCGGTTCAGGAGGAACCCTGGAGGCCCCCTGGGAATGTCGGCCAATCCGCGTCCCAGTGATCGGAATAATAGATACGATTCTTTCGGCCCTCTGAACAGTTGATACGCTCACGTTCAGTGATTGGCTAGGCCCCTTGGGACAGATGGTTTGCCCACGTTCCATTGATCGGATCGGTTTTTATTTACAAATTCTTTCGGCCCTCTGAACAGTTGATACGCTCACGTTCAGTGATTGGCTAGGCCCCTTGGTACAGATGGTTTGCCCACGTTCCATTGATCGGATCGGTTTTTATTTGCGGTTCTATCGGCCCTCTGAACAGTTGATACGCTCACGTTCAGTGATTGGCTAGGCCCCTTGGGAAAGATGGATAATCCACATCCCATTGATTGGCTGAACCTTGCTTTGAGCCTGGCAGCTCTTAAAAAGCCTCGACTACATGGTCTTATTTGCAAAATTTGCATCTTTTGGTGTTTGTGTTTTATAACCCTTTAAACCAGAGTGGAACAGCTCCAGAAGTTGACCACCTATCTACAAAGTTACAAGTCTGGGTCATGAATACCAACGAGAGTTAAACCGGCGTTCATCATAATCCGGATCGGCCTTCATGATGAGCCAACAAATTGGCAGTACATGATCAGTTATAATGACCGATGTTTTTTCAAACCGGCCTGGCTTTGATTATAAGTCACCAGTATGAAATGACACAATGACCGGAGTTTATTAACCCGGCCCAATGGTGATCAAACCCGGTGTTCGTTAAAACCCGGATCGCATGTCAGGCACAAGTTACAACTTTCTGAAACAAGATGAGCCGGAGTTATCGACAAGATGGACCGGAAGGTTTCAAGCGTCTATTAGGATTGAGGAAGACCGATTAAAGTGACTTTAAAGTCCTGACCAGTTTAAAGTATATTGGCCACATACAGCTCAGGTATAACAGTTATTTTTAATATAAAGATATGCTTATTAGATGTTTCAAGAGAACAAGTTAACCCGTCCAGTGGTAAGCCACTAGGACATATTTTTTCGATATTTTTATATGAACAGAAGAAAGCAACCGCATCAGGCAATAGGTCAACGGATGAATACTTCATAAAGACAAAATGTCGGATCACAGCACATTAAGTCTCAGCAAAACCTATTACAAGGCATAAAAAGCCCAATAGTTGGAAGCATTGTTTGACGGAATAACAATCATGGTTACAGCAATAGAGTTCAAGATTGTGCCTCTCCTTGCTGAGATGGCTGGCCACCGTCTTGATCCGGACCGTCTTCATCTTCGTGAAGCGGTTGGAAGTCCGGCGCACGCCAATCAATCTTTGCCAAGGCACGGAAATATACTTCATCGTTGATAAGTTCAGCAGGATCAATATCAGGAGCAAAGGTGTGAGGACGAACCGGCGGAATTAAGTTTACAATATCGTAAACCGGTCGCTCCACCCGCTCGTTCTGCAGGTTGTATGCTGGATGATATCGCGACAAATCAGATTCCACCGCAAGCTTGCTGGCGAGGGGACGCATCTCCTTTGTCAGGGCATAAATATCTTTTTCATTGAAGGCTGAACCGTCCTCCTTGGTATCAGGAAATCCAGTTAACACCTCCTCCGGATCAAGGTCCGGGACCCAAGCTTTAGCCCTTGTAAGGGCCAGAAGAGCACCTCCTCGAGCGGCCGATTTCTTAACTTCCTCAAGATGAGCCGGTAGAATGGACAAACTATTCAAAGTATCTTGGATAGTTGAAGGAGCCGGTTTACCAAATGAAGTGGCACTGATAATCCTTTGTGTTCCGGAGTACAACTGTTCGACCAAGGTATAGCAGGCTTTGAGTTTTTTCCGCAAGTCGTCCCCAAGATGGGAGACACGGCGCCCTACATACAAACAATAATAGTTAAACCGGTACAAGGCACAGGTTACACAGATAGACAGGAGGTCAGATTATACTTACCAAAAATAGCAGAGGTCATCAAGTCAATTTGGCGCTTTAACCCGGTCAATTCTTCAGTAACCGGATTAAGTGCTCCTTCAGCATCCTGAACACGTTTTTCAAGATCTTTTTTCTGGACCTCAAAAGTAGTCCGCTCCTCTTCAAAGTATTTTTTCAAGTCTTCAGCAGTCTTTAAGCTCACTTGAAGTTCTTTCTTAGCTTTTGAAGCGGCTGACTCAGTCTCCGTAAGCCGGCTTCGCAGTTCGTTGATCTCCAGAGCATTCCGGTTCAGCTCAGCCTACAGACAAAGTTCAAAAGCAAGATTTGAAATTACAAGTCTCAAGCACACAACCAAGTTGTCTACTTGACACTTGGGGCTAATGGCAGTTGAAGCAATACACCAAAGACAATTTGAAGTTACAAGTATCAACTACATAACCAAGTTATCTACTTGATACTTGGTGGCTAATGTATGGATCAACAGTTCAAACTACAAAGTTTCGGATCACCTTCAGTAAAGCAGCTAAACCGGAACTTGGGGGCTGCTATGAGATAAAGATGCGTCAAAAAAGCAAAGTCAGAAGAAGAAACTTACCTCGTATTTTTCTCTCATCAGGTTCACCAAGCTGGCTTCATAATCCCGACTGCTGTGGAGCCGGTTCAAATACCCGGAATAAATATCTTGAGCGCTCATGCTAGAAAGGCTGGATATGTCAGGCCTCCATTTTCCTTTTTCTTGAGCTACCTTTTCCGCTTTAGCTGTATGTTTTGCTAAAACGGTAGGCTCAGCTGGAGCAACATAAGCGGTACTAGTAACCACGACATCAGGAGAAGTGGGCATATTGGGGGGAGTAACGTCAACATGAGCCGGATCAGGAGACGTCGGATTAACTTGAGGAGAATTAACCCGGGCCGGGCTTGGTGGATCTTGGACGTTCTCTGTAAGAGGATTCTCAAGAGCAGGGTCTTCAACAGGAGCTGCAGGAGTACCTTCTGGAGGAACAACTGTGGACGGATCAATCACCGGATCATCAGCAGAAGGGTCAGCAACAGGCTTATTCGCCTTGGGATTTTTGCTGGGTTTCGGTTTGCTGGAAAAACATGCAAAATAAGTTAGCATTATAAAAAAAAAGGGGTGTCATAAACCGGAAAAGGTGAAGAGAGTTACCCCGGGACGGTCTTCAAAGGAGGAAGCTGTGTAGCGGTTGATTCACCGGAAGAAGACAGCGGAGTTTCCTGATAGTCAGGATCAGACGGTTTAAGGGGTTTTCGGATAACTCCGGCCTTGGGATGAAGAAGAGTCGGAGAGAGTATCACTTCAGCACGGCGCTTTCGAACCGTAGTTAAGGAGATTCCAGATGACTCCACAGCCAGGCCACTGTGGCGAGTGGTCCGGCGAAAGGCTTCGTGCTGTTGCTTCTTCAAAGTAAAGTTAGGGTCTAACTGAGCATAAGGATGAGAAAATTGATATTTCCTGACGGTCCGACGACTTTTTTGAGGAAGAGGTTCTGAATCAGAAGAAAGAAGTGTTACCTCAATCTCAGTCGGGTTATCACCTTCAGGCAGTTCCTGTGTAAAGGCATCATTAGATATGATTACAAGTGCATGAAAGCAAGAAATTTAAACCGGAATAAAGCATACCTCGGAGTCCGGATCATCTTCCTCAGTAGGAGAACCGGCATCGACGGCTGCTTTCCTCTTTTTGTTTGCAGGGGTCTTCCGGCGAGCCTGTTTTACGGTTTTTTCCTGAGGCTTTCTCCTCCAGAAGGGGTCATCAGCCTAATTAAAAAAAAGCAAGAGCAATTGAAAGACGGTTCAAAGAGGACGGTTTACAAATACAGGGCAAGGAAAAACTTACTTCGGGCAGCTTATTCTTCTTGAAGTACGGAGCCAAGCCGACCTTAGCACAATCTGCTAAAGAAGCATTGAGAATCTTTTTGGCTGACTCCACTACCTCCGATTCAGAAAGCTTATCCTTGGTAAACCTTTGAGGATCATCCGGTTTACCAGAGTATTTGCACATTAACTGAGAACGCCGGCTTAGGGGAAGGATGCTCCAAGATAGCCAACAGCGAAGGAAATCAGTGCCAACCAGACCATTTGCCATAAAAGCTCTCAGTTTGGAGAGTTGTGATGAGAACCGGGTCCGTTCAGCAGCGCTAAGCCGTGGTGGCAAGGGGTGATTCGCCGGAATACGAGTTTCGCGATAACCCGGCAAAGGATTCTCACCCTCAGGAGAAGTGTCAACGCAGTAAAACCAGGACTTGTTCCAATCTTTCGGATGAGTATGTAAAGCGGCGTGGGGGAAGACTACGTCCCTCCTCTTCTGAATACTAACCCCACCAAGTTCTTGATGAGGTCCGCTGGTAAATTCAGTGCGCCGGTTTAAATGAAGGAAATCCCGGAATAAATCAACTGAAGGTTCCTCTTGAAGATACACCTCAGAGAACAGTTGGAAATCACAAATGTTTGAAACGGAATTGGGTCCGATATCCTGTGGATGTAGCTGGAAAGCGGCAAGAACATCCCGGAAAAACCCTGAACCGGGGGGAGAGAAGCCTCTAGAGATATGATCCAAAAACACGATGACTTCCCCGGATCTAGGAGTAGGGGGGCATTCATTGCCCGAAGCACGCCACTTTAACTCAGACTGAGGCCCTAGTGTACCGATGTCAGACAGCTTGATTAAGTCAACTTCAGTAACAACGGAAGGGACCCAATCGCAGGAGACATACTGCTTAGCCATTGAACAAAGTGCTGGAGAAGGTAAAATACAGAAACGGATTATGAAAGTACAGTAATCCGGAATCTATCTACGAAAGTTACGCAACGGTTTAAACTGAGGACTAGTTGGTGTGGTTAAACCGGCAATTATAAAGCAAGCTATATCATTTCCGGTTTATGGCAGTTGAAGGGGGACAGTTCAACCATTGCGTCAAATTACAGAGTTTTTTGCAAGAGCAGGGCATATCAACTTAAACCGGAACATAATTAGCGAATCTACCAAGGAGAAAAACAGGTTTCCGAAAGATTGCTAAGGGGGAAAGATCTGAGTATGCTGAGGAAAAAGAAACTAATCTAAGAGTATGCAAGGAAAGCTACAAAGACTTTATACTAAAAATATGGATTTACATGCTAGACAGGAGTGATGAAGATTTGAAGCATCTACAGCGGGGTAAAAATGGAGAAGATCAAAAAAACAAAATCATTACGGTCACGGGCTCAAGATCGAACAAGATGAAGCTTTGCTAAAAGTTCTAATGGCGGAACGGATAAATCTACAGCATTATAGATGGCGAGATCTAAGCTAGTACTAAGCGGAAGATCTGTTGACTGGGCCTAAAAGTCACAAACTCTCTATGAGGAATGTATCTACGAAGAAAGAGGCGAAGCTTTTGTTGGAAGCCCTAATGGCGGAAGAACAAGGAGGAGCATTGGCAGATGCAGATCAATAATAGGAAAAAAGAACGTACTTGAGCAATGGAGGGCAGCAGCGGAGTTTTCTCTGGACGAATCAGGTTGATGCAGCGGCCGGCGAGATCTTGATTCGACGAGATGACGGCGGCGCTTCAAGCTCGGACGTTAATGGAGTTCTTGAGGCTCAGGCGGCGGACGAAGGAAGAAGACGCGATAAGAAGGAAGAATGAAAGGGAACGGTGTTATTTATAAGCGAAGGGACAGATGCGAAGCGACAGGTGCGAAAATCTAGGAGACAGAAAATCGGATAAAGATCCTATGACGCCTCGATCTTCGGGATAACCCTTAAAATAAGATACAGTACAGCTCACGGCGTTAAATGCGGAGATGATGTCATTGTCAGACTTTAATGATCTTGGAGGATGACGTCAGAGCCGGTTTACAAAAAGATGAAGATAAAGAAGAAAATTATACAAGACAAAGAAGACTGATGTGAACAAGTTCAAATCATTCTGGGGCCTAATGTCAGGGATATGGTTAGTAGGTATAAACCGGGTATTGTAAACCGGCTTAGTTATATTATACTTGGTTTTAATATTTTAGTAGAGACTACGGCCCATGAGATTTCAAGGCCCATGTATAGGAGTATGGTTTGTAAACCGCCAAGAGATGTAACTTGAGAGATAAGAAAGAGAAGACAGAGACCGAGGCGGACACAAGTATGAGCCGGCCTCGGGACTCTGTAAACCGGACCAGGCGTTGCCTCTATATAAAGGGACGGCCTGGACGGTTCAGGGACAAGCAACAATCAACCCGTCGAGACACAGGCAAAGCGAATCCGCTCCCTGTAAACCGACGCCCAAGCAATACCAAACCAACTAGACGTAGGCTTTTACCTTTCCGAAGGGGCCGAACTAGTATAAATCCTTTGTGTCCTTTGTGTGCCATGAATCCTTTCAAGCTAACCCGTGCGATGGTTCCATCATCAAGTCCGTTAAACCGGACATCTGCCGTGTTATTTCCACGACATTTATGGAAGTGGATGCACAAGCAGTATTCTCGCTTAGTACAGGTGAAGGCTAGAAAGAGACTGGGAAGCGACCACCTAGAGAGCAACAACGGTCATGAACATGCATTAAAATTAATCAACAATGAATGCAAGCATGAGTGGGATATAAATCACCATGAACATAAATATCGTGAAGGCTATGTTGATTTGTTTCAACTAAATGTGTGAACATGTGCCAAGTCAGATCACTTAAATCGTTCAAAGGAGGATACCACCCATCATACCACATCACAACCATTTTAATATCATGTTGGCACGCAAGATAGACCATTATAAACTCTCAGCTAATTAAGCATGGCATAAGCAGCTATGATCTCTAACTGTCATTGCAAACATGTTTCATTCGTAACAAGCTGAAACAGGAACGACGAGCAATCATATTTACAAAAACAAAAGAGGTCAAGTTCATACCAACTTTTCTCATCTCAATTAGTTCATCATATATCATCCTTATTTCCTTTCACTCGCACGACCGAACGGTCTGGATAATAATAATAGTGCACGTGCATTGGACTAAGCTGGAATCTGCAGGCATTTAATACAAGAGAGAAGACAAGGTAATATGGCTCAAGGTTAAATCAACAACAAAGCATATGAGTGCCATTAAGCATTTCTATCATGGTCTTCTACTCTTAACCCCCAAAGAAAAGAAAAGAAACTATTTACACGGGAAAGCTCCCAACAAGCAAAAGAAGAACGAGAAATCTTTTGGGGTTTTCTTTTTTTAACTACTACTATAAGCAAAGAAAATAAACTAGCTAGAAGTTACAACTAATATTTTTTTTTTGTTTTTCTGGGTTTTTCTCGCACACAAGAAAAGGACTAAGAAAAAAAAGAAATTGAAACTAAACATGGATGGTACAATGAAAGAGTGTGAGCACCGACAACAAGAATAAGTGTGTGAATATGAATGTAAGTCGATGAGAAACACGTACTCCCCCAAGCTTAGGCTTTTCTCCTAAGTTGGTCTATGGCCAGTATTGTCCTGACGAATATCCAAAGTTGTAGTTGGGGTCGTACTGAGACGCAACAGATGCTGCATGCTGAGCTCAAGCTCGAAGGCGGGCTGCCTCCGTCATGTTATAATAAGCATTTGCCTCCTCCATAGTTATAGTGTATCTTCCTTATTCCTGAAAGTTAAACAAAGTAGGGGCAGGAAGAACAATATGGACGGCATGCTGCCTGCTAAAGATTAGTCGATATTTGAGGGTTTGATTATCCCACTCTATAAACCGGTGACTAGTCATAGCATGGCAGTCTAAATAAGCAGGAGGTAAAGGTTCATCATTCATGTGCACAGACACACCAAGAAAGCGGGCTATGCGGGTAGCATAGGTCCCACCAAATAAATCTCCATGCAACCCATTATGGTGTAGTCTACGTGCAACAATGACTCCCAAGTTATATTGCCTATCACCTAGTACGGCACTCCTGGGAACACTAAGATCAGGGACACACATGTGACAAGCCTCATCCTTACCGTTTATGCATCTACCGATAAAGAGAGTAAAGTAATGAATAGCAGGGAAATGTATGCTCCCCATGGTAGCCTGTGTGACTTCCCTGGACTCCCCCAAAGAGAGTAAAGTAATGAATAGCAGGGAAATGTATGCTCCCCGTGGTAGCCTGTGTGACTTCCCTGGACTCCCCCACTGTAATACTAGCAAGTAATTCTCTAAGTTCAGATTTGCGAGGATCACTTATATTGCCCCACTGTGGGAGTTTGCAAGCAACATTAAAATCCTCTAAATCCATAGTATAAGATTTATCATATAGGTCAAACAGTACAGTGTGAGAATTACGTGAAGATGAAAATTTAAACCTTCTCACAAAGCTATCAGTTAAGCCACGGTATTGTGGACACTTATCTTGTATGAAGTCCTCGAGGTCAGTGTTGTGCACATATGCGTAAAATTCATCTTTGATGCCAGCTTGACCCATGAATTCATCTGACGGCCATTCACAAGGCCGCACATCAGCATCCCTCAGTGGTTCATCGTCCGACTCACGGAACGCGAGCCTTGGTTCTTGCTTCCTTGAAGGACCACCTTGGAAGTTTCTCCTAGACATTTTTCTAAAAAAAATCGAAAATTTTAGTAACTTCAAAATAAAAGTTAACCAAACTCAACAAGATTGATACCAACAACTCCTATAAGTACCTAGAGGCTATATCATGCATTAGAACTACTTGGGACCAAGAAAATTTGACGTGCAAGCTCAAGAGCAAGGTCACCACAGCAGCATAAATTTGTAACAAATAAAGCACTAGAACAAAAACTAATTGGATCAATGGAGGAGTCACATACCAAGGAACAATCTCCCCGAACAATTTGGTGAATGGTGCTTTGAGCAAGGAGATCGAAATTGGCAGCAAGATGAGCTAGAACTCGGGTTTGAGCTGGTCGGGGATTTTTTTGGGAGGAAGAAGAAGAGCATGGGTGCAGGAATAAGTGGAGGTGGGCCACGTGGGCCCCACGAGGCAAGGGGCGCACCCTGGGCAGGGGGGGCGTGCCCTGGACCCTCGTGGCCATGTGTTGGCTCCCTTCGCTGTGTGTTCAGTGCCATATTTCCTCAAATATTCTAGAAAAAATCATATTTCATTTTCATGGCATTTGGAGAACTTTTATTTTCGGAATATTTTTTTATTGCACGAATAAGTTTGGAAACAGAGAAAGAATACTATTTTTGCTTTATTTATCCTAATTAACGGAAAGTAAAAGGCGATACAGAAGGTTTGTGCTATCTAGATTCACCTATCCCATGCTCATCAAAAGGAATCCATTAACAAGGTTGATCAGGTCTTGTTAATAAACTCTTTCCGAGTAACATGAGACCGGAGAATTTTCGAATAACACTAGGTTACCTCAATGGGGATATGTATGTCCCCAACAACAAGGATGTCATATGCCTTCTTGATAGTAGGAAGAGGAAACTCAAAACCTCCAATAGTAATAGTTGAAGTTTTTCCAATATAACTGATACTATGGACCTGAGGTTGTTTCCTTGGAAAGTGTACCGTATGCTCATTACCATTGACATGAAAAGTCACATTGCCTTTGTTGCAATCAATAACAGCCCCTGCAGTATTCAAAAAGGGTCTTCCAAGAATAATAGACATACTATCATCCTCGGGAATATCAAGTATAACAAAGTCCGTTAGAATAGTAACATTTGCAACTACAATAGGCACATCCTCACAAATACCGACAGGTATAGCAGTTGATATATCAGCCATTTGCAAAGATATTTCAGTAGGTGTCAACTTACTCAAGTCAAGTCTACGATATAAAGAGAGAGGCATAACACTAACACCGGCCCCAAGATCACACAAAGTAGTTTTAACATAGTTTCTCTTAATGGAGCAAGGTATAGTAGGTACTCCTGGATCTCCTAATTTCTTAGGCATTCCACCCTCAAAAGTGTAATTAGCAAGCATGGTGGAGATTTCTATTTCAGGTATCTTTCTTTTGTTGGTAATAATATCTTTCATATACTTGGCATAAAGATTTGTTTTAAGCACATCAGTCAAACGCATACGCAAAAAGATAGGTCTAATCATTTCAGCAAAGCGCTCAAAATCCTCATCATCCTTTTTCTTGGATGGTTTCGGAGGAAAAGGCATGGGTTTCTGAACCCATGGTTCTCTTTCCCTACCGTGCTTCCTAGCAACAAAGTCTCTCTTATCATAACGTTGATTCTTTGATTGTGGGTTATCAAGATCAACAGTAGGTTCAATCTCTACATCATTATCATTGCTAGGTTGAGCATCAGCATGAACATCATCATTAATATTATCACTAGGCTCATGTTCATTACCAGACTGTGTCTCAGCATCAGAAACAGATATATCATTGGGATTCTCAGGTGTGTCAGCTACAGGTTCACTAGAAGCATGCAAGGTTTTATCATTTTTCTTTTTCTTCTTCTTAGAAGAGCTAGGTGCATCTATATTAGCTCTCTGAGAATCTTGCTCAATTCTCTTAGGGTGGCCTTCAGGATACAGAGGTTCCTGAGTCATTCTACCACCTCTAGTCACAACTCTAATGGCATTATCATTATTCTTACTATTTAATTCATTGAGAAAATCATTCTGAGCCTTAAGTACTTGTTCTACTTGAGTGGTGACCATAGAAGCATGTATACTAATAAGTTTCAGTTCACCTTTAGCACTAGACAGATAATCACTCAAGTGTTCAATCATATAAGCATTGTGTTGTAATTGTCTACCAACATAAGCATTGAAGTTTTTTTGTTTCACAATAAAATTGTCAAACTCATCTAAGCACTGGCTAGCAGACTTATAACGAGGAATATCACCTTCATCAAATCTATAAAGAGAATTTACCATTACTACCTGTGTCGGGTTATCAAGACCATGTATTTTTTCAATAGGTGGTAAATTCTTAACATCTTCAACTTTAATACCTTTTTCTTTCATAGATTTCTTTACCTCTTGCATATCTTCAGGACTGAGAAATAGAAAACCTCTTTTCTTCGGAGTTGGCTTAGGGGCTGGTTCAGGAAGTGTCCAATTATTTTCATTGGCCAGCATATTATTCAATAGTAATTCATCTTGTCCAACTGTTCTTTCCCTGAAAACACAACCAGCACAACTATCCAGGTGGTCTCTGGAAGCATCGGTTAGTCCATTATAAAAGACATCAAGTATATCATGCATCTCAAGAGGATGGTCAGGCAAATCATTAAGTAACTGGAGAAGCCTCCCCCAAGCTTGTGGGAGACTCTCTTCTTCAGTTTGAGCAAAGTTAGATATTTCCCGTAAGGCAGCTTGTTTCTTATGAGCGAGAAAATATTTAGCAGAGAACTAATACATCATATCCTGGGGACTACGCACACAACCAGGATCAAGAGAATTAAACCAAGTCTTAGCATCACCCTTTAATGAGAACGGAAATAGCTTAAGGATATAGTAGTAATGAATCTTTTCATCGTTGGTAAACAGGGTGGCTATATCATTCAACTTAGTAAGATGTGCCACAACAGCTTCAGACTCATAGCCATGGAAAGGATCAGATTCAACCAAAGTAATTAACTCAGGATCAACAGAGAATTCATAATCCTTATCAGTAACACAGATAGGTGAAGTAGCAAAAGCAGGGTCATGTTTCATTCTAGTATTCAAGGAATTTTCTTTCAGCTTAGCTAATAATTTCTTAAGATCATATCTATAATTGCAAGCAAGAAAGTCTCTAGCAGTTTCTTCATCCATAACATAACCCTGAGGCACAATAGGCAATTCATATATATTGGGAGTAGTTTCATCATCACTTTCATAAATATCATCATTTTCAACATTTGCACTCGCCCTAACCTTAGCAATTTGTTCTTCTAGAAATTCACCTAGTGGCACAGTATCAGGCATAGAGATAGTTTCATCATACATAGCAGAAGTAGCATCATCAAGAACATACGACATATCAGACTCAATAGCAGGAGTAGGTGTCGCAAGTTTACTCATAACAGAAGGAGAATCAAGTGCGGCGCTAGATGGCAGTTCCTTACCTCCCCTCATTGTTGAGGGTAAGATCTTGGTTGTTGTGTCCTTCAAATTCTTCATAGTGATCAACAGATATAAATCCCAAGTGACTTAAAGAATAGAGCTATGCTCCCCGGCAACGGCGCCAGAAAATTGTCTTGATAACCCACAAGTGTAGGGGATCGCAACAGTTTTCGAGGGTAGAGTATTCAACCCAAATTTATTGATTCGACATAAGGGGAGCCAAAGAATACTCTTAAGTATTAGCAGCTGAGTCGTCAATTCAACCACACCTGGAAACTTAGTATCTGCAGCAAGATAGTTTAGTAGCAAAGTAATATGATAGTGGCGGTAGCAGCAATAAAAGTAACGATAGTATTTTTGTAGTTTTTGTGACAGTAGCAACGAAAAAGTAAATAAGAAACTAGCAATATAGGTAAAGCTCGTAGGCATTGGATTGGTGATGGGAAATTATGTCGGATGCAATTCATCATGTAGAAGTTAAAACCTAGGGTGACACAGAACTAGCTCCAGTTCATCAATACAATGTAGGCATGTATTCCGAATATAGTCATACGTGCTTATGGAAAAGAACTTGCATGACATCTTTTGTCCTACCCTCCCGTGACAGCGGGGTCCTATTGGAAACTAAGGGATATTAAGGCCTCCTTTTAATAGAGTACCGGAGCAAAGCATTAACACATAGTGAATACATGAACTCCTCAAACTATGGTCATCATCGGGAGTGGTCCCGATTATTGTCACTTCGGGGTTGCCGGATCATAACACATAGTAGGTGACTGTTGACTTGCAAGAGAGGATCAAGAACACACATATATTCATGCAAACATAATAGTTTCAGATCTAAAATAATGGGACTCAGGCCCTAGTGACAAGCATTAAGCATAGCAAAGTCATAGCAACATCAATCTCAGAACATAGTGGATACTAGGGATCAAACCCTAACAAAACTAACTCGATTACATGATAGATCCCATCCAACCCATCACCGTCCAGCAAGCCTACGATGGAATTACTCACACACGGCGGTGAGCATCATGGAATTGGTGATGGAGGAAGGTTGATGATGACGATGGCGACGATCTCCACTCTCCGAAGCCCTGAACGGACTCTAGATCAGCCCTCCCGAGAGAGATTAGGGCTTGGCGGCGGCTTCGTCTCATGAAACGCGATAATTCCTTCTTCTTGATTTTTTTTCCTCCCCGAACGTGAAGATATAGGATCTGGGGATACGTCGGTAAGGCACCAGGGGGCCCACGAGGCAGGGGGCGCGCCCTGGGCAAGGGGGCGCGCCCCGCACCCTCGTGGACAGGCCCAAGGCCCCCTAGTGTGGATCTTCTTGCAGGTATTTTTTATATTTTCCGAAAAAAATCTCCGTTGATTTTCAGGCGATTCCGAGAACTTTTGATTCTGCACAAAAACAACACCATGGCAGTTCTGCTGAAAACAGCGTCAGTCTGGGTTAGTTCCATTCAAATCATGCAAGTTAGAGTCCAAAACAAGGGCAAAAGGGTTTGTAAAAGTAGATACGTAGGAGACGTATCAGCCATAGATGCTTCAATTCTACGTTTATTTTTACATTTTGCTCGTAGCGTCTTCTGCATCCTCTCAGTTGAGTAGCACCAACAATTTTGCACGGGCCCCCCCAATCTTGCCTCGGTCGGGAGATGCAAAATCAAGTGTTGCATTGGATTAAAGAAGCTTGGCGGGAAGATCATCTCTAACTTGCAGATCAACTCCGGAGCCAACTGTTCCATTTCTTCTATGAGGCCATGCGATAGTTCTTTCACACAAAGAACACGGAAGAAATAGCTCAGCTCTGCTAGTACTAGCCATTCATCCTCAGGGATGAAGCCACACAACATCAGCGGCATTATCCGCTCAATCCATATGTGCCAATCTTGACTTTTTAGACCAAATATTTTCAATTTTTCAAGACTCGCTCCCCTCTTTAGATTTGCTGCATACCCATCGGGGAACATCAACTACATTTTGACCCACAAAATAATATCCCTCATAGCTGGCCTTCGAAGATTGAACCATGCCTTTGGCTTCATCCAGTTCTGCTTTCCTTTCGGTTCTTGCATGTTTTGTAACGGTCTATCACATAGCTCTTGTTGATCGACTCTAGCCTTAGTATTATCCTTTGATTTCCCCTCTATGCCGAACAATGTACCAAAAATGGCTTCGGCGATATTCTTCTCAGTGTGCATCACGTCGATGTTGTGTGGGCAAAGGAGGTCTTTGAAGTAAGGCAGATCCCACAAGCATGTCTTGTGAGTCCATGCGAGTTCCTTATTATACCCCTTGAAATACCCTGGACGCTCTGGATCTGGCTCGAGAGCGTTTAACTGATCTAAGGTCTCTTGGTCTGTCAACGTAGGTAGTGCAGAGTGTTTGACAACTCTACCTTTGATGAAGTTCTTCTTGTCTTTCCTGAACTTATGGCAAGGATCTAGAAATGGTCTATGCAAGTCGAAGCAAGTATACTTTTGCCCTGCCATTAGCCAATGAAACTCAAGAGCTCCCTTGCATGTGGGGCACGGGAACCTTCCATGCACACACCAGCCAACGAATAGCGCATACGCTGGCAAGTCATGCTTCGAGTACATGTACCAGACATGCATTATGAAATTCTTTTTGCTAAAGATGTCGTATGTCTTGAACCCATTAACCCAAGCTTCTTACAATTCGTCCTTAAGCGGTTGCATGTACACATTCATATTCTTCCCCGGATAGTTGGGCCCTGGAATTATCAACGTCAGGAAAATGTTCTTTCTTTGCATAATCTGCCCGGGGGGAGATTGAGTGGAATGACAAACACGGGCTGTGACGCCCCCGATTTGACCATACACTAATCATGCACGCAAATGTGTACGACCAAGATCAGGGAATCACTGGAAGATATCACAACACAACTCTAGACACAAATTAAAATAATACAAGCTTTATATTACAATCCAGGGGCCTCGAGGGCTCGAATACAAAAGCTCGAATACACAAGAGTCAGCGGAAGCAATAATATCTGAGTACAGACATAAGTTAAACAAGTTTGCCTTAAGAAGGCTAGCACAAATATAGCAACGATCGAAAAGGCAAGGCCTCCTGCCTGGGACCTCCTAACTACTCCTCGAAGCCGAACTTCACGTAGAAACATCCTCGGGATCCTCTGGGTCCTGGACTCTACCATCTGGTTGTGTCATTCGAGAAGAAGGGACAAAAGGGGAAAAGGGGGAGCAAAGCAACCGTGAGTACTCATCCAAAGTACTCGCAAGCATGGATCTACACTACATATGCAATGATATAGGTGTAAAGGGGGGATATCTGTGGGCTAAACTGCAGAATGCCCGAATAAGAGGGGGATAACTAATCCAATCGAAGACTACGCTTCTCGTAACCTGCATCTCGCAGCAGTAGAAGGGAGTAGATGGTAAGTTCACCAAGTAACAATGTAGCATAATCCTACCCGGCGATCCTCCCGCACATCACCCTATGAGAGAGCGACCACCGAGTTATATCTGGAACTCATCTGGGTGTGTTTTTATTTAGTTTCGGTTCTAGTTGTCATGAGGTCAGAGTACAACTCCGGGTCGTCCTTTTACCGAGGGACACGGCTATTCGAATAGATTAACTTCCCTGCAGGGGTGCACCACATAACCCAGCACGCTCGATCCCATTTGGCCGGACACACTTTCTTGGTTCATGCCCGGCCTCAGAAGATCAACATGTCGCAGCCCTACCTAAGCACAACAGAGAGGTCAGCACGCCGGTCTAAGTCCTTGGCGCGCAGGGGTCCGGGCCCATCGCCCAACACACACCTGCACGTTGCGTACGCGGCCGGTGAGCAGACCTAGCAACCTCCATTACTAAGGAAGTAGCGTTACGCGGTCCAACCCGGCGCGCGCCGCTCAGTCGCTGACGTCAAGAAGGCTTCGCCTGATACCACGACGTCGAGTGCCCATAACTATTCCCACGTAGCTGGTTAGTGCGTATAGGCCAATGGCCAAACTCAGATCAAATACCAAGATCTCGTTAAACATGTTATTATGAAATAACCGTGGACAACGACCAGGGCCAGGCTCACCTGTCTCCTAGGTGGTCGCAACCCGCCCTGTCGCTCTGCCACAAAGTAACCATCAAGGGGTTGTCGGGAACCCAGGCCCACCACTACCGTGTGGAACCACCTGCCCCTTCAGCCCCCATCTCTGAATCATCATCATGTGTATGTAATAGTATAGTATATACCAGTGATCACCACCCGAGTGATCACGGCCCGATAGTATAGCATGACAGACGGACAAGAATGTAGGGCCACTGATGGAGTACTAGCAACATATACTAAGCATTAGGATAGGAGGTAAAGGTATCAACGGTTGTAGCAACAATGACAGGCTATGCAACAGAATAGGATTATTCGATAGCAGTAACATGCTACACTACTCTAATGCAAGCAGTAGAGAGAAGAATAGGCGATATCTTGTGATCAAGGGGGGGGCTTGCCTGGAAGCTCAGCCGAGAAGGAGGGGTCGTCGTCGACGCAGTCGATCACAGTGGCACCGTCAGCAGTCAAGTCCTGATGTCTATAGGAGAGAAGAGGGGGAGAAACAATAATTATAAAGCAAACATCGCACCACAAAGCATAACATGGCAAAACGCGGTGCTACGTGTGACCTAACGCGGTAGGAGGTGATATCGAAGAAGGGGGGAAACATCCGGGAAAGTATTCTCTGTGTTTCGCGTTTTCGGGCAGATGAACCGGAGATGAAAAGTTGAAGGTTCGCTATGCTTGACGCGTGGTTGACAAACGGACCATGCATTCGGATTCGTCTCGAAGTTCTGAGCAACTTTCATATATAAATTATTTTCATCGGAGTTACAGTTTATTTTCTACGATTTTCGAAAGTTTATAATAAATTCTGAAATTATTTTAATCATTTAATTTCGATTAAATTGAACAAATGATAAGTGTACACAGGAATTCCTACCCAGTGTGTAAGACAGGTGGGGCAGTGTACAGAGTTGACCCGGTCCACATTGACTGGTCAAAGTTAACAGTACAGGGGTCCCACATGTTAGTGTCTTAATAATTTGTAAAGGATTTATCTAATCTAATCAGGTAGGACCCATTGGTCATTTGCTAACAGACTTAATTAGCATTAAATTAATACTACTAAACTAAACCTACTACTAGTAGTAAACAAGGGCCAGCCGTTCGTGCGAGAGACACAGCAGCGCTGTGCTCACACACGCACACAAGCACGGCGGCCAGAGCCGGCCGGCGCTAGGAGGCAGGGGGCTGGGAGCAACAACCAGTGGCTAGCGCAGGGAGCGGTGACTGACGGTGAGTGGCGTGCGGACACCGGCGGCAGCGGCGCAGCAGGCGGGAGTAGCAACAGTAAGTAGCAACAACAGCAGGCGACATCAGGAGCAACAGTAGCGGGGAGGCAGACGGGCGTGGGCTGTACACGCGAGGCGTGCGAGTGCGCGGGCGTGCGGCCTGCGGCCCGGAGCAGCCGTGCGCGTAAGGGAGCCCGGGCAGGGGCGCGTCCAAGGCGCGACCAGCGCACGGGAGAGCACTCGCAGGGGCGCGACCACGGGCAGGTGCAGGAGACAGCTATAGCGACGGACCGAGGCGACAAGCAGGGAGGAATGAAGGAGGAGCTCACGGTCACGGCGACAAGCAGCTCCGTGGGCTCGGGGGAGGAGCGGTGATGAAGAATCAACGGCGAGTCCCTTCGGCGCCCGACGATGAAGACGAAGACGGTGTCGACGATGCGGCGGCTCCCCGGCTCGATCTGGTGGTGCAGAGGGTGAGGTAGATGACGGCGGTCCTCCAGGTCTCGTCGGCGTGGCAGGAAAGGGCCGGCGGCGTGAACGAAGGTGATGCGGCGTCGGCGGCGGGCGGACGAGCATCTGGAGAGAGAGAGAGGGGGCGCGAGGGGATTGGGCGGGGAAGGCTAGGGTTTGGAGGAGCGGCGCCATGGTCTTGTAGATGAAGGGGATCGAAGGCCGTGGATGGCCGGCACCTGGCCGAGGTGCCATGGATGGCCTCCACGATCCCCTCCGTTCCCTGTAGCTGGAGGAAGGGGAAAACACGGGTGGGCTGGACTAGTTTTAGTTAGGTGTGCAAATTGGCCCAGTAGATTAGGTCCTCCGTTTCTTTCTTTTACTTTTACTTTTCTTTTTTTTTGTTTAATTATTTCTCTACTATTTAGCCTATTGTTTTGGTACTAAATGATTTTAGTAAATGTTGAAACTTTTCCCATAATTACTTTCCAATATTTTGGTGTTGCTCAAAAAGTTCGAGGTTAAACAGAAATGTTTGAAATTAAGTATATAATTAAATGGTCATAATAAGTGATGTTTGACCACTTCAAATATTTCTAGAGGCAATTTAAAAACCCATTAATTGTTGGTCCTAACATGTTAATTACTTAGTGAATACTTGTAACCCATCGAACATTATTATCTTGACATTTGAAAAATTAATTATTTGACTTTGATTTAAACTTGAATTTGAATCGGGTCAGGATCAAAGTGAGGTTTTGCAAATTAATTGTGATGTCATGGCACCATTAGCATAGGGTTACTGTAACTTAATTATCCGAGCGCCACAATTCTCCTCCACTATAAGAAATCTCGTCCCGAGATTTAAGAGGTGGAGTAAGGGAGAAAGTTTCGGTTACAAAATTCTAACGAATCTTCTCGGTCTTGACTGCCCTTTCGAAGAGGTTGATCCCTTTTGCTGAAGTCTCCATTTCTCTGGTTCAAGTCATCTTGATCAAGTCGTCATCCTTTCTTCGGGACCTCCATCGTCCTACGAACGCGACCAGGGGGAAAAACTTTGGAAGAATGCATCTCCACAAAGCTGGGCATCTGACGGTGAACTCAAGGGGAAATACACGGGGTACCCCATGAGTTGTATTTCAGTGGATTCGTTGAGTGCAATTTACGGTGGTACCAAAGTTTCAAGTGGGTAGGCAATCATTCGATGCCTAGACAGAAGCTGGAATGGGGGCTTGAACAACGAGAATAACATGGTGTTTGATTGCAGGATGAATAATGGTATATAATTTAGCTCGTGAATCACATACGAAGCTACGTGCAAATGATACATTAGAATCTGGGTTGTAAAGAAGAGTCAGGTTTCGATCATGTGTACCTGTGGGTTATGGGCCCACCATGTGGGTTGAAAGTAGGAAGGAGGTGACATCTTGCACAGCCGCAACAGGGAGGCATGTCAGTGGATAGCTTGTCAGCTATGTTGGCAACAATGTCGGTACCTAGGCCGGGGAACGAAGAGAAACATTTTCCTGTTCGTTAAATCGAGGCGGACCAATAGGCAAAGTTCTCGTCCACCGGCAGTACTGGAATGTTATTAACAATAGAATCAAGGTCTTACTGACAGAGTTGTACAACGAGGTGTTTACATAAGCAGAGAATTATTACTACTTAGATCATGTAGATCAAGGAAAGGTTAAACAAACAAATGGAAAGGAAAATTGTGATTACACACAATTATTAGGAGTATATCCTTTCCATGGACAAGAAGAACATGGCATACAGGGTAGGATAGCAAGTACCCAAACATTCAGATAAAGAGGCGAGGATCAATCAACATGTTACCCATACAACGGTGTTTGGATAACTGACCAAGAAACATTTAGCATCACGCCTCCATTGTTCTTGTTGATGAGTGGGGTATCATAGTCATGCTTCGAGGTAGCAATGATATGGTGTTTCAATCAAGGGCCAGACCTTGGATACACAAATGATCCATCAGAAGCAACTTATAGAATAAGTCTTACAATTCCCTCCTAGAAGAATGGCTATCCTTGCAAAAGAAATTATAATGATGGGTCCTCCAGCCCGGGGTGCTAGGCATGACATCATATTACCGGGTCATCAAAGGACCAACATTATAACTACTGGAAAGTTGTCCGAACCATCATATCTGACCGAGATTCAGATCCGATTGGTGTCATGATACCTCAGACTCGGGATGTTCGAGAAGAAAAGGTGCAACACAAATCGACGAAATGACATTGCAAGATTCTTGGGAAATGAACTATGGGAGCGGGTTCCTGAAACTATAGTTCACCATTAAACCAAGGAGTGGATGAGGAGGTGGCTGATGGGCTCAGCGACAATTCATCGAGAATCCCAAATGGATGGATTTCTACAATAATGTGAACAAGAAGAAGACACTTGTCAATTCAAATGATATAATGTTGTATGCTCGAGGAAAACATACACCATTAATCATTAGTTGAAAGGTGTGCCCGAAATATGACCTTAGGCAGCAAGATCAATGTTAGAGTGACGATTCAATAACCAACAGTCTAAGAACAAACTGTCGATCGTTAACTTCAAAGCAATAGGGTTGCTAGAAGTACAGAACTCAAGCAGCATCGTTAGCATATTGGTATCCCGGTTAAAAACAACACGGGGACCAAGGAAGAATGGTGATGGTGAGAAGTATCATCATATCGAGAATTTCTAAGGGGTGGAGCAATCCCCACAACATTCTCGACATAAAAGACAGTAATACTTCAAGGCAGAACACAACACTAGCTGGAGAGCAAGTGTTATTCATAATGTGGACAAGTTCACGATGAAATGAAGTCAAGGGTGTTGTCGATGATAATAAAAATCATCGAGGGAAAGGAGGGTATTTCTCATCATGAACACAGTTGACATCTGAGAAGAAGTCAAAGTGTTGAAGGTGATCCATCACATTTTCCGGGAGGTTTCAAGAGGATGCAATCAAACAATAATGGCAACAAGCAAGGAAATGACGAAGTGGCAAGTTATAGGATCAATATATAAGATGCAATCTCGGGACCAAAGTTGCCTTTCAAGACAAGCAACATGATGTTGAAAGCTCGACGTAAGTGGTGCTCACACACTGAAGAATTCGTGCACCAGAGAAGGACGAGGTAGCACAGTCAAAGATAGCAAGACCAGGATGCACCCGATAGTCCAGGAATGACCAGATTGAGTTCAGAATATCCTAGTAAAAATACTAGGGGTATTTGATTTGTAGTGCGGAATAATTTCACTAGTCGGAGTCCTCGGTTGACAGCAACCCAGAACATGTAGAGTGATTACGACAAGGAAAGACTTTACTTCGACAAGGTTAGTAAGATGTTTTGCAATGGCAAGACATCTTCGAGGTAACATGGGGTAATATTTGAAGGTAGAACATCATAGAAGTAGAACCGGGTCATTGACCTATGACAGTAGATACTTCAACCTTGCCAAAAATAGACGAGGCACTGGAATGAATTCCCATCAGATATATCACATCAGGACAGCATGGTCGGAACCATAACTATAAGAAATCAATTCAAGAGTACCGAAAGAATCATACAGCTGGACAATCATTTTGCAAGAAGCTTCCGAGACGGTCTACATCATTTTCATGGGCATGAACACAAAGTTCAAGGTCGACTCCCACTTCTTTAATGCATATCATTTCATTCACCTCTCGCTTTGATAAAACTGTAGTGTTCGATCTGGTAGAACACCGGAAGAGTAAGACTTGTGAGAACTTTCGGTTTCTCACGGATTAGGGGAAGGAATAGGTTCAACTCATTGGGCATCTTAGTAACATATACCACAAGTTTCAAAAGTAAATACACCAGCTCGAAAGCAGAGCATGGTTGGCCAAGTAGAGGATACAATTTACCAAAGGCATTATGTATCAGGGGAAGAACTCACAAGGTGATTGAATATGATGGACACTGTCGGATAACAATCCAACAATGGATCGGGCGATCCACAATGGAGATGATGTGAGTATCGGTACTCACTCGGAGGAAGAAGGCATGCAGAGGCATCAGATCCAAGAATCACCTTATTAGCCTGATGCTTGAAATAGAAAGAAATTATGGTTTCCAAAACGAAGGATCAGAAGCAGACGCTCTGATCAAGGATGGATAAGTTGAAAACTCTTAGTTGGACAATCAATAAAGGTTTGAATAGCCGAGAAACAACTCATGTCCGAAATGACGTCTGAGCCGGAAAGATAATTTTTTTAAAGAGGATAACCATGACTGCGTGCATATGCACACATTGAATCAATAGGCTCAAAATTGCTAAGACAAGGGATGTTAACGAAGACTACTAGTCATATGGAATTAACCATATTGGAAGCAGGCAAGAATTTCAAGAGTAACAGGCTGCAGAGGATTTTCGAAAGATTAGAAAGTATTCCGAAGAATTTTGTGAGACACATGAACAATTGAGAAGAACGGGTCCTCGATAAATGTGAGGAAATAACCGTAAGGGTTTTCATGTGACATAAAACTGCAAGACAATAAATTTAAAGGATTCTCGGGATAACGGAGAATATTTCGAGGCATCTCGTAATGACAAGAGCGACGAGGAATGATCATGAGAATGACGAGTACAAGCAGATATCCATAGGGATATATCAGTGGCAATGAATTGCAAAGGCGATGAGCACAAGGGTCTTGGGAAATTATCGAGGAATATCCTCATAATCTTCTGACGAAGCAGGCGACCATCTTGAGTGAAGGGGCTCACCGGGAGAAAGTATTTTCGAGAACCTAAAGTTAGATTTTAGCAAAATCACTTAACCCAAATAGAAAAGAGATCAGAGTCCCAGAGTAAAGATAAGGAATAAAAGATCCTAACACCATCCGTTGGTGTTGTGGGCCCGTAAGCCACACAACAAGTTAGTAAATTTGTTTTTCAAAGACTAGACTCAACTTCGGCCAATGAGTTGGAAAGGGGGATTCCTACAGGCAGTCGGCTCTGATACCAACTTGTGACGCCCCCGATTTGACCGTACACTAATCATGCACGCAAATGTGTACGACCAAGATCAGGGACTCACTAGAAGATATCACAACACAACTCTAGACACAAATTAAAATAATACAAGCTTTATATTACAAGCCAGGGGCCTCGAGGGCTCGAATACACAAAAGTCAGCGGAAGCAATAATATCTGAGTACAGACATAAGTTAAACAAGTTTGCCTTAAGAAGGCTAGCACAAATATAGCAACGATCGAAAAGGCAAGGCCTCCTACCTGGGACCTCCTAACTACTCCTCGAAGCCGAACTTCACGTAGAAACATCCACGGGATCCTCTGGGTCCTGGACTCCACCATCTGGTTGCGTCATCCGAGAAGAAGGGACAAAGGGGGAAAAGGGGGAGCAAAGCAACCGTGAGTACTCATCCAAAGTACTCGCAAGCAAGGATCTACACTACATATGCAATGATATAGGTGTAAAGGGGGATATCTGTGGGCTAAACTGCAGAATGCCAGAATAAGAGGGGGATAACTAATCCAATCGAAGACTACGCTTCTCGTAACCTGCATCTCGCAGCAGTAGAAGGGAGTAGATGGTAAGTTCACCAAGTAACAACGTAGCATAATCCTACCTGGCGATCCTCCCGCACATCACCCTGTGAGAGAGCGACCACCGAGTTATATCTGGAACTCGTCTGGGTGTGTTTTTATTAAGTATCCGGTTCTAGTTGTCATGAGGTCAGAGTACAACTCTGGGTCGTCCTTTTACCAAGGGACACGGCTATTCGAATAGATTAATTTCCCTGCAGGGGTGCACCACATAACCCAGCACGCTCGATCCCATTTGGCCGGACACACTTTCCTGGGTCATGCCCGGCCTCGGAAGATCAACACATCGCAGCCCTACCTAAGCACAACAAAGAGGTCAGCACGCCGGTCTAAGTCCTAGGCACGCAGGGGTCCGGGCCCATCGCCCAACGCACACCTGCACGTTGCGTACGCGGCCGGTGAGTAGACCTAGCAACCTCCATTACTAAGGAAGTAGCGTTACGCGGTCCAACCCGACGCGCGCCGCTCAGTCGTTGACGTCAAGAAGGCTTCGGCTGATACCACGACGTCGAGTGCCCATAACTATTCCCACATAGTTGGTTAGTGCGTATAGGCCAATGGCCAGACTCAGATCAAATACCAAGATCTCATTAAACGTGTTATTATGAAATAACTGCGGACAACGACCAGGGCCAGGCTCACCTGTCTCCTAGGTGGTCGCAACCCGCCCTGTCGCTCCGCCACAAAGTAACCATCAAGGGGCTGTCGGGAACCCAGGCCCACCACTACCGTGTGGAACCACCTACCCCTTCAGCCCCCATCTCTGAATCATCATCATGTGTATGTAATAGTATAGTATATACCCGTGATCACCACCCGAGTGATCACGGCCCTATAGTATAGCATGGCAGACGGACAAGAATGTAGGGCCACTGATGGAGTACTAGCATCCTATACTAAGCATTAGGATAGGAGGTAAAGGTATCAACGGTTGTAGCAACAATGACAGGCTATGCAACAGAATAGGATTATTCGATAGCAGTAACATGCTACACTACTCTAATGCAAGCAGTAAAGAGAAGAATAGGCGATATCTTGTGATCAAGGGGGGGGGGGCTTGCCTGGAAGCTCAGCCGAGAAAGAGGGGTCGTCGTCGACGCAGTCGATCACAGTGGCACCGTGTGACGCCCGGGTAATCACGCTACAGTAAACCGCTGCTAATGATGCCACGTCACCACGATTACCCGTTGTTAATCTCACATTGATACAAACCAATTCAAAATTCAAATTTAAAACAAAGTCAAGTAATTAAAATTATCAAAAGTCAAGAATAAAATGTTCTAAAAGTGGCAAATAATCCTTAAAGAATAATGGTGAAGAAATCAACATTAATTAAAGTATTTAGATGTCCTAAAATAAATAAAACAACATCACAAATGATAAATTAAATGTCTTTTATAATTTATAAAATATTAAACTATCTTATTTGGGAGGCAAACTTTTGTAGGAGTGGGCTAATGTATAGCACTAATTTAGGTATAAATATTGTATTTTTTAAAACTAAACTTAATTAAAAAGTAAATAGAAAACATAAAATAATAAAAAGAAAAACAGAAAAGAAAAGGGTAAAAGAAAAACAAAAC
>LR738711.1:626480996-626513629 GCA_902687465.1 Secale cereale
ACCGTCGTGCCCGTGCGCACCCGGGCGCGCCCGCGCCTCCCTCCCGTCGGCGCCCGCTCGCCGTGGTCGCAACCCCCCCGCTCGCGCGCTGCTCCGCGCCCGCGCGGCCCTCACAGCCGCGCCCGCTTCCCCTCCCCCCTCCGCGCTATGCGTAGCTGCTGAAGCTGCTGCTGCTGCGCCGCTATCGCCGCTCCGGCCACTGCCTCGCCGCGGCCATGCCGCCCCCAATCCCACCGTCGCCGGCCCCTGCGCCGCTCCCCGCCCCGCTCAACTGCTCCGGCCGAGCCCTCTCCTCGCCTCCTCTCCTGCGCCGCCGCTCGTCCTCGCCGGCTCTGCCCGCGCACGCGTTCCCCCGCTCGACGCCGCACCGCCCCGGCGAGCCGGCGCCCTCCGCTCGCTACGGCCTCGTCGGCCCCTCCCTTCGGCGACCAGCCGCGCCGGGCCCTGCCGTGCTCTGCCTGCTCACCGCCGGCGCTCCTGCATGCCCCGCCTCACCTGGCCACCACCGGCCGGACCGGCCCCGCCGCGCCTCGGTGGCCGCGTCGCTGGTCTCGCCCGAGGCCAGCACCGGATCGCCCCATCGGGCGCTCGTGCCCAGTGCCCATAACCCAGCGCCCGCTAAGGCCCTCTGGGCCTATGACAAGGGGGGCCCGCCCCCCAGAACTTTAAAAAAAAAAGAAAGAATAAAAATAATATATAAAATAATAAACATAATAATATAATTAATTAATTAATTAAGTTAATTAATCATGTTTAATTAATCTAATTAATTAGTTAGTTTAACTAAATAGTAATTGGATTAGGTAAATCCTAATTACACTAATTAGTGCATGACAGGTGGGACCCACTGGTCAGCTTGACCAGTCAACCATGATGACGTCAGCATGATGTCATGCTGATGTCAAAAATCCTTTTTTGAATTAATTTAATTAATACTAAATTACAGAAATTAATAAAAACTTTAGAAAATCATATCTTTTAAACCGTAACTCGGATGAAAATAATTTATATATGAAAGTTGCTCAGAACGACGAGACGAACCCGAATACGCGGTCCGTTCGTCCGCCACACATCCCTATCATACCGAACATGCAACATTCCCCTCCGTTTCATCTGCCCGAAAATGCCTAACACCGGGATACTTTCCCGGATGTTATTCCTCTTCGCCTGTATCACCGAGCGCCGCGTTAGGTCACACGTAGCACCGCGTATTTCCATGTTATGCTTTGTGATGCTATTGTTTGCTCTGTTATTTATTTGTTTCCCCCTTCGTTGCTTATTTTCGGTAGACTCCGTTACCGTGATAGACCCCGAGACCATTGATGCGTCAGTGTTCGACTACGGCTACGCCTCCGAAGATTCCTTTCGTCTGCAGAGCTTCCAGGCAAGCCCCCCCCCCTTTGATCACCAGATATCGCCTATTTTTCTCTCTACTGCTTGCATTAGAGTAGTGTAGCATGTTACTGCTTTCGATAATCCTATTCTGCTGCATAGCCTGTCTTTGTTGCTATCACTGTTGATACTTTACCTGCAATCCTAAATGCTTAGTATAGGATGCTAGTATTCCATCAGTGGCCCTACACCCTTGTCCGTCTGCCCTGCTATTCTATCGGGCCGTGATCACTTGGGGGTGATCACGGGTATATATATTACATACACATATACATGATACTTGATGTGGCTAAAGTCGGGTCGGCTCGTTGAGTACCCGCGGTTGATTCATGGATTGGGGGCTGAAAGGACATACTTTCCCGACGGCCCTCTGTGTGGATCTTTGTGGCGGAGCGACAGGGCAGGTTGTGACACCTAGGAGACAGGTGGCCTGGCCCTGGTCGTTGTCCGCGGTTATTTCATAATAACACGATTAACGAGTTTGGATATTTGATCTGAGTCTGGCCATTTGGTCTATACGCACTAACCAGCTACGTGGGAATAGTTATGGGTACTCGACGTCGTGGTATCAGCCGAAGCCTTCTTGACGTCAGCGGTTTAGCGGCGCGCGCCGGGTTGGACCGCGTAACGCAACTTCCTTAGTAATGGAGGTTGCTAGGTCTGCTCACCGGCCGCCCTCGCAACGTGCAGGTGTGCATTGGGCGATGGGCCCAGACCCCTGTGTGCTTAGGACTTAGACCGACGTGCTGACCACTCTGCTGTGCTTAGGTAGGGTTGCGACGTGTTGATCTTCCGAGGCCGGGCATGACCCTGGAAAGTGTGTCCGGCCAAATGGGATCGAGCGTGCTGGGTTATGTGGTGCACCCCTGCAGGGAAGTTAATCTATTCGAATAGCCGTGTCCCTCGGTAAAAGGACGACCCGGAGTTGTATTCCGACCTCATGATAACTAGAACCGGACACTTGATAAAACACACCCAGATGAGTTCCAGATATAACTCGGTGGTTGCTCTCTCACAGGGTGATGTGCGGGAGAATCGCCGAGTAGGATTATGCTATTCGATGTTACTTGGTGAACTTACCATCTATTCTCTTCTACTGCTGCAAGATGGAGGCTGCCTGAAGCGTAGTCTTCGTTTGGATTAGCTATCCCCCTCTTATTCCCGCTTGCTGCAGTTCAGTCCACCGATATTACCCATATCATTGTTACCTTTGCATATGTAGTATAGATCCTTGCTTGCGAGTACTTTGGATGAGTACTCACGGTTGCTTTGCTCCCCCTTTTCCCCCTTCTGTACCTTCTTCTCGGAAGTTGCAACCAGATGGTGGAGCCCAGGAGCCAGACGCCACCTACGACGACTCCTACGACACCGGAGGCGCCTACTACTACGTGCAGTCTGCCGACGACGACCAGGAGTAGTTTAGGAGGATCCCAGGCAGGAGGCCTGCTCCTCTTTCGATCTGTATCCCAGTTTGTGCTAGCCATCTTATGGCACCTTGTTTAACTTTATGTCTCTACTCAGATATTTGTTGCTTCCGCTGACTTGTCTATGATCGAGCACTTGTATTCGAGCCCTCGAGGCCCCTGGCTTGTAATATGAAGCTTGTATGACTTATTTTACTTTTAGAGTTGTGTTGTGATATCTACCAGTGAGTCCCTGATCTTGGTCGTACACATTTGCGTGCATGATTAGTGTACGGACAAATCGGGGGCGTCACACACCGTCAGCAGTCAAGTCCCGATGTCTATCGGAGAGAAGAGGGGGGAGAAACAATAATTATAAAGCAAACATCTAACCACAAAGCATAACATGGCAAAACGCGGTGCTATGTGTGACCTAACGCGGTAGGAGGTGATATCGACGAAGGGGAGAAACATCCGGGAAAGTATTCCCGGTGTTTCGCGTTTTCGGACAGATGAACCGGAGGTGAAAAGTTGAAGGTTCGCTATGCTAGGGACGTGTGGTTGACAAACGGACCGCGCATTCGGATTCGTCTCGAAATTCTGAGCAACTTTCATATATAAATTATTTTCATCGGAGTTACGGTTTATTTTCTACGATTTTCGAAAGTTTATAATAAATTCTGGAAATATTTTAATCATTTAATTTCGAATTAAATTGAACAAATGATAAGTGTACACAGGAAATCCTACCCAGTGTGTAAGACAGGTGGGGCAGTGTACAGAGTTGACCCGGCCAACATTGACCGGTCAAAGTTAACAGTACAGGGATCCCACATGTTAGTGTCTTAATAATTTCTAAAGGATTTATCTAATCTAATCAGGTGGGACCCATTGGTCATTTGCTAACAGGCTTAATTTGCATTAAGTTAATACTACTAAACTAAACCTACTACTAGTAGTAAACAAGGGCTAGCCGTTCGTGCGAGAGACACAGCAGCGTTGTGCTCACACACGCACACAAGCACGGAGGCCAGAGCCGGCCGGCGCTAGGAGGCAGGGGGCTGGGAGCAACAACCAGCGGCTAGCGCAGGGAGCGGCGACCGACAGTGAGCGTCGCGCGGACACCGGCGGCAGCGGCGCAGCAGGCGGGAGTAGCAGTAGTAAGTAGCAACAACAGCAGGCGACATCAGGAGCAACAGTAGCGGGGAGGCGGACGGGCGTGGGCTGCACACGCGAGGCGTGCGAGCGCGCGGGCGTGCGGCCTGCGGCCCGGAGCAGCCGTGCGCGTAAGGGAGCCCGGGCAGGGGCGCATCCAAGGCGCGACCAGCGCGGGAGAGCGCTCGCAGGGGCGCGACCATGGGAAGGTGCGGGAGAGAGCTATAGCAACGGACCGAGGCGACAAGCAGGGAGGAATGAAGGAGGAGCTCACAGTGACGGCGACAAGCTACTCAGTAGGCTCGGGGGAGGAGCGGTGACGACGAATCAACGGCGTGTCCCTTCGGCGCCCGACGATGAAGACGAAGACGGCGTCGACGATGCGGCGGCTCCCCGGCTTGATCCGGTGGTGCAGAGGGTGAGGTAGATGACGGCGGTCCTCCAGGGCTCGTCGGCGTGGCAGGGAAGGGCCGGCGGCCATGTGAACGACGGTGATGTGGCGTCGGCGGCGGGCGGACGAGCATCTGGAGAGAGAGAGGGGACGCAAGGGGATTGGGCGGGGAAGGCTAGGGTTTGGGGGAGTGGCGCCATGGTCTTGTAGATGAAGGGAAAGGCCGTGGATGGCCGGCACCTGGCCGAGGTGCCATGGATGGCCTCCACGATCCCCTCCGTTCCCTGTAGCTGGAGGAAGGGGAAAACACGGGTGGGCTGGGCTAGTTTTAATTAAGTGTGCCAATTGGCCGAGTAGATTAGGTCCTCCGTTTCTTTCTTTTACTTTTACTTTTCTTTTTTGTTTAATTATTTCTCTACTATTTAGCCAATTGTTTTGGTACTAAATGATTTTAGTAAATGTTGAAACTTTTCCCATAATTACTTTTCAATATTTTGGTGTTGCTCAAAAAGTTCGAGGTTAAACAGAAATGTTTGAAATTAAGTATATAATTAAATGGTCATAATAAGTGATGTTTGACCACTTTAAATATTTCTAGAGGCAATTTAAAAACCCATTAATTGTTGGTCCTAACATGTTAATTACTTAGTGAATACTTGTAACCCATCGAACATTATTATCTTGACATTTGAAAACTTAATTATTTGACTTTGATTTAAACTTGAATTTGAATTGGGTCAGGATCAAAGTGAGGTTTAGCAAATTAATTGTGATGTCATGGCACCATTAGCATAGGGTTACTGTAGCTTAATTATCCGGGTGCCACACGGGCCAACAATTGTATTGGGTTGCCGTCTGACCAAACACATTGAACCCATCCGTGCTGACGGCGACTTGAGGATGCCTTGGATCTGCCGTTTGTTTCTTATGTAATTCATCGAAGCGCTTCCACGCTTCACCATACGATGTGTGCACCATCATCACATTCCCATCTGCATCTAGTTCGGTTCTTTTGCCCGTTTTGTGCCATGTCATCTGTCTGGCCATCTCTTCGACCATGAAAATACATTGAAGTCTTGGTACGATTGGCATATACCAAAGAACATTAATGGGTACTTTGGTCTGCGTCTTCTCACCCATACCGTTGTCTACCACAGCATACCTGGAAGACTTGCAAATGGGAAAATAGGTCAAGTCCTCATACTGAAGCCTAAATAAGACACATCCTTTCTCACAGGCATGTATCTTCTCATATGGCATCTTAAGAGCATGAAGAATTTTGTCTGGCTGGTACAGGTTTGCATGTAGCACATGGCCTTTGGGCAGAAATCGTCGGAATACTGTCATCATTGTGTCGTAGCATTCTCTGCCCAAGTTGAATTGAGCCTTCAAAGCCATTGTTTGTGAGATGGCATCCAGCTGACAGAGCTCAGTGTGCTCGTGAAGAGGACATTTTGAGGACTCCAACATTTCAGTGAAGGCCTTTGCAGATTCCTCCATCTCCTCGTCCGAGTCCCGAGCATCGTCAAAGTCTTGCACCATGTCTTCCATCCCGGTACCATGCTCGTCGGTGCGACGACGAACTACCTCGGCTCTGGAACGTTGGGCAGACTCACCATGAAATGTCCAGACCGTGTAACCAGGCGTAAAACCAAACTTCTGCAGGTCTTTACTCATTTCAAGCTCGTCCCTCTTACTGTAGTTGTCACACCGGACACAGGGGCACCAGCTTTTTTGGCCTTTTGCAAATGCGGCTCTAACAAACCCCTTGGTTTTTGTTAAACATTCCTCGGTCCAAACTTTGTGTCTAGTGTAACCAGTGTACATCCACGCACGATCACTCATATTGACTTCCTACTGGACACACAAGAAATATATACATAATTAAGCAAACCATATCGATCAGTTAATGTAGTTTGTCAGTTTTATTACGTCCATGCAACCTACAGGCTAATAGGTAAAGATAGGTCCTATTCCCACCCGAGTATGTGTATATTGGGTTCGTTTTCCCATGCTCTGCTCCGGATCCAACGCAAAATTTCGGTAACACTTCCTCGTTGTTCTCCTGATACACGTCTCGGCAATAAGCAGAGAGGATGTGTACCCGGAGAACAACAGGGAGGCACTGATGAAATTCTGCATCGGATCCGGAGCAGAGCATATGGGAAAACGAACCCAATCTACACATATACTTGGGCTGTCCATGGATAACGTTGGACAATTCGAAATAATCACGATTATAAATATGCAAATGCATGCATATTTATAGATGTAACCCTTTCGAACGGGAGACACATAGTGGTTACGCATACTGATGATGGACATCTATAGCTAGCAAGTTTCATCAGCAAGAAGACCGGAACAGAGCAAATGAAGGGGGAAGGAGGAGATGTCATTTGTGATCACCAACGAACGCAGGGCGGAGCTCGTCGAACACTAGACCCTCGCAGCGATGAAATAACTGCACATTTAAATCAAAAGATGAGTAACATAGCAATTTTGTTTCTTCCGTCGACCTAACTAAATATTTACAACAGGACAAGCGGGTTAATTAGCGGGTCCTTGGTGTTGATGGAACCCTAAATAGCAGGTATCATCGGTGTGAGATACATGTGGCACTCGGCGTTGAACACTAGATCCACATCCCACAAGTGAAGCTGGCGCCCGGCGTCCCGCAACAATAGTTCTGGTGGCCGATGACGGTCGAACACCTTGGTGAATTTGTCTGGCAGCCTCTGCGATGAGGATTAAAGCCAAGTTTTGAAATTTCAAACAAGCTCACCGACTTGAGTCAGTTTGGGTGTTTCAAGTTTCAACACTTGCCTTTTAATCATCATCGCAGAGGCTGCCAGACAAATTCGCGATGGTGTTCGACCGCCATCGACGCCGAGAACAGTTGCTTTGGGACGCCGGATGTCGGCGTCACTTGTGGGACGTGGATGTAGTGTTCGACACCGACGGCCACATGCATCTCTCACCGATGATACTTGCTATTTAGGGTTCCATCGACACAGAGGAACCCCCTAATTAACCCACTCGTCCCCGGGAGCCCCCTTTTCCTACTTCTTTTTTTCATCTTCAACTTCTACTTTTTTTTCATCTTCTTCTTCTACTACTACTACTTATTGTTCTTTTTTCTTCTTCTTCTTCTTCCTCTTCTTTTTTTTTCTTTTTTTCATCTTTCTTGATTATTCTTAAAAACAGGAAAAAAAACTAAAGAAAACTATAAACTAAATGTAACCTAAAATACACTAAATTAACCTAAACTAACCTAAACTAGACTAAATAACCTAAACTAACCTAACCTAAACTAAACAAACATAAAATAAATCTAAAAAAGAAAAAAAAAACTCACCACGATGAGGGACGGGGCGGCGGCGGGGCGGAGCCGGGCAGTGCGGTGCGGCCGGGCAGCGACGGCTCGGGACGGGGGCGGGGTTGTGCGGGGCGGCCGGTGACTCGGGACGGGGGCGGCGCGGCCGTCGGCGGCGGCTCGGCTGGGCGAGCGGGGCGGGCGGCGGCGCAGCTGGGCGGCAACGGTGGCGGGGCGGCGCGGGGCGGCCGGCGACTCGGGACGGGGGTGGCGCGGCCGCCGGCGGCGGCTAGGCTGGGCGGGCGGCGACGGGGATGGCACGGGCCGTCCGGCGACGGGGGTGTCGGCGCGGGTTAGGGACGGCGGCTCGGGCAGGGGACAAGTGAGAACAGACAGGGATCGAGAGAGCCCTTTTCTGCTAGTAGGTCACAACTCTTTGCCGTCTGCTAGCAGACGACAAAGAGCGTACCTAGTGGGGTGGGGCCGGGGGGAAACGGACGACCTAACGGCCGTTTTCTTTGGTGTCTACTGGCGAACGGCAAAGAAGTTTTGTCGTCAGCCAGCAGACGGCAAAGAAAATGGCTGTTAGCTCAACTTGTAAGCCCCCCACCCACCCTCTTTGTCGTTCGCTAGCAGACAGCAAAGCTGCTTTGCCGTCCGCTAGCTGACGGCAAAGATATGCTGATGGCAATCGTCCGCTGCCTCTTTGCCGTCCATTTTCTGCTGGCTGATGACAAATCCTTTCTTTGCCGTCCGCAAGCTGACGGCAAAGAGTGGGCAGACAGCAAATCTGCTGATTCCAGTAGTGATAAAAGTAGTTTCATCATAAGTATCATGCATAGCAGAAGTGGCATCATCAAGAACATGTGACATATCAGATTCAATAGCAGGTGTAGGTGCCGCAAATTTAATCATAACAGCAGGTGAATCAAGTGCAGAGCTAGATGGCAGTTCCTTACCTCCCCTCGTAGTTGAGGGAAAGATCTTGGTTTTTTCGTCTCTCAAGTTCTTCATAGTGATCACCAGATATAAATCCCAAGTGACTCAAAGAAAATTGCTATGCTCCCCGGCAACGATGCCAGAAAATAGTCTTGATAACCCACAAGTATAGGGGATCGCAACAGTTTTTGAGGGTAGAGTATTCAACCCAAATTTATTGATTCGACACAAGGGGAGCCCAAGAATATTCTAAAGTATTAGCAGTTGAGTTGTCAATTCAACCACACCTGAAAGACTTAATATCTGCAGCAAAGTATTTAGTAGCAACGTAGTATGGAAGTAACGGCAACGGTGGCAAAAGTAACAGTAGCAGTTTTTGTAGCACTTGTAACAGTGGCAACGGAAAAGCAACTAAGCAAAGATCATTAGGTGAAAAGCTCATAGGCAATGGATCAGTGATGGATAATTATGTCGGATGCGATTCCTCACTCAATGGTTATAACATAGGGTGACACAGAACTAGCTCCAGTTCATCAATGTAATGTAGGCATGTATTCCAAATATAGTCATACGTGCTTATGGAAAAAGAACTTGCATGACATCTTTTGTCCTACCCTCCCGTGGCAGCGGGGTCCTATTGGAAACTAAGGGATATTAAGGCCTCCTTTTAATAGAGTACTAGACCAAAGCATTAACACTTAGTGAATACATGAACTCCTCAAACTACGGTCATCACCGGGAGTGGTCCAGATTATTGTCACTTCGGGGTTGCCGGATCATAACACATAGTAGGTGACTATTGACTTGCAAGATAGGATCAAGAACTCACATATATTCATGAAAACATAATAGGTTCAGATTTGAAATCATGGCACTCGGGCCCTAGTGACAAGCATTAAGCATAGCAAAGTCATAGCAACCTCAATCTTACAACATAATTGATACTAGGGATCAAACCCTAACAAAACTAACTCGATTACATGGTAAATCTCATCCAACCCATTATCGTCCAGCAAGCCTATGATGGAATTACTCACGCACGGCGGTGAGCATCATGAAATTGGTGATGGAGGAAGGTTGATGATGATGATAGCGATGGATTCCCCTCTCTAGAGCCCTGAACGGACTCCAGATCAGCCCTCCCAAAGAAGATTAGGGTTAGGCAGCGGCTCCGTGTCGTAAAACGCGATGAATCCCTCTCCCTGATTTTTTTTCTCCCCGAAAGTGAATATATGGAGTTGGATTTGAGGTCGGTGGAGCCTCAGGGGGCCCACGAGACAGGGGGCGCACCCACGGGGCAGGCGCCCCCCCACCTCCGTGTCTTGATTCTTTCGCCAGTATTTTTTATAAATTCCAAAAATATTCTCCGTGGATTTTCAGGTCATTCCGAGAACTTTTATTTCTCCACAAAAATGACACAATGGCAATTCTGCTAAAAAACGTCAGTCCGGGTTAGTTTCGTTCAAATCAAGTAAGTTAGAGTCCAAAACAAGGGCAAAAGTGTTTTGAAAAGTAGATACGTTGGAGACGTATCACCGAGTCACCAAGTCTCTGAAGGTGTGGATGTCAGCTGTGAAGACTTACCACGAGTGATTGGGCGAGGTCTGTGTGACCTTAACTCAAGGGGAATAGGGTGAGGACTTGGTGTCTTGGACTGTTTGTCCAGGAATGGGTGTCCGGGACTATGTGTCCTCAGGTTTAAATACCTAGCCACCCTAACCAGGCGTACAACTGTCACAACAGTTGGAACTGGTCAAACAAATCATTTTCTTCATCAAGCCTACTAGTTCTATTTCCTCAAACCCTTCCATTTACTCATTGTTGTGTTGATGAACTTGATCTGTATTGTTTGAAGTCTTTGACTGAGGACTTTCTCAATTTCCTCAACCCAATTTCTTCAGTCTTCAGTCCTCAGTCTGCTTATCTTGTTTAGACGCTACTTGTACTATGTGCTTGTTTTCATTTCATCATGATGACCATGCTACTATCTTGTTACGGTTGCACTTGAGTATCTATTCTGCTGCTAAGTAGTTCGTTGCTTAGGAAATTCCCCAGCTAGAATTTCCTCACTGATGAATTTGTAAAAATCGCCTATTCACCCCCCCTCTAGTTGATATAACGCACTTTCAATAATGTAACAAAGATTTGATGCAAATATATAGATAATGTAGTATATGTTCACAATTTTAGGCCATGCCGACCGTGGTAGGTTGAGATTGAACATACCGAGCACTCCCTAAAGTCATCCGGAATGGTGAGATAGAACTTCGTTTCCGACTGGCCATGACCACGGTTGCACGATTTGTGCTCACACTGTGGACACATGAATGAACACCCACGAATCAGCTAGAACAAAAATGATTCCACGGAGATTTCCGATGATTAATTAACAGCGACGGACGGACTGCGATAAGAGATGAGTGAATATTTCGCTAATTAAGTTGATTACCTTCTCCATGAGAAAAATCCCCGGCCCAATCCCGCAGAAAACCCCAGTCGACCAGAGTCTAGAATGTCGGTGCAGATAGGCGGCGGAAAGCGGTGGAGGCAAAATCCGGTGCCGTTTGGAGCGCGACCTACGCCCGCCGCCAACAGCCGTCGAGCTTAGGGTGGAGAGTTGCGGAGGAGTCCGCGGCGAGTGAGTGGGACGAAGTGGGCGAGGGTTTTCTTTTCCTTTTGCATGTGTGAGTGAACACACACGGTTTGCAGAGGCGACGGAGATGAATCGTGTGCGATAGTAAATCACCAAAAACTTACCGCCTCAAATGCAACGTGTTCAAATTTGACATTTTTCTGAACTCATCATTTACCATATTTGGGGATTATGTGCATTTTCTAAGCATTATTATGCACCTAATTCAAATTCGAACAATCGGTGCATGAAAAGGTGCACAAGAACGGTCTGGAAAACCATGCTCGTGCTATTTAGTACATTCTCATGCCTTTTACAAGGAATGGGCAGATATTTCAAGGAAATGTGTGGCAATAGTCAACCATAAACGCATCGTTTACTGGGTTAACAACTATACAAAATTAAATACATGCTTGGAAAAACATGACGCCTCGTGTGGTGCCATGGTATGACCTCACCGTGCCCTAGTAAAAATGTCGTCATGCACGCCTTTCATAAAACAAACCTTCACCAAGGAAGTTTCATGGTTTCGAGGGGGAAATCACCAAGGTTGAAGCGGGATCCAAATTTCATTTGTCCTTTGTCCACGAGTTTTTTTTCTATGATGAACATACAACCTGCAAATCATCGTGTTCAAATTTGGCACTTTTCCGGGTTCACTTGCCATATTTAGGGGATTATGTACATTTCCTAGGCATTAATGCGCATAATTCACGTTCAAACAATCAATGCATGCATGAAAGGGTCCACATGAACGGCCTAGAAAACCATGCTCGTGCCATTTAGTAAATTCTCATGCCTTTTACATGGAATGGACAGATATTTCAATGAAATGGGTGGCAATAGTCAACCACAAATGTTTGTTTGTTGGGTTTTCAACTATACAAAAAATGAAATAAATGCTTAAAAAACATGACACCTGGCATGGTGCCATGGTATGACCTCACCAAGCCCTGGTAAAAATTTCAGAAGGTTTGGCTTATGTCTTCATGCACGCCCTTCATAAATCGAACCATCACCGAGGAAGTTCCATGCTTTCAAGAGGGGAAATCCCCAAGATTGAAGGGGAATCCAAATTTCCGTCCTAGTTTGTCAATTCAGTTTTTTCCAACGATCAACATACCGCCTCAAATGCAACGTGTTCAAATTTGACATTTTCCCAGGCTCATTTACCATATTTAGGGGATTATGTGAATTTTCTAGGCATTAATGGACATAATTCAAATTCAAACAAATGGTGCAGGAAACGGTGCACAAGAACAGTCTGGAAAACCATGCTCGTGTTATTTAGTACATTCTCATGCCTTTTACAAGGAATGGGCAGATATTTCAAGGAAATGTGTGGCAATAGTCAACCATAAACGCGTTGCTTACTCAATTAACAATTATACAAAAAAATAAAACACATGGTTGGAAAACATGACGCCTGGCGTGGTGCCATGCATGGTATGGCCTCACCATGCCATGGTAAAAATTGGAGAATGTTTTCCTTATGTCGTGATGCACGCCTTTCATAAATCGAACCATCACCGAGGAAGTTTCATGGTTTCAAGGGTGAAATCACCAAGATTGAAGGAGGGTCCAAATTTTCTTTGTCCTTTGTCCACGAGTTTTTTTCTACGATGAACATACAACCTGCAAATCACCATGTTCAAATATGGCACTTTTCCGGGTTCATTTGCCATATTTAGGGGATTATGTTCATTTCCTAGGCATTAATGCGCATAATTCAAGTTCAAACAATCGATGCATGAAAGGGTCCACAATAACGGCCTAGAAAACCATGCTCGTGCCATTTAGCAAATTATCATGCCTTTTACATGGAATGGACAGATATTTCGATGAAATGTGTGGCAATAGTCAACCACAAATGTTTGTTTGTTGGGTTTTCAACTATAGAAAAAGTGAAATAAATGCTTAAAAAACATGACGCCGGGCATGGTGCCATGGTATGACCTCACCATGCCCTGGTAAAAAATTGAGAAGGTTTGGCTTATGTCGTCATGCACGCCCTTCATAAATCGAACCATCACCGAGGAAGTTCCATACTTTCGAGAGGGAAATCCCCAAGATTGTTCAAATTTGACATTTTCCCACGCTCATTTACCATATTTAGGGGATTATGTGCATTTTCTAGGCATTAATGGACATAATTCAAATTCGAACAATCGGTGCATGAAAAGGTGCACAAGAACAGTCTGGAAAACCATGCTCGTGTTATTTAGTACATTCTCATGCCTTTTACAAGGAATGGGCAAATATTTCAATGAAATATGTGGCAATAGTCAACCATAAATGCGTCGTTTACTCGTTTAACAACTATACCAAAAATGAAACACATGGTTGGAAAACATGACGCATGGCATGGTGCCATGCATGGTATGGTCTCACCATGCCCTGGTAAAAATTGGAGAATGTTTTCCTTATGTCGTGATGCACGCCTTTCATAAATCGAACCATCACCGAGGAAGTTTCATGGTTTCGAGGGGGAAATCACCAAGATTGAAGGGGGTCCAAATTTCCTTTGTCCTTTGTCCATGAGTTTTTTTCTATGATGAACATACTACCTGCAAATCAATGTGTCTAAATTTGGCACTTTTCCGGGTTCATTTGCCATATTTAGGGGATTATGTGCATTTCCTAGGCATTAATTCGCATAATTCAAGTTCAAACAATCAATGCATGAAAGGGTCCACAAGAACGGCCAAGAAAACCATGCTCGTGTCATTTAGCAAATTCTCATGCCTTATACATGGAATGGACAGATATTTCGATGAAATGTGTGGCAATAGTCAACCACAAATGTTTGTTTGTTGGGTTTTCAACTATAGAAGAAATGAAATAAATTCTTCAAAAACATGATGCCTGGCATTGTGCCATGGTATGACCTCACCATGCCCTAGTAAAAAATTGAGAAGGTTTGGCTTATGTCGTCATGCACGCCCTTCATAAATCGAACCATCATCGAGGAAGTTCCATGCTTTCGAGGTGGAAATCCCCAAGATTGAAGGGGAATCCAAATTTTCTTCGTTCTTTGCCATGGAGTTTTTTTCTACGACGAACATACACCCTGCAAATCACCGTGTTCAAATTTGGCATTTTTCGGGCTCATTTACCATATTTAGGGGATTATGTGCATTTTGTAGGCATTTAGCGCATATAAATCTAATCCAGCTATAGGTGCACGGATATGATGTGCGGGACGTGGATTGTCGTTCGATCGTGTCGCATCCAACGGTGCAGACGCGCGATCCGTGAGGCTGGGGTTCCGGACAATCATAACGCAACACACAATAGGCTCAGCTCACACTATTTCTGGAAGCAACACAGATGAACCGTGTGCGATAATGAGAAGTAGTTTAAGTTTGTAGTATTAGAACAAATTACTAGTAGTACTTTAAGTTTGTAGTATTAACGTACAATGTCGGTAAGAGCATCCTTTGAGGGCTTTGATCATTGATTAGCATGTGTGCCTTTTTTGCGTTAATCATTAGAAGATCACAAAACACACGGAAGACGAAAATCCAATCATTCTAGGTACTAGCGATTGGAAATACTGCAGCAGAGGCGCAATGCACACATCATTCACGGTTTGACGGATTTTAAACTACTTGCAGCCAAATATTGGTTCGAGACCGACGTGACTCACAGCAGTACCTCAAATCGTCGGCGCCCTTCGCACACATCCTGAGCCACCATGGCTCCCCTTGCCGCGGCCTCTGCCTGAGTTGCCGTTGTCTACGGTCATTGCCTCTACGGACGCTGTTGTCTCGTCACGTCATACTGAGCCGCCTCGTTACTACGCCTCCACCGCGCCTTTACCACGGCTGTGCCAACGAACCGCCGCCCCGGTTCGTCTCCTCCTCGCTGGCCGTTTTCTCTTCTTCTGCCGCAGCACGCCATGCGCAAGTCGCGGTTTTTGGCATGTGAACCGACCGCCTGCCATAAAAGCAGAGGGAGAAACTCGCGATTGATCGGATGAGAAAGAGCCAGCATGGAATGGATGCGTGAGCCGTCGGACAATCACAAGCAGAGTCGGGAAAAAAATTTAGAATTATGGTTAAACTTTGGAGCTGACAGATACGAGATTGATGAGGTTTTAGGTTTCGTGTGCGCCGCCCCGCGCGTGGCTCGGCAACTCGCCGAATCCGAAGGCCGATCGATTTTTTGCCACCGCCGTCGTTTGCGTACGATCGAGTCTGAGACAAGGTGTACTGCATGGGTGATTTATCTGCAGCGTTTCTATTCTGAGATCAACAAGAGATTGGACAAGTCACAGCTGCTACTACTAATCACCTGACAGAAACAAGGGGAACGTGAAGATGTCCGATCAAAACATCAGGGAACCGGCCATGACTCAGAAATAGACTAACCTATGGTTGTACCCAAGGCGCCCCTGGAACTTGGTTTTTTGTGCGGAGTGGACACACCTGAGAATATTAACTGTTGCTGCTGCCACCTCCACGTGAAGAGCAATACTCAATTTGTTTACGGAGCTCTACTTTTTGCTCCTTGCATGATGGAAGGCAAATCAAACAAGAAGAAGACGGTGCTTGGAGGAAGTTCTTTGGAAAATATTATATACGGCGCCCACCGGTTCGTCCTGAGTCAAACCCACAGCTACAAGCTGTCATTACATCCAGCTCCGAGTCACCTGCCTCGTGTCATCGACCACAGACCGGCCACAGTCATGCCTCTCCAACTCGCTGTCGCCGCAGATGCACCATGTCGACCCACTGAGTGCCTTCGTTGCAGCATCCGAGCACCTGTGAGCCAGTTCGGATTCAAATCAAGCTGAAAGCTACAAATCAAGTAGCAGACCGTCACCATCGAAAAGCTACGTCTACCACTGCCTCACGCCGTCATCGATAAGTCGCCAGCGCATTACTCCGTCGTCAGGCATCGAGCCGCTCTCGCGCTGACCCGCCGTCCGAGCTTGCGGTGCTAGTTCAAAACCGCCTGTATGATCCATGCTTCCGCTAAAGTCCAAGTGGTCATGGCCTCTGCCTGAGTCGCCTCACTTATGAGGTAAGCCACCACATCGTCTTTGCCTGACTGCCTCGCCTTGAGCTGGGTCCGTGTTGAGCCACTCCCGCTGTGTTGAGAAGCTAGGTCTGCGTTAAGCCGCCTTTGTTGTGTTGAGCCGCCGGGGCTATATTGAGTCATCGGTCTGCCTAAACCGCCTCTATCGCGTTGAACGGATCATCTGTCATCTGACCAAATCAGGACAATTGTGCAGACTGGTTTACATCAACTCACCCGTTTGCCCGGCTTACAGCGCCTGCGATTGACTCGCCTTCCGCCCGGCTTACAGCGCGTGCGATTGATTCGCCCTTCCGCCCGGCTTACAGCACCGGTGATTAACTCGTCCGTCCGTGCCGACTTACAGTGCCGTGGCCGGTTCATCGGTATGTACCGCCTCTAACGCCACAATCGTTTTTATCGTTCATCTTTTGTGGCCTGGTCTACATAAAAACACCGAGCCGCACCTGTCTGCATGAGCTGTTTATTGAGTATAAAGCCAGTCACTGCTTGGGTAGCCCGGTTTTATTTCAACGACTTGGAGGCAAATTATCATATATTGTCAGCCGCCGTCTACACTGGATGGCTCAATGGACAGGCGCACAAATCACCGCCACTACAGTTTGGTTAACTTCAAACAGCCAGTTGGAAGGAACCATTGGCCGAGTGGCTGACACGGCTCATACGGGATCATTTATAAACCGCCGCAGTCACCTCAACCTTCTGTGGATTCACATTGCGCTATCAACACCAATGATATACACCTTATGCTATGATCGAATATGGAGAGTCTCAAGCTAATTCCTCGAGTAGTCTCAAGACTCGGGGGCTACAATAATATGACTCAACAAAGTCTTACCGGTTTCAGCAAATTCCTTAACCCCAGGTCATTGGAGGGAAAGACAACCCGGCCCGTGAGATTACTGCTATATCAATGAAAATTTAAGGGTCGTCGGAAAGTTTCCGGCTCAATATGAAGGTTCCGGTTCAAGGGAAATATGTCTCCTACAAAGCGCTGAAGCTCTCAATATCCGGTTCACAACTCCGGCTCAAGGGAATTTGTTTCCCACAAAGCTCTAGAGCTCTCAATATCCGATTTACAACTCCAGCTCAAGAAGAATATCCATCTCTCGCAAGTTCGGATTCTTAGGAAGATTACAGGGACCAAAGAGAGTTGGGTACATAGCACAGCCCAAACATAGGTACCCAACGAGCACAAATCGTAAGTATGTCACTTGGGGGCTTCCTGTTCAAACATAGGCGTATTCAACCAAAGAGAGCATAGTGTTACTACCCATTTGACCAAGTTATGTTCAAACATAGGCGTATTCGACCGAAGAGGACATAACCAGTGAATCATCCTACCTGTACCCAGCTGCTTCAACTCCATCAGGTCATCCTGATTGACCCGGTGAACTCTTGGCGATCAGTCTTATATGGCGTATTCGACCACGACCTGAGCTTGCTAAGGTTCAAACGCCGGTTGTCATGTGAGAGCACGGCTTACAGATAGTCAGGATAAGATCCAGGCTCAAAATGCCGCCTTCCTTGAACCTTGGTTAAACCTGCATGTTTGCTTGATGCTACTCTGACCCCGCGTACTCTCGATAAGTCATATCTGAACTTATCTAGGTTCAAATGTCGATTGGGTATCTGTGAGAGCCGGCTACAGAATGCAAGGATACTCCAGTGGCTCAGGCTAGTTTAATTGAAGTTTTCTATTATTGTACACATACATCATCATACATTGCATCATATACATACATCATCATATATTGCATCATAAATTTTATCATCATTACATCATCATAACATGCATCATATATGCATAGATATACTTATTTATATTGCAGGAACCGGTTTTTAAATCAGGTTATATTTTTTAAATCTTTAATAGCCAAACATGGCTGGATTTTTATCATGGTTATCAATAACCAACATTACGATTGAGGTTTTCAAAGTCGCTTTAGTGCAATGGCTATTATCTTATCAATGGATGTGATTTATTCTACAATGGAAGGAATAGTCCCGAGTCGCTGCAGGCTTACGACCCGGCACTTGGGGGCTACATTATTCAAGTTGAGATTACATCAAATACGCAAGTCCCATGTCACTGCGAGCATGCACCATGGCACTTGGGGGCTAATGCAAAGTCATTTTTTGCTCATCTTATTGAAGACCCGACTCATCACATTGTGATAAGCCGGTCCTTGGGGGCTACCAATTTCTCCTATCAACAATTCAAGGTACACAAGTCTTAATCCATTATATTGAATAGGCTACTACTCAGTTGGTAAAGCACAAGTCTCTTAAACTTGTGGACGTGGGTTCAAGCCCCATGATGGGGGTTACATCATATGATGTTCTTTTCAAAGAAGTATATATAAAGTCCCAGCTCAATATTATCTTACTGAGCCGACCCTTGGGGGCTACATGTTGCTGCTCGAATCTACATGATCATACATACAAAGTCCCTGGTCGTTATTGCATAATGACCCGGCCCTTGGGGGCTACACTGGTTGAAGTTTTCATGATCATAAGGCAAATACAAAGTCCTAGGTTGCTGCAAGCATGACAACCCGGCACTTGGGGGCTACAGGTGATATGAATATAATGGAGGAACATCTTCAAATTCTCAGTTTTGAGCAAACCAGGAAGATCAATTGTTTGACCCGGCACTGGCAACAATCATGACCCGGCGTCTATAACAGTCATGACCCAGAATCATCGATCTTTTATAATCCGGTGATTTTGGAAATAATAACTCGGCAAGTTCTATATCTTTAAGCCGGCTGAAAATCAGAATGTCAGCAAATTGATTATGAAGCTGGTCTATTGACCCGGATTTTTCAGAAGAAGCGCCCAATTTTTTGCATTGGTAATGTTTGAACACATCTGCAAAAGGAGATTTTCTAAAGATCATGAACATGCATTCAGGAGGAAATGACAAGGATTTAAGGATGATCAGGTGCTGGTTCAGGAAAATATTTAACCCGGAGCACAACCTGTCAATTTGTTCTTGTGTTTATTTTACAGGATCAGTTTAACATGGATAAATCCAAATTAAACTAGGGGCTAATGTTAGGGATATACCCTGCGGTATGACCCGGCCGGAGATATGACCTGGCTGGGACTTGGTATTTCATTGGAGACCCGGCAGATTGTAAGCCGGTGGATGTTTAAGATGTTTAAGCCAGATGTTAAGCCGGCAGCTGGTTGTAAGCCGGCAGATTGTTTAAGCCAGATGTTTAAGTCAGACTGTGACAGCGTCGCCTGGGGTTAATATACCCAAAATGTTAAGAATCCCATGGAGAGAAGCCCGTGAAGAGAAGTCAGAATAGTTAAGTCTTATGTCCGAGTTCGACTCTACATGTAACCCGCCCCTTCAACTTATATAAGGAGGGGCAGGACACCCCAAGAAGAAAACAAGTAACAACAAACAATCTCTAGGGCTAGACACAATAAGGAGAGCCGACTTATGCAATGACTCCCTCATGATCATAATGAGACCTAGCCACAAACAACATGTAGGGTTATTACCGGACGGTGTTTCCCGCGGCCCAAAGTTGTCTAAATCCTTGTCTTGTGTTGCGTCTCTCGGTTCCGATCAACCCCTCTCAAGCTACCACATAGATGCGTTGGCCTCGCGACTAAGTCCTCACATTAAGGACATCTTCCGTGACAATTCCACGACATGACCCATAAGTCAATTACCTGTGCAATATTTCCTAATAAACTAGGCGTACCATTGACCGAAAAAAATCAAGTACGCGTGTACATTTTTTTGGAGACACGATCTGCCAACTTCTTTTTTTCTCACACACGAGTATTTTACGCGCTTCATCTGCGTTGTGTGTTTCCCCCGCCCAAGTTTCAAGTTTCGCACCGAAATTTTCATTAGGCACGCGATTTCAGAATTTATTCCTCTAACCACATCCCCTTCCCCTAAGTATCCCCCCTCCCTCGTGCCTCCCCCTATCGGCATCTCAAACCGCCACCGCTGCAACCACGGCTTCAACTTGATTGCTTAAATGGCGCCTGCGAAACACCCTCATGCCTCCAAATCCCCCCTCCCCGCCAGGAGCTGATGGCGGTCCATGGTGCGATGGCCGCTATGCGTGTTGACCCGGAGGAACACCTCGCCTCCGCCGCCGCCGATGACATGGTGCAGGCTCTGACCCAGATGAAGTCCCCCAGCGACTACCCCCCAGGACTTAACAGGTAAGATCTGACCAGCTAAATCTTACCAATACCACTTGCAACGGCTATGATTTGTACGGTTGATGTATTAAGCATGTTCGTGCCTTGTTTATTTCATAACTGCACACTGTGTGATGTTCAAATATTACCATGTCCAGCTCAATTTCACCAATACCAGCAACAAACTTACAATACATGACTCGGGATATCACTAGAGATGTTGCCCATTTGCTATTTTTAGTGGATGCTAACCCTGTTGTACTTAACATGCATGTCCATGTACTTACACAGGGTCATAATGGTCGATGCTTTTGTTTGCCGTCGAGGTGAGCTGCATCCCATGTCTTACAGTATTTCACATAATTTGTGCAATTGCAGTTTAACTTCTACCATTTACTGGTTGCCTGTAGGTACACATGTCAGTGTCACAGATCCACGCTTCGACCCGGAGGAACAGCTCGCCTCCGTCATCGCTGACTTTGGGCGAGCTCTGGCCAAGATGAAGTGCCCCAGCAACTACCTCTTAGGACTTACCAAGTATGTACTCACCAGTTCAATCTTACCAATACCAGTTGCAATTAATGGCTATGTTATGTACGGTCTATGTATTAAGCATGTTCTAGTAAACATGCCTAACACGTTTTTGCTACTTTCCCTACCTTTTTATAGACATCTGGGCCATTCTCTGCTCTGGCAGCACTTGCCTTGTGATGTTTAACTATGCCAATTGCATTTTTATCAGTACCGGTTTCAATGTCTATTATGCATGTTGCAATTAACAGTTGAATCCATTTTTAAACAATTGTATTTCAGTGGCTACAAACTTACAAAACATGACTTAGGATGCTGAAGCCTGTTGCAATTAAGAGTTGTATCCGTTTTTTAATCTGTCCATTTGCTAGCATGCTACTCTTCGCAATGAAGATATACTAGAGATGTTGCTCCATTTGCTATTTTTGGTGGATGCTAACCCTGTTGTACTTAACATGCTTGTCCATGTACTTACGCAGGGTCATAACAGCCAATGATGTTGTTTGCCGTCGAGGTTAGCTGTATCCCAAGTCTTACAGTATTTCACATCATTTGTGCAATTGCAGTTTAACTTCTACCATTTACTGGTTGCCTGTAGGTACACATGTCAGTGGTACTGATCCACGCTTTGACCCGGAGGAATAGCTCACCTCCGCCGCCACTGACTTTCGGCGGGCTGTGGCCAAGATGAAGTGCCCCGGCAACTACCTCTCAGGACTTACCAAGTATGTACCCACCAGTTCAATCTTACCAATACTAGTTGCAATTAATGGCTATGTTTTGTACTGTTGATGTATTAAGCATGTTGTAGTAAACATGACTAACACGTTTGAGCTATTTTCCCTACCTTTTTATAGACAACTGGCCATTATCTGCTCTGGCAGCACCTGCCCTGTAATGTTTAACTCTGCCAATTGCATTTTTATCAGTACCGGTTTCAATGGCCATTGAACCTGTTGCAATTAACAGTTGTATCCATTTTGAAAGAGTTGTATTTCAATGGCTACAGACTTACAAAACATGAATTAGGATGTTGTTAAGCCTATTGCAATTAACGGTTGTATCCATTTTTTAATCCTTCCCTTTGCTATCGTGCTACTCTTTCGAAATGAAGGTATCACTACAGATGCTGCCGTTTTATTACCATTTGCTATTTTTGGTGGATCTTAACCCTGTTGTAGTTACATTGGCTTTCCATGTACTTACACAAGGTTACAATGGGCGATGTTGTTGTTTGCCGTCGAGGTTAGCTGTATCCCATGTCTTATACACCATTTATTCCTAAATATAAGTATTGTTAGAGATACCAATATAGACTACATAAGGAGCAAAATGAGTGAATCTAGAATTCTAGATTCTAATCTAAACTATATCTATAATTCTATATACATTCGTATGTAGTTCATATTGAAATCTAAAAAAATACTTGTACTTAGGAACATATGTAGTTGTATTTTACATCATTTGTGCAATCTCAGTTTAGCTTCTAACATTTACTGGTTGCTTATAGGTACATATATCAGCGGTACTGATCCACGCTTCGATCCCTATTACGTATGGGGCAATGAGATATTCATGAACAAGTGTCAAGTGAGGAAACTAAGAAAGATTGTTAGGCTAAAGAAACGGGTGATTGGAATTAAGCTCTTTATTTACACTTTGTCGAAGACAACAGTGAACGTTAGGATGGTAAGTAATGTGTTTCCTTTTTCCCCTGCCCACAACAAGTTACTCTTTTTTAGACCTCAATATCTGATATTTTTCTCTTTTTAGTGGTTTCCGAAGCTATTTACTGATGATTACCTTGCAAACTACATGACCGGAGTGGAGGCAACAAAGGTTAAAGTATATAATTCATGCTACCATGACAATGCTCTAGAAGTCTTCTTGAAGGCGGTGATGGATGGGCGGGCTATCGTCACAAGGTTGGACAAAAGTGGTTCGTGCCTATGGCATGCAGGAAGGCACATTATGGGCATTCCGCTTCTTCAGCACCGTCGGCAGTCAAAATGATTTACACTTGTCTCTTCACCTTTACCGCCTTTAAATATTGTGGTTCTTCATAGTTAATTGCTGCCTAATCATGTAATTACTGAACATATTGTACTGGCAATTTTATTTATGGATTCGTTGTTGAACCATTGTGCTGAGAATTTGAATTGCACGTTTCATATTTCAAAATTTCTAATTAGAATAATAAATTACAGCCAAAAATAAAAAGAGAACAGACGGTCATGGAACTTTGCAAACGGTTCTGGCAGTAAAAGCGCTTGTGATGGATAGCCCAATGCCACTAAGTTTTCTACATCAAATCGTGTGTGATGTAGTTAATGAAAGAAAACAGTTAACCAAGGCAGAGCGTATGTGATAGTTACACCTTTCACACACGAGCATATACAAAAAACTGTGTGGGATGTACATCCGAACGGAAACGTTTTCCCTGGATTGACTGTGTGGGATGTACATAAGAACGGAAACATATTCCTTGGATTGACTGTGTGTGATATGCATACGAACGAAAATGTTTTCTGGGATTCACCGTGTGGGATGTACATACCTACGGAAATGATTTTTTTGGATTATCGTGTGGGATGTACATACCTAGGGAAATGATTGGGTTTTGATGCCTTGCCCGATCGCACACGGCCCCAGCCTGGGTCCCAGGAGGGCCTATCCCCGACGATTTCTGGGTCATGTGGGAAGGACACCCTATCGCACACACTCACTTGGCGACGGTTCCAAATGTCGTCGCAGAAAGGGGTTAAAAACCGTTTGTATAGCATCGACGCGTACCAGTGGTTTGTTGGCATGAATAGTAAGGGACTTATGTGTTTGCTAGTGCACACAGAGTAACATGTGTCGGTGTCAAAACCGGTAGATCTCGGGTAGGGTGTCCCGAGCTGTGGATCTTCGATCAATGGGGAACAAGACACGAGGGGCATAATGTTTACCCAGGTTCATGCCCTCTCTAAGAGGTAAAACCCTACGTCATGCTTGATTATATTGAAGTGTATGGGATGGTTGCAGAGTTGATCTACCTCGAGATCATATAAACTAACCCTAGGCTAGTAGGGCAATGGTTGTTGTTCTAGCCTCTACGGACCTAAACCCTCTGGTTCATATAGACATCAAGGGGCCTAGGGTTACACATGGTTGGTTACAACAAAGGTAATAACACGCTGAATCGTCCATCTTGACTTGGAGGACACACCAAGCCTCAGAGAGCCTCCTGTCCGACCATAAGATCATCTGCTAGTTCGGCCACGTAGCGGTCGCCCAACTGCCCACCTATCCGGCCCACGAGAGGTACGCCAGCGGCCCGAGGACCCCTTACTCCAGGACTCCCTCAAAAGGTCCCTGGAGTCAAGAGGAGTTTGATTCAAATGCCAAAGATAAATCACTGCGTAGCGGTGATAGTTATCACTGAAAATTATGATAACAAGAGTGGCCCCTCAAAAATTGTTGACGCGAAGCAATTGGTTCGGTGCTCGTCCGAAGGAAGTGACTCTGACTGAGAAGATTGAAGACGAAGTGAAGACATATCATTTATTTCATTGTTTCACTTCTCTTTATTGAGTCACAGAACCACCGTACTACTAAGAGGGGTGTAGCGTTCAAAGCTTTGATTCTCTGATGCTAAACCCAAATCATATGTAAGTTGCGAAACAAATCTCTTTGTGTTCTGAGCAAATACTTGCCAGCAAGTGATTGTGATCTTCTTCACTGCGAGAGATTTGTCTTTGACCAAGGAGTTAGCATTACTTGGTCCCCAAGTAATTTTACCGTTGCTCTTGAAATCCAACCGTTGTGAACGTGTCGGTTGGCCATTGGCTGGACCATGTGTCAAAAATGGTCATTTCCCACCAGGGAAGGTGATACGTCTCCAACGTATCTATAATTTTTTATTGTTCCACGCTATTATATTATCATTCTTGGATGTTTTATAATCATTTTCGAGCAAATTTATATCATTTTTTTGGGACTAACCTATTGACATAGTGCTCAGTGTCAGTTGTTGTTTTATGCTTGTTTTTTCTTTTGCATAATATCAATATCAAATGGAGTCCAAATGCAAAGAAACTTTTTGGAGATTTTTTTTGGACCAGAAGACATCCAGACGGCTAAAAAAGTGCACGAGGGAACGGCCGTCGGGGCCACGAGACATCAAGGTGCGCCTGGAGGCCCAGGCGTGTCCTGATGCCTCGTGGGGCCCACAGGAGTCCCCTCCACCACCTCTCAGCTCTATAAATACCCAAAAATTCCAGAAATCCTAGAGGAGTCAGAGAAAAAAAAATCAACCGCCGCAAGTTCCAGAACCACGAGATCCAATCTAGAGCCCTTTTCCGGCACTCCGCCGGAGAGGAACACGATCACTGTGATTTCATCATCTCCATTGGCGCCTCTTCGATGATGCGTGAGTAATTACCTCAGACCTATGGGCCTGTAGGCAGTAGCTAGATGGTTCTTCTCTCTTTTTGATCTTCAATACAATGTTCTCTTCGTAGATCTATTTGATGTAACTCTTTTGTTGTGTGTTTGTTGGGATTTGATGAATTGTGAGTTTATGATCAGATCTATTTGTATTCATATCCATACTTGATTATTATAGCCTCGTATTTCTTCTTTGCTATTTCGTTTTTGTTTGTCCAACTTGATTGATTTATCTTGCAAAGGGAAGAGGTGCTTTGTAATGGGTTCGATCTTGCGGTGCTCAATCTTAGTGACAGAAGGAAACATGACAATCATGTAGCATTGCTATTAAGGATAAAACGATCAGGTATATTCCTACATGAATAGATCTTGGGTACATCATGTCATCGTTCTTAAGGCATTACTTCGTTCTTTCATGAACTTAATACACTAGATGCATGATGGATAGCGATTGATGTGTGGAATAATAGTAGTAGATGCAGGGAGGAGTCGGTCTAGTAATCTTGGACATGATGCCTATATACATGATCATTGTCTTGGATATCCTCATAACTATCTGTTTTTCTATCAATTGCCCAACAGTAATTTGAATACCCACCGTATGCTATTTTCTCGAGAGAAGCCACTACTGAAACCTACGGCCCCCGGGTGTATTCCTCATCATATATTTGCAGATCTATATTGCTATTCGTGTTTCCCATTTATTTTCTTCTTTTATTTTAGATCTATATTATCAAATACCCAAAAAAATCTTGTTGTGTTTTATTTGCTTTTATTTTATTTGCATCTATCAATGTATCTTCTTTATCATACCACCTTACCCAAGAGGGATTGACAACCCCTCTACGCGTCGGGTTACGAGGATTTGTTGTTTGTGCGCAGGTGTTGCTTATATAGCTTGCTTGGTTCTCCTACTGGATTGATAACCTTGGTTTCATAACTGGGGGAAATATTAGCGTGGTTGTGCTGCATCGTCCCCTCATCGTCGGGGAATTTACTAACGCGGTTCACAAGTAGCAGGAAGAATTTCTAGCGCCGCTGTCGGGGACGATCAAGTCAACATCTATCAGGTTCAAACACATAAACTCTCATCTCCTTACAATTTACATTATTTTCCATTTGCCTCGTGTTTTCATCTCCCCCACTTCTAAAACTATTTTACAAAAACACAAAATATTTGCTATCTTCCCGTTCGCCTTTTTCATTTGCCCTTATGTCTTACTTGGTTGATTTGCTTGTTTGTTTGGTATAATTGTGTGTTTATTGGAAATCAGAAGGAAAAGGCTTATGCATCCTCGTCCACTTTCTAATCTTTTTAAAAGTTCCAATTATGATGAACCAATTGCTAGAGAGTTGAGTGCACTAGATTATCTTTATGAAGTTTTGCTTGAGATTTGTGAATTTGAAAACTTTGATGAAGTGGTAAAAGAAGAAATTTATGAAGTGATTCACGATAGCTCCTTGAATTAAAAGCATGATTGCAATGGTGTTATAATAAATTCTATTAATGTTAATTATGCTAATAATATGCAAAACCCAAGCATGGGGATGCTAATTTTGATATGTCCTCTACTTATTGCAATGATCAGGATTGGGGTGATTCTTCTAATAATCTTGGAAATTTATTTAAGCCTCGTGATGAATATGTTTTTGATAATATTGAACGTGGGTTTGTAAGAGTTCCAACTATAGTAGTAATGATCCCACTACTTTGGAGAATGATCAATCTTATGAAAATTTTGATAAAGGTGGGCTTGGAGAGGTCATGTTTTTATTTGATAATAATCCCACTATTTTGGAAGAGTGCCAACTCCACATGCATATTGATCATATAGAGAATATGTTATGTGATAGCTATATTTTTTAATTTTATTATGATCCTACATGCAACTATTATGAGAGAGGAAAATATGGTTGTAGAAATCTTCATGTTACTAAATTACCTCCCTTGATTATTAAATTTTCAAAGTTTTATTCTTCTTCCTTGCATATGCTAGTTTTTGCTTGCCTTGATAATTTGTTTGTTTATAAAATGCCTATGCATAGGATGTATGTTAGACTTAGATATGTTTGCCACGTGTTTTATGATGCTCTCTTTGCTCTTAAATTCTTGTCTTTCATGTGAGCATCATTAAAATTAGCAATGTATAGATAAAATGCTTTAAAGAAAAGAGCTTGTTGGGAGGCAACCCAACGAATAAAATAAAATTTCGCTTTCTATTCTTGTGTGTATACACATTATTACTTCTATAGTAATTGTGTTTTTGGTGTTTTAATTAGTGTTTGTGCCAAGCAAAGTATTTGGGATTGATTTGGGTGAGAGTTGATTTGATTTGGTGCATCAGTAGAAATTTTTGCGTCCAGTATCATAATTGTTTTTAATTGTTGGAGCGTGAAAAATTGCTGAAATGTTTACATAGAATTTATATACAAATTTCCAACGTTGTCCTATTTTTTCAGGATTTTTAGAGTTACAAAACTATGACTAAAAATACGTCTTTACAGACTATTCTGTTTTTTTACAGATTTTGTTTTCGTTGCATTATGAGCTTATTTTGATGAATCTATGGTATGTATCGGGGGTATAAGCCATGGTAAAGTTAGAATGCAGTAGATATAATGTAATAACAAAATTTTAATGGCTTTGCAACAATACTTATAGTAAACATGATTTTTATTATACTAACAGATTTCACGAGGTTTTGTTAACTTTTGAGTGATTGATGTTTTCAAGTTTTTGGTGAGATCACAATGGATAATGGAATAAGGAGTGAAAAGAGCCTAAGATTGGGCATACCCATGGCACCCCAAGGTAATATTCAAGAAGTATCAAGCAACTAAGCTTGGGGATGTCCGGGTAGGCATCCCCTCTTAATTCTAACGACCATCGGTAATTTTACTTGGAGCTATATTTTTATTCATCATATATCATGAGTTTTGCTTGGAGCGTCTTGTATTATATGTGTCTTTGCTTGTTTTGCTTTTTAGTTTGTCAGAATCATACTTGTTGGACACACCTATTTAAGGAAGCCAAAATTATGCTATTATTTATTAGAATCGCTCTTTATGCTTTACTTTTTTAGAGCTATGGAATTGCTCTAGTGCTTCACTTATATCTTTTTGAGCGCGGTGGTGCTGTTATTTTGAAGAAATATGCTCTCATGATTCACTTATATTATTTTGAGAGTTAGTAGAAATTTTGAATAAATCCTCTCATTCTTCACTTATAATATTTTGAGAGATGAAACTTTAAAGAAACTTGTGCTCTCGTTCTTCACTCAAATTTGTTTGATAGCTTGTTATTTGCAATGGCAATATGCTTTACAATAATTTGGTCCCAAAGTGATAGATATCCAAGGAATATATAATAAAAACATTCATGAAGATCATTGGACATTAAACTTGATTCCTTGCAATAGTTTTGTGATATGATGATAGTGATATGCGAGTTATGTTGGTGAGTAATTATCCTTCAGTAAGAATATTGGTGTTAAGGGTTGTGATTCCCTATGCAAGCACATTAAGTCAATAGTTATGCAATGAAATTACATCCTACTTGTGTTGCATTATTCGGTGTTAGTTATGTTTAATGTTCTTGTATGATGATTTTCGTTCCTTGGTTGGTCGCTTCTCAATCTATTTGCTAGCCTTCATCTGTACTAAGCGGGAATGCTGCTTGTGCATCCAAATCCTAAAACCCAAGTTGTGACAAATAAGTCCAAAATACCTACCTATATGTGGTATTTCCATTCCGTCCAAAGTAAATTTGTATGTGCCAACTCTAATTTTCAAAATAAACTTCTCTTTTAAGTGCCCATACCGCTCATGAAGCAGCGAGGGGTGGCCGATATTTTCCATGATAAGTAGGTTATTCTCAAGATGAGTGTTTATTCACTTGTCATTGCACGAGAGTGGCTGTAATAGGGATGCCTAGTCCCGAAATGCAAAAAATACCTCAAATAAATTCCTTGGCATGTGTTGGTATGGAAGGCACCCGTGGATACGGCTAGCCATGGATTGTGAAAGAATGGTGGAAAGGAAATAAATTTTATTCTTATGTTTGGGAACCGCCTATGATTTATTTAGCATGGGAGATATTGGGAACTCTTAGGCGTTTTCGTTGACGAGAAAAGCATGCCACCAAAATAATTTTATCTCTCAATTTAAGCTTTGACATCTGGCACATCTACAAATCTCTGCTTCCCTCTGCAAAGGGCCTATCTATTTACTTTTATGCATTTTTTGTTGTGTCTCCATCTTATCTTATAAAGCACCAACTACATTACACTATTATCACACTTGAGCATTGGATGTAGCTAATATTTGGATGTGTTCCATGAATGGATCAATGATTGAGCATAATGGGCTAAGGATAACTTTCTTTAGCGTTGATATTTGAAAGACATAGTTGCTTGTTGATATTGCTTGAGTATTAAAGTCTTCATGTCAAATTATATACTATTGCTTTGAATCATCTAAAAGTCAATATGTCCATGCTACAAAGAAAAGAATATGATGAACATGTTAGGCAACATTCCACATTACAAATTATGTTTTTATCATTTTCCTACTCGAGGACGAGAAGGAATTAAGCTTGGGGATCTTGATACGTCTCCAATGTATCTATAATTTTTTTATTGTTCCATGATGTTATATTATCATTCTTGGATGTTTTATATTAATTTTCTTGCAATTTTATATCATTTTTGGGACTAACCTATTGACATAGTGCCAGTGCCAGTTGTTGTTTTGTGCTTGTTTTTTACTTTGCAGAATATCAATATCAAATGCAATCCAGATGCAACAAAACTTTTTGGAGAATTTTTTTGGACCAGAATACATCCAGAGGGCCAAAGAAGTGCACGAGGGAAGGGTCATGCGGCCCACGAGACACCAGGGCGCACCATAAGGTCCAGGCGCGCCCTGATTCTTCATGGGGCCCGCGGGAGTCCCCTCCACCGCCTCCCAACTCTATAAATACCCAAATATTCCAGAAACCCTAGAGGAGTCGGAGAAAAATTATTTCAGTCGCCGCATGTTCCAGAACCACGAGATCCAATCTAGAGCCCTTTTTCGGCACTCCGTCAGAGAGGAACATGATCACCGAGGGGTTCATCATCTCCACTGGTGCCTCTCCGATGATGCATGAGTAGTTTACCACACACCTATGGATCCGTACGCAGTAACTAGATGGCTTCTTCTATCTTTTAGATCTTCAATACAATGTTCTCTTCGGAGATCTATTTGATGTAACTCTTTTGCGGTGTGTTTGTTGGGATCCGATGAATTGTGCTTTTATGATCGGATCTATTTGCATTCATATCCATACTTGATTATTATAGCCTCGTATTTCTTCTTCAATATTTCAGTTTTATTTGGCCAACTTGATTGATTTATCTTACAAGGGTAAGAGGTGCTTTGTAATGGATTCGATCTTGCGGTTCTCAGTCTCAGTGACAAAAGGAGACATGACACACATGTATCGTTGCTATTAAGGATAAAAGATGGGGTCTATTCCTACATGAATAGATCTTGTCTGCATGTGATCATTCTTAAGGCATTACTTCGTTCTTTCATGAACTTAATACACTAGATGCATCCTGGATAGCGGTCGATGTGTGGAGTAATAATAGTAGATGTAGGCAGGAGTTGGTCTACTAACCTTGGACGTGATGCCTATATACATGATCATTGTATTGAGTATCGTCATAACTATTCACTTTTCTATCAATTGCCCAACAATAATTTGTTTACCCACCGTATGCTATTTTCTCGAGAGAAACCACTAGTGAAACCTACGGCCCCCGGGTCTATTTCTCATCATATATTTGCATATAAATATTGCTATTCATGTTTCCCATTTATTTACTTATTTTATTTCAGATCTATATTATCAAAAACCCAAAAATACCTTGCTGCATTTTATTTGCTTTTATTTTATTTGCATCTATCAATTTATCTTTTTATCATACTACCTTACCCTAGAGGGATTGACAACCCCTCTATGCATCGGGTTGCGAGGATTTGTTGTTTGTGTACAGGTGATGCTTACATAGCTTGCTTGGTTCTCCTACTAGATTGATAACCTTGGTTTCATAACTGAGGGAAATACTTACCGCCGTTGTGTTGCATCATCTCCTCCTCTTTGGGAAATTTACTAACGCGGTTCACAAATAGCAGAAGGATGCGGCTGTAAATAGACACTCCGCACTAGCGTTGTCCGGTGGCTGCTCTGTTTGATTGTGATAATATTGTTGAGAAACCACTCCGAAAAATTAGATAGCGGTTCAGCATCACTCGAATCTAAGTCCAGTATGCTCTGCCTATTACTCTTGAGAGCTGCAAACTCTCTAGACGGTTACCTGTCAATTTCTTCAGAGACCAAGAGTAATTGTGGTTCTCGAAGAAGAAGTATGTAAAGGTTCAGAGGTCGCCTCAAGTATCTACCATGAGTGCTCGTCATTGGTTAAACCAATTGTAGAGGAGAATAGGGCGAAGAGAGTTTATCTTCTGTGTTAAATCACGACCTCTCCAATCAAACGTAGCCCTTGTGCAGAAGGGCGAAATGTTCTACCAAATTCATTGTCGCCATCGAGCATCACTAGTTACCTCTGCTTCTCCTCTTTACATTCGAACTATTTCAATCATGTCATTTGTCTCGATGCATGCTTCTTAGTTTCCATTCATTAGTTTGTATTCGCTCACTTTACACTATTTTCATTGTTGGGAAACGTTGCATGGAAAATAAAAAATATACGCACATGCAAGATCTATCCATAGAGATGCATAGCAACGAGAGAGGAGAGTGTGTCTACGTACCATCGTAGACCGTAAGCGGAAGCACTTATTAACGCGGTTGATGTAGTCGAACTTCTTCACGATCCAACCGATCAAGTACCAAAATGGCACCTCCGCATTCAGCACACGTTCAGCTCGGTGACGTCCTCGCCTTCTTGATCCAGCAAGACGGGCTAAGTAGTAGATGAGTTCCGACAGAACGATGGCGTGGTGATTGTAATGGTGATGCTATCTCCGCAGGGCTTCGCCTAAGCACTACAAAAATATGACCGAGGGACGAAACTCTAGAGAGGGGCGTCGCACATGGCTAAGAGATTGTCGTGGGCTATGTGTGGCACCCCCTCCCACATATATATAGGTGGGGGGAGGGGGAGGCAGCCCCTAGGGCGCCCCAAGTGGTCGGCGGCTGCCCTAGGGCGCTTGCCT
>LR738711.1:626513715-626574902 GCA_902687465.1 Secale cereale
CCCCCCCCCCCCGGTACTATGTTTGCTTTCGGGGAAAGGAAAGGGGGAGAGAAAGGAAGGGGGAGGCCGAATCCCTCCTTTCCTTTCCTCCCCTAGGCCGGCTGCCATAGGAGGGGCGCGCCAGCCCCTAGTGGGCTAGTCTGTTCCTCCACTTTAGCCCATATGGCCCATTATCCTTACAGGCGTGCCGGAACCCCTTTCGGTGATCCGATAACTACCCGATACTCTCTGAAACTCTTTCGGTGTCCAAATAGTATCGTCCTATATATCAATCTTTGCCTCCGGACCATTCTAGAGCTCCTCGTCATGTCTGTGATCTCATCCGGGACTCCGGACAATATTCGGTCACCAAATCATATAACTCATATAACACTATATCGTCAATGGACGTTAAGCGTGCGGACCCTATGGGTTTGAGAACTATGTAGACATAACCGAGACACTTATTCGGTCAATAACCAATAGCAGAACCTGGATGACCATATTGGTTCATACATATTCTACTAAGATCTTTATCAGTCGAACCATTATGACAACATACGTAATTCCCTGTGTCCGTCGGTATGTTACTTGTCCGAGATTCGATCGTCGGTATCACCATACCTAGTTCAATCTCGTTATCGGCAAGTCTCTTTACTCGTTCTGTAATACATCATCTTGCAACTAACTCCTTAGTTACTTTGCTTGCAAGCTTCTTGTGACGCTGTATTACCGAGAGGGCCCAGAGATACCTCTCCGATACACGGATTGACAAATCCTAATCTCGATCCATGCCAACTCAACACACACCTTCGGAAATACTTGTAGAGCATCTTTATGATCACCCAGTTATGTTGTGATGTTTGATAGCACACAAGGTATTCCTCTGGTATACGGGAGTTGCATGATCTCATAGTCGAAGGAATGTGTATTTGACATTAAGAAAGCAACGGCAATAAACTGAACGATCATATGCTAAGCTAACAGATGGGTCTTGTCCATCACATCATTCTCCAAATGATGTGATCCTGTTATCAACTGACAACTCATGTCTATGGTTAGGAAACCTTAACCATCTTTGGTCAACGAGCTAGTCTAGTAGAGGCTCACTAGGGACACAGTATTTGTATCTGTATTCACATATGTATTTAAGTTTCCGGTCAATACAATTCTAGCATGAATAATAAACCTTTATCATGATTAAGGAAATATAATAATAACCATTTTATTATTGCCTCTAGGGCATATTTCCACCAGTCTCTCACTTCCATCAGTCGTTGCTTTGAAGCTACTCGTCTTCCTCTATCCAACAAGCTTGAGTTTGATCAACTCAGAGCTCATATGTAGAAGTTATGCAGTTCTAGTTTTTCTTGTTGCACTTGCGGTAGTACCACGGTCGGTAGCGGTAGTACCGCCTGTAGCGACAGGTAGTAGTACCGCTCCAGTACCGCTCTACTACCGCCTCAATTTGGGTCTTGCATTTCTCGTGTCAGGTTTCAGCGGTAGTCTAGCGGTGGTCCCGCTGGCATACTACCGCAGACCCTACTTAGACTCAATCGAGGAGCGGCAGCAGCAGTAGGGCGGTAGTACCACTTAGCCTATAAGCGGTAGTACTGCGCCTACCACCGTTGCCACTTCCTCTCATGGTCTCCTTCTCTTCAGCTCCCCCCCTGTGTGCTCTGACCCCAGCAGTAGTACCGCTGGGTCAAGCGGCAGTGCCGCTGTGGCCAACGGTAGTACTGCTCTCTTGAGCAGTAGTACCGCCCGCTGCAGCCCACAGTAGTACCGCTCGCGTGCGGGCTGAAAATAATGGTTGGATTTTTTTTCCACCTATAAAAGCGAGGCTTCTTCCCCATTGAACCTTATCTCTTTAGCTCATGTTCTTCCCCCATTGTTGACCTTCTTCGAGCTTGCTAGCTCTCAATCCCTCCATGGATTCTTGCTAGTTTTGGGGGGGAGAGAGGAGATCTAGATCCACATTTCCACCAATCACTTTCTCCTCTTTGTGAGGGAACCCCTTGGGTCTAGATCTTGGAGTTCTTGGTGTTATCCTTCTTGTTCTTCCTCTCATATTCCTCCATAGCTTTTGTTACTTTGGTGGCATTTGAGAGTGGGGGAGTTGGGCACTCCGTGTGCCCTTGCCATTGCATTAGTTGCATCTATTTGAGCTATCCACGGTGATACGTGGAAGTGAAAAGTTGAAAAGTTTATTACTCTTGGGTGCTTGGTACCCTTGAGCTTGTTCCTCTTGGATGCCTTGGTGCCCTAGACGGTTGGTGGTGTTCGGAGCTCAATCACTGTGGTGGAAAGCTTCGGGCAAGTGCCGGGGTCTGCAATGAGGTTGTGGAGATCGCCCCGGGCAATTTGATGGGTTCTGGTGACCGCTCCCAAGGGTTGCCAAACTGTACGGGTTTGGTGACCACCCCCAAGGGTTGCCTAGTAGCTTCTTGGGGAGCATTGTGCCTCCACACTGCTCCAAATGGAGATTAGCATCTGTAAGCGTGTGAACTTCGGGATACATCATCGTCTCTGCGTGCCTCGGTTATATCTTACTCGAGACCTTTACTTATGCACTTTACTGTGTGATAGCCATATTTTTTCTTGCTATATATCTTGCTATCACCTAGTTGTTTATCTTGCTTAGCATAAGTTGTTGGTGCACATAGGTGAGCCTGGTTGTTTTAGGTTTGTGCTTGACCAATTAATGGCTAGGGTTATTCCACATTTGTTCAAGCCTAAACCGTAATTATTTTAAAGCGCCTATGACCCCCCCTCTAGGCGACATCCATGATCTTTTATCAGCTCATGCAACAGGTCTGTCACCTAGCGATGCATCAAGGACATAATTCTTCTATGCAACAATGAGGATAATCCTCAGATCACGGACCTAGTCTACATTATTGCTACCATCATCTTCCAAATTATTTTTCTCTAGGAATGTATCAAAAAACAAGGAAGCACATCGTGAGCTATTGATCTACAACATAATATGCAAAACTATTAAGACCAAGTTCATGATAAATTAAGTTTAGTTAATCAAATTACTAATGAACTCCCACTTAAATTAACATCCCTCAAGTTATCTAAGTGATGCATGATCCAAATCAACTAACCCATGTCAGATCATCACGTGAGATGGGGTAGTCATCAATGGTGCACATCTCTATGTTGATCATATCTACTATATGACTCATGTTCAACCTTTCGGTCTCCAGTGTTCCGAGACCATGTTTGTACATGCTAGGCTCGTCAAGTTTAACCCAAGTATTCAATGTGTGTAAATCTGGCTTACACCCGTTGTATGTGAACGTAGAGTCTATCACACCCGATCATCACAAGGTGCTTTGAAATGATGAACTGTAGCAAGAGTGCATACTTTAGGGAGAACACTCTTATCTTGAAATTAAGTGAAGGGATCATCTTATAATGCTACTATCATTCTAAGCAAAATAAGATGCATAAATGATAAACATCACATGCAATCAAAATATGTGACATGATATGGCCATCATAATCTTGTGCTTTTGATCTCCATCTCTAAAGCATCATCATGATTTCCATCGTCTGCAGCCCGACACCTTGATCTCCATCGTTGTGTTAGGGTCATCTCGCCAACTATTTCTTCTACAACTATTGCTAACTCATAGCGATAAAGTAAAGCAATTACATGGCACTTGCATTTCATACAATAATTAAGAGACAACTCTAAGGCTCATGTCGGTCATCGATATTACAAAACATGACCATCTCATACAACGACGTATATCACATCACGTCTTGACCATATCATATCACAACATACCCTGTTAAAATAAGTTAGATGTCCTCTACTTTGTTGTTGCAAGTTTTACGTGGCTGCTACCGGTAACTAGCAAGAACCGTTCTTACCTACACAAAACCACAACGGTGATTTATCAAGTTTGTTGTTTTAACTTTCTTCAAGGATCGGCCGTAGTCAAATTCGATTCAACTAAAGTAGGAGAAACAGACACCCGCCAGCCACCTTTATGCAAAACAAGTTGCATGTCTCTCTATGGAAACGGTCACATGTGCGTGGACATGTAAGGTTGGTCCGGGCCGCTTCATCCCATAGTGCCGCCGAATCAAAATAAGACGTTGGTGGTAAGAAGTATGAACATCACCGCCCACGAGTTGTTTGTGTTCTACTCGTGCATATCATCTATGCAGAGACCTTGCTCATTATGCCACTGTTGGGAAATGTTGCATGGAAAACAAAACAAAATCTACGCACATGGAAGATCTATCCATGGAGATGCATAGCAACAATAGGGGAGAGTGTGTCTATGTACCATCATAGACCATAAGCGGGAGAGTTTATTAACGCGGTTGAGGTAGTCGAACTTCTTTGCGATCCTACCGATCAAGTACCGAACGTACGGCACCTCCGCGTTCAACACACGTTCAGCTCGGTGACGTCCTCGCCTTCTTGATCCAGCAAGATGGGCAAAGTAGTAGATGAGTTCCAGCAGCATGATGGCGTGGTGACGGTGATGGTGATGCTATATCCGCAGGGCTTCGCCTAAGCACTACAAAAATATAACCAAGGGACAAAACTATGGAGAGGGGCGCCGCACACGGCTAAGAGATTGTCGTGGGCTATGTGTGGCGCCCCCTCCCACATATATATAGGTGGGGGAAAGGGGAGGCAGCCCCTGGGGCGCCCCCGGTGGCCGGCAGCTGCCCTAAGGTGCCTGCCTAGCACCCCCTACCATGTTTGCTTCCGGGAAAAAGGGAAGGGGGAGAGAAAGGAGGGGGGCCGAATCCCTCCTTTCCTTTCCTCCCCTAGGCCGGCTACAATAGGACGGGCGTGCCAGCCCCTTGTGGGCTGGTGTGTTCCTCTACTTTGGCCCATATGACCCAGTATCCTCCCGGGGGTGCCGGAACCCCTTCCGATGATCCGATGACTACCTGGTATTCTCCGAAACTTTTCCGGTGTACACATAGTATCGTCCTATATATCAATCTTTACCTCCGAATCATTCCGGAGCTCCTCGTCGTGTCCGTGATCTCATCCGAGACTACAAAAACATTCAGTCACCAAATCATATAACTCATATAACATTATATCATCAACAAACGTTAAGCGTGCGGACCCTACGGGTTCGAGAACTATGCAGACATGACCGAGACACTTCTTCGGTCAAACCAATAGCGGAACCTGAATGGCCATATTGGTTCCTACATATTCTACGAAGATGTTTATCGGTCGAACCGTTATGACAACATCGTTCCCTTTGTTCGTCGATATGTTACTTGTCCAATATTCAATCGTCGGTATCTCCATACCTAGTTGAATATCATTACCGGCAAGTCTTTTTTCTTGTTCCGTAATTGTAATGCCCCGGATGTAATACTTTCCCTTTTGGGCTTATAATAAATCTCCGGCTTCATCTATTTCCATTTCGGGTTCTTTGTCTTTCGGGCTTTCGTCGTTTTGTTGTGTGAGTGTGTGGCATTCATTCATATCATGTAGACATGTGCATTGCATTGCATTTGTGTTGTGGGTTGCATCCGGTTCGTGGCGTTTCTTCCCGTTGTCCGTTTCGTGTTCCGGAGCTCCCTCACGTGTCCGTGACGTCCCGTAGGCCTTCTTTGTTGTTCGGGCGTTTTTCGTTACCGGTGTGCCGTGAGGTTGTTTTGTGTGTTGTTGTTTTGTTGTGTGCAACCCGCCTCTCAAATCTCGTCTCGTTTGGACTCCGTTGACTTTTCCCTCCGTTGCTCGTGTGGGCCCGAAGTGCCTTCGCTTCGTGTCCCGGAAATACCCCTACTGCTTTCTTTTATCTCCGTCTGGGCCTTTTAAATCATCCCCGCGATCGGATCCGTTGGATCACGATCGGAGGGTTCCTAAACTCCCCTAGTCTCAAAACCCTAGTCTAGATTGCTATATAATAGACCCTAGTCTATTGTGGTTTTCCCCTTCTTCTTCCCCTCTCCACCATTTCGTTTTTTTTTCCTTCTTCGTTCAGATCCAAACCACTCCGTAGAGATCTCAGATCCCGAGGGGATCCGCTGGATCCTTCCAGCGCGCCGCCGACCGACCGGGTTCCTCGAAGGAATCGCCGCGGTCAACGCCAGGAGGCGCCGCTGGATCCCGCGCGCTCCTTCGCCCGTCGCCTGGTCGCGTCGACCGACCGAGCGGCCCGCGCCGCCGGCCCGTACTCCCGCTCGCCAGGCCGGCTGGGGACCAGTTGACCGCCCCAGGCCGTGGGCCGCCTCAACCCCGCGTCAGCCGCTCGCCACCGCCCCCTGGGCGCCTTCTCCTCCGCTGGGCCACCGGTCGCCGGGCCCACTTCCCCGTCTCGCCGCGAGCTGGGCCAGCCGCCGGATCGGCCCGCCTCCCGCTCCGCCAGCCGGCCGCGCCGCCCGGCTGGGCCGCGCCGCGCCCCGCTCGTGGGCCGCCTCTCCCGCCGCCACTGCTCCGCTTCTGGGCCTCGCACTGTTCATCCGGGCCGCCCCCGCACTGTTCATCCACCAGATCCAGATCTGCTCAGGTTGACCCCAAAAATCCACTAAGTCCTTTTATTCCTGATCTGTGATGCAATCTTTGCACTGCTGTATCTTTTTACCTGTTGCTCCGTTTTGAGCGTGTGATATGTCCAGATGTTCGTGGAGTTGTCCTCTCCGTTTTACCTGTTGTAGTCATGCATGTTAGAGATCATCTAGGGCCTTGTTTTGCTGTTGCAAGAGTGCATGATGATATAAACTGCTGTTATGTGTTATTTTCATGCCACCTTTGACATGTGATATCTTTTAGCTCGTTTGTCCAAACGAAGCAAATGACATGTCCACGTGTTCGTCTCGTCACGAACTACGTGTTGTGTGTGATAGGTTGCATGGTAGATTTATTGTTTCCTTGTTATCATCGTTGCAAGATGCCATGTTCACATATTGTGTTTCACTTGTTATGAAATGCCATGTTGTTGAGCTTGTTGCAATCGGTGTGTTCACCACATTGAAGCATGCTTGTGTGTTTCGGGATCACCTTCATATGTATTTTGATGAGGTGCTTACCCTTTGCCATGTTTAGTTTCGAGGTGACTTAAACATGCTCTTTTGTGTGCTATGTTGATATTGCTGTTTTAGGACTTAGTGAAATTTCACTAAGTCTGAAATCTGTAACGTTCCGATGCCATGTTCGTGTGATGTTGTAGGACAAAGCATGATAGTTTCGGGGTGGATTTTGATTGTTCCATGAAGTATATATTGTTGTCTTTCCATCCATGTCCTCACATGTCCATTTGAGTGGCTGTAGCATGTTTATCTTTTGCTCCAAACTTTCAATAAAATTCTGCTGCCAGAATTTTATTTCAAAGTTCAATATGTCCAAGATCATTGCTGTTGATCCGTGACTCCGTTGGGGGTGCACTTTGGACCTAGTTGCTGTACATTATATCTAGTTTATGTTCAAGTCCTTTGCCATGCTTTTTGAGTGCTGTAGATTAATTATTTTGAGCTCCAAAGATGCCATGTTGCTGTAATTTGCAGTTTTCGCTCAAATCTTGTTTCGGGCATAACTTTTAGCCCGTAACTCCGATTTCAGCGAATCTTATATCAAACTTGGGTGTTTTTCTGTGTAGATTAATAATATCAGGTTGTTATCTTGTTTTGAGGTGTTTTGCTTGAGTGATGTTTTCCGTGCTCCATGTGCATCCCTAGTGCATCCTTCATGCATACATGTTTTTCGAGTGCGCATTGCATTGTGTTGATTGGTGCTTGGTGTGTTTGTCTTGTTTAGAGCCGGAAGTTGAGCACGAGTTTTCCAACGAGGTTGAGCACGAGGTTTCCAACGAGTTTGAGCACGAGGACCCTTCTTTCGATCCGAACGTCTTCTCTTCAGGCAAGATGACCGAACCCCGATAACTTTACTATCTTTGCCTATTGCTAGTAGTCTCGATCTATAGTTTTGCCTCGATGCCCATGTTCTTCTTGTCAGCCTCCTACTTGTAACCAATTGCCATGTTTAACCACCCTACCTATGCAAACCGTTGCTTGGCTAAGTACGCTTCGCTCAGCCCTTCTTATAGCGTTGCTAGTTGCAGGTGAAGTGAAGATGCTTGCTCCATGTTGAAGTTTGGTTGGGTTATATCACACTATATAAATGCTTTAACTGAAATCACCTATATATTGGCAAGGGTGGAAGGCTAAGCCTTTTGCTTGGTGTTTTGTTCCACTCATGCCGTTAGGATCCGTATAAGCCGGTTTTATGTTCCTTGATTATGCGTTCCTAACACGGTTGGGGTGTATGGGACCCCCTCGATAAACCGCTAAGTGCTAAGTCTTTTCCAGCAAGTCCCAACTTTTGGTACTATTTGCCTCATAATAACAACTTAAAATAATTTAATTAAAATTGCATAGGGGGTCATGTCCCCGAGGATTCTTAATTTTCAACATAGCAGGGGGGGCCAGTGCCGATGGTGTTGGTCCCAAACGGGGAGTCTGCGGGAACCACCACGGGGAAACTCGAGGATTGGGGCCTGTAGAATCGCCCATCCGGTCGTGGCCTGAGACTAGATACGCGCGGCTACTATCAGGGTGTCGGCACGCCGGGAGGATTTGCTGGATTAGCCTTACCTTAGCTCGGTATATCTTGAGCACGGGATTCCGAGGATACTCGGGTCTTCCCACTTTGGAGTTGCGACTCCGCGGATCGTGGGCTTGTAATGGGTCAAGTTGGAACACCCCTGCAGGGTTTGAACTTTCGAAAGTCGTGCCCGCAGTTATGTGGCAGATGGGAGCTTGTTAATTCCGGTTGTAGAAAACTTGACACAATGATACTAATACACTACCAGCGTGTGTTCTGTGACTGTCAATTTCCGAATAGGGATTCGGGAGTTGAACACGGAGGGGTTATGATTGTGAGCTTGAAGCTAGGATCACTTCGTGATCACTTCTCGCCGATGCCTTCTCTTCTCGCTCTCACTTGCGTAAGATAGATGCTAGTTGCTGCTGCAGACTTGTTCTTTCTTCAGCCTTTCCCTCACCTAAAGGCTTAAATAGTTCTGTTACCCGGGAACGGGATTGCTGAGTCCTCTGTGGCTCACAGTTACTTCACCACACCAGATGCAGGTCCAGCTGTGAGCTATCCCGGTGATGGCACCGAGCTGGATTGGGAGTACGATGAAGAACGTAGTCGGTACTACGTGCGCTACCCGGACGATCAGTAGTGGAGTCTCTTACTAGGATTCGATCCGCCTGTGGTTGTTTTATTTATCTGAGTTTGGTACTTTGACATTTGGCTTTTGCCCTTAGAGGGTTGTAGTGATCTTATTGTATGATGTTTGAGACTTGTACTGTTATTCTGTGACGTGGCGATTGTAAGCCAACTATTTTAAGTTTACTATCCCCTCTTTTACATGAGTTGTGCAAAGTTTACCAGACTTGCGATCATTCTAGGATGGAATTATGCCTTTAAGTCGGGCCTCGACCCGTAGGAGGTATAACTCCATCCTGGGCATTACAAGTTGGTATTCAGAGCCTTCTCCGACCTAGGAGCCCCCACTGTTTGATCGAACCGTTGACGGTTGAGTCTAGGCACACACTGAAAACTTTTTGAGTCCTATATTATATCGGAGAGTAGGATTTCTTTGCTTCTCATCCCCTTTTCTCTCTGGTGAGGACTCCTGACGTCTACTCTTGTCTCCCCTATCTTCAAAATTTGCACAAAATTTTTTTTTAGGAATCCCGCGAGTATTCTGGGATTGTTTCGATGTTCTTGTGACAAGGATATTGTTCCTGATGCCTCCTGTTACCGAGGAGTTGAGCTTCGGGGTATCACTGTAACAAGCATATCGTGACAGTACTAAATACTTAAGACGGCCGACATCGAAAATCTCCCCTATACGGCCAGTGGCAAGATAACCCCGACATCACCCAGTACTGGGGAGGTAGTTCGGGAGTATTGCCATAGCTTGTTATAGTGGATGCTTTTCGAAGGTCCGAGGTACACAGTTTCCGAGAAAGACTGGTTATGTGTTGAAGGATGGATACACCTGGATGTAGGTTAGAGTTGATTGCGCGGTGCTTCCCGTGTATCCCCAACACCTGATTGCATAACTGGAATCTTTCGGAAAGCTATAGGTGGGTTTTTATCCAGTAGATCGTAGGCATTCTTCCAACGAATGCAGGTTAGTGAGTTCGGGGTTCGACATTGAGTGAAGGAGTTATATGACCGATGTTACTATCAGGAGTTGCATCTTAAAGGGTCCTTGGCTATGCTGATCCGGGGATTGCAAAACCTTTTCGTAACGCGTTCATATGCTTTCAGCACAAAGATGTTAGAACGAAACTCCTCTCTTGTGTTTGTTCCGTCTGTACCTTGTTGTTTTTATTATTTTATCCTTTTGATCCCTATGTGGCTTCTCGTGAAGACTGATGTTATCAATTAACTAAGAAATTCATTCGTTCCTCTTGTTCGGATGATTTCATTCGTTCTTATTGTTCGAATGATTATTGTGAAGACTTGTTGCAATTCATTCCATTGATTCAGCTTATTCCTTTTGTCGATCAATTGCTGATTCGTGGTCATCTCTTACAGGATGGCTCCGAAAAGGGTTCCGAATGCCAACCCAGAGATGGAAGAGGTTCCACAACGTCCTCCTTCCCCTCCTCCTCCGCCTGAAGCTTGGAGAGCAATTATGCAGACTACTGCTCAGAACACTCAGTTGATGATGCAGATGATGCAGCAAATGCAAGCTATGCAAGCTAATCAAGCTAATCAGGGCGTTCCAATGAACCAAGGCAACTTCTTCCAGCAGCACCATGCTACTCTGAACCAGTTCCTGGCTAACAATCCTAAAGCTTTCAGTTACTGTGTCGACCCTCTTGATGCTGAAGATTGGCTGACCGATATCAAGAAGCATTTTGAGTGCAGTAACGTGAAAGAAGATGACTATGTGAAGTTTGCAGCCTTCCAACTGAAAGATCAAGCAGCTGACTGGTGGCAGCAGTACAAAGACTCAAGGCCGGGTCAAGTGATCTCTTGGGAGAATTTCTGCAAGGATTTCCGCTCGCATCACATTCCTACAAGTGTCATTGAGGGTATGCGTGAGCAATTCCGCAACCTCAAGCAGGGCTCCATGACAGTCTATCAGTATAATGTCAAGTTCCAAAACCTCGCTCGCTATGCAAAGCAAGACATTCCTGATGCAAAGAGCAAAATCTATCAGTTCCGTGGAGGTCTCAAAGATGAACTTCAGCTTGCTCTCACTCTGTTCGAGCCAGACGAATTCGATAAGTTCTATAACATGGCTTTGAAACAAGAAGCAGCTCAGCTTAAGATGGAGGCTTCTAAGAAGAGAATTCGAGATGCTGTTCACTCTACCTCATCGTCTCAGTTGGCTGCGAAACAACAGAAATTCTGGCTTCCTCCTCCTCCAATGTTTCGAGCTCCATACAACAACTCCAACAACAAGAACTCTAGTGGTCGTGGTTTCTCCCACCCACCCAACTCCAACAAGCAGTCCAAGCAGCAGTTCCAAGCTCCAAGACTAAATGCTCCTCCTACCCGTCCGCTCTCTGAGGTGACTTGCTACAAGTGTGGCCAGAAGGGTCATTATTCCAACAAGTGCAACAACCCAAGGCGCCTTCCGCCTCCTCCTCCTGTCGGTACCGCTATGGTCAAGCATGATCCAAAGGCAGCAAGGGTTAATCTGATGAATGCAGCACAAGCGGAGGCTTCTTCTGATGTCATTTTGGGTAACCTTCCAGTGAACTCTTTTCCAGCTAAAGTGTTGTTTGATTCGGGTGCTTCATGCTCTTTCATGTCTCAACCTTTTGCATCCAAGCACGATATTGCCACTTCAAATTTGCCTCAGAAGTTGCAAGTTGTTTCTCCGGGCAAGATCATGACTTCTAGTGTTTATGCTCCGGATGTTTCTATTCGCATGGGAGATTATCGTTTTCTGGCTAAACCGGTGATTCTTGGTCATTCTGACATCGACCTCATTCTCGGAATGGATTGGCTTTCTCAGTATGATGCTCACATTGATTGCGCTCAAAAGGAAGTCAAATTGACTCATTCTGATGAAGATGTGATTATCTTCGCCTCCAGGGATAATACTATTCGGCTTTTCTCTCTTAATGATAAGGGTGAAATTAATGCCATAGAGCAAATTCCAGTGGTGAATGAATATCAAGACGTCTTTCCAGAAGAACTTCCAGGCATGCCTCCACACCGTCAGGTGGAGTTTGTCATTGAACTCGAACCGGGCACCGAACCTGTTTGCCGGCGTCCTTACAAGCTCTCTTCAGATGAATTGAAGGAATTGAAGAAACAGTTGGATGAACAGGAGCGTATGGGTCTCATCAGACCGAGTACATCTCCGTGGGGCTGTGGTGTCTTATTTGTCAAGAAGAAAGATGGCACGGAGCGTCTCTGTGTTGACTACCGGCCACTGAACAAGAAGACGATTAAGAACAAGTATCCGCTCCCCAACATCAACGAACTCTTTGAGCAGCTCAAAGGAGCTAAAGTGTTCTCTAAGCTTGACCTCCGAATGGGCTACCATCAAATTCGCATTCGCGAGGAAGACATTCCCAAGACGGCCTTCAGAACGAGCTACGGTTCATATGAGTATACCGTCATGTCCTTCGGTCTCGCCAATGCTCCTCCTACCTTTTCAAGGATGATGCATTACATCTTCAACCCCTATACTGGCGAATTTGTGCTTGTGTATCTGGATGATATTCTGGTGTTTTCCAAGAATGAAGAAGATCACGAAAAGCACTTGCGTCTGGTTCTTGATCGACTCAGAGAGCATAAATTCTATGCCAAGTTCTCCAAGTGCGAGTTTTGGCTCGATAAGGTTCTCTACCTGGGCCACATTATCTCAGCTGACGGTATTGCGGTTAATCCCGAGAAAGTTGAAGCAATTGTCAACTGGGAAGCTCCTCAGAACGTCAAGCAGCTCCGCAGTTTTCTGGGTCTTGCCAGCTATTGCAGAAGGTTTGTGGAGAACTTCTCCAAGATTGCCAAGCCTCTTTCCAACCTCCTTCAGAAGAATGTCAAATACTTTTGGTCTCCCGAGTGTGAAGTGGCTTTCAAAACCCTCAAAGAGAAGCTTGTTTCAGCTCCAGTTCTGATTCCTCCTGATGAATCCAAGCCCTATGAAGTGTTCTGTGACGCTTCTCTTCAAGGCCTTGGTGGTGTGCTTATGCAAGAGAAGAGAATTGTGGCATACACTTCACGTCAGCTCAAGCCAGCTGAGAAGAACTATCCCACACATGATCTCGAGCTAGCAGCTGTGGTACATGCTCTGATTACGTGGAGACATCTGTTGTTGGGCAGAAAGGTCGACATCTTCACTGATCACAAGAGCTTGAAGTACATCTTCACACAGCCGCATCTGAACCTCCGCCAGACTCGTTGGGTCGAGATGATCCAAGAGTACAACCCGAGCATTGAGTACACTCCAGGCAAGGCGAATGTGATTGCAGATGCTTTGAGCAGAAAGGCATATTGCAACAGCCTTCTTATCAAGCCACACCAGCCTGAGCTTTGTGAAGCTTTCAGGAAGCTCAACCTTCAGGTTGTTCCGCAGGGTTTTCTTGCAAATCTCCAGATTGCTCCTACCTTGGAAGATCAAGTCCGTGAGGCCCAGCTCAGTGATACCATGGTGAAGAAGGTGAAACATGGGATTGCAAAGGGCACTCCAAAATATAAGTGCTTCCGTGTTGATGAGAGAGATACCTTGTTCTTCGAGGACAGACTCGTTGTTCCCAAAGGTGATCTCAGGAAGCTAATAATGGAAGAAGCTCATGACTCTCTCCTTTCCATTCATCCTGGCAGTTCCAAGATGTATCAAGACCTCAAGCAATCTTACTGGTGGACACGCATGAAAAGGGAAATTGCCCAATTCGTGAATGAATGTGATGTATGCAGAAGAGTGAAAGCAGAACATCAACGTCCAGCCGGTCTTCTCCAACCTCTTCCTATTCCTGAGTGGAAGTTCGACCACATTGAAATGGACTTCGTCACTGGCTTTCCTAAATCCAAGCGAGGCAATGATGCGATCTTTGTGGTGATTGACAAGCTTACCAAAGTTGCTCACTTTCTTCCAGTCAAAGAATCAATCAATGCAGCTCAACTTGCAGAGCTGTACACTTCCAGAATTGTGTCCCTACATGGCATTCCTCAAGTGATATCCTCAGACCGTGGCAGCTTGTTCACATCAAGGTTCTGGGACTCCTTTCAGTCCGCCATGGGCACGAAGATCAGGTTCAGCACTGCCTTTCACCCTCAGACTAGTGGTCAAGTCGAGCGTGTGAATCAGATCCTAGAAGATATGCTCAGAGCCTGTGTCATCTCCTTCGGCATGAAATGGGAGGACTGCCTTCCGTTTGCCGAGTTCTCTTACAACAACAGCTTTCAAGCAAGTGCAGGCAAAGCACCGTTTGAAATTCTCTATGGCAGAAAGTGCCGTACCCCTCTCAACTGGTCTGAAACAGGTGAACGCCAACTTCTTGGCAATGATTTGATCTCTGAAGCCGAAGAAATGTGCAAAGTCATACGTGAGAATCTCAAGGCCGCTCAGTCGCGTCAGAAGAGCTACTATGACGGAAAGCATCGTGATTTGGCTTTCGACATCGGTGATCATGTCTATCTCCGAGTTTCTCCGATGAAAGGAACCCAGAGGTTCGGTATCAAAGGAAAGCTTGCTCCTAGATACGTCGGGCCTTTCAAAATTCTTGGCAAAAGAGGCGATCTAGCCTACCAGCTCGAGCTCCCTTCCAACTTTGCAAATGTTCATGATGTCTTCCATGTGTCTCAGCTTCGCAAATGCTTCAAGGCACCTGAGCGCACGATTCCGTTTGAGGAGATTGATCTTCAACAAGACCTTTCCTACCGAGAGCATCCAGTTGCAATTCTCGAAGAAACCGAACGCAAGACTCGCAACAAGTCCATCAAGTTTCTGAAAGTCAAGTGGTCACATCACACAGACCGAGAAGCTACCTGGGAACGAGAAGATCATCTTCGTTCCGAGTACCCTTCCTTTTTCCAGTCCTAGATCTCGGGACGAGATCTTTTTGTAGTAGAGGAGAGTTTGTAATGCCCCGGATGTAATACTTTCCCTTTTGGGCTTATAATAAATCTCCGGCTTCATCTATTTCCATTTCGGGTTCTTTGTCTTTCGGGCTTTCGTCGTTTTGTTGTGTGAGTGTGTGGCATTCATTCATATCATGTAGACATGTGCATTGCATTGCATTTGTGTTGTGGGTTGCATCCGGTTCGTGGCGTTTCTTCCCGTTGTCCGTTTCGTGTTCCGGAGCTCCCTCACGTGTCCGTGACGTCCCGTAGGCCTTCTTTGTTGTTCGGGCGTTTTTCGTTACCGGTGTGCCGTGAGGTTGTTTTGTGTGTTGTTGTTTTGTTGTGTGCAACCCGCCTCTCAAATCTCGTCTCGTTTGGACTCCGTTGACTTTTCCCTCCGTTGCTCGTGTGGGCCCGAAGTGCCTTCGCTTCGTGTCCCGGAAATACCCCTACTGCTTTCTTTTATCTCCGTCTGGGCCTTTTAAATCATCCCCGCGATCGGATCCGTTGGATCACGATCGGAGGGTTCCTAAACTCCCCTAGTCTCAAAACCCTAGTCTAGATTGCTATATAATAGACCCTAGTCTATTGTGGTTTTCCCCTTCTTCTTCCCCTCTCCACCATTTCGTTTTTTTTTTCCTTCTTCGTTCAGATCCAAACCACTCCGCAGAGATCTCAGATCCCGAGGGGATCCGCTGGATCCTTCCAGCGCGCCGCCGACCGACCGGGTTCCTCGAAGGAATCGCCGCGGTCAACGCCAGGAGGCGCCGCTGGATCCCGCGCGCTCCTTCGCCCGTCGCCTGGTCGCGTCGACCGACCGAGCGGCCCGCGCCGCCGGCCCGTACTCCCGCTCGCCAGGCCGGCTGGGGACCAGTTGACCGCCCCAGGCCGTGGGCCGCCTCAACCCCGCGTCAGCCGCTCGCCACCGCCCCCTGGGCGCCTTCTCCTCCGCTGGGCCACCGGTCGCCGGGCCCACTTCCCCGTCTCGCCGCGAGCTGGGCCAGCCGCCGGATCGGCCCGCCTCCCGCTCCGCCAGCCGGCCGCGCCGCCCGGCTGGGCCGCGCCGCGCCCCGCTCGTGGGCCGCCTCTCCCGCCGCCACTGCTCCGCTTCTGGGCCTCGCACTGTTCATCCGGGCCGCCCCCGCACTGTTCATCCACCAGATCCAGATCTGCTCAGGTTGACCCCAAAAATCCACTAAGTCCTTTTATTCCTGATCTGTGATGCAATCTTTGCACTGCTGTATCTTTTTACCTGTTGCTCCGTTTTGAGCGTGTGATATGTCCAGATGTTCGTGGAGTTGTCCTCTCCGTTTTACCTGTTGTAGTCATGCATGTTAGAGATCATCTAGGGCCTTGTTTTGCTGTTGCAAGAGTGCATGATGATATAAACTGCTGTTATGTGTTATTTTCATGCCACCTTTGACATGTGATATCTTTTAGCTCGTTTGTCCAAACGAAGCAAATGACATGTCCACGTGTTCGTCTCGTCACGAACTACGTGTTGTGTGTGATAGGTTGCATGGTAGATTTATTGTTTCCTTGTTATCATCGTTGCAAGATGCCATGTTCACATATTGTGTTTCACTTGTTATGAAATGCCATGTTGTTGAGCTTGTTGCAATCGGTGTGTTCACCACATTGAAGCATGCTTGTGTGTTTCGGGATCACCTTCATATGTATTTTGATGAGGTGCTTACCCTTTGCCATGTTTAGTTTCGAGGTGACTTAAACATGCTCTTTTGTGTGCTATGTTGATATTGCTGTTTTAGGACTTAGTGAAATTTCACTAAGTCTGAAATCTGTAACGTTCCGATGCCATGTTCGTGTGATGTTGTAGGACAAAGCATGATAGTTTCGGGGTGGATTTTGATTGTTCCATGAAGTATATATTGTTGTCTTTCCATCCATGTCCTCACATGTCCATTTGAGTGGCTGTAGCATGTTTATCTTTTGCTCCAAACTTTCAATAAAATTCTGCTGCCAGAATTTTATTTCAAAGTTCAATATGTCCAAGATCATTGCTGTTGATCCGTGACTCCGTTGGGGGTGCACTTTGGACCTAGTTGCTGTACATTATATCTAGTTTATGTTCAAGTCCTTTGCCATGCTTTTTGAGTGCTGTAGATTAATTATTTTGAGCTCCAAAGATGCCATGTTGCTGTAATTTGCAGTTTTCGCTCAAATCTTGTTTCGGGCATAACTTTTAGCCCGTAACTCCGATTTCAGCGAATCTTATATCAAACTTGGGTGTTTTTCTGTGTAGATTAATAATATCAGGTTGTTATCTTGTTTTGAGGTGTTTTGCTTGAGTGATGTTTTCCGTGCTCCATGTGCATCCCTAGTGCATCCTTCATGCATACATGTTTTTCGAGTGCGCATTGCATTGTGTTGATTGGTGCTTGGTGTGTTTGTCTTGTTTAGAGCCGGAAGTTGAGCACGAGTTTTCCAACGAGGTTGAGCACGAGGTTTCCAACGAGTTTGAGCACGAGGACCCTTCTTTCGATCCGAACGTCTTCTCTTCAGGCAAGATGACCGAACCCCGATAACTTTACTATCTTTGCCTATTGCTAGTAGTCTCGATCTATAGTTTTGCCTCGATGCCCATGTTCTTCTTGTCAGCCTCCTACTTGTAACCAATTGCCATGTTTAACCACCCTACCTATGCAAACCGTTGCTTGGCTAAGTACGCTTCGCTCAGCCCTTCTTATAGCGTTGCTAGTTGCAGGTGAAGTGAAGATGCTTGCTCCATGTTGAAGTTTGGTTGGGTTATATCACACTATATAAATGCTTTAACTGAAATCACCTATATATTGGCAAGGGTGGAAGGCTAAGCCTTTTGCTTGGTGTTTTGTTCCACTCATGCCGTTAGGATCCGTATAAGCCGGTTTTATGTTCCTTGATTATGCGTTCCTAACACGGTTGGGGTGTATGGGACCCCCTCGATAAACCGCTAAGTGCTAAGTCTTTTCCAGCAAGTCCCAACTTTTGGTACTATTTGCCTCATAATAACAACTTAAAATAATTTAATTAAAATTGCATAGGGGGTCATGTCCCCGAGGATTCTTAATTTTCAACATAGCAGGGGGGGGCAGTGCCGATGGTGTTGGTCCCAAACGGGGAGTCTGCGGGAACCACCACGGGGAAACTCGAGGATTGGGGCCTGTAGAATCGCCCATCCGGTCGTGGCCTGAGACTAGATACGCGCGGCTACTATCAGGGTGTCGGCACGCCGGGAGGATTTGCTGGATTAGCCTTACCTTAGCTCGGTATATCTTGAGCACGGGATTCCGAGGATACTCGGGTCTTCCCACTTTGGAGTTGCGACTCCGCGGATCGTGGGCTTGTAATGGGTCAAGTTGGAACACCCCTGCAGGGTTTGAACTTTCGAAAGCCGTGCCCGCGGTTATGTGGCAGATGGGAGCTTGTTAATTCCGGTTGTAGAAAACTTGACACAATGATACTAATACACTACCAGCGTGTGTTCCGTGACTGTCAATTTCCGAATAGGGATTCGGGAGTTGAACACGGAGGGGTTATGATTGTGAGCTTGAAGCTAGGATCACTTCGTGATCACTTCTCGCCGATGCCTTCTCTTCTCGCTCTCACTTGCGTAAGATAGATGCTAGTTGCTGCTGCAGACTTGTTCTTTCTTCAGCCTTTCCCTCACCTAAAGGCTTAAATAGTTCTGTTACCCGGGAACGGGATTGCTGAGTCCTCTGTGGCTCACAGTTACTTCACCACACCAGATGCAGGTCCAGCTGTGAGCTATCCCGGTGATGGAACCGAGCTCGATTGGGAGTACGATGAAGAACGTAGTCGGTACTACGTGCGCTACCCGGACGATCAGTAGTGGAGTCTCTTACTAGGATTCGATCCGCCTGTGGTTGTTTTATTTATCTGAGTTTGGTACTTTGACATTTGGCTTTTGCCCTTAGAGGGTTGTAGTGATCTTATTGTATGATGTTTGAGACTTGTACTGTTATTCTGTGACGTGGCGATTGTAAGCCAACTATTTTAAGTTTACTATCCCCTCTTTTACATGAGTTGTGCAAAGTTTACCAGACTTGCGATCATTCTAGGATGGAATTATGCCTTTAAGTCGGGCCTCGACCCGTAGGAGGTATAACTCCATCCTGGGCATTACAGTAATACATCATCTCGCAACTAACTCCTTAGTTATGTTGCTTGCAAGCTTCTTGTGACACTGTATTACCAAGAGGGCCGAGAGTGTGACGCCCCCGATTTGACCGTACACTAATCATGCACGCAAATGTGTACGACCAAGATCAGGTACTCACTGGAAGATATCACAACACAACTCTAGACACAAATTAAAATAATACAAGCTTTATATTACAAGACAGGGGCCTCGAGGGCTCGAATACATAAGCTCGAAACACAAGCGTCAGCGGAAGCAATAATATCTGAGTACAGTCATAAGTTAAATAAGTTTGCCTTAAGAAGGCTGGCACAAAAATTACAACGATCGAAAAGGCAAGGCCTCCTGCCTGGGACCTCCTAACTACTCCTCGAAGCCGAACTCCACGTAGAAACATCATCGGGATCCTCTGGCTCCTGGACTCCATCATCTGGTTGCATCAACCAGAAAGAAGAAAGAAGGGGGAAAAGGGGGAGCAAAGCAACCGTGAGTACTCATCCAAAGTACTCGCAAGCAAGGATCTACACTACATATGCAATGGTATATGTGTAAAGGGGTAATATATGTGGGTTAAACTGCAGAATGCCAGAATAAGAGGGGGATAGCTAATCCAATCGAAGACTACGCTTCTGGCAACGTCCATCTTGCAGCAGAAGAAGAGAGTAGCTGGAAGTAACAAGTATCCTCGCTTCTGGCAGCCTCCGTCTTGCAGCAGTAGAATAGAATAGATGGTAAGTTCACCAGGTAACATCGTATAGCATAATCCTACCCGGCGATCCTCCCGCACATCACCCTGTGAGAGAGCAACCACCGAGTTATATCTGGAACTTGTCTGGGTGTGTTTTATTAAGTATCCAGTTCTAGTTGTCATGAGGTCAGAGTACAACTCCGGGTCGTCCTTTTACCGAGGGACACGGCTATTCGAATAGATTAACTTCCCTGCAGGGGTGCACCACGTAACCCAGCACGCTCGATCCCATTTGTCCGGACACACTTTCCAGGGTCATGCCCGGCCTCGGGAGATCAACACGTCGCAGCCCTACCTAAGCACAACAGAGAGGTCAGCACGCCGGTCTAAACCCTAAGCGCACGGTGGTCTGGTCCCATCGCCCAATGCACACCTGCACGTTGCGAGGGCGGCCGGTAAGCAGACCTAGCCTCTCCTAATACCAGAGTAGGCTTTCCAATCCAATCCGGCGCGCGCCGCTAAGTCGCTGACGTCAAGAAGGCTTCGGCCGATACCACGACGTCGAGTGCCCATAACTATTCCCACGTAGCTGGTTAGTGCGTATAGGCCAATGGCCAGACTCAGATCAAATACCAAGATCTCGATAAGCGTGTTATTATGAAATCACCACGGACAACGACCAGGGCCAGACCACCTCTCCACTGGGTGTCTCAACCCGCCCTGTCGCTCCGCCACAAAGATCCACTCGGGGGGCTGTTAGGAACTCAGGCCCATCACTACCTGGATGGAGCCACCTGTCCTTTCAGCCCCCACATCGAATCACTTGCGGGTACTCAAAGAGCCGACCCGACTTTAGTCACATCATGTGTCATGTAAAGTATGTGTATAGTATATACCCGTGATCACCACCCGCGGTGATCACGACCCGATAGTATAGCATGGCAGACGGACAAGAATGTAGGGCCACTGATGGAGTACTAGCATCCTATACTAAGCATTAGGATGGCAGGTAAGGTATCAACAGTTGTAGCTACAATGACAGGCTATGCAGCAGAATAGGAGTTATCGAATCATCAATAGTAGTAGTTCTAATGCAAGAATAAGAGAGAGAGAATGGGCGATATCTAGTGATCAAGGGGGGAGGGGGGCTTGCCTGGTTGCTCCGGCAAGAAGAAGGGGTCGTCATCGACGCAGTCGATCACCATGGCACTGTCATCGGTCTCAGTCCCGGTGTCTATCGGAGAGAATAGGGGAAGAAACAATAAATATAAAGCAAACATCACACCACAAAGCTTAACATGGCAATACGCGGTGCTACGTGTGGTCTAATGTATGTCTACACGATATAGGTGAAGGGGGGATACATCCGGGAATGTTTTCCCGAAGTTTGTCGTTTTCGGGCAAATGAAATGAAGATGAATTGTTGCATGTTCACTATGCTAGGGGCGTGTGGTGAACGAACGGACTGCATATTCGGATTCGTCTCGTTGTTTTGAGCAACTTTCATGTACAAAGTATTTTCATCAGAGTTACGGATTATTTTCTATGAGTTTTCAAAGTTTTAAATGATTTTCTGGATTTTCTTATTTATGTTTAATTTCGAAAATCAGCAGTTAAAAAAACTGTGTGCACCCGGTGTAGTGCACCGGAGGTGCATCAGTGGGTCCAGTCAACTGCTGACTGAGCAGTTGACTGGTCCATGGTTGACCAGTCAAAGGTCTTGCGGGACCCAGTTGTCATACTCTGTAATATTTTAACAGTGTTTACTTAATTCCTAATTAGGCTTATTAGAGGGTGGCCCACCTATCATAAAGCTATATCTAATCTAATAAGAAATTAACTTAATCAAATGGGGCACATACGCATAGTGGAGCAACTAGTACTACCAATTAGTCCTAATCTAATTTGCCCGGACAGCCGGTGTGGCTGTGCACACCCACGCACACAGCATGGCCGCCGTGGCCATTAGTAGCATCAAAGTAGCACCGGCAGCGGCAGCAATTAAGCAATAGCAGCAGCGGCAGAAGCTAAGCAGCTAAGCAACAGAGGGCAGCAGTTAAGCAGCGGTAGAAGCAGAAGGCGGCAACAGGGGTGGCGCTAGGCGGCGGGCGACCGCAGGGCCGGCAATAGGCGATGGCCGGCGAGCAGCGACACGCGCAGGCGAGGTCAGGGCAGGCGCGTTTGGCAGCAGTACGTAGTAGCAACAGATGGCAGTTAAGCAGCAGCAGCTCACACATGTATGTATGTACGCGTACGCGCGAGCTCAGATGTGCTCGGCAACGGCAAACGGCGACCAAATCGAGGCGGGGGAGGAGGGATCCAGAGGAGTTGCTCACCACGAGTCCATTGGCACGCTCGAGGAGGTTCGGGGTGGACCGGAGAGGCGGTGCTGATGGCGAGACGGCGACGACCAGACGAAGAAGACGAAGATTGCATCGGCTACGCAGCTCCCCGCCTCATTCCAATGCCCTGAATGGACGCGGTAGAGCGCGGCGAACCTCCAGGATGTGATCCCGTACGCTGGAGAGGCCGGTGGACGCGTCAATGACGGCGAGGCAGCGGTGACCGCATGAGCTTGCGAGCTCAAAATCCAGCCAGAGGAGAGGGGGAGGAAGGGGATCGAGGGGGGAATGAACGAGGGCGAGCTAGGGTTTCCGGGGGACACCTTAGTAGTCCGAGGGGGGTTGCGGATGGCTGGCACGTGGCCCTCGCACCATGGATGACCGGCACGCACGGCTCTGCCTCTCCCCTGCGAGAGGTAGGGGAAAAGGCCGGCCAGCTGGGCTGGGCCTAGTACAGTGTTAGTACTGGGCTTAAGTGAACATGTGGTATTTCTCCTTTTCTTGTCTTTTCTTTATCTTTTCCTGTTTTCCAATTAAGCTATTATTTTTCTAAATAGTTTAGTGATCAAATGATTTTTTATAATTATGAAACTTTGCACGAAAATGATATGCAATATTCTAGGGTTGCACAAAAAGTATTGAGGGCATTCATAATTATTTGATTTTCGGTTTGAATTTAAATGTGTTGGATAGGTGTTGCTGGGTCTGTTATAAATACTTTAGGGGCATTTTAACAACTCAAATAATGTTAGTTTCTACATGAAAATTATATAGTGATTATTTCCAACCCAATGAACATTTTTGTTTTACCGTTAAAGAAATCTTATTTTGACTTGAAATTTAAATTTGAATTTGACTTTGATTTATATTAAGTGGCAATGTGCATAGTAATCATGATGACATGGCCACCATTAGGGGGGAATTACTGTAGCTTCATTATCCGGGCGTCACAATTCTCCTCCACTACAAGAAATCTCGTCCCGAGATTTATGAGGTTGTGTAGGGGGGAAGTTCTGGTTACGAAATTCTAACGAGTCTTCTCGGTCTTGGTTGCTCTTTCGAAGAGGTTGATCCCTTTCGTTGATGTCTTCATTTCTCTACTTCAAGTCATCATGATCGTCATCCTTTCTTCGGAATCTCCATCGTCCTACGAACGTGACCAGGGGGAAAAACTCCGAAAGAACGCATCTCCACAAAGTTGGGCATCTGACGGTGAACTCAATGGGAAATACACGAGGTACCCCACGAGTTATATTTCAGTGAATTCGTTGAGTGCAAAATACGATGGTACCAAAGTTTCAAATGGGTAGGCAATCATTCGATGCCTAGATAGAAGCTGGAATGGGGGCTTGAACAATGAGAATAACATGGTGTTTGATCCCAGGATGAATAATGGTATAGAATTTAGCTCGTGAATCACACACGAAGCCAGGTGCCAAGGATACATTAGAATCCGGGTTGTAAAGAAGAGTCAGGTTTCGATCCAGTGGACCTGTGGGTTATGGGCCCACCATGTGGGTTGAAATTAGGAAGGGTGGTGACATCTTGCACAGCCACGATAGGGAGGCATGTGAGTGGATAGCTTGTCAGCTATGTTGGCAACAATGTCGGTACCAAGGACGGGGAACGAAGAGAACCATTTCCCTGCTCGTTAGAACGAGGCAGACCAATAGGTAAGGTTCTCGTCCACCGGCAGTACCGGAATGTTATCAACAATAGAATCAAGGTCTTACTGATAGAGTCGTACAACAAGGTGTTTACATAAGTAGAGAATTATTACTGCTTAGATTATATGTAGATCAAAGAAAGGTTAAACAAACAAATGGAAAGGAAATTGTGATTACACACAATTAATAGGAGTATTTCCTTCCCATGGACAAGCAGAACATGGCATACGGGGTAGGAGAGCAAGTACCCAACCATTCAGATAAAGAGGCAAGGATTAATCAAGATGGTATCCATACAACGGTGTTTGGATAACTGACCAAAAAACATTTAGCATCGCGCCTCCAATGTTCTTCTTGATGAGCAGGGTATCATAGCCATGCTTCGAGGTAGCAATGATATGGTGTTTCAATCAAGGGACAGACCTTGGATACACAAATTATCCATCAGAAGCAACTTATAGAATAAGTGTTGCAATCTCCTCCTGGAAGAATGGCTATCCTTGCAAAAGAAATTATAATGATGGGTCCTCCAGCCAGGGGTGTTGGGCATGACATCATATTATCGGGTCATCAAAGGACCAACATTATAACTCCTGGAAGTTGCCCCAACCATCATATCTGACCGAGATTCAGATCTAATTGGTGTCATGATACCTCAAACTCAGGATGTTTGAGAAGAAAAGGTGCAACACCAATTGACGAAATGACATTGCAAGATTCTCGGGAAATGAACTATGGGAGCGGGTTCCCGAAACAATAGTTCATCATTAAACCAAGGACAGGATGAGGAGGTGGCTGATGGGCTCAGCAACAATTCATCGAGAATTCCAAACGGATGGATTTCCGCAATAATGTGAACAAGAAGATGACACTTGTCAATTAAAATGGTATAATGTTGTATGCTCAAGGAAAACATACACCATTATTCATTAGCTGAAAGGTGTGCCCGAAATATGACCTTAGGCAGCAAGATCAATGTTAGAGTGATGATTCAATAACCAACAGTCTAAGAACGAACTGTCAATCATTAACTTCAAAGCAATAGGGTTGCTAGAAATGCAGAACTCAAGCAACATCTTTAGCATATTGGAATCCCGGTTGAAAACAACACGGGGACCAAGGAAGAATGGTGATGATGAGATGTATCTTCATACCGAGAATTTCTAAGTGGTGGGGCAATCCCCACAACATTCTCGACATAAAAGACAGTAATACTTCAAGGCGGAACACAACACTAGTTGGAGAGCAAGTTGTGTTCATAATGTAGATAAGTTCGCGATGAAAGGGAGTCAAGGGTGTTGTCAATGATAATAAAAATCATCATGGGAAAGGAGGGTATTTGTCAACATGAACACAGTTGACATCTCGGAAGAAGTCAAAGTGTTGAAGGTGATCCGACACATTTATTGGGAGGTTTCAAGAGGATGCAATCAAACAACAATTGCAACAAACAAGGGAATGACGAAGTGGCAAGTTATAAGATCAATATATAAGATGCAAGCTCGGAACTTGCCTTTCAAGACAAGCAACATGATGTTGAAAGCTCGACATAAGTCGTGCTCACACACTAAAGAGTTCGTGCACCAGAGAAGGATGAGGTAGCACAGTCAAAGATAGCAAGACCATGGTGTTCAGAACTTCCCAGTAAAAATACTAGGGGTATTTTATTTGTAGTGCGGAATAATTTCACTAGTCGGTGTCCTCGGTTGACAACAACCCAGAACCCGTAGAGTGATTACGACAAGGAAAGACATTACTCAAGCAAGTTAGTAAGATGTGGTGCAATGGCAAGACATCTTCGAGATACCAGGTGGTAATACTCGAAGGTAGAAAATGATATAAGTACAACCGGTTTATTGACCTATGACAATAGATACTTCAACCTTGCCAAAAATAGACGAGGCACTGGAATGAATTCCCATTAGATATATCAGATCAGGACAGCATGGTCGGAACCATAACTGTAAGGAATCAATTGAAGAATACCGAAAGAATCATACAGCTGGATAATCATTTTGCAAGAAGCTTTCGAGACGGTCTACATCATTTTCATGGGCATGAACACAAAGTTCAAGGTCGACTCCCACTTCTTTAATGCATATCATTTCATTCACCTCTCGCCTTGATAAAACCGTAGTGTTGGAATTTTATCTGGTAAAACAACGGAAGAGTATGACTTGTGAAAACTTTCGGGTTCTCACGGATTAGGGGAAGGCATAGGTTCAACCCATCGAGCATCTTAGTAACATATACCACAAGTTTCAAAAGTAAATACTCAAGCTCGAAATCAGAGCATGGTTGGCCAAGCAGAGGATACATTTTACCAAAGGCATTATGTATCGGGGAAGAACTCACAAGGTGATTGAATATGAAGGATAATGTCGGATAACAATCCAACAATGGATCGGACGATCCAAAACGGAGCTAATGTGAGTATCGGTACTCACTTAGAGGAAGAAAGAATGCAGAGGCATCAGATTCAAGAATCACCTCATTAGCCTGATGCTTAAACAGAAAGAAATTATGGTTTCCAAAACGAAGGGTCAGAAGCAGACGCTCTGATCAAGGATGGATAAGTTGAAAACACTTAGTTGGACAATCAATAAAGGTTTGAATTGCCGAGAACCAACTCATGTCCGGAATGACGTCTAAGCCGGAAAGATAATTTTATAAAGGATAACCTGATGACTGCGTGCATACGCACATATTGAATCAATAGGCTCAAAATGGCCAAGACAATGGATGTTAATGAAGACTACTAGTCATATGGAATTAACCATAACGCAAGCAGGCAAGAATTTCAAGAGTAACAGCCTGAAGAGGATTTTCGAAACATCGAAAAGTATTCCGAAGAAATTTGGGAGACATATGAACAATCAAGGAGAACGGATCCTCGATAATTGTGAGGAAATAACCGTAAGGGTTTTCATGCGAAATAAAACTGCAAGACAGTAAACTCAAAGGATTCTCGGGACAGCGGATATTTCGAGGCATCTTGTAACGACAAGGGCGACGAGGAATGATCATGAGAATGAAGAGTACAAGAAGATACCCATAGGGATATATCGGTGGTAGTGAATTGCAAAGGCGATGAGCACAAGGGTCTCGGGAAATTATCAAGGGATATCCTCAAAATCTTCTGACGAAGCAGGTGATCTTCCGGAATGAGGGCTCTCCGGGAGAAACAGTTACGAGAACCTAGATTCAGAGTTAGTAAAATCTTTTAATCCGAATAGAAGAGAGATCAGAGTCCCAGAGTATAGATGAGGAACAAAAGATCCTAATACCACCCAATTGGCGATGTGGGCCCGTAAGCCACACAGCCAAGTTAGTAAAATATTTTTCTTTGACTAGACTCAACTTCGGCCAAGGAGTTGGAAAGGGGGATTCCTACAGGCAGTCGGCTCTGATACCAACTTGTGACGCCCCCGATTTGACCGTACACTAATCATGCACGCAAATGTGTACGACCAAGATCAGGGACTCACTGGAACATATCACAACACAACTCTAGACACAAATTAAAATAATACAAGCTTTATATTACAAGCCAGGGGCCTCGAGGGCTCAAATACATAAGCTCGAAACACAAGCGTCAGCGGAAGCAATAATATCTGAGTACAGACATAAGTTAAATAAGTTTGCCTTAAGAAGGCTAGCACAAAAATAACAACGATTGAAAAGGCAAGGCCTCCTGCCTGGGACCTCCTAACTACTCCTCGAAGCCGAACTCCACGTAGAAACATCATCGGGATCCTCTGGCTCCTGGACTCCATCATCTGGTTGCATCAACCAGAAAGAAGAAAGAAGGGGGAAAAGGGGGAGCAAAGCAACCGTGAGTACTCATCCAAAGTACTCGCAAGCAAGGATCTACACTACATATGCAATGGTATCTGTGTAAAGGGGTAATATATGTGGGTTAAACTGCAGAATGCCAGAATAAGAGGGGGATAGCTAATCCAATCGAAGACTATGCTTCTGGCAACGTCCATCTTGCAGCAGAAGAAGAGAGTAGCTGGAAGTAACAAGTATCCTCGCTTCTGGCAGCCTCCGTCCTGCAGAAGTAGAATAGAATAGATGGTACGTTCACCAGGTAACATCGTATAGCATAATCCTACCCGGCGATCCTCCCGCACATCACCCTGTGAGAGAGCAACCACCGAGTTATATCTGGAACTTGTCTGGGTGTGTTTTATTAAGTATCCAGTTCTAGTTGTCATGAGGTCAGAGTACAACTCCGGGTCGTCCTTTTACACAGGGACACGGCTATTTGAATAGATTAACTTCCCTGCAGGGGTGCACCACATAACCCAGCACGCTCGATCCCATTTGTCCGGACACACTTGCCAAGGTCATGCCCGGCCTCGGGAGATCAACACGTCGCAGCCCTACCTAAGCACAACAGAGAGGTCAGCACGCCGGTCTAAACCCAAAGCACACGGGGGTCTGGGCCCATCGCCCAATGCACACCTGCACGTTGCGAGGGCGGCCGGTAAGCAGACCTAGCCTCTCCTAATAGCATAGTAGGCTTTCCAGTCCAATCCGGTGCGCGTCGCTAAGTCGCTGACGTCAAGAAGGCTTCGGCTGATACCACGACGTCGAGTGCCCATAACTATTCCCACGTAGCTGGTTAGTGCGTATAGGCCAATGGCCAGACTCAGATCAAATACCAAGATCTCGATAAGCGTGTTATTATGAAATCACCATGGACAACGACCAGGGCCAGACCACCTCTCCACTGGGTGTCTCAACCCGCCCTGTCGCTCCGCCACAAAGATCCACTCGGGGGGCTGTCAGGAACTCAGGCCCATCACTACCTGGATGGAGCCACCTGTCCTTTCAGCCCCCACATCGAATCACTTGCGGGTACTCAAAGAGTCGACCCGACTTTAGTCACATCATGTGTCATGTAAAGTATGTGTATAGTATATACCCGTGATCACCACCCGCGGTGATCACGACCCGATAGTATAGCATGGCAGACGGACAAGAATGTAGGGCCACTGATGGAGTACTAGCATCCTATACTAAGCATTAGGATGGCAGGTAAGGTATCAACAGTTGTAGCAACAATGTCAGGCTATGCAGCAGAATAGGAGTTATCGAATCATCAACAGTAGCAGTTCTAATGCAAGAATAAGAGTGTGACGCCCGAAGACCGACGTCCCAGAAGATTCCAGAAGATTCCAGATGTTCCGGGTTCTCCCGTGTGTTTCTTTGTGCTTGCTTTAATTATTTTGCATTGCATCATGTCATATTTATTTTGCATCTCAACTTAAATAAATTGTGTGGACCTTCGGTCCATTTAAATTGAGGGAAGGATGACTTCTCTTTATAACATATCCTCCTAATAGATGGAGCTATATTAAATATTCCATTTGTTTGGAACTAACCAACACACTTGCACATATTCCCCATGCCTCTTTAATTTAAGTTTCACCGTCAAACCTTGCCTATAATTCTTTTCCGTTGTTTCGAGGTTCCTCCGGAAATTCGAACATTTTTGGACACTTCTATAATCAAGTCTTAGTTCAAACCCATTTGATTAAATTCAAATATGTTTGAATTATTTCTTTCGATCTTGCCTTTTCTATTTTTCTCGGACCGTGCTCATTTTATGATGCCCGAGAAAAATAGCCGCTTGCCCAAACTCTATCTCTACCTTCCTTTCTCCTCCTTTTCTTCTTTGATTTTTCTGTTTTGGGAAATAAAAGAAGAAGGAGAGCAGCCCAGCTTCAGGAAGAGAGTCCAGCCGCAGGCCCAGGCCTCCCTAGGCGCGGCCCATCCCTCAGGCCCATCTGGCATCTAGCCCGACAGCCAGGTCTAAAACCCTAGCTCGTGCCAGCGCTCCTCTCACTCACTCTCTCTTCCCTCAGCCCGCCGCCAGGCGTTCCCCTCGCCCCCTCGCAGCCGAACCCCCGTGTTCCCGATCCCCTCGATCTTCCCTCGTCTCCGAGTAGCCAACGCAGACACGAGCAGCTCCTTGCGTCGCCATGGCCCCGCGCCACCTGGTCTTCCTCCCTCGCCGCATCCCTCACCTCCCAGAGTGCCTCCAGAGCGCCACGCCCGCCCTCCGTCTCTAGCCCGACGGTGCCCGGCTGTCCAGCGGCTCTGCCCCGTCCTCGAGCTCGGTCGCCCGACCGCATCCAGGCCACAAGGCCGCAGCGCCGGCGCCTCCCTCCGGTCGCGTCCTCGCCTCGGCCTGGAGCCCCGTCCAGCGCCGCACCTGTCCTCCAGCAAGGGCCGGCCAGGAGCAGCGGCAGCGCCCCGAGCCCCTTCGATCTCCAGTCCCGGCGCGCCAAGCAGCCGCCTCGCCTCTGGCCCTGGGCCACAAGCGCGCCGCCGCGCCAGGAGCCTTGGCGCCCGCGCCCCAAGCGCATCGGCCAAAGCCGAGCCTGCGACCTCGTTCCGCCTCTGCTGCGGGCAGATGAACGAGGGGCCAACCTCCGTCGCCGAAGTCCCGCCACCGGCCTGCTGCCTCCGTGCACCCAGGCCCCTGCCTCGTTCGTTCTCGCCACGTCTCAAGTCCTCGCTGTTGAACAACTGTGTTTTTTTTTGTTGTGTTGCCTTGTACTGTTGATTTGACAGAGGACCCGTGTACGGCTACCTTCGGTGAAGAAACGAGTACCTCTACACAAGACCCGTGTACGACTACACCCGGGGTTACCTCAAGTACATCTACGAAAAACCCGAGCGTCTACGAACCGTGTACGAGACCGACGCCAAGTACCCCTTCGGAGAGGCGAATGGCTATGAACGTGAACGACTACCCTCGCGAAGAACCGTGTACCACTACCGTCGCCGAGTACAAGTACCACTACTTCCCCTACCGTCGCCGTGAACGCCTACTTCCTCTGTGAGTTGCGAGAACGACTACTCCCACTACGTCCCTCTACGAACTCGAACCCCTCCGAGAACGATGTTCCGAAGGTATAACCCTGAGACGACCCGTGGATACTTGCATGTGTTGTATGAAATGTTTTTCCTTGTGTGCACCGTGCCTGTTTAGTCTTTTGTCGTGCTCCTCGGTTGCCTCGTCGCCAACCCGTGGGAACCCGGTGACGGGATCACCCCACCTTTCATCTTGATCCGCTCGCTCACTCCACCTTTGCTTTTGCTCCGGACTCTCAACGAGTTGCGGAACCGAGATGTTGTCGTTGCATCATTTTCGAATCGTTGCCGTGGCACCCTTTCCTTCCACCACGGTGACAAATGCTCCGTATCGTCTTCATATCTCTTCATGTTAACTTTTACTAAAATTGCATAAACTTGATCATGTCATCTGCATCATGTTAACAACTTTATAATGTGTGATTGTTGTTTGCTTATAATTGCTAAACATGCTCATGGGGATTTTCCGGAATTGATGTTGTTATTTCCGGCCTCATTTAAAATGCCTAAATAGTGTAGTTTTATTATGCTTCACCTCTTGCCATGTTAAAAACATTTAACCTTGTCTTGTAAATAATGAGAGTCAATTAAATAATTATAATGTGGTGTTTCGTCAATATGCAACTCGTTGCATATTGAGCTCCACTTAACTTGTAGTTTTGTTTGTGCCCTTTGCCATGCCATGCATATTTAAACCGGACATGCATCATACTTGTTTGTGCATCGTATGCCATGTTTATGCTTGTGTGTTTACCGTGTTGTTTGCTTCTTTTCGGTTGCTTCTCTTGTTAGCTTCGGTTTCGTTCCGGAGTTGTGAGGATTCGCTCGACTGTTGCTCCGTCTGCTTCATGGATCCGTTCTTCTCCCTTGCAGAATCCCAGGCAAGATGACCGAACCCCGATAGCATTACTATCTTTGCCTATTGCTAGTAGTTCCGCTCTATAGTTTTGCCTCGATGCCCATGTATTTCATGTCAGCCTCCTACTTGTAACCATGAACCTGTTTAACCACCCTACCTATGCAAACCGTTGAATGGCTAAGTACGCTTCGCTCAGCCCCTCTTATAGCATTGCTAGTTGCAGGTGAAGATTGAAGATGCTTGCTTCATGTTGAAGTCTGTTGGGTTATATCACACTATATATAATGCTTAAATGAAATCATCTATATATTGGCAAGGGTGGAAGGCTAAGCCTTTTGCTTGGTGATTTGTTCCACTCATGCCGTTAGGAACCGTTTAAACCGGTGTTATGTTCCTTGATTATGCGTTCCTAACACGGTTGGGGTGTATGGGACCCCCTCGATAAACCGCTAAGTGCTAAGTCTTTTCCAGCAAGTCCCAACATTGGTACTATTTGCCTAATAACTAATTAAACTTGCATAGGGAGTAATTAACCCTCTTTCTTAATCAACAACCCCGGGCCAGTGCTCCACATGAGTGTTGGTCCGAAACGGGGAGCCTGCAGGGCCACCACGAGGGAACTCGAGGTTTGGTAAAAACCCGTAGCTTCACCCATCCGGTCGTGTCCTGAGACTAGATACGCGCGGCTACCTATCAGGGTGTCGACACGCCGGGAGGATTTGCTGGATTAGCCTTACCTTAGTTCGGAGTATCTTGAGCACGGGATTCCGAGAATACTCGGGTCTTCCCACCTTGGAGTTGCGACTCTGCGGATCGTGGGCTTGTCATGGGCCAAGTTGGAACACCCCTGCAGGGTTATGAACTTTCGAAAGCCGTGCCCGCGGTTATGTGGCAGATGGGAGCTTGTTAATATCCGGTTGTAGATAAATTGACACAATGTTCCAATACTCTACCAGCGTGTGTACCGTGACTGTCAATTTCCGAATAGGGTTTCGGGAGTTGAACACGGTGGGGTTATGATTGTGGTGCTTTAGCTAGGATCACTTCGTGATCACCTCTCGACCGAGGCACTTCTCTTCTCGCACTCATTCACGTAAGCTAGTGCTAGTTGCTGCTGCAGACACTTATTCTTTTCTTCAGCCTTATCCTCACCCAAGGCTTAAATAGTCTTGTTACCCGGGAACGGGATTGCTGAGTCCTCTGTGGCTCACAGTTACTTCACCACACCAGATGCAGGTCCGATGGTGAGCTATCCAGGTGATGGCACCGAGCTAGACTGGAAGTATGACGAGGAGCGTAGTCGTTACTATGTTCGTTATCCTGATGATCAGTAGTGGAGACTTCTACTAGGATTCAATCCGACCTGTGGATTTAAATTATGTTTGGTATCTTGTCATTTGGATTTTACCCTTAGAGGGCTGTGATGTTTTATTGAATGATGATTTGGACATGTATTGTATTTGTGTGACGTGGCGAGTGTAAGCCGACTATTTTTATGTTTTCCATCCCCATCTTTTACATGAGTTGTGCAAAGATACCAGACTTGCGATCATTCCAGCATGGGGTTATGTCTCTAAGTCGTGCCTTGACACGTAGGAGATATAGTCCCATCCTGGGCATTACAAGTTGATATTCAGAGCCTTCTCCGACCTAGGAGCCCCCACTGATTGATCGAATCGTTGACGGTCGAGTCTAGGCACACACTGAAAATATTTTGAGTCCTATATATTATATCGGAGAGTAGGATTTCTTTGCTTCTCATCCCCTTTCTCTCTGGTGAGGACTCCTGACGTCTACTCTTGTCTCTTCTATCTTCAAAAATTGCACCAAATTTTTTTTTCGGAATCTCGCGAGTATTCTGGGATTGTTTCGATGTTCTTGTGACGAGAATATTGTTCTCGATGCCTCCTGACATTAGGGGTTGTGGCGGTGTCCCGGGGAGTTGAGCTTCGGGGTATTGTCGTCACAAGCATATCGTGCCAGTACTAAATACTTAAGACGGCCGACATCGAAAATCTCTCCTATACGGTTAGTGGCAAGATAACCCCGACATCACCCAGTACTGGGGAGGTAGTTCGGGAGTATTGCCATAGCTTGTTATAGTGGATGTTTTTCGAAGGTCCGAGGTAGACAGTTTCCGAGAAAGACTGGTTATGTGTTGAAGGATGAATACAGCTAGATGTAGGTTTAGAGTTGATTGCGCGGTGCTTCCCCTGTATCCCCAACACCTGATTGCATAACTGGAATCTTTCGGAAATTAATAGGTGGGTTTATCCAGTAGATCGTAGGCATTCTTCCAACGAATGCAGGCTAGTGAGTTCGGGGTTCTACATTGAGTGAAGTGGTATTATGACCGATGTTCCGATCGGGAGTTGCATCTTAAAGGGTCCTTGGCTATGCTGATCCGGGGATTGCAAAACCCTTTCGTAACGCGTTCATATGCTTTCAGCACAAAGATGTTAGAACGAAGCTCCTATCTTGTATTTGTTCTATCTGCTTCTTGTTTCCTTTTATTTATCTTTTATTCTCCCAAGTGGCTTCTCGACAAGCTGATGTACCTACGGAATTCATTCGTTCAATTCTCTGTTCGGATAGATGTTGCAACATAATCTTCTTCATAAACATATCTATCCTTTGTTTTTGTTTTGATTCTGGTATTCGAGTTGCTTCGATGTCAAATGTTGATTCCATACCTTTCTTAATTGGTGTTCTCATATTTCTATGGGAGTGCTAGTCCTTCTTGATCATCAAGATCTTCTTGTTTATCCTTTTCAACTGGTGTGCTTTCTCTTCAAGTTATTCCATACGGACGTCGTTGAGAAATCTAATGATTTGTCTGTTTCAATTATCTCAAGTTGTCTTTGTTTTTCCCCACCCTCCCACCCTTCTTATTCTTGGAGCCAGGAATTATCAGATGAAATATCCATTTTATTCATGTGATATTTCTTCATTCTTTTCCTTCAATGATCTTATCCGGTGATTTATCGTGAAGATGCTCAAGAGCTTCTAGTTCATCATTCTTTGTTCTCAAATTCTGCCGGTGGATGTAATTCAAGAATTCGGTGTTGATCTTATCCTTTTCCTCATTTCACAATGTTTTCTTATTCCGGTGTACCAATTAATCATTCTCCTCTTGCTATTCATATCCGGAGTGCTCAAGATTCATAATTCTATTCTTAATCCGTTCAAAATTTTTTTTGAGGATTGTTATCTTATTCAAGCCATTTAATTCAACCGGTGCAATATCTCTTCAGCAATCTTTTTCAACGGTGATTTCTTTTGAGTGGGCCCTAACCCACAGGTCTTTTCCCAGGATCTTACCTGACTCTTCTTTTTCCGGAGAATTCTTTTCAAAGTGTGACGTAGGAACGATTTCCATCAGTCACATGACTTCTCCAAGATCGCTTTCAAATTCTTGTTCATCATTGGGTCAACCTTTTAATTCTTCATTCCGGAGTGCTTAACAATTCTTCTTGGCATTTCTCGTCTTCACTCTCAACATTTGAAGACCGGAGAAGAGTTTCTCTTAAATTTTGACCCGTTCTCAAGATTCGTGGTTCTAGCTTCATGCCATCCTCATTATATGTTCCGTTTGTAGGAATTCTTTTTACCCATCCGAAGCATTTCATGAATTCTCTCCATTGTGATCCTCCGAAGGCCATCATTTTAGAATATTTCTTCGTTCTCAATTTTCAACTTCGTCCTCCAAATATTCTTCATTGATGCCTCTTCGTTCGTCGCCATATTTTACGGTGGTTCTTTCAAGATTACCCTTCCGTTGTTATCGTTTTAATTCATTTGTTCTTTTTACAACCTACCGGTGGTTCGTTGAAGATTTACCCAAGCTTGTGCGATATCTCTCTTATTCCTTTCCAACGAGAATAAGTAGTATGCCAAATCCTTTGGTTGTCATCATTTTAAATTGGTGAAGGAGATGCATGACATAATTCTTATTCTTATTCCGTCAAGGTGATTTAATTCTTTTCTCTGCAGCTTGTTCATCATATCATATTCTCGGTTCTAAGTTGTTCATCTTGTTTTCTGGAGCCCCAAGTTATTTCAATTATATCATTTCAAACCTCCAACTAATTCATCGCAGGCCTTGAATCTTATTCTTTTCATCTTTCACTTTTCATCCTTTTGTTACCGGAGTTCTTCATGGTGGTTCATCATGTTTTAATTCATCCTCGAAGTCTTCATCAAGATTATTGTTAGAGCTCAAGCATTCTTCATCATGCATTCCAAGTGCAATCCTTTCTACCTTATCTTTTCAGATGGTGTTATGTCATTTTGACAATTCCTTCATGTTTCATGATTCACGAGTTATCAAGAATGAGATATTTAAAACCATCATTTCTTTATCTTTAGGAGATTCTTTCAACCCCACATTTTTATCTCTTAGAGTTATCTTGGGTTGTATTTCACCTAAAAGCTTTCCCTAAGGATTGTTGCTAATTATGGTGCTTATAAATGACCCAAGTTCTTCATTTATCCTCTCCGTGAAATAACTCTTTCGTCTCCTTGTTGATCTCAATCATATCAATTGTTTAAGTTAGTGGCTGGTGGTCACCTCTTAGTTTTGAGATGTTTCCCATAAGCCCACATCAAGCTTATTCGTTTCATTGTTGATTTTTTCATCAACTCCGTTCAACCCTTCTTCGTAAGGATGTGTTTCATATTCATCTGTCGGAGAAGTTGTCATTTTCTTGTCCGTTCTTTCTTCCAAACGATCTAGCATCTATTCTTTCGTTCCGGAGGCATTGTGATATTGCTCTCTTTGACCATCATCTCGTTTTTATCTAGATCATGTTATTTCCCTTGCTTACCATTTAACCGGAGTGTTGTATTCTTCATTCAGTTTCGTCATTTATCTAGTTTTGCCTCTCTTTTCAACCGGAGTGCTATCTGAAGCCTTCCTTACCATTGTGCCATTCTTTCAATGTTCCGGAGGTTGTGTGTTGTTGATTTCATCAAGTATCATTCCATCTCCTCAAGTTCTTGTTAATTCCTTCCATTTTCAGACGGAATATTGTCCGAATTATGTCATTCTTATTCCTTGGCTATACCATTACGGTTTCATATTCTTTTGGTTCGTAAGCTCTTGTTTCATGTCTTTTAACCTACAAAGGTTCTCTTTGTGCTCCTTGTTCCTCTTTCTAACGGAGTGTTTCAACTTCGTTCATCTCCGTTGCATTCTTTCTTTCAAGATTGTTCAACCTCTCAAGGTTCTTTGGTTTCACTCGTCTGTCAAAGAAGCAACTTTGTTTTACCTCTTCCTTTTCCGTTTTACCCGGTGCTATCTCTAGGATCTCGGGTCGAGATCCTCTGTTAGTGTGGGAGAGTTGTGACGCCCGAAGACCGACGTCCCAGAAGATTCCAGAAGATTCCAGATGTTCCGGGTTCTCCCGTGTGTTTCTTTGTGCTTGCTTTAATTATTTTGCATTGCATCATGTCATATTTATTTTGCATCTCAACTTAAATAAATTGTGTGGACCTTCGGTCCATTTAAATCGAGGGAAGGATGACTTCTCTTTATAACATATCCTCCTAATATATGGAGCTATATTAAATATTCCATTTGTTTGGAATTAACCAACACACTTGCATATATTCCCCATGCCTCTTTAATTTAAGTTTCACCGTCTCCGGAAATTCGAACATTTTTGGACACTTCTATAATCAAGTCTTAGTTCAAACCCATTTGATTAAATTCAAATATGTTTGAATTATTTCTTTCGATCTTGCCTTTTCTATTTTTCTCGGACCGTGCTCATTTTATGATGCCCGAGAAAAATAGCCGCTTGCCCAAACTCTATCTCTACCTTCCTTTCTCCTCCTTTTCTTCTTTAATTTTTCTGTTTTGGGAAATAAAAGAAGAAGGAGAGCAGCCCAGCTTCAGGAAGAGAGTCCAGCCGCAGGCCCAGGCCTCCCTAGGCGCGGCCCATCCCTCAGGCCCATCTGGCATCTGGCCCGACAGCCAGGTCTAAAACCCTAGCTCGTGCCAGCGCTCCTCTCGCTCACTCTCTCTTCCCTCAGCCCGCCGCCAGGCGTTCCCCACGCCCCCTCGCAGCCGAACCCCCGTGTTCCCGATCCCCTCGATCTTCCCTTGTCTCCGAGTAGCCAACGCAGACAAGAGCAGCTCCTTGCGTCGCCATGGCCCCGCGCCACCTGGTCTTCCTCCCTCGCCGCATCCCTCGCCTCCCTGAGTGCCTCCAGAGTGCCACGCCCGCCCTCCGTCTCCAGCCCGACGGCGCCCGGCTGTCCACGGCTCTGCCCCATCCTCGAACTCGGTCGCCCGACCGCATCCAGACCACAAGGCCGCAGCGCCGGCGCCTCCCTCCGGTCGCGTCCTCGCCTCGGCCTGGAGCCCCGTCCAGCTCCGCGCCCGTCCTCCAGCAAGGGCCGGCCAGGAGCAGCGGCAGCGCCCCGAGCCCCTTTGATCTCCAGTCCCGGCGCGCCAAGCAGCCGCCTCGCCTCTGGCCCCGGGCCACGAGCGCCCCGCCACGCCAGGAGCCTTGGCGCCCGCGCCCCAAGCGCATCGGCCAAAGCCGAGCCTGCGCCCTCGTTCCGCCTCTGCTGCGGGCAGATGAACGAGAGGCCAACCTCCATCGCTAAAGTCCCGCCGCCGGCCTGCTGCCTCCGTGCGCCCAGGCCCCTGCCTCGTCTGTTCTCGCCACGTCTCAAGTCCTCGCTGTTGAACAACTGTGTTTTTTTTGTTGTGTTGCCTTGTACTGTTGATTTGACAGAGGACCCGTGTACGGCTACCTTCGGTGAAGACACGAGTACCCCTACACAAGACCCGTGTACGACTACACCCGGGGTTACCTCAAGTACATCTACAAAAAACCTGAACGGCTACGAACCGTGTACGAGACCGACGCCAAGTACCCCTTCGAAGAGGCGAATGGCTACGAACGTGAACGACTACCCTCGCGAAGAACCGTGTACCACTACCGTCGCCGAGTCCAAGTACCACTACTTCCCCTACCGTCGCCGTGAACGCCTACTTCCTCTACGAGTTGCGAGAACGACTACTCCCACTATGTCCCTCTACGAACTCGAACCCCTCCGAGAACGATGTTCTGAAGGTATAACCCCGAGACGACCCGTGGATGCTTGCATGTGTTATATGAAATGTTTTTCCTTGTGTGCACCGTGCCCGTTTAGTCTTTTGTCGTGCTCCTCGGTTGCCTCGTCGCCAACCTGTGGGAACCCGGTGACGGGATCACCCCACCTTTCATCTTGATCCGCTCGCTCACTCCACCTTTGCTTTTGCTCCGGACTCTCAACGAGTTACGGAACCGAGATGTTGCCGTTGCATCATTTTCGGATCGTTGCCGTGGCACCCTTTCCTTCCACCACGGTGACAAATGCTCCGTATCGTCTTCATATCTCTTCATGTTAATTTTTACTAAAATTGCATAAACTTGATCATGTCATCCGCATCATGTTAACAACTTTATAATGTGTGATTGTTGTTTGCTTATAATTGCTAAACATGCTCATGGGGATTTTCCGGAATTGTTGTTGTTATTTCCGGCCTCATTTAAAATGCCTAAATAGTGTAGTTTTATTATGCTTCACCTCTTGCCATGTTAAAAACATTTAACCTTGTCTTGTAAATAACGAGAGTCAATTAAATAATTATAATGTGGTGTTTCGTCAATATGCAACTTGTTGCATATTGAGCTCCACTTAACTTATAGTTTTGTTTATGCCCTTTGCCATGCCATGCATATTTAAACCGGACATGCATCATACTTGTTTGTGCATCGTATGCCATGTTTATGCTTGTGTGTTTACCGTGTTGTTTGCTTCTTTCCGGTTGCTTCTCTTGTTAGCTTCAGTTTCGTTCCGGAGTTGTGAGGATTCGCTCGACTGTGGCTCCGTCTGCTTCATGGATCCGTTCTTCTCCCTTGCGGAATCCCAGGCAAGATGACCGAACCCCGATAACATTACTATCTTTGCCTATTGCTAGTAGTTCCGCTCTATAGTTTTGCCTCGATGCCCATGTCTTTCATGTCAGCCTCCTACTTGTAACCATGAACCTATTTAACTACCCTACCTATGCAAACCGTTGAATGGCTAAGTACGCTTCGCTCAGCCCCTCTTATAGCATTGCTAGTTGCAGGTGAAGATTGAAGACGCTTGCTTCATGTTGAAGTTTGTTGGGTTATATCACACTATATATAATGCTTAAATGAAATCATCTACAATTGGCAAGGGTGGAAGGCTAAGCCTTTTGCTTGGTGATTTGTTCCACTCATGCCGTTAGGAACCGTTTAAACCGGTGTTATGTTCCTTGATTATGCGTTCCTAACACGGTTGGGGTGTATGGGACCCCCTCGATAAACCGCTAAGTGCTAAGTCTTTTCCAGCAAGTCCCAACATTGGTACTATTTGCCTAATAACTAATTAAACTTGCATAGGGAGTAATTAACCCTCTTTCTTAAACAACAACCCCGGGCCAGTGCTCCACATGAGTGTTGGTCCGAAACGGGGAGCCTGCGGGGCCACCACGAGGGAACTCGAGGTTTGGTAAAAACCCGTAGCTTCACCCATCCGGTCGTGTCCTGAGACTAGATACGCGCGGCTACCTATCAGGGTGTCGACACGCCGGGAGGATTTGCTGGATTAGCCTTACCTTAGTTCGGAGTATCTTGAGCACGGGATTCCGAGAATACTCGGGTCTTCCCACCTTGGAGTTGCAACTCCGCGGATCGTGGGCTTGTCATGGGCCAAGTTGGAACACCCCTGCAGGGTTATGAACTTTCGAAAGCCGTGCCCGCGGTTATGTGGCAGATGGGAGCTTGTTAATATCCGGTTGTAGATAACTTGACACAATGTTCCAATACACTACCAGCGTGTGTACCGTGACTGTCAATTTCCGAATAGGGTTTCGGGAGTTGAACACGGTGGGGTTATGATTGTGGTGCTTTATCTAGGATCACTTCGTGATCACCTCTCGACCGAGGCACTTCTCTTCTCGCACTCTTTCACGTAAGCTAGTGCTAGTTGCTGCTGCAGACACTTATTCTTTTCTTCAGCCTTATCCTCACCCAAGGCTTAAATAGTCTTGTTACCCGGGAACGGGATTGCTGAGTCCTCTGTGGCTCACAGTTACTTCACCACACCAGATGCAGGTCCGATGGTGAGCTATCCAGGTGATGGCACCGAGCTAGACTGGAAGTATGACGAGGAGCGTAGTCGTTACTATGTTCGTTATCCTGATGATCAGTAGTGGAGACTTCTACTAGGATTCGATCCGACCTGTGGATTTAAATTATGTTTGGTATCTTGTCATTTGGATTTTACCCTTAGAGGGATGTGATGTTTTATTGAATGATGATTTGGACATGTATTGTATTTGTGTGACGTGGCGAGTGTAAGCCGACTATTTTTATGTTTTCCATCCCCATCTTTTACATGAGTTGTGCAAAGATACCAGACTTGCGATCATTCCAGCATGGGGTTATGTCTCTAAGTCGTGCCTCGACACGTAGGAGATATAGTCCCATCCTGGGCATTACAAAGAGAGAGAGAATGGGCGATATCTGGTGATCAAGGGGGGAGGGGGGCTTGCCTGGTTGCTCCGGCAAGAAGAAGGGGTCGTCGTCGACGCAGTCGATCACCATGGCACTGTCATCGGTCTCAGTCCCGGTGTATATCGGAGAGAAGAGGGGAAGAAACAATAAATATAAAGCAAACATCACACCACAAAGCTTAACATGGCAATACTGTTGGAGATATGCCCTAGAGGCAATAATAAAAGCATTATTATTGTATCTCCTTGTTAATGATAATTGTCTGTTATTCATGCTTGAATTGTATTGTACGGAAACAGCGATACATGTGTGAATACATAGACCACAACGAGTCCCTGGTAGGCCTCTAGTTACCAGTTCGTTGATCAACAGATGGTCACGGTTTCCTGACCATGGACATAGGATGTCAGTGATAACGGGATCACATATAATGATGTGATGGACAAGACCCAATCCTGAGCATAGCACGAGATCGTTTAGTTCGTGATGCATAAGCTCTTCGGTGTCAAGTATTTATTCCTTAGACCATGAGGTTGTACAACTCCCGGATACCGTAGGAGTACTTTGGGTGTGCCAACCGTCACAACGTAACTAGGTGGCTATAAAGGTACGCATCGGGTATCTCCGAAAGTGTTTGTTGAGTTGGTACGAACCGAGACTGGGATGTTGTCACTCCATATGACGGAGAGGTACCTCTGGGCCCACTCGGTAAGACATCATCATAATGAGCTCAATGTGACTAAGTAGTTAGTCACGGGATGATGGATTACGGATCGAGTAAAGAGACTTGCCATGACGAGATTGAACAAGGTATCGGAAATACCGACGATCGAATCTCGGGCAAGTACCGTACCGATGGACAAAGGGAATAACATACGGGATTGAGTGAATCCTTGACACGGTGGTTCAACCGATGAAGATCATCGAGGAACACATGGGAACCAACATGGGTATCCAGATCCCGCTGTTGGTTATTGACCGGAGAGTGGTCTCGGTCATGTCTACGTGTCTCCCGAACCCGTAGGGTCTACACACTTAAGGTTCGGTAACGCTAGGGTCGTAGAGATAAATGCACGTGGAAACCCGAAAGTTGTTCGGAGTCTCGGATGAGATCCCGGACGTCACGAGGAGTTCCGGAATGGTCCGGAGGTAAAGATTGATATATAGGAAGTCCAGTTTCGGCCATCGGTTGATCTCCGGGGGTCACCGGGAGCGTCCCGAGACCACCGGAGGGGCCCCGGGGGTCCACCGGGTGGGACCACCCATCCCGGTGGGGCCCCTAGGCCGCGAGGGGAAGTGTCCAGCCCTGATGGGCTGGCGCACCACTAGGGGCCCACCTTCCCATGCGCCTAGGGTTGAAACCCTAGGGGGAGGGGGCGCCCCACTAGCCTTGGGGGGCAAGGAACCCCCCCTGGCCGCCGCCCCCCCTGCAGATCGGATCTGCAGGGGCCCTGGCGCACCCCCTGGCCCCCTATATATATGTGGGGGGGAGAGGGCAGCCGCACTCTTGCCCTGGCGCCTCTCCCCCTCCCGTCACACCTCCATACTCCCACGCAGGGCGCCCGACGAAGCCCTGCTGCGATCTCCACTGCATCCGTCATCACGCCGTCGTGCTGCCGGATCTCTGACGACTTCTCCTCCCCCCTTGCTGGATCAAGAAGGATGTGACGTTGCTGCACCGGACGTGTGTTGAACGCGGAGGTGCCGTCCGTTCGGCGCTAGATCGTCGGTGACGAAGAACGCGAAGAGTACGACTACTTCATCCACGCTTCTTCGAAAGCTTCCGCTCGCGATCTACATAACGGTATGTAGATGCACTCTTACTTGCTCGTTGCTAGATGTCTCCATAGTTGGATCTTGGTGAAAGCGTAGAAATTTTTTGAATTATGCTACGTTCCCCAACAGTGGCATCTGAGCTATGTTTTATGCGTAGCATCTTGCACGAGTAGAACACAAAGCAGTTGTGGGCGTTTGAGTTTGTTCAACTTTCTTACCGTTACTAGTCAATCTTGATTCGGCGGTATTGTGGGATGAAGCGGCCCGGACCGACTTTACACGTACGCTTACGTGAGACTGGTTCCACCGACAGACATGCACTAGATGCATAAGGTGGCTGGCGGGTGTCTGTCTCTCCTACTTTAGTCGGATCGGATTCGATGAAAAGGGTCCTTATGAAGGGTAAATAGAAGTTGACAAATCACGTTGTGGTTTTGGCGTAGGTAAGAAACGTTCTTGCTAGAAATCCTATAGAAGCCACGTAAAACTTGCAACAACAATTAGAGGACGTCTAACTTGTTTTTGCAGCATGTGCTATGTGACGTGGTATGGCCAAAAACGAAGATGTGATGAATGATATATGTGATGTATGAGATTGATCATGTTTTTGTAATAGGGAATCACGACTTGCATGTCGATGAACTTGACAACCGGCAGGAGCCATAGGAGTTGTCTTAATTATTGTATGACCTGCGTGTCACTTAATAACACCATGTAATTACTTTACTTCATTGCTAAACCTTAGCCATAGTAGTAGAAGTAATAGTTGGCGTGACGACTTCTTCAAGACACGATGATGGAGATCATGATGATGAAGATCATGGTGTCGAGCTGGTGACAAGATGATCATGGTGCCCCGAAGATGGAGATCCAAGGAGCAAGATGATATTGGCCATATCATGTCACTTTAATTGATTGCATGTGATGTTTATCATGTTTATGCATCTTGTTTACTTAGAACGACGGTAGTAAATAAGATGATCTCTCACTAAAATTTCAAGTATTGTGTTTCCCCTAACTGTGCACCGTTGCTAAAGCTCGTTGCTCCGAAGCACCATGTGATGATCGGGTGTGATAGGTTCTAACATTCGCATACAACGGGTGTAAGACAGATTTACACACGCGATACACTTAGGGTTCACTTGACGAGCCTAGCATGTACAGACATGGCCTCGGAACACGGAAGACTGAAAGGTCAAACACGAGTCGTATAGAAGATACGATCAACATGAAGATGTTCACCGTTGATGACTAGTCCGTCTCACGTGATGATCGGACACGGGCTAGTCGATTCGGATCGTGTATCACTTAGATGACTAGAGAGATGTCATTCTGAGTGGGAGTTCATTAAAATTTGATTAATATGAACTTAATTATCATGAACTTAGTCTAAATTCTTTACAATATCTCTTGTAGATCAAATGGCCCACGCTCAGGTTTCCCTCAACTTCAACGCGTTCCTAGAGAAAACCAAGCTGAAAGACGATGGTAGCAACTATACGGATTGGGTCTGTAACCTGAGGATTATCCTCATAGCTGCCAAGAGATCATATGTCCTAGAAGCACCGCTAGGTGATGCACCTGCTCCCGATGCGGCCCAAGACGTTTTGAACGTCTGGCAGTCGCATAGTGATGATTACTCCCTGGTTTAGTGCGGCATGCTTTACAGTTTAGAATCGGGGCTCCAAAAGCGTTTTGAGCACCACGGAGCATATGAGATGTTCGAAGAGCTGAAAATGGTTTTCCAAGCTCATGCCCGAGTCGAGAGATATGATGTCTCTGACGCATTCTACAGCTGTAAGATGGAGGAGAACAGTTCTGTCAGTGAGCACATCCTCAAGATTTCAGGATTGCACAACCGCTTGTCTCAGCTGGGAATAAATCTCCCAGATGAAGCGGTCGTTGACAGAATCCTCCAGTCGCTCCCACCAAGCTTCAAGAGCTTCGTGTTGAACTTCAATATGCAGGGGATGGAGAAGTCCATTCCCGAGGTGTATTCGATGCTGAAATCAGCGGAGGTGGACATCAAGAAAGAACATCAAGTGTTGATGGTCAATAAAACCACTAAGTTCAAGAAAGGCAAGGGTAAGAAGAACTTCAAGAAGGACGGCAAGGGAGTTGCCGCGCCTGGCAAACCTGTTGCCGGGAAGAAGCCAAAGTATGGACCCAAGCCTGAGACAGAGTGCTTTTATTGCAAGGGAACGGGTCACTGGAAGCGGAACTGCCCCAAATACTTAGCAGACAAGAAGGCCGGCAACGTCAAAGGTATATATGATATACATGTTATTGATGTGTACCTTACCAGCACTCGTAGTAGCTCCTGGGTATTCGATACCGGTGCAGTTGCTCATATTTGTAACTCAAAACAGGAGCTGCGGAATAAACGGAGACTGGCGAAGGATGAGGTGACGATGCGCGTCGGGAATGGTTCCAAGGTCGATGTGATCGCCGTCGGCACGCTGCCTCTACATCTACCCTCGGGATTAGTTTTAAACCTTAATAATGGTTATTTAGTACCAGCTTTGAGCATGAACATTGTTTCTGGATCTCGTCCTATGCGAGATGGCTACTTTTTCAAATCGGAGAATAATGGTTGTTCTATTTATTTGAGAGATATGTTTTATGGTCATGCCCCGCTGGTCAATGGTTTATTTTTGATGAATCTCGAACGTAGTGATACACATATTCATAGTGTAGATGCCAAAAGATGTAAAGTTGATAATGATAGTCCCACATACTTGTGGCATTGCCGCCTTGGTCATATTGGTGTCAAACGTATGAAGAAGCTCCATTCAGATGGACTTCTAGAGTCTCTTGATTATGAATCATTTGACACGTGCGAACCATGCCTCTTGGGGAAGATGACCAAGACTCCGTTCTCCGGAACAATGGAGCGAGCAACCAACTTGTTGGAAATCATACATACCAATGTGTGCGGTCCAATGAGTGTTGAGGCTCGCGGAGGCTATCGTTATGTTCTCACCCTCACAGATGACTTGAGTAGATACGGGTATATCTATTTGATGAAACACAAGTCTGAGACCTTTGAAAAGTTCAAGGAATTTCATAATGAGGTTGAGAATCAACGTGATAGAAAAATAAAGTTCTTGCGATCGGATCGTGGGGGTGAATATTTAAGTCATGAATTTGGCACACACCTTAGGAGCTGTGGAATTGTTTCACAATTGACACCGCCCGGAACACCTCAACGTAACGGTGTGTCTGAACGTCGAAATCGTACTCTGTTGGACATGGTGCGATCTATGATGTCCCTCACCGATTTGCCGTTATCTTTTTGGGGTTATGCTTTAGAGACTGCCGCATTCACTTTAAATAGGGCTCCGTCGAAATCCGTTGAGACGACTCCGTATGAACTTTGGTTTGGCAAGAAACCGAAGCTGTCGTTTCTAAAAGTTTGGGGTTGCGATGCTTATGTCAAGAAACTTCAACCTGGAAAGCTCGAACCCAAATCGGAAAAATGCGTCTTCATAGGATACCCAAAGGAAACAATTGGGTACACCTTCTACCACAAATCCGAAGGCAAAGTCTTTGTTGCCAAGAATGGATGCTTTCTGGAGAAAGAGTTTCTCTCGAAAGAAGTGAGTGGGAGGAAAGTAGAACTTGATGAGGTGACAGTCACCCCTCCTGGACCGGAAAGTAGCGCAGCGCAGGAAACTGTTCCTAAGGTGCCTGCACCGACAAGGGAGGAAGTTGATGATAATGATCATGAAGAAACAGATCAAGTTACTACTGAACTTCGAAGGTCCACAAGGGCACGTTCCGCACCAGAGTGGTACGGCAACCCTGTACTGGAAATCATGTTGTTAGACAACGGTGAACCTTCGAACTATGAAGAAGCGATGGCGGGCCCAGATTCCAATAAATGGCTTGGAGCCATGAAATCCGAGATAGAATCCATGTATGAAAACAAAGTATGGACTTTGGTGGACTTGCCTGATGATAGGCACGCCATAGAAAACAAATGGATATTTAAGAAGAAGACAGACGCGGATGGTAATGTGACCATCTATAAAGCTCGGCTTGTCGCTAAGGGTTATCGACAAGTTCAAGGGATTGACTACGACGAGACTTTCTCTCCCGTAGCGATGCTGAAGTCAGTCAGAATCATGTTAGCTATTGCCGCATTCTATGATTATGAATAATGGCAAATGGACGTCAAAACAGCATTCCTTAACGGCTTCCTCAAGGAAGAGTTGTATATGATGCAACCGGAAGGTTTTGTCGATCCAGAGAACGCTAACAAGGTATGCAAGCTCCAGCGCTCGATTTACGGGCTGGTGCAAGCATCTCGGAGTTGGAATATTCTCTTTGATGAAGTGATCAAAGCGTTTGGATTTATACAGACTTATGGAGAAGCCTGTATTTACAAGAAAGTGAGTGGGAGCTCTGTGGCATTTCTCATATTATATGTGGATGACATATTGCTGATGGGAAATGATATAGAATTCTTGGAAAATGTAAAGGCCTACTTGAATAAAAGTTTTTCAATGAAGGACCTTGGAGAAGCTGCTTACATATTAGGCATCAAAATCTATAGAGATAGATCAAGACGCCTCATTGGTCTTTCACAAAGTACATACCTTGACAAAATATTGAATAAGTTCAATATGGATCAGTCAAAGAAAGGATTCTTGCCTGTTTTGCAAGGTATGAGATTGAGCAAGGCTCAGTCGCCGACCACGGCAGAAGATAGAGAAAAGATGAGTGTCATTCCCTATGCCTCAGCCATAGGTTCTATCATGTATGCCATGCTGTGTACCAGACCTGATGTGAACCTTGCCATAAGTTTGGTAGGGAGGTACCAAAGTGATCCCGGTACGGAACACTGGACAGCGGTCAAGAACATCCTGAAGTACCTGAAAAGGACTAAGGATATGTTTCTCGTTTATGGAGGTGACGAAGAGCTCGTCGTAAAGGGTTACGTCGATGCTAGCTTCGATACAGATCTGGATGACTCTAAGTCTCAAACCGGATACGTGTACATTTTGAATGGAGGGGCAGTCAGCTGGTGAAGTTGCAAACAGAGCGTGGTGGCAGCGTCTACATGTGAAGCGGAGTACATAGCTGCTTCTGAAGCAGCGCAGGAAGGAGTCTGGATGAAGGAGTTCATCACCGACCTAGGAGTCATTCCAAGCGCGTCAAGCCCGATGACTCTCTTCTGTGACAACACTGGTGCTATTGCCATTACCAAGGAGCCCAGGTTTCACAAGAAGACCAAGCGCATCAAGCGCCGTTTCAACTCCATCCGGAATTATGTTCAGGATGGAGACATAGATATTTGTAAAGTGCATACGGATCTGAATGTAGCAGACCCGTTGACTAAACCTCTTTCACGGGCAAAACATGATCAACACCAGAACTCTATGGGTGTTCGATTCATCACAATGTAACTAGATTATTGACTCTAGTGCAAGTGGGAGACTGTTGGAGATATGCCCTAGAGGCAATAATAAAAGCATTATTATTGTATCTCCTTGTTCATGATAATTGTCTGTTATTCATGCTTGAATTGTATTGTACGGAAACAGCGATACATGTGTGAATACATAGACCACAATGAGTCCCTCGTAGGCCTCTAGTTACCAGTTCGTTGATCAACAGATGGTCACGGTTTCCTGACCATGGACATAGGATGTCAGTGATAACGGGATCACATCATTAGGAGAATGATGTGATGGACAAGACCCAATCCTGAGCATAGCACGAGATCGTTTAGTTCGTGATGCATAAGCTTTTCGGTGTCAAGTATTTATTCCTTAGACCATGAGGTTGTACAACTCCCGGATACCGTAGGAGTACTTTGGGTGTGCCAACCGTCACAACGTAACTAGGTGGCTATAAAGGTACGCATCGGGTATCTCCGAAAGTGTTTGTTGAGTTGGTACGAACCGAGACTGGGATGTTGTCACTCCATATGACGGAGAGGTACCTCTGGGCCCACTCGGTAAGACATCATCATAATGAGCTCAATGTGACTAAGTAGTTAGTCACGGAATGATGGATTACGGATCGAGTAAAGAGACTTGCCATGACGAGATTGAACAAGGTATCGGAAATACCGACGATCGAATCTCGGGCAAGTACCGTACCGATGGACAAAGGGAATAACATACGGGATTGAGTGAATCCTTAACACGGTGGTTCAACCGATGAAGATCATCGAGGAACACGTGGGAACCAACATGGGTATCCAGATCCCACTGTTGGTTATTGACCGAAGAGTGGTCTTGGTCATGTCTACGTGTCTCCCGAACCCGTAGGGTCTACACACTTAAGGTTCGGTAACGCTAGGGTCGTAGAGATAAATGCACGTGGAAACCCGAAAGTTGTTCGGAGTCCCGGATGAGATCCCGACGTCACGAGGAATTCCGGAATGGTCCGGAGGTAAAGATTGATATATAGGAAGTCCAGTTTCGGCCATCGGGTGATCTCCGGGGGTCACCGGGAGCGTCCCGGGACCACCGAAGGGGCCCCGGGGGTCCACCGGGTGGGACCACCCATCCCGATGGGGCCCCTAGGCCGCGAGGGGAAGTGTCCAGCCCTGATGGGCTGGCGCACCACTAGGGGCCCACCTCCCCATGCACCTAGGGTTGAAACCCTAGGGGGGAGGGGGCGCCCCACTAGCCTTGGGGGGCAAGGAACCCCCCTGGCCGCCGCCCCCCTGCAGATTGGATCTGCAGGGGCCCTGGCGCACCCCCTGGCCCCCTATATATATGTGGGGGGGAGAGGGCAGCCGAACTCTTGCCCTGGCGCCTCTCCCCCTCCCGTCACACCTCCATACTCCCACGCAGGGCGCCCGGCGAAGCCCTGCTGCGATCTCCACTGCATCCGTCATCACGCCGTCGTGCTGCCGGATCTCTGACGACTTCTCCTCCCCCCTTGCTGGATCAAGAAGGAGGTGACGTTGCTGCACCGGACGTGTGTTGAACGCGGAGGTGCCATCCGTTCGGCGCTAGATCATCGGTGACGAAGAACGCGAAGAGTACGACTACTTCATCCACGCTTCTTCGAAAGCTTCCGCTCGCGATCTACATAACGGTATGTATATGCACTCTTACTTGCTCGTTGCTAGATGTCTCCATAGTTGGATCTTGGTGAAAGCGTAGAAATTTTTTGAATTATGCTACGTTCCCCAACAAATACGCGGTGCTACGTGTGGTCTAACGTATGTCTACACGATATAGGTGAAGGGAGGATACATTCGGGAATGTTTTCCCGAAGTTTGTCGTTTTCGGGCAAATGAAATGAAGATGAATTGTTGCATGTTCACTATGCTAGGGGCGTGTGGTGAACGAACGGACTGCGTATTCGGGTTTGTCTCGTTGTTCTGAGCAATTTTCATGTACAAAGTATTTTCATCAGAGTTACGGATTATTTTCTATGAGTTTTCAAAGTTTTAAATGATTTTCTGGATTTTCTTATTTATTTTTAATTTCGAAAATCCGCAGTTAAAAAAACTGTGTGCACCCGGTGTAGTGCACCGGAGGTGCACCAGTGGGTCCAGTCAACTGCTGACTCAGCAGTTGACGGGTCCATGGTTGACCAGTCAAAGGTCCCGCGGGACCCAGTTGTCATACTCTGTAATATTTCTGTAATATTTTAACAGTGTTTAGTTAATTCCTAATTAGGCTTATTAGAGGGTGGCCCACCTATCATAAAGCTATATCTAATCTAATAAGAAATTAACTTAATCAAATGGGGCACATACGCATAGTGGAGCAACTAGTACTACCAATTAGTCCTAATCTAATTTGCCCGGACAGCCGGTGTGGCTGTGCACACCCACGCACACAACATGGCCGCCGTGGCCATTAGTAGCATCAAAGTAGCACCGGCAGCGGCAGCAATTAAGCAATAGCAGCAGCGGCAGAAGCTGAGCAGCTAAGCAACAGCGGGCAGCAGTTAAGCAGCGGTAGAAGCAGAAGGCGGCAACAGGGGTGGCGCTAGGCGGCGGACGACCGCAGGGCCGGCAATAGGCGATGGCCGGCGAGCAGCGACACGCGCAGGCGAGGTCAGGGCGGGCGCGTTTGGCAGCAGTACGTAGTAGCAACAGATGGCAGTTAAGCAGCAGCCCACACATGTATGTACGCGTACGCGCGAGCTCAGATGTGCTCGGCAACGGCAAACGGCTACCAAATCGAGGCGGGAGAGGAGGGATCCACAGGAGTTGCTCACCACGAGTCCATTGGCACGCTCGGGGAGGTTCGGGGTGGACCGGAGAGGCGGTGCTTATGGCGAGACGACGACGACCAGACGAAGAAGACGAAGACTGCATCGGCTACGCAGCTCCCCGCCTCGTTCCAATGCCCTGAATGGACGCGGTAGAGCGCGGCGAACCTCCAGGATGTGCCCCCGTACGCTGGAGAGGCCGGTGGACGCGTCAACGACGGCGAGGCAGCGGTGACCGCATGAGCTTGCGAGCTCAAAATCTAGCCAGACGAGAAGGGGGACGAAGGGGATCGAGGGGGAATGAACGAGGGCGAGCTAGGGTTTCCGGGGGACACCTTAGTAGGCCGAGGGGGGTTGCGGATGGCTGGCACGTGGCCCTCGCACCATGGATGACCGGCACGCACGGCTCTAGGTAGGGGAAAAGGCCGGCCAGCTGGGCTGGGCCTAGTACAGTGTTAGTACTGGGCTTAAGTGAACATGTGGTATTTCTCCTTTTCTTGTCTTTTCTTTATCTTTTCCTGTTTTCCAATTAAGCTATTATTTTTCTAAATAGTTTAGTGATCAAATGAATTTTTATAATTATGAAACTTTGCACGAAAATGATATGCAATATTCTAGGATTGCACAAAAAGTATTGAGGGCATTCATAATTATTTGATTTTTGGTTTGAATTTAAATGTGTTGGATAGGTGCTGCTGGGTCTGTTATAAATACTTTAGGGGCATTTTAACAACTCAAATAATGTTAGTTTCTACATGAAAATTATATAGTGATTATTTCCAACCCAATGAACATTTTTGTTTTACCGTTAAAGAAATATTATTTTGACTTGAAATTTAAATTTGAATTTGACTTTGATTTATATTAAGTGGCAATGTGCATAGTAATCATGATGACATGGCCACCATTAGGGGGAAATTATTGTAGCTTAATTATCCGGGCGTCACAGAGAGATACCTCTTCGATACACGGAGTGAGAAATCCTAATCTCGATCCATGCCAACTCAACAGACACCTTCAAAAATACCTGTGGAGCATCTTTATGATCACCTAGTTACATTGTGACGTTTGCTAGCACACAAGGTATCCCTCCAGTATCCGGGAGTTGCATGATCTCATAGTCGAATGAATATGCATTTGACATTAAAAAAGCAATAGCAATAGACTGAACAGTCATATGCTAAGCTAATGGATGAGTCTTGTCCATCACATCATTCTCCTAATGATGTGATCCTGTTATCAAATGACAACTCGTGTCTATAGTTAGGAAACCTTAACCATCTTTGATCAACGAGCTAATATAGTAGAGGATCACTAGGGACACGGTATTTGTTTAGTATTCACACATGTATTTAAGTTTCTGGTCAATACAATTCTAGCATGAATAATAAACCTTTATCATGATTGAGGAAATATAATAATAACCATTTTATTATTGCCTCTAGGGTATATTTCCATCACGCATTCGCTCCGCTGTTGGGTTCCGAGAGTTTTGATATTTTCGAAGAAATTTAAAAACTCCCATTCACCCCCCCCCCCTCTCGTAGACATACTTCGTTCCTACAGCATTAAATCTTGTAAATGTCTCACGGTCTAAAAGGGCGTGGTAACCACTTCGGAAGGGCACAATATGGAAGATTAACTCTTCGGAGCGGTAGTTGTCGGGAGTGCCGACTACAACATCAAGACTGATTTTCCCGCTACACCACGCTTCGTTTGTCGGGATGATCCCTTTCTATGTGGTATATCTTGGTTTGGTGCGTGATCTATCACACTGCATCTTTTGCATAGTTTCTTCATATATTATGTTTAGATTGTTGCCACCATCCATCAGAACTTTTTGTAGACGACATCCGTCCACTATCGGGTTGAGGACTAAGGCCATCGATCCTCGGCTCAGGCCGGTATTCGGCTGATCCTGCTTCCCAAAGGTGATAGGCACGTCTGACCACTTATCTTGTGTTGCCGCATGTTGAACATGGCTTATCTCGTGAAGTGGTCTCTTTCTCTGGTTTCCTGATGGATGGGTTTCGTAGATCATGAAGATCTCGTCCTCATCAAAGGATAATCATGCACATTTGTTGTGCGTGTTGGTTATGTTAATGAGATACTCTGCTCCCTTTGCCACCTGCTTGATCACCCAACATGTATGAAGTCCATGAGTGGGGTTTGTATTTAGTAGAGTGGATTGGTCATGGTTGATCCAGGAGTTTATTGAGGGCAAGCCTCGGCCCTGTAGCAGGCTTCTTTGTTTTTTGTGATGGCTCTTCTGTCTTGGAGCATCCAAAGTGCTCTTCTAGATGTATATAAGTGTCTCATATTGCTGCCTCCACGCGGTTTGAATTTGTCTACTCCTTTTGGGCCAACAACACATCTTCCATGACACAAAATCTTGATACCAAGTCTGATAACTCGCAGAAGGTTTGAACGCATCTGCAAGCAATGATTTTGAGTATGCCCTCATCATGGCAGTTGTGGCGGAAGGCCGTCAAGATCTCTAAGTCGCGGCAATATAGAACTTTGTTCTTGACGAACAAGAAATACATCCAAAATTGTCGAACCGTCCCATTTGGTTGTTGTTTGACGTAGATCAAATCCTAGACATCGGGTGGCCCTGAGTACTCGGGCAATACTCGATGTGGGGTGGGTAGGATTAAAATTTTAACCCCTGCACCATGCAGGCTTGACGCTCTAAAGTGCTCTGTCCGAGCTTGTTGCGTCGAGGTTGGACCAACAAGGCTATTTCTTGGGTCCGAACTTCAGGATTCTACTGATTGGTCGGGCTCACCAATCTCTAATGATCGACGTGCCGAATCATGGTTCGCCTGTGTGCGAAGGTCCTCGGTCGAGTTAGGAGACGGAGCATGAGGTTCCTCCGTAGATTCGACATCGTCACCCTTTGGTCCTTGAGGGAGGAGGGGCGATCCACTATGATCGTGACTCTCGGTTGATCCGATGACTTGAGGGTTCAGCGTAGACAGTATGCCGCTTTGGGTAAGATCATTAATCAATCATTCCATCATTCTGGAGCGACCGAACAATGGGACCTGCATGGTCCACCAATGTCAGTGTTAAAAACTGGCCGATCTCAGGTAGGGGGTGCTGAGCAGGTAGTCCAGGAATGATGGTAACATGGGAAAATAGAAGACAATGTTTAGCCAGGTTCGGGCGCTCTCGGAGAGGTAAAACCCTACGTCATGCTTGATTATATTGATGCGATGGAGTATCAAGTACAAGATGATATACCTCGAGATCGTTTGATTATGTTCTAAACCCTAAGGCTGGTAATCGTGCCTCTAAAGACTAAACCCCACAACTTATATACACACGGGGGTACCTAGGTTACACATATGGTTGGTGGACAATCATGTCGGCTAGTAGGCTATCCTTGATGTAGACGCCAATTAATCCAAGGTTTCCATCTTGATCTCGTCGAGGTTCGTAGCTTCCGAAGTCCTTCCTTATGAAGATCGGTGGGCCGTAAGTTCGACCCATGGATTGTGTGTCGTATAAGTTAGTACCCCTTAGTCCAGGACACCGTTACTTGTTGTTCTCGATGTTTGTAAGTTGTCTAGTAGCACCTTGTATCTGTCGTTATATTTTTCTTTGTAAGGTGTTGTCCGATATAACTACTAGCCGATTGATGCCATTTTTAATTCGAGGTCGGGCTCTTTCCCTCGAGCCTTCATTCTAAAAAAAACACAAAAACATACGCATTGGGCTATTTGTTCTAGCGAAAAGTCGTTAATTGAAACGTTGCTCCTAATTGGCGCCAATTAGGACAACTGGCGCTCATGCATGAAGTATCTGGACCGCCCTGGTTATGTTCTTTAAAAGAATTGGTTAGTTGGTGGACTTGTGACGGTTGCCGTCGAGTGGTCTACCAGCGACCGTTAACCATGGAGAGTTGATCATTCAATTTTTTTTTTAAAAAAACACAAAAAATCAATAAATTTGGAAAAAAAAAATCATGAAATTTGGTGAGGGGCAGTAGGCAAAATTGGGAAAAGTTCATGGATCTAAAAAATCAAGCCCCGGAAATTTTGTAATTTGAAAAAAAAAATCAAATCAAATATCAAAAAAGTTCACTAAATTTTGGAAAACTTTATGAATTTGAGAAAAAGTTCACAAACTTGAAACAAAAAAATCAGAAAACATACAAAAATGTTTTAAAATTTACAAAAAGAGTTCACGAAATTGTGAAAAGTTCACGAATTTGATAAAAGCGAAACATTGAAACAGAAAGAAAAAACAAAAATAAAAATGAAGAAATCGAAATATTTGATAAAATCAACCAATTTCAAAAAAGTAAGTTGGAAAAACAATTTACAAAATTGAGACAAATTCACGAATTTAATAAAATCAGCACATGGAAAGTTCATAAATTGGAAAAGGTTCACAAAAATGTAAAAACAATAATTTGAAAAGTTCACAAAATTTGGGAAAAGTTTATGAATCTGAGAAAAAAATCACGGATTTGAAAATAAATAGTGCACAAAAAATTGAAAATAATTTCACAAAATTTTGAAAAGTTCACGAATTTGATAAACATAAAATGTGAAATGAAAGAATCTTCATGGGCCAGCTAATTTATATACCAATGTTGTGGAGGGGTATGCACCGGTTTGCAAAATGCACCTTGTCCAGCGCTTAAGGTGCCAAGTAGGAGTTGGGATGAAATCGTTCGATGCAGACATCCCCTTACCTAACACGCTAGATATTAGGATCATATTTTAACACACATTAAGGCCACGAATATATAAATAGAAAACGACATACTATCCACCTATTTGATCAATTCAAATCGGGACTGCTCATTTCGCTACGGCCTACGGGTACCCCTATGTCTCACTCAACACAAGATAGAAGGATGCCTAGCTTCAGGGTTTCAAAACAAAAAGGATGTCTAGCTTCACGAAGCCGCTAAATAGGGCCAGCCCAGCTTGGTGCAGACGTTCAGCGCTTTTTTTTCTTTCATTTTCTATTCACCTTTTTGTATTTGCTTTCTATTTTTTTATTTTTTGCTTGTAATTACAAATGTTATAATATATCTATCATAATATTCACTTTATATTAAAAATATCAAAAATCTTAATCATGCATTCAAAAAATATTAAATGTGTATAGACAAACGTTTTTGATATATACGAAAAATGTAAAAAAAAATACAAAGTTTATGGAAAATTTAAAGTAACAAATAAGATTTAAAGTTTTTAAAAATATTAATCATGCATTTAAAAATGCTAAATGTGTACAGAAAAAAAATTCCGGTATATACAAAAGATGTACAACGTGTGTGAAAAAAAGTAGACATAAAAATATAAGTTTTAGAAAATGTTGATCATGTATTTGTACAATATTCTTGGTGTATACAAAAAATGTACAAGCGTACGGATAAAGTAGACATATAAATATATGTTTTATAAAATTAGTAAGACTTAAATAAAAAAGGCATTTCTAAAAAAAAAAGGTATTTCTTAAAATGGCATTTCTCGAAAAAAAAAGGCATTTCTTAAAAGAAAGGCATTTCTCAAAAAAAATACTGGCGTCGGGCGAGATATAGTTCCCGCGTTTTGGTACGCGGAATTTTGGGAGGAAATCCAAATCCAATTTATTCCTGCACAGCATTGGGCCTTCACTGAAACTGGTGAGGACGCATTATGGCCCCAAACCTCAACTGCCTCTCCCTGCTAGTTGGATCTTATAGCGAGAATTGGAGGCTCCTCTGCCGGACATACTTGCTGAAATCTTTGCAATCATCTGTGTCTTTCATTCACGGACAAGAAGAAATCAAAACTGCATACGTAGGCTGCTGGGAACTCAAAGAAAATCGAGGATGCATCATTGGCAATGCGTTGCAGTTGCACCAGGGCAGAGAAGATGCCTTACTGTTGGAGCTGTTTTGTTGGTATGCCAATACTAGGGGCCAACAGTGGATCCAGACACCAGTGATACGCTACAAAACACCCGGGTTTTGTGTGTCATGCACGCTGATGACTGTTCATCTAATAGATCAATAAATAAATAAAATGGTGTTGCTATCCATCTGCTTCCTGGTTGCTGCCGCGGATTAGATTGGCCGCATTCACCTAACGACCAATTGAGCAGCCAGCTTAAATCATGCCAGAGTGTGAATATGTTCACGGAACCTGCCATAGTAGATACGTACTTTGCTGGAACCTGCCATAGCAGATTATTTGCTAATGACATCGGCACAAAGGCTAATGATAGTGCTAAGATCATCTACAGACGGGCGCCTAAAACAACATCAAATGCTCCGTCGGTCCATCCGGTCACTGACAGGTCAGGAAAATTTAAACCAGACAGACGCTTCAAATGGGCTTCAAACGCCCGGCTGACCGGCACCCCTAATATCGGGCCCAAATATGAAGCGAATATGAAGGTGTCTGGGCGCGTCCGCCTGATAAGCCAGCCCACAACCGGCTCCACGGTTGTCCCACACAAAAAAAAACATCTGGTTCGGCGCTCCGAAACCCAAGCTCACTCACACTCTCCTCTCTCGCTTCGTCCCCTCCTCTCAGTGATAGACTGACCTATTAGGAACGATAGACTACTCATATCAATAAGGAATTCCTTCTTTTCTGGAATCTCATTCGAACAGAACTCCAAAGTTAAGTGTGCACATCTTGGAGTAATTTCAGGATGGGTAACCGACCGGGAAGTTGCTCCCGGGTGCGCACGAGTGAGGATGAAAGTGCGGAGAAAAGACTAGTATTGATCTGTGGTGCCAGTCTAAATCCCGCCAGGAGTAACGACCATCGGCGGGTGTGTCCGGGGCGTTACAAGTTGGTATCGAAGCTGATCCTCGAGGTTACACGGATGTTTACGAATAGGTGTGTGGTCATGTTGTGCATGACGTTTGTGACCCGTCGTGACACACGGCATGACACATGTGCCGGACTAGAAGCACAGACGTATGTGCCAAGAGGGAACGTTCATGTGGCTCGACGAGGACGTCGGTTCCTCTAAGTGGGGGATTGCTCATATCAATAAGGAATTTCTTCTTTTCCGGAATCTCATTCGGACAGAACTTCAATGTTAAGTATGCTCAACCTGGAGTAATTTCAGAATGTGTGACCAACTGGGAAGTTGCTCCCGGGTGCGCACGCGTGAGGACAAAAGTGCGCAGAAAAGAGTAGTATTGATCTATGGGGCCGGTCTAGATCCCGACAGGAGTAACGACCACCGACGGATGTGTTCGGAGCGTTACACTCTCCCTGCACCAATTTCAATCAAAGCCTACGCAGCAGCCCGTGCGCGCCGCTGCCGCGGGTTGCAAGCGGAGCCCGACGAGGGCGCACGGCTCCTCGAGTGGGTCTACCGTCGGTACTTACGACTGCGGAGACAAACGCACAGCGGCTCCGCTGGAAGAACGACATAGCGCTCTAGATTGTCACTGAGCAGTCCGAGCGTAAGGCGGCTCGGCTCGTGAAGCCTAAGCAGCAGCATGACAGGTAGGGGCGGTTCAAAGGGCTTATCATCCTCTCCGACACTACCAACGATGACGACGACCACGGCTCCTCGTCCGACGACTCGGACAATCCGCCACCAGCCATCAACGCCTACAGTTGCGCTGGCGACCGGAAGGGAGGTGTACAGATACATATACATATACAGTAATGTTGACAATTGGAATGTTTCATGAGCTTGTCCCAATTGACATTTTGCACCGCACACAAGAAGCTCCATTCTCAAGAACACTCTAGCAATATGGTCAAACAAACTCTACTTAACTTATCTAGTAGGTCCAAAGTTGTACTAGTGAAAATAATGAGAATCATGGTTCGAGAACAAAACAGAGCCGGCTGTTTCCTGGGAAATCTCCCACGGCTTATCAGGCACCGGCCCATGTGGATGGATGCGGCCAAAATTGTGGCACAAAGCTTGTGTCCTTCCGTCGAGAGTACCCTGTACCCAAACAGCATAATGTAGTACGAGGGCCATGTGGAAGGTAGCCACCCTCGCTCTCCTTAATAAAACCCAACCTACCACACGAATCGGTTGTGCTCATGCTCTTGGAATTGTAGCTTTGCACTGCGCACTTGCGGCGGAGGAACTCGACGGATAAGAATTGTTAATTTCAAAGCAATTCCAAAGGTATCACGGCACGTGGAGATTAGCGTAATCGCTTTGTGCTGGCGACATCTGGAGATTCATATGTACACCCCGCCGCACACGCATGTAACAAATGTTCAGGGAACGGCGACACTGAAGATAAACAAACCGCCGCAGGACTATCTCCGTGGCTCCCTAAGGTTCTCGTCAATGAGAGCAGTGCAGTAGATGATTTTATTCTGGTACTAATCGGCAGATCATTGGACTGTGATGGATGGATGGATGGATGGATGGATGGGCGATTCACCTTTTATAACCCAGTACCCCTTGATTGAGTACAGGCGAAAACATGTAGCAAACGTGACAGATTAACAGATACAGATGATCTTTCCGACGGAAAATCAACTATTGTAAACCCTGCTTTTCACCTAGAAAATGTGTAGACAAATCTCGTTGGCCGTCGCTGTTGATGTCACTCCGAAAGAGATGTTGCTGTGCCTGTGCGCAATCTCAATCTTCTGCTACTGATTATCCAGCGTCGAGCCATCAACACACCGCCTTCCGTCCATCGAGACTACTGCAAAAGCATGACCCGTCAAAATCTGTAACCCCGTTGGTGCCGGGCTCATGGCTCGAAAAAGCTCTGCACCAGTCATGGATCCACCGATGCATCATTTCTTTAGCACAAATTTCATTGCCAGAGGCCCTGATCCGACTCACCCGGTGAAATGTTTTATGCAAATAGGCAGTAGTATCAACTGAAAAGATCATTCTCTTACACAATTCCACGCTAGCATTTTCGCTGTCACGGGAAAGAAGGATGAAGCATGAAACAAATCCATGATGGATGCATGGGCTCCTCCGCACCAACCAGCCTTAGTGGGCGTGACAGAGCGATGATCCGGACGCAATCTTTCCTGAGCTGTTCACTCTATCCGTATCCAATATGACAACGGGTTTAAGTAACGTAGATTAGGATAGAGCAGCTTTAGGGCAGGTTTATGATAGTCTGTACAGCGGAGCGCTTATTTGGCAAGCACATAATCTGAGTTTAGGCATCGGTTTTTTTACAGAGTGTTAGACTACCCATAGTGGAGAGTAACATATGTGTGATGTTATGCAACACTTTATTTGTTATGTTGTAGACTCATCTTGTCTTGATACGTGCGATATTATGTTACTCAATTCATCTATCTCCTCGTTAAATCATTGCCACATAAGCACATTTTCTAAGTTGGACCCTATGTTACTACTGAAATCACTCACACTATGGGCAGTCTTAGGTACTATTACTACCAAAGTACTACCCGACTTTTTCACCAGAAAAGTGGAGTCTTTCTATCGAAACGAATGCAAGCATTACGCAACTTGGGACGCGCTTGGTTGCCCGCACCGATTTTGACGTGTTTGCAAAGACTTCTTGAATGGGCCTGGCTCAGAAAAAACACCCTATAAATCACCAAATACATATTATTTGGTTGCCCGCATATAGATTAGCTGCATGACGGAATTAATTTTGACCCGTTGTTTGGTTGGTCGCATAGCCTTAGGCGCACATAGGACACACTGTTTGGTTACAAGTTGCATCAGGTGTTGTCACCAGTTCTCACTAATGGTGACCTTACGACACATGATCTTAACGGTTTCAACCCTAGCTACGAAACAAATTATGGTTCATCCTAGCTAGCTATCAAATGGCAGTACACATTATTAAGAGTCAAATGACTGAGTGGGAAACGTTCATCATCCCTCCTCGTCGTCTTCCTCTTAGAGCATCTCCAGCCGGCCCCCCAGGATGCCTCCCACGAGCACTTTTTGGACGCCGGTGCCTAATTTTTCTCCTAGCCGGGACCCCAAGAGCTCAAATTGCGTCGGATCTGGCCGAAATTACGCCCGGCGGTCCCAACCCAAACCCAGAAAGCTGGGGACAGCTGGGGGCGTCGGCGCTCTTTTTTGCATGCAAATCCCC
>LR738711.1:626584736-626621205 GCA_902687465.1 Secale cereale
GGGGGGGGGGGGAAGAAACGTCCCAAATGAATGGTATCTTTTGGAATTGCAGAGGAGCAGAAAAAAAAGGGATGATGACCTGCTTCTCTGATCTAATTAAAGATCATTCCCTTGAATTTTTGTGTTTGCAGGAGACTATGAAGAAGAATTTCTCTTCTAGCTTCTTTAGAAATATTGATCCTTTTAAAAAATTTGCTTGGAATTGGATTCCCTCTACTGGTAAATCTGGAGGCTTACTTGTAGGGGTGAAAAAAGAAAAGTTGGATATAGTTTCTTGGTCTATAGGTAGCTATATTCTTCAAGTTACTGTATTTGATAGTACCAAAAATTGTGTTTGGGCTATCCTCAATGTTTATGGGGCTGCTCATGATGAACAGAAGGAAGCTTTCCTTTCTGAAATGGCTAGCTTCTGTAGCCATCTGTCTATGCCCTATATAATTGGAGGAGATTTTAATATCCTTAGACACTGTGGAGAGAAAAATAAAAAAATGGTTCATTCACAGCACAGTGATAGGTTTAATGCCATTATCAATGCTATGTGTTAGAGGGAGATTTATGTTGAGGGAGGGAAATTTACATGGACGAACAATCAGAAACACCCTACCCTAGAAAAATTGGACAGGATTCTTATGAATGATGAATGGGAAGATTTGTTTCCTTTAGTTACAGCCAGAAAGCTGGTTAGGGATGTCTCTGATCACAACCCTCTCCTATTATAAACTCATGAAGCCTGCCCCCAACCTCCTAAACATAGAGAATTCCGGTTTGAGATGACCTGGATGACTAATGAAGAATTTCTTCCTCTAGTCAGTAAAATTTGGCAAAAAACCAGTTAGAGCTTCTGATCCTATAGATGTTCTGAATATCAAATTGAAACGTTTCAAAACTTTCTTTAAGGGGTGGGGGTCAGATAAGTTTGGCCACGAGAGAAAAAGAAAGAAAGCTATTAAAGAGGAACTAGCTGATATAGAATTTATGGAAGAATGTGCACCCCTTGATGCTGATAGCTTAGATAGACGTGCTACCCTAAAGGGTGAGTTACAGCAACTTATGGCTAATGAAGAACTGTTCTGGCTCCAACAATCCCATGAGACATGGCTGTTGAAAGGAGACCAGAATACTGCTTTCTTCCATAAGATTGCCAATGGAAACAAAAGGAAAAACACTATACAATCTTTTTCTTGTGGGGACACGGTCGTTGAGGGGACGGAGAATCTGATCAAACATGCTACTGAATATTACAAAGAGCTGTTTGGTCCTGCCCCTGGAAATCTTTTCCATTTAGATCCTGAGACATGGGGGGAGGATGAGAAAATTAATAGTGAAGAAAACAAGTTTCTAACTAGACCTTTCAATGAGGAAGAAGTTAAAAAAGCTCTGTTCTCCATGAAAAGCAATAGAGCGCCAGGTCCTGATAATATCCCAGCAGAATTCTATCGATTCTGTTGGGATGTTGTTAAACAAGATATTATGAATTTGTTTGCAGCTTTCCACGAGGGATTGCTGAATGTGGAAAGATTGAATTATGGGATTATCACCCTAATTCCTAAAATCAATGGAGCAAAAAAAAATACAAGAATTCCGTCCCATTTGCCTGTTGCGATGTCCTTATAAACTTATTACCAAAGTGCTGGATAATCGAGTGGCGATGCTAGCTGATAAGCTTATCAGTAGGCACCAAAACGCCTTTATCAAAAAACGCAACATTATGGATGGGATTTTAACTCTACATGAGGTTTTGCATCATACTAAAGTTAAGAAAAAAGTCGGTATTGTTCTAAAACTCGATTTCGAGAAGGCTTATGATAAAGTAAACTGGGACTTTCTTTTGGAATGTCATCAGATGAGAGGTTTTGACAAAAAATGGTGTGGTTGGATTAGACAAATTCTGCAGAACGGTACTATCAGTGTCAAAATTAATAATACTGTGGGGCCTTATTTTCAAAGTAAGAAAGGAGTGCGTCAAGGAGACTCCATTTCTCCCTTCCTTTTTAACCTAGCTGCTGAATGTCTTACGAAAATGATTCTTAATGCTCAAAAGAATGGTTTGATTGTGGGTTTAGCAGCTGATCTCATTCCAAATGGTATTGCTATTCTGCAATACGCTGATGATACAGTTCTTTGCATCGAAGAAGATGTAGATAAAGCGAGAAATCTCAAACTTTTGCTATATCTGTTTGAGCTTATTTCTGGCCTGAAAATCAACTTTCTTAAAAGCGAAGTGCTTTGTGTGGGAGGAGATGATTCTATTCTGTGGAAATATGCTGATCTATTTGATTGCCAGATAGGTCATTTTCCTATGAAATACCTGGGGGTGCCGGTTAGTTATTCCACTCTGAGAAACTCGGATTGGGAATACATCGCAATTAGATACCTTAAGAGCTGTGAATCGTGGATAGGCAATGCTACTTCTTCTGGGGGAAGGCTAACATTGTTAAACTCCTCCCTTTCGAGCATCGCATATTATTATATGTCGATGTTCCTGCTTTCGAAGTCTTTTATTGAGAGACTCGATAAATATCGTCGTAAATTCTTTTGGTGTGCTGGCTTGGTTAAGAAAAGATACCATCTGGTAAAATGGACCAGGGTTTGTAGGTCAAAAAATAAAGGTGGGCTGGGTGTGAAGGACCTTCACAAACAGAATATTGCTTTATTGGCGAAATGGTGGTGGAAACTGGATACGGGGGAAGGACTATGGCAGGAGGTGGTTAAAGCTAAATACCTTAAGAACAATTCTGTTGCAAGTGTAAGGCCAAAGTTCCAAGATTCCCCCGTGTGGAAAGCTTTACTCAAAGTTAAAAATGTCTATATGGCTGGGAGGAAGGTGATTGTCAATAATGGTAATATTGCCAGAGTGTGGCAAGATCCGATTGGCACCTATCCACCTATCTGTGATTTATATCCTGAACTGTTTAGTATTGTGTACCATCGAGAGGATACAGTTGCTCAGTTTAGAAATCGTGCATGTGATTGTTTATTCAGGCGTAGACTGAATACTGATCTTAACAACCAATTTGAGGAGGTTAAAAGAATGGTGGCTAATGTGGATAGTTCTGCTGGTTCCGATAAGATTGAATGGGAGGGGGGACCTAAAGGCAGATATACTACCAAATCAATGTATGTTTACTTAGAGAAAAATCTGGCTGGGTGCGATTATAGATGGATTTGGAAGGCCAAAATACCTGTTAAGATTCAGATCTTTCTTTGGCAATTATTCCAAGATGCCATCCTGACAAGGGATGTCATGAAACGACGTAATTGGGCTGGTAACCCCAGTTGTTCCTTTTGTGATTGCAAGGAAACATATCTCCACCTGTTCTTTCTATGTCCAGTAGCTAGAATTGCATGGCGTACAGTAGGTGCGATGCTGGGGACGGACTTATGTCCTAATAATCTCTGTCAATTTTATTCTTGGTGCTATGCTTTTCTTCCTCATGGAAAGATGCATTTTACTGTTGGTTTGGCAGCTATCTGTTGGTCTATTTGGAATCGTAGAAATCAAGCTACATTTGAATTCAAGAAACTATCATCTCCTTTTGAGATTGTTTTCACTGCCTGTATGCATCTATCATATTGGGCAGGACTCCTGAAGGGCCAAGAAAAAGTGGAGCTGGAGCATGGTGCGAAGATGCTGAAGGAGAATGCTAAGGAGATGATGAGACTCTGCTCGACGGCATACACTGGAGAAGTTGTGGAGTGATTAGCTGGAGACTCGCCCGGATGTTGAGACTTGTTTTTGGGAGGCTTAAGCTAGTATCCCTCTCTAAGTGTTGTCCTTTCTGTGTGGACTGTAATAAGACTTTAACTGTGGTCGTTTTGGTTGCGTAGTTAAAGTGTTCCAGGGTTTTTGCCTCGTAGTGGTTGTTTCGATTGCGAACAATCACAGCGGGTTTCCCTGGAATGCTTGAACTCGCTTTTTCCCTTTCCCTTTGGTGTGTAACACTGGACTATGATGTATTTCCGTTATGCTTTAATGGAAAGGGGATTAGCCCGGTTCAAAAAAAATATATCTCAAATTCATGCAAATTCATGCACGTCGATCATAAAAGACGATGCCGTACATAAGTAACAAATGTTGATACAAAACATAGATAGTATTTACATAAAAAAATTAAATGCACAACTCAAGCATTAGCTCATTGGTTTCCATTGTGGGTCTACATGTGGTCCATAAGATGATTAAGTAGCTGCGTGTGCACCTGATATCTCAAAGATTCTGATGCACCTGCAATAAATTAATAAACCAAGCCGCATCTTGATCTTCTCGGATTTCAAGTTGTTCTTTAGGTGTTTCAACGTCATTGGTTTCGGTACACCCTCATCCTCGACAATCGTTTTTTTAACACACTACATACGCAAGTGCTCATACATACGTCCATACACTCACTCCTATGAACGCACACATGCACACCCTACACATATGAGCACCTTCGAGAGACTGTACCGGCATATCATCTTGATACATATTGTGCGGAATAATACAACATGTCATCAACTGCCACAAATTTTTTGATCCCCACATCATTGCAGCACTCAACACAATTCCCCAACGAGCTTGAAGGCTTGAAGCAAACAAAATGCCCTCTCAACATCCTTCCTAGCCGCTTCCTGCATTGTTGCAAAGTGTCTCTGTTTATTGTCATGTAGTTCGGATATGGTCTTCACAACCGCCGCCCACTGAGGATAGATATCATCAGTAAGATAATATCCCATGTTGTAGTCTCGATCGTTGACGGCGTAGTTGCACGACGGTGATTCGCCGTTGCAAAAAAACCAGAACACCGGGGATCGTTGAAGCACGTTTGTGTCGTTGTGAGAACCAGACATTCTAAAGAAAGCATGCTAAATTCATAAGTCATGTGATGTCATCGCTTTTAGTATGATGGCGACCTCTCTGATGTGACCTTGATACATTCCCCGCAAACCTTTGGGGCAGTTCATTCATTGGCAATGCACGAACTCAATTGATCCGAGCATTTCTGAAAACCCCATTGCTCCTCCAATAGCCAATAACTTCTCTGTCTTGCGCATTTGGTTGTCTGAGATATTCAGGTCCAAATACCTCCACCATGGCGTGGGCAAACTTGACAATAGTCTTGAACCATGTGATCTCCCCTATCCGGACCATCTCACCAACGGCATCTGCAGCAGTACCAAGTGCAAGCATCCTTAGAGCAGTAGTGCACTTCTGCTTGGCAGAGAAAGAGAGTTGTCCATAGCAACCCCTTGTGAGGTTGAAGTAGTCGTCATGTGCCTCCACTCCCTCCACAATGTGCAAAAACAATGATTTCCGCATGCAAAAACGATGATGAAACCATGTATCATCTGGAAAAGTAGGATTGGGAAGAAATTAGTCCCTGTGAAGTAGCTTTGCTCCGGGCGCCCATTACCGGTTGATCACTTTTCTCACTTTGATTGAGCCATTGAAGTTGAGAATATGTTCCACTTGCCGGTCCATTTTCTCTTGCATGCTCATGAGCATGATCATGTCCACTTCTTTGTCTGAATCCGAGGAATTAAATAACTCATCTTGAATCATTTGATGAAGCTCTGTCGGTCCATACTCCTCGTCCAACGAAGCATCAGAACCCGTCGTTTCCTAATAAAATCACAAAAAATCCGGCCGGACAATGTGTCGAACACATCAACCGCAAGGCAGAGCTAGAGAGTTGTCGGGCGTACCGCAGTGGCATCGGGACCTGTCGGCGTCCTGGGAACCAGGGTACCCAGACTTGCCTGTCTGCAGGCCGCAACACGCTCCTACCACGGCCTGGTACGGCCCAGCTGATCGACCAGCTGCTCAAGACCCTCGCGAGGAGAACGACGTCAAGACCCCCTCAGGAGCGGCCTCGGCTAGGCTGCTCCTGAGGGGCGGAGAATCCAAGGCCAAGCCTGCCTCAGGAGGAAGCAGTGACGCACCGTGCCAGCGGGTGCCAGTGCGTGCCAGTGGCGCAGTTGCCGTTTTGGTGCAAAGGAGACAGGGCAGGCGCAGGTTCCCGAGGAGCAGGACAAAGGTTTCTCCATTGTTGCAACAAGACCGAAGACCGCAAGGACGACGGGGAGGATGTCACCACCGAGCCCACCACCGCGTCATCGCCGGATCCCTTTGCAGGCGAAGACCGCTTTTGTCAGGGGTATGAACGTCCTTATGTTCCCGCTCAAAATGGCCGTTGTGGGATCCCTTCCCGCCTAAACATTTCGGGGGAAGAGGATCCTGGCCGCCTATGTAAGTAGCTAGGATCTCCATGATGGAGGGGGATCAGATCCAAAAAACTCTGCCATCGCACAAAGGAGCAGGAACCCTTGCCTCCTGACCCTCCTGAGCTCCCCTCCTGAGCTCAGGAACCACTGTACTCATTCATACTCAAGCCCTCCCGAGGCCAATCCAGCAGGAAGTAGGGTTTTACACCGCAAGGTGGCCCGAACCTGGGTAAATTCTTGTGTGCTTTACTTGTTGTTCACTAGAATATATTCACTGGACGAGGGCGAGACGCTAGGTAGACGTGAGTGGGAGAGATCTTCGTTCACACCCCTGTGTTCGAACTTCTTGGGTTTGCGGAGCCCGTAATCCGACATTTGGCGCGCCAGGTAGGGGACGTGTCGAAATCTCGCCTCTCCGACGACCTCGCCTCCCCTCTCCCGCTCTGCGCCGCCACGATGACCGTGGCCCGCCACATTGATACGTCCAAAATGCATCACTATTTTGTATTATAATTTATCCTTATTCATTGATATATTTCACGTTATGATGATGTTCTTATGTTGTTTTGGTCTATTTTACACAGTTTGCAACTTTCCGATACCGAAACAGCAGACGCAGGATTCAGCAGAAAAAAGTGGATGTTGAGTTGCTGAAGAAGAACACCTCCAAATTACCTGAAAATTGATGGGAGGTATTTTTCAGAAGAATAACGAAGACATGCAAAAGGGGAGTCCGAGGGGGGCCACAGGGTGCCCAGGCGGCCTGGGGGCGCGCCCCCCTGGCCGCGCCGGGGGGGGGGGCGCCTGGAGCCCCTGGCCCACCTCTGGTCGCCCCCTTTTGCATATATGTTCTCCGTCCCCCGAAAACCCTAGGCACAGGACTTTTTACGGAGTTTCGCCGCCGCTTCGAGGCGGAAACCTACAGAGAAGAAAAGGGCATCTCCGGCGGGCAGATTCCGCCGGGGAGATCACCTCCCGGAAGGGGAGATAGTCGCCATCGTCATCACCATCGTCACGGGCATCATCGAGATCATCATCAACATCATCCCCAACACCAGCACCATCTCCATCTTCATCCAAATCTCGTCTTTCCATCGCAACTCGTGTTGTAACTTGTACTACCTATTCTCTCTACTCTATCGTTGTTGATTACTACTTTGTGGTGAATGCTATTGAGTTTTGTTGGAGAAATATTATTATGTCCAGATTGTTTATCACATATTTATCCCCACTGATCATGATCTCTTTTATGTCTTGTGAGTAGTTACCTTAGTTCTTGAGGACATGGGGAAAGTCTTGTTGTTAGTAGTCATATGCTGTTGAAGTAATATGTGTTGTTTGATACTTAAGTTGCGTTGTCATTCTACTAGTGGTGTTGTGTGAGTCGAACACCCAACACTTCGCCTTATTAAGGACCTAGGAGAATACATTGTGTATAAAGAATGCTTATGGTGGGTTGCCGGAGTGACAGAAACCTGAACCCCAGTTCGCACGCTTTTGCATAAGGGAATAATGGATCCTCGATCGTATTGCTATGGTTAGGCTTTTGCCTTAAATTCTATCTTGTATTTGCGGATGCTTGCAAGGTGTTTAATCATAAGAGTGCATTCATCTTGGTCTAGAGAGTGCACTAGCATAGATCCACCCACCAACACTTATCAACACATAACATAGTATCGATACGGAATATGGCGAAAGCACATGACTACCTCTCCCGTGTGTCCTCAAGAACGCTTTAGTCTTTATAAGTTCAGTTGCTAGGCCTCTCCTTTGCTAAGAAAGGATTGGGCCACTTGTTACTCTCAGTACCTTTTACATTACTTGCCTTTACATTCCTGTTGCTTATATCGAGAAAACCCCTAAAAAGTTATCTTTCAGTGCTTGCAGTAATTTCTTGCTCAGAATCGCTTATCAATACCTTCTGCTCCTCGTTGGGTTCGACACTCTTACTTATCGAAAACGCTGCAACAGATCCCTTACGGTTGAGGGTCATCAAGTAACGTTTTCTGGCGCCGTTGCCGGGGAGCGTAGCGCTATTGGTAAAGTGAAACTGGTAAGAAAGTCTTTTTATAATTCTGTTTTTTTTGCTATTGCTGCTCTTTGTCCCTATGGATAACCCTATTATTGGAGCGTTGCTTGAGGGAAGACGCCCCACACCTGTGGTGGTTGATCCTCCTCCTACTGAAATTGTTCCTTATAAAATACCAGCTGGCATTATCAATTATGTTTTGTCTAATCGTTATGCAGGAGACAGACATCCCGGTGAACACTTGCTATATTTGTCACGACTATGTTCATTATTTAAGCTTGCAGGTGTATCGAGGGAGTTTGTCATGAGGAAATTGTTTGTCGTATCCCTTATAGATAAAGCTTCAGATTGGTATGGGCTTCTTGATAACCCACACTTGCTGGACTGGCAGGAGCTTATGTCTCTCTTTTATACTAAATTTTATCCTCTTCATGAAATTCATCGAGACAGGAATTTTATCTATAACTTTAGGTCTCGTGACGGAGAAAGCATTGCTCAAGCTTGGGGGAGATTGAAGTCTCTAATGCTCAAATGCCCAATTCATAAGCTTCCCAAGGAAATCATACTTACAAATTTTTATGCCATGCTTTCTCGTCAGGATAAGGAGATGCTGGATGCCTCCTCTAGTGGGGTATTTCAGAAGAAGAGTGTTGAAGAAAGGTGGGATCTCCTTGAAAGAATCCAGAGGAATACCGAAGATTGGGAAATTGATAAAGGTATTGAACCCGCTATAAATTATGAACATGACTATATTGAGAGTTATGTGGAAACTGATTACTTCAATACTTTTTGCTCTAAGATTGGTCTTGATTCCCATCTAGTGATTGATTTATGTAAGAATTTTGCCTCTCATGTTGATTCTTTTAAAAAGAATAGAGACCAGCACCATGCACCTTTTAAAGAACCACCTATTGATATTTATGTTGCTGAGCCTATTTTGCCTGCAGTCATATATGAAAAACCTCCTTTTCCCACGAGGATAAAGGAACACTCTCTTGTGACAGGCATAATAAATAAAAGTGAGAGAAGAGTTGATGAACCTGAGGATCAGATCAGGGTCGATCCTCAAGTTGCATTGATTAAAGACCTTGCTACTGATGATGTTTTGGATTCCAATATAACTTTTTGTGCTGTTTCCACCAACCTTGTCACAGCCAAGAACAAAGGCCCAATTTCAGGTACTCCGGTGGTATCTGTTAAAATAGGAGATCACAATTATTATGGGCTATGTGATTTGGGATCGAGTGCAAGTGCTATTCCTTATTCACTCTATGAAGAAATCATCGGTGAGATTTCCCCTTGTGAACTTGAAGAAGTTGATGTTACTATTCATCTTGCAAATAGATCAACTATCTCTCCTATCGGAATTGTGAGGGACGTTGAAGTCCTATGTGGAAAGGTAAAATACCCTACCGACTTTCTGGTACTTGGTTCAGCCAGGGACAATTTTTGTCCCATCATTTTTGGTAGACCTTTTTCTTAGAACTTGTGGAGCTATAATAGATTGCAAGAAAGGTAAAGTTTCTGTTGAATTCGATGGTGAGCCATATGAATTTAATATTTCTAAGTTCTCTAAGCAGCCTCGTGGTACTGATTTACCTAGTGATGATAAAATTATTGAAAGTATTGCCTCTATTGCTATTCCCCCTGATGATCCTTTGCAGCAATACATGGAGGACCACGAGAATGATTTGCATATGCAGGAAAGAAATGAACTAGATGAAATATTCTTGAGGCAGCCTGCTATCCTGAAGCACAACCTTCCGGTTGAACCTTTGGGAATTTTATCAAAACCGAAAGAAGACCAGGTGTTCGATCTTAAACCTCTTCCCGATACGCTCAAGTATGCTTATTTAGATGAAAAGAAAGTATATCCTGTTATTATCAATTCTAACCTTTCAGGATATGAAGAAGAGCGATTATTGGAAGTACTTCGTAAACACCGAGGCGCAATTGGCTAAACCCTTGATGACCTTAAGGGGATTAGTCCATCTATCTGTCAACATACTATCAACCTTGAGCCTGATGCTAAACCAGTTGTTGATCATCAACGACGGTTGAACCCGAAGATGATGGATGTCGTGAGAACTGAGATTCTCAAGCTTCTAGCCGCAGGTATTATCTACCCTATAGCTGACAGTAAGTGGGTAAGTCCGGTACATTGTGTTCCTAAGAAAGGAGGTACAACTGTGGTTCCTAATGATAAAAATGAACTAATACCTCAGAGAATTATTATTGGATATAGAATGTGTATTGATTACAGGAAGTTGAACAAGGCAACCAGGAAGGATCACTACCCGTTGCCGTTCATCGACCAAATGCTTGAAAGGTTATCCAAAAATACCCACTTTTGTTATCTCGATGGTTATTCTGGCTTCTCTCAAATTCATGTTAACACTACCGATCAAGAGAAGACCACTTTTACTTGTCCTTTTGGTACTTATGCTTACAGACGTATGCCTTTTGGTTTATGTAATGCCCCTGCTACTTTTCAAAGGTGTATGTCTGCTATCTTTCATGGTTTCTGCGGGGATATTATGGAAGTCTTCATGGATGATTTCTCCGTCTATGGAACTTCATTTGACCATTGTCTTCACAACCTTAATAAAGTTTTGCAGAGATGCGAGGAGACAAATTTGGTACTCAACTGGGAGAAGTGCCACTTTATGGTTAATGAAGGAATTGTTCTTGGTCACAAGATTTCCGAAAGGGGAATTGAAGTGGATAAAGCCAAGATCGAAGCTATTGAGAGGATGCCCTATCCAAGGGACATCAAAGGTATTCGCAGTTTTCTCGGTCATGCAGGTTTTTATAGAAGATTTATTAAAGACTTTTCTAAAACCTCGAGACCCCTCACTAATCTTCTCCAGAAGGATGTTCCTTTTGCGTTTGATGAAAATTGTAAGGAAGCTTTTGAAGTCCTTAAGAAAGCTTTAATAACTGCTCCTACAGTACAACCACCTGACTGGAATTTACCTTTTGAAATTATGTGTGATGCAAGTGATTTTGCTGTTGGAGCTGTTTTAGGACAAAGGGTTGATAAGAAATTGAATGTTATACATTATGCTAGTAAAACCCTTGATAGTGCTCAAAGAAATTATGCTACTACTGAGAAGGAATTCTTAGCTGTAGTTTTCGCTTGTGATAAGTTTAGGCAGTATATTGTTGATTCCAAAGTTATTATTCATACTGATCATGCTGCCATTAAATATCTTATGACAAAGAAGGATGCCAAGCCACGGCTTATCAGATGGGTACTCCTTCGCCAAGAATTTGATTTGCAGATTGTTGATAGGAAAGGGGAAGACAATCCGGTAGCGGACAATCTTTCAAGAATGGAAGATATACCGCATGACCCCATCCCAGTTAACAATAGTTTTCCAGACGAGCAACTTGCCGTTGTAAAAGTACAACCTCTTTCCGATCCTTGGCATGCAGATTATGCTAATTTTATTGTTGCAAAGTATTTGCCTCCAGGTCTAACATTTCAGCAAAGGAAGAAGTTCTTTCATGATTTGAGGCACTACTTTTGGGATGACCCACATCTTTTCAAAGAAGGTCCTGACGGGATCATGAGAAGATGCATTCCGGAACATGAGTAGAAGGACGTTCTCCGACGATGTCATGATAGTCCCTATGGAGGACATCATGCCGGTGAGAGGACTGCACATAAGGTTCTTCAATCAGGTTTTTATTGGCCTACTCTCTTTAAAGATGCTAGAAATTATGTTTTAGCTTGTGATAAATGTCAGAGAGTTGGTAACATTAGTAGAAGGAATGAGATGCCTATGAATTACTCACTAGTGATTGAACCTTTCGATTGTTGGGGTTTTGATTTTATGGGTCATTTTCCTTCTTCGCACAAGTACACTCACATTTTAGTAGCTGTTGATTATGTGACCAAGTGGGTTGAAGCAATCCCCACTGAAAGTGCTGATCACAAAACATCTTTGAAAATGCTTAAAGATGTAATTTTTCCTAGGTTTGGTGTACCAAGGTATCTCATGACCGATGGAGGATCACACTTCACGCACGGAGCTTTTAGAAAAGCTCTGGCTAAATACGATGTTAATCATAGAATTGCTTCACCGTATCATCCTCAAACTAGTGGGCAAGTTGAGTTCACCAATAGAGAGATTAAGTTGATCTTGCAGAAAACAGTAAACAGAAATAGGAAGGATTGGTCAAATAAATTAGGAGATGCTTTGTGGGCATATAGAACTGCTTACAAAAACCCCATGGGCATGTCCCCCTATAAGATGGTATATGGCAAGGCTTGCCATTTACCATTAGAGCTAGAGCACAAAGCTTTCTGGGCTGTTAGAGAGCTTAACGCTGACCCAAAACTAGCTGGTGAGAAGCGTCTCATGATCTTGACTTCTCTAGATGAATGGAGAAGTGAAGCTTACGAGAGCGCTAAAATGTTCAAGGAAAAGGTAAAAAGGTGGCATGATAGGAAGATTCTGAAACGTGAATTTAATGTTGGTGATAAAGTTTTGTTGTTTAGATCCCGTTTCAGGTTTTCTCTAGGTAAACTACTTTCCAGGTGGGAAGGACCATTTCATATTGAAGAAGTTTATCGGTCTGGTGCAATTAAGATTAATAATTTTGAAGGCACCAAACCTCAAGTTGTGAATGGGCAAAGACTTAAACATTACATAGCAGGAGACCCTGTCGATGTTGATGTGAATATAATATACACAACAACCCACGAAGAACATGTTGCAGCCCTGTTTCAGACGCCAGCAGAAGCAGAATAAAGAAAAGGTATGTAGTACGGTAAGAAAACACCGCAAAACATCATAAAAGTTCCGTATTACGAGTTTTTGTAAAATTAGTAAACTTCCGAGTCGAAGTGGAGCCGGAGACGACCACCAGGGAGTCCAGGCGCCCCCCTGGCGCGCCCCCCCTGGGCCGCGCCGGCAGGCCGCCTGGACACCCTGGAGCCCGTCTCCGACCCCGCTTTGGTCCGTTACCTTCTTTTCTGTGCATAAATTTTTCCTATATATTTGCCCGGGGTGTTCCGGCAACGTATCTTGCGATTTCGCGTGTTTTCTCTTCGATCTGTTTCTGCCAGGAAATCTTTCAGCTAAATTTAGGTGCCATGGCTTCTCCAAGTTCCCCCAAGGACACGTTCGTCGTCAACGTCATCAACCCTTACCTCGCTGAGGTTAAGAAGCACCCTCAGATTGTTCAGATGAAGGAGGGCGTCCTTCATCAAGAAGATCTGAAGGGACCTATCAAGGAGGGGAGCGCCTAGGCCAGGCTGGAAGAAGTGGAGCAAGAAGTCTTCAAGTACAAGAAGATGACCGAGCGTGGTGTCGAAGCTAACTTTGACATCACCAACGAGCTGAAGAACTACTTTCTGAAGGAGATGAAGGAGATGTGGGAAAGAATCGCCGTGTCTGAAGACAAAATTATAGAACTCCAAGGGTAAATTAATGATTTACATAACCAGAACTGTGAGTATGAACTAAGGTTTCTACACATGGGTTTGGGTGCTGAATGCAGGATCCAGGAGACGAGCTTCTCATATGAGACTGGAGAACCCCTTCCATGGAAGAGCTTCGCCAAGAACTACTTGATCAACGCCAACAAGGATGATGAGTGAGATCTCCGTGGGTAATGGCATTCCCTTGGCTTGTTCCAAGCTTGGGGGAGTGCCCGGTATCTTTATCTTTTACCTTTTGTCTTTCAGAAGTCAAGTAGAGTCGTATCGTGTCTAGGGAGGTTATTATATGAGATAGGTGTGTGCATTGAGGCCTATCACCCCTTTGGTGAAGAATTGTATCCGTGTGTGTGGAGTCGCTTATGATGGAATATTAACGAGAAGTTTATCGGTTCCTTTTTGCTGCACTCGGTATCCTCTTCACGCAATCGACCTTATATGATGATTCTTATGGGGAGTATTGACCTTATGTCAGGTATGACTATGAAACTTTATTTAATCTTGGCAAACATAGCTTTTGTCATAACAACAAGCATGATGTTCTTAAAGTATCAACATAGCCAAAACCTTTATGTTATTATGCTTGAAGTGTTATGTTGACAAGGAAGACAACTTGATGTGCTATGCTTATTTCGATGTTCATGCTTTATATTGCTTTGCATCTTAGTCATCATCAGTTGTCTGCTCTTTCAAAACCTTTGCTAGCCTAACTCTGTACTAAGCGGAATTCTGCTTGTGCGTCCATACCCTTAAGCCAATACCTTCCATATGAGTCCACCATACCTACCTACTCATGGTACTCCACTACCACCTCCTAAAAGTATATAATTTATGTGTTATCCTTAAATGTTCAAAATCTTTTATTTTGTGCCTCTGCTTTAGCTCATGAGGAAGTAGTAGCTAATTCATGACCTTTTTGAGTTGGACAAGCTTCACCCCGGGATTGCATGTATAATGTGCAAACCCATAATACGAAAAGGAACTGGCATTGAGTGCGCCCGGCTTAAAAATAATATAACAAACAAACCCTCCTTCACGCTTTGTTCATGAGAAATCAAAAAACTTTGGCAGTGATAAACAAAGGAGAATAAGAGGATGTTATCGTCCTCATACGGGAGCCGTTCCTCGAAACCTGTCCAGTCCAAGAAGTAATTGAGTTATCTATTAGCATTCGTTGACGAATCATGCACCTCTCAAAAACTTGTTTTCATTCTGTTTGATTTGAGGATAGCACATGAGTTTTCCCTACTACCCTAGAGCAGGGCCTATCTTTTAATTTTAAGTTGAGTCAGTTATTTCTACTTCCCTCTATTTCTCAAAGAGAACAGACGTTTGATGTTGATAAGGATTCATTCATATAAAGCTGCATTAAGATTTGTCATATCATATCCTTGTTGACATTATCATTTGATAAGTAAGTTGTTTGTCATGCCCAGCTAAGGCAAATATCTTCCTTCGTGTTAACACTTTCACTTCTTGCTTATTAACTTGTTATTTCAAAAGGCTTCAATTAATCCCATCAAAAGCAAAAGTTAAAATTATTTGTTGTTCTTTGACCAAAGGACATGTTTGCCATGATATAATGAGTTTCCATTGGTCCTACTTTCGAATATAAGTGTTGACGCTCTTTCATAAGAGCCTTATGAGTTGAAGATTGTTGCTGAGGATATTTGAGTTGGTGAAGAGACTATGATGCTTCTTGTCCGTATTCTATTTATCGACACTTCACTCTCTAAACTTGTGGACAGGTTTACCGAGTTCATATTCGCTTGGGGACAAGCGAGGTCTAAGCTTGGGGGTGTTGATACGTCCAAAATGCATCACTATTTTGTATTATAATTTATCCTTATTCGTTGATATATTTCACGTTATGATGATGTTCTTATGTTGTTTTGGTCTATTTTACACAGTTTGCAACTTTCCGATACCGAAACAGCAGACGCATGATTTAGCAGGAAAAAGTGGATGCTGAGTTGCTGAAGAAGAACACCTCCAAATTACCTGAAAATTGACGGGAGGTATTTTTCAGAAGAATAACGAAGACACGCAAAAGGGGAGTCCGAGGGGGGCCACAGGGTGCCCAGGCGGCTTGGGGGCGCGCCCCCCTGGCCGCGCCGGGGGGGGGGGAGGGGGCGCCTGGAGCCCCTGGCCCACCTCTGGTCGCCCCCTTTTGCATATATGTTCTCCGTCCCCCGAAAACCCTAGGCACGGGACTTTTTACGGAGTTCCGCCGCCGCTTCGAGGCGGAAACCTACAGAGAAGAAAAGGGCATCTCCGGCGGGCAGATTCCGCCGGGGAGATCACCTCCCGGAAGGGGAGATCGTCGCCATCGTCATCACCATCGTCACGGGCATCATCGAGATCATCATCAACATCATCCCCAACACCAGCACCATCTCCATCTTCATCCAAATCTCATCTTTCCATCGCAACTCGTGTTGTAACTTGTACTACCTATTCTCTCTACTCTATTGGTGTTGATTACTACTTTGTGGTGAATGCTATTGAGTTTTGTTGGAGAAATATTATTTTGTCCAGATTGTTTATCACATATTTATCCCCACTGATCATGATCTCTTTTATGTCTTGTGAGTAGTTACCTTAGTTCTTGAGGACATGGGGGAAAGTCTTGTTGTTAGTAGTCATATGCTGTTGAAGTAATATGTGTTGTTTGATACTTAAGTTGCGTTGTCATTCTACTAGTGGTGTTGTGTGAGTCGAACACCCAACACTTCGCCTTATTAAGGACCTAGGAGAATACATTGTGTATAAAGAATGCTTATGGTGGGTTGCCGGAGTGACAAAAACCTGAACCCCAGTTCGCACGCTTTTGCATAAGGGAATAATGGATCCTCGATCGTATTGCTATGGTTAGGCTTTTGCCTTAAATTCTATCTTGTATTTGCGGATGCTTGCAAGGTGTTTAATCATAAGAGTGCATTCATCTTAGTCTAGAGAGTGCACTAGCATAGATCCACCCACCAACACTTATCAACACATAACATAGTATCGATACGGAATATGGCGAAAGCACATGACTACCTCTCCCGTGTGTCCTCAAGAACGCTTTAGTCTTTATAAGTTCAGTTGCTAGGCCTCTCCTTTGCTAAGAAAGGATTGGGCCACTTGTTACTCTCAGTACCTTTTACATTACTTGCCTTTACATTCCTGTTGCTTATATCGAGAAAACCCCTAAAAAGTTATCTTTCAGTGCTTGCAGTAATTTCTTGCTCAGAATCGCTTATCAATACCTTCTGCTCCTCGTTGGGTTCGACACTCTTACTTATCGAAAACGCTGCAACAGATCCCTTACGGTTGAGGGTCATCACACATCCGCGTGGAGGTTGGCACTTTCCCCGTCGTCCGAGCGGCATCGGCGGACCGCATCACCCATGGACGCTCTGCCTCCTTCCCCGATGACGTTTCTGCCAGCCGGGCCACCAGGGAGCGGCCTGCTCCGCGACTTTCGCTCCCTGTGGCCTCGCCGGCGGCACTTTTGGTGGCACGACGGCTTCCCCGGCACCGGCCGCCCACGAAGGAGCTCGGCGCTCGAACGGCCCGCGTCGGCGAGCTGCGGGGCGCTTCCGGCGGGGGGCCGCCCTGCCGCAGGGTCGCCTGCATCCTCGAAGGATCCCAAGCACCGGCATCGGCCCGACACGTCAAGTCGCACTTTCGGCAGGTCGGGACCGCCGCCCAGCCGCAAGAGGCCTCGCGGGCACGGAGTGCGCAGGGGCACATCGTCAACTTCGACCCTGGCGACTGCGCCGCAGTTGCAACTGGCACGAACGTCCTCCCCACGGTATGCACGCCCACCATTGATACGTCCAAAACGTATCTATAATTTCTGCTTGCTCCATGCCACTTTTGGGTGATATTGCTATGATATTCATACACTTCCATACACTTTTGATCATATTTGGACTAACTTACTAATCCAGTGCACCCTAGTGCCAGTTTCTGTTTTTGGCTGTTTTTGTATTTCAGGTTTTCACGTTTCGAGAACTACCCAGAAAAATCTAGAAAAATTATATAAAAAATCAGCGATCCGGAAACAACACTGCGTCCGAAGGGCAGCCTGGGGGGGGGGCACAGGGGCTCCAGGCGCCCTGTGGGCGCCCCCCCCTGGGCCGCGCCGGGGGGGCGCCTGGCCCCCCCGAGGCTCCCCCGGTGCCCTACTTTGGCATATATTTAAAGGGTCCTCCGTAACCCTCAGAACAGGACTTCTTTTCGCGATCCCATCTCTGTTCCGCCGCCTCCGCCGCTTCCAAGATCGGGAGCACCAGGAGAACTCTTCCCGGCACCCTGCCGGAGGGGAGGATCACCACCGGGAGCTTCTCCACCACCATGGACGCCTCCCGGATGACTCGTGAGTAGTCTCCCTTGGACCATGAGTCCATGACCAGTAGCTATGTGATGTTCTCCTCCCGTTCTTGTGCTTCACTAATTAGTCCTCGTGAGCTGCCCTACATGATCGAGGCACCTATGTAATCCTTATGCTGTTGCTATGTTGAGTTTGCTGGGATCCGATGGATTATGAGATTATGTTCAGATTGATCTTGAGTAATATATTTGATTCACCTCTTTTATATTTTAGTTCATAAGTAATTCTTGCATGTTCTCCGTTGTTATTTATTACTTTGGCCGAGTATTAAGTAGTGACTCCAAGAGGGAACGTTATGCTTGATTGTGGGTTCATGCCCCTCGATGACTAGCTTGAGTGACAGAAACAAGAGTCTAGGGGATGTTCTGTTGCCACAAGGGGGAAAACAACGGTGCTTGTGCCCGCGGGTGCAAGAATTGTTTACTTTACGCAAAGTTCTTTTAATGCAGTTGTCTGTTGCATTGAGTTTACACTATGGGTGGGACTCGCAACTTAATACCAGCGAGATGTTCTGGATAGATATCTCAAGGTGGATGATTAGTAGTAGATATTGATGGATTTCGGTCTACTTACTTTGGCGTACCGCCCATGCTTTGAACCTCAACCTTTCTTGCAATGTAATCAGCATTGGTTTGCGTTCGTGGTCCTGTCAATTGCCCAACTGTAATTTGTTTACCTCACATAGCTGTTTTATCGTCTTTTGGGAGAGAGACATCACTAGTGAACATCATGAGACTCCGGTCCATATTACCATCATTGATCACATTCACTATTTACTTTTCGCTATTTACTTACTATTGCAAAACACTATCTATCACTACTATCATATTGCTTTTAACCCTTTGTGAACTACAAGGCCGGAGAGATTGACAACCTCTTTGTACTCGTTGGGAGCAAAGTTATTTGTATCTGTGTGCAGGTCCACGTTGATTGCTAATTGCGCCGTTAGCAATTGACACCTACTTGTTGAACCTAGGAGTCTCTGGGGATTCGATCCTTGGCATCTTTGCTAGGGGAAAACACTTCTACTTACTGCATCTTACACCTTCCACTTGGGGTAACCAACGAGGGGTTCGAGGCCCATCAAGGAGTATTTTCTGGCGCCGTTGCCGGGGACTCCACTCTTCAGGATAGGGGAGTTGCATGCTATCTTTTACCTTTGCTTTTTAGTCTTGTTAGTTTACTTTTCATTTTTGCTTTAGTTCCTTTTATCGAAAATCACAAAAATAGTTATCTTGCTTGCTTGCTACTATGGGTTCCACCGAGAACACCAAGTTGTGTGACTTCACTAGTCACAACAACGATGACTTTATCAGCACACCTATCACTACACCTGCCACTTCAGCACCCTCATATGAAATTAAACCTGCTTTACTTAACTTAGTCATGAGAGAACAATTCTCCTGTGCTGGAGATGATGCTGCTTTACACTTGAACAACTTTGTAGAACTTTGTGATATGCAAAAGTACCAAGAAATAGATGGTAATATTGTTAAGCTTAAGCTTTTTCCTTTCTCCTTGAGAGGAGGAGCTAAAATTTGGTTTCAGTCTTTGCCTAGAAATAGCATAGATTCATGGGACAAGTGCAAATATGCTTTTATTGGAAAATACTATCCACCTGCTAAAATTATCCAACTTAGAAGTAACATAATGAATTTTAAACAATTGGATAATGAACACGTTGCCCAAGATTGGGAACGTATGAAATCTCTTATCAAGAACTGCCCTACTCACGGTTTGACTACTTGGATGGTTATCCAAACTTTTTATGCAGGCTTGAACTTTACCTCGCGGAACCTGTTAGATTTGGCCGCGGGAGGAACTTTTATGTCAACTACACTTGGTGCTGCCACAAAGCTTCTCGATGAGATGATGACCAACTATTCCCAATGGCACACCGAACGCGCTCCAACAGGTAGGAAGGTAAACTCTGTCGAGGAGATTTCCTCCCTTAATGAAAAAATTGACTTGATCATGTCTCTACTTTCGTAGCAATCTACTATTGATCCTCGTGATGTTCCTTTAAATTCTTTGATTGCTCAAGAACAAGTAGATGTGAACTTTATCTCTAGAAATAATTTCAACAACAATGCTTATAGGAGTAACTTTGGTAACAATCCTAGACCGTTCCCCTCTAACTCTTATGGGAACAACAATGCTTATCCTAGTACCAAGAACTCCAATACTGAACTAGAGACCATGCTTAGAGATTTCATCACTACCCAAAAAGCCTTTAATAAGAATGTAGAAGAGAAACTACATAAACTAGATGATCTTTCTTTTAAGGTAGGCCACTTAGCCAATGAGGTAAAATTGCTAAAAATTGAAACTTCTCCTCTTAAAGAGAGGGAAGTCATCCCTATTAATGCTACTCAAATACAAATTAATGAAAATATTAGGATGATGGCTAAGCTAAAAGAAAGATGGGCTAGAGAAAGGGAGGAAGAGGAAAGAATTAAGAGCCTTCCTACCCACCACACTGTTGCTACTATCCAAGTTATTGAGGATGTTCACACTCTTAGCACCCAATGTACTCCTGGTCCCAATGGACCTATTAATGGTGATGCTATGACTATAGAAACTACCAACCAAGTGAACCTTAAGGACACCACTACCACTTTACTTGATGCTCATGACCTTGATTTTGATAATTGCACTCTTACAGAAGTTATTGATTTCCTTCACAAGATGTCTAGAGATCCCCGCACTAGCACGCTTAACCTTGCCTTCACGGAGCATATCACTAATGCTCTCATCAAAGCTAGGGAGGAGAAACTTAGAGTAGAAGCCTCCATACCTAGAAAGCTAGAAGATGGTTGGGATCCTATGATAAAAATTTATTTGAATGACTTCTCTTGTTATGCATTATGTGATGTTGGTGCTAGTACCTCTGTTATGCCCAAAAGAATATATGATATGCTTAAATTGAAACCTTATGATTCTTGTTCTTTTGGTGTTCGTCTCGTTGATTCTTCCATAAAGAAACCTTTGGGGAGGATCGACGATGTTCTTATTATTGTCAATGATAATTATGTGCCCGTTGATTTCACTATTATGGATATTGAATGTGATCCTTCATGTCCAATTATTTTGGGACGTCCCTTTTTGCGCACCGTTGGTGCTGTCATTGACATGAAAGAGGGTAATATAAAATTTCAGTTTCCTCTCAATAAAGAGATGGAACACTTCCCTCGTAAGAAGGTCAAGTTACCTTTTGAGTCCGTTGGGGCTAGTTATTCTTTTACTCTTGATAAAACTTGATCTATGCATTATGCCTAGCTTAAAGGCATAAAAGAAAGCGCTTTTGGGAGGCAGCCCACATGAATATTTTTTTTGCTTTTGTTGTGTCTTGATGTTGTTTACTGCTGTAGCATCATCATTGTATCTTTGCTTTTCATATTTGTGCCAAGTATAGCCTCTGATTGCTAGAAAGTTCAAAAGTTGTGAGGTGCTGTCCAGAAAACAGATTCTGTCCTTGGATAGTAAAATTCGTATAAAATCACCAGATCATCTTTTTGGTCGGAATTTTTTCGAAAGCGTTCTCTATATAATTGTCTTTCGTGCGTCAGTTCTGAGTTTTTTGATTTGAGTTGCAGAAGTATCCCGAACAGGTCAATTACTGCCTGCTGTTCTGTTTTTTCACAGATTCTGTCCTGTTTTGCCTTACCTTCACTTTGCAAATTGAGAACTTGCTTTTTCTTTGCAAAAACCTTTTGGCAATCTTGAGAAACAGTAGAACTTCAAGAATATTCTTATTTCCAGCAAGGTATAATTATTTTATTAAGGGTACTAACCTCGCTAATCAGATTATGATGAGTTGTGTATGAAGGGAGTTTTCAAGTGTGCGAGGGAAGATGATAAAAAGATTCAGGAGTGTCAAGCGCTCAAGCTTGGGGATGCCCCCGTGCACCCCCAAGAAATATTCAAGGAGACTCAAGCTTCTAAGCTTGGGGATGCCCCCCGTGCATCCCCTTCTCCATCAACACTATCAGTTCGTCTTTCGTTCCGCTATATTTTTATCACTTCATATGTTATGTGCTATGCTTGGAGCGTCTTGCTTTTAGTTTTCTTTTTAGTTTTTCACAACGAGTCGGAACCCAGCATTCCTTTATGTGGGAGAGAAACACGCTCCACTTCTACCTAGAACATTACATAGAATTTTCATGTCTATCTATGCTCTGTGTGTTCTTTGTCTTTTAATAGCTACTATCGTGCTCTGCTCTTAGTATTCATGCTTATCTTTTCAAGAGCTTTTATTTAGTTGGTTGCTTGAACTCTCTTTAATTACCATGCTCACCTTATTAAGAGAGTTTGCTTCCGTTGCATGGGTTAATGTGTCTATGATAAAGATGCTACTTTCATGATGGTGCTTAGTAGTTCAGATTTTCTTATGGTTAATCTCAAATAGCTGGGGGGTTCCCAATGTGTTATTGGAATACCAACTTGGTTTGTTTGCCTATGATGTGGTATAGTTTAGTAATATCTTCCTTCGAGAATTTATTTTGATTGACTTGGCGTATGCTCACGCATATTCAAGACTATAAAGAAAGTCTGTCAAGCCTTCATGATCTTTTGTTTCTAAGTAGCGATATAACTACCATGCCTGATTCAATATTGCTTTGTCGCTCTGCATGATTATGACCATCATTGCTCTCTTAGTTGGTCGCTCCCAGTCTTTTGCTAACCTCCACCTGCACTAAGCAAACTAACCATGCAATATATAGCTCATGGGAAAGTAGCCTAAAAACTATTGTGGTAAAGAATATGTTGCTTATGTATCTTATTTCTTATAAGTTGCTTGCTGAGCGGTAACCATGTTTCTGGGGACGCCATCAACTGTCACACTTTTGTTGAATATCATGTGAGTTGCTATGCATGTTCGTCTTGTCTGAAGTAAGGGTGATTTACCGTGGGTTGAATTAATATGCATATTGTTAGAGAAGAACATTGGGCCGCCAACCAAAGCCATGCATCATGGTGGATGTTTTAGCTTGGACCTTAATCCTCAATCTCTCATGAGAATATGCTTATGCATTAAAGAGGAGTCCATCATCTATTTTCTATGTTGTCCCGGTATGGATGTCCTCAAGTTGAGATTTATCAAAAACGAGAAATCAAATGCGATCTATCTCCTTGGACCTTTGTACAGGTGGCATAGAGGTACCCCTTTGTGACACTTGGTTAAAACATATGCAATACAATGATAACCCATGGGGATCCGAGCTAATTAGGACAAGGAGCGAGCACTATTGGTATTCGATGCATGAGGCTTGCAACTTATAAGATGTTTTATACATGACACATATGAAGTACTACTACCGTTGACACAATTGCTTCCATGTTTTCAAATTAAAAAACTTTAGCACTTAACCTTTCTTTTACCTTTATGTTGAAGCACCAACTACTGAGAGCATGATTGTCATTCTGAGTGTAATGTGCATTGTCCCAAAGTAGCATTGTCTTTTGCATGATTGTGATATCGTTTATTCTGAAATGATTGTATCTAGTCATCACTTAAACCTTGAAGGTGCCGTTGCATTTATGTTTTGCATCACTAAAGGGGGCAAGCTAGATATCACTTTATCATATTTGCACGTCATGTTCATTGCAAATCTTTTTGATGTTTCAGTTTCATGTTGTAAAACTTTCAGTCATTTGTGATTTTCTCTTGAGGCAACTTAATTACTTTAGAATCATTGTCTCAGTAAGCTTTTGTCATATGACTATGAGAAAGTCCTATATGGTTAATAGCATGTCACCACAGAAATTATTCTTGTTATCATTTACCTACTCGAGGACGAGCAGGAATTAAGCTTGGGGATGTTGATACGTCCAAAATGTATCTATAATTTCTGCATGCTCCATGCCACTTTTGGGTGATATTGCTATGATATTCATACACTTCCATACACTTTTGATCATATTTGGACTAACTTACTAATCTAGTGCACCCCAGTGCCAGTTTCTGTTTTCGGCTGTTTTTGTATTTCAGGTTTTCACGTTTCGAGAACTGCCCAGAAAAATCCTGAAAAATTATATAAAAAATCAGCGATCCGGAAACAACACTGCGTCCGAAGGGCAGCCTGGGGGGGGGGGGGCACAGGGGCTCCAGGCGCCCTGTGGGCGCGCCCCCCTGGGCCGCGCCGGGGGGGCGCCTGGGCCCCCCGAGGCTCCCCCGGTGCCCTACTTTGGCATATATTTTAAGGGTCCTCCGTAACCCTCAGAACATGACTTCTTTTCGCGATCCCATCTCTGTTCCGCCGCCGCCGCCGCTTCCAAGATCGGGAGCACCAGGAGAACTCTTCCCGGCACCCTGCCGGAGGGGAGGATCACCACCGGGAGCTTCTCCACCACCATGGACGCCTCCCGGATGACTCGTGAGTAGTCTCCCTTGGACCATGAGTCCATGACCAGTAGCTATGTGATGTTCTCCTCCCGTTCTTGTGCTTCACTAATTAGTCCTCGTGAGCTGCCCTACATGATCGAGGCACCTATGTAATCCTTATGCTGTTGCTATGTTGAGTTTGCTGGGATCCGATGGATTATGAGATTATGTTCAGATTGATCTTGAGTAATATATTTGATTCACCTCTTTTATATTTTAGTTCATAAGTAATTCTTGCATGTTCTCCGTTGTTATTTATTGCTTTGGCCGAGTAATAGTTAGTGACTCCAAGAGGGAACGTTATGCTCGATTGTGGGTTCATGCCCCTCGATGACTAGCTTGAGTGACAGAAACATGAGTCTAGGGGATGTGCTGTTGCCACAAGGGGGAAAACAACGGTGCTTGTGCCCGCGGGTGCAAGGATTGTTTACTTTACGCAAAGTTCTTTTAATGCAGTTGTCTGTTGCATTGAGTTTACACTATGGGTGGGACTCGCAACTTAATACCAGCGAGATGTTCTGGATAGATATCTCAAGGTGGATGATTAGTAGTAGATATTGATGGATTTCGGTCTACTTACTTTGGCGTACCGCCCATGCTTTGAACCTCAACCTTTCTTGCAATGTAATCAGCATTGGTTTGCGTTCGTGGTCCTGTCAATTGCCCAACTGTAATTTGTTTACCTCACATAGCTGTTTTATCGTCTTTTGGGAGAGAGACATCACTAGTGAACATCATGAGACGCCGGTCCATATTACCATCATTGATCACATTCACTATTTACTTTTCGCTATTTACTTACTATTGCAAAACACTATCTATCACTACTATCATATTGCTTTTAACCCTTTGTGAACTACAAGGCCGGAGAGATTGACAACCTCTCTGTACTCGTTGGGAGCAAAGTTATTTGTATCTGTGTGCAGGTCCACGTTGATTGCTAATTGCGCCGTTAGCAATTGACACCTACTTGTTGAACCTAGGAGTCTCTGGGGATTCGATCCTTGGCATCTTTGCTAGGGGAAAACACTTCTGCTTACTACATCTTACACCTTCCACTTGGGGTAACCAACGAGGGGTTCGAGGCCCATCAACCATCTACGGGGTGGCCGTCACGAGGACCCTCATCGACGGCGGCGCCGGGCTCAACAACCTCTCCCCCGAGGCCTTCGGTCATCTGCCCGTGTCCTACAGGCAGCTCCTCCCCACCAAGCCCTTCTCAGGGGTCGCGGGCTCGGACGTCCTGCTCGGCCAGATTCGCCTCCCAGTCACCTTCGACACACCCGCTAACTACCGGACTGAGCTCATCGACTTCGACGTTGCGCCCATCCACCTGCCCTACAATGCCATCCTCGGCTTCCCAGCCTTGACGAAATTCATGGCGGCGACTCACCCGGGCTACAACACCGTCAAGATGCCCGGGAGCAATGGCGTCATCACCATCAAAGGGGACCCCAAGGCCGCCCTTCAGGTCCTCGGGCGTGCTTATAGGACTGCTGCCGCAGCTCATCCAGGTGCGAAAGGGGCTCCGGAGACGCCGGAAGCTGCGCCTGCCAAGAAGAAGCAGCTCTTCTCTCAGGACCCAGCCGAGACGAAGCAGGTGCCCACTGACGAGGAGGGCTCAGGAGCCACCTTCACCATCGGCACGGACATGGACCCTGAGCAAGAGGCAGCGCTGGTTAGCTTCCTCAAGGCTAACAACGATGTGTTCGCTTGGAAAGCCGCTGACTTGGTCGGGGTGCCTAGGCACGTCATCGAGCATCTCCTCACGGTGTGCCCCAACGCGCGCCCTATCAAGCAAAAAGCACACAGACAAGCCCCGGAGAAGCAGGCCTTCATCGTTCAAGAGGTTCGAAAGCTAGAGGAAGTAGGCGTCGTACGGGAGGTACGGCACACGGAGTGGCTGGCCAACCCCGTCATAGTTCCGAAGAAAGGAGGCAAGGAGCGCATGTGCGTCGACTTCACGAGCCTCAACAAGTTTTGCCCTCAGGACCCGTTCCCTCTCCCGCGCATCGAGCAGATCATGGATTCGACGGCTGAGTGCGACCTGCTCTGCTTCCTCGACGCCTTCTCGGGCTACCACCAAATTAAGATGGCGGTGGAGGATGTGGACAAAACAGCGTTCCTGACCCCATGCCGGGTCTACTACTACACATGCATGCCTTTCGGGCTGAGAAACACGGGCGCCACCTTCCAGCGCTTGATGCACATCACCCTTGGCCCTCAGCTCGGGAGGAACGCGGAGGCCTATGTCGACAACATCGTAGTCAAGACCAGAGAGGCCAGGACTCTCATCCAGGACCTAGAAGAAACGTTCGCCAACCTGCGCAAGGTGAAGCTGTGCCTCAACCCAAAGAAGTGCGTGTTTGGTGTACCCTCTGGCAAGTTGCTAGGGTTCCTGGTTTCACACTGGGGCATTGAAACTAATCCGGAGAAGATCAAGGCCATCGAAAGAATGAAGCCGCCCACAAACCCGAAGGAGATGCAGAAGCTTGCGGGATGCGTAACGTCCCTGGGGCGCTTCGTCTCTAAGCTTGGTGAACGCGCCCTCCCGTTCTTCAAGCCCTTTGAGTGGACCCCGGAGGGCGATGCCGCCTTCCGGAATCTCAAGGAATACCTCACCAGCCCGCCGGTTATAGTAGTGCCGCGACCCCTGGAACCCATGACTCTCTATCTCTCCACTACTCCTCACTCCGCCAGTGCAGCTCTAGTGGTGGAGCGCGAGGAGAGGCCCCGAAGCGCAAGGCCGCCGAGCAATTTGGCATCCTTAAGACCCCCGTCGCCCCCTGACGTGGTTCCGGAGGTAGATTCGACCACGGTTACTGGCGGCCCCGCCATCCAGCAAGAGGCACCTAGGATTCCTGAAGCGCCTGAGGATCCTGCATCGCCGACCCTCGTGGAGCACCCAGTGTACTTCATCAGCACCGTACTGCGCGATGCACGCTCGCACTACCCGATGCCTCAAAAATTGCTCCTGGCGCTCCTTGTCGCCTCCAGGAAGTTGCGTCATTACTTCCAAGGCCACCCTATCAAGGTTGTCTCGTCATACCCTCTCGAGAAAGTCCTCCGGGGCCCGAATGTCGTTTGGAGGCTCGCCGAGTGGAACATCAAGTTCTAGGCGTTCCAGTTGGAGTTTAGCACCACGCGAGCGATCGAGGGAGCGGCTCTGGCAGACTTTGTGGCGGAATGGACCGACGCGCCGGAGCAGGGGGCTGGCAAGGATCGCTCGTAGGCCCCCGGTGATGAAGCCCCGGACGGATGGGTGGTATACTTCGACGACGCCTTCTCGCGCCTTGGCGCGGGAGCTGGCGCCATGTTAGTATCTCCCACTCAGGACAAGTTGTACTACGCTGTGCAGCTTTGCTTCCAGCAAGGCGAGAAGGTCTCGAACAACACCGCAGGGTATGAGGTCCTAATTGCTGGGCTCAAGGCCGCCGCTGCACTGGGGGTCAAGCATCTAACCATCAGAGGCGATTCATAGCTCCTCGTCAACTTCTCCAACAAGAAATACAAGCCCAAGGGCGAGCACATGGAGGCATATCTAGAGGAGGTGTGCAAGATGGAAAAGCGATTCCGAGGGCTGGAGGTGCAGCACGTACCAAGAGGCACCAACAAGGAAGCGGATGACATTGCCAAACGAGCCTCCAGGCGGGAGCCTCAGAGGCCGGGCATCTTCGAGGAGCGGCTGCTCAAGCCGTCGGCAACACCGCCTGTTCCTGAGCCGGCGTCCCCTCAGCAGGGGCTACCTGCGGCGCCTGCGGAGGGAGCCCCGCCCTGCGGACCGTCCTCCGGAGCCCGCCTGCTACTCGCCGCGGAGCCCGAGGAGGGTTGCTGGACCCAAGTGCTCAAGATGTACCTGCAACATGACACCTTGCCAGACAAGGAGGAAGACGCAGAGCGCGTGGTCCGACAAGCCTCGGCTTACTGCATCCAAGACGGCGAACTCTATAGGAGGCGCCCCAATGACGTCTCACTAAAGTGCATCTCGAGGAAACAAGGACGCGAGCTGTTGGCTGACATCCACGGTGGGGACTGTGGTCACCATTCATCGTCCTGCACCCTCTTGGGCAAGGCCTTCTGCAGCGGCTTCTACTGGCCCACGGCACTAAACGACGCCACGGAGCTTGTGCAGGCTTGCGAGGCGTGCTAGTTTCACGCCAAGCAGATCCACAAGCCAGCGCAGGGCCTCCAGACGACCCCGCTCTCCTGGCCCTTCGCGGTCTGGGGATTGGACATCCTGGGTCCATTTCCCCAGGCAGCGGGGGGCTACTGCTTCCTGTACGTCGCCATCGACAAATTCACCTTGTGGGCAGAGGTGGAGCCTGTTCGCGCGATCCCAGCCGGGTCGGCCGTCAAGTTCATCCAGGGCCTCGTGAGGCGATTCGGGGTCCCCAGCCGCATCATCACGGATAACAGTTCGCTGTTCACATGCAATCTCTTCAAGTCATATTGTGCTAACCTTGGAACACAGATCTGCTACGCCTCGGTGGCTCACCCCAGGAGCAACAGTCAGGCCGAACGCGCCAACGCGGAAGTCTTGCGTGGCCACAAGACGCGCAGCTTTAAGAAGAAGCTTGAGGCTTGCAGCAGGGGGTGGATCGACGAGCTCCAGTCCGTGCTGTGGTCGATCCGAACCACCGCTACCAAACCCATGGGAGAAACTCCTTTCTTTCTCGTCTACGGGGCGGAGCCGGTCCTCCCTCACGAGGTCAAGCATCGCTCCCCACGGGTCTTGGCTTTCAACGAGGAATGCCAGGACGCCGCCTAGCGATGGACCTCGTGCTCGACGAGGAGGGCCGCAGACGAGCTGCCCTCAGGACGGCGCGATATCAGCAGGCGCTGCGGCGGTACCACTACTGCAACGTCCGCGCAAGAACACTTGAAGTTGGTGACTTGGTCCTGAGGCGGGTCCTCTCCAGGGAGGGGTTACACAAGCTCTCGCCCATGTGGGAGGGCCCGTTTAGAATTACCTGTGTCTCTAGGCCTGGTGTTGTGCACCTGGAGACGCATGATGGGATACCTATCCAGAATTCCTGGAACATTGAGCACCTCAGGAGGTTCTATCCGTAATCAAGGCTCCGTGCCCATGAAGGTCTCCACTCGTGACACTCTCACGTACTAATGAGTTGGGGCTGTACACGCCTCGGAGTCGCCTGAGCGTTGCCTGTGGGCCATCAGAAGGGGCTCCCACCCACGTCCCAGTTGCAGTCCTTAGCTCCGCGCTGGGAAGAAGACGTAGTGTAGGGGTCGGATGCGACCTTTTTCCTTTTTTGTCTTGGTGTTTGGCTGTCATCCTTTTCTACTTCCTTGGCTATCAGCCCTTCCTCTACCCCATGCTATGAAGTTCTCATGTTTCTTGCATTTGGTTGGAAGTCTTGCTTGGGATTTTCTCTCGCCGGTTTTAAGTTCAGCTTGTCAAGCAAGGGCTGCGCCGCTGGCTCTCCTTCGCGTGCCTCGCGCGTGGGGGCTAGGACACGGTCGGTCCCGGCTCTCGTATGCCACGGTCCCGTGACCTCGCCTGGCCAAGCCTGCTCAGGCTCCGGCTCAGGCCTTGGCGCCTTAATCCATGCTCGGCGCTCTCAGCAGCTCTCAGCGGCTCACCCACACTCGGGGGGTGCGTAGGTTCTCCGAATTCAGCCGTCCTCATGGCCCGTCGGGGGCTCATGGCGCCAATGAGTCAGGAGCACTTCACCTCAAGACATCACAGCACATAAGCTAAGTAATCTCACCCAGACCAAAAACATGATAGCAAGTTCTCGCTTCATACAAATGTCATAGTCCATTACACGCCTTCTCGAGGCAACTTAAAATTTTGACGCAGGAAGGAAAAGAAGAAAAAAAGAAGCAGAGGTCGCTCCCACTCAGTCGGAGTCTCCCAACTCCTCCTGCTTCACCGAGCCACAGCGACACAACGACCCCCTCCCCTCGCTGAGCCGAGCTCGGCGGCGCGGTGGCTTGTTGTAGTCGCCGCTGCTGGAGGAGCTGCTGCTGCTATAGAGGGGGGACCCACGGCGCCCTCCAGGGCCAAGCTCGTCTCCAGAGGAGGAACTGCTCCTCCAGACGCCATCCCCGCCATCCTCTTCGTCGTCAGCTTCAGGACAGCACCCAAGGTGCCTCCCTTCCTCCGAGAAGACCCTCACGGACAGCGTTGAGGCATCATCATATCTGAAGTGGAGCGTACACCTCCCCTGTAGCCGGCGCGCGCGCGCAAATGATTGCCATCCGCGCTCCAGGAACACGTCGCCCGAGGGAGCCACATCGACCTCCATCTAGGACGAACCACTGCAGCAACCGTCGGTCTGCATCTAGAGGCTGCCGGGGCCTCTGGTGGTAGCACATTGCCGAACGAGCGGGGAAGCTGGAGCCACAAGCCGTCAGGCTTCTCCGCCCACACCACGAACTCCGACGACACGTCGAAGGAGTGGAGCTGCGGGCACGTAGGATGGACGACCGCCAAACGCCACCTCGCGCCTCCTCTCCCACCACGGTCACGACCACCTTCGCCGCGGGAAGAGGCACCGCACCTCTCACCGGCGACCGCATCGAGACCCGGAAGGCCGCACCCGCTCCCTCGAGGAGTCGCCGCGGGGTGCAGCGGCATGCTTGCGGGGATGGCCGCGGCCCCTCTTTGACGGCGGCGAAGCCAAATCCTTTGGGGCTTTCCCTTTCTCCGCGACGGACGGCTTCCTCGGCGGCACCATGGAGACCTCGCGGTAGAAGGAGAGCGGGGAGCGAACAAGGAGGCAGACGACGCTGGCTTGAAGATGACTTGGGGGCTCCCCCCTAGTCCCATTTATAGGGCGGAGGAGCCCAACCGCCAGTCACTGGCGTCACAACCATAACAACCTCGTCGTCTGCGCCGGGGAATTGTCAAGTCACACGGTTACGAAGACTGCATGGGGAGCGGAGTCGCCACGTCCCATCCAACCGTCATGCGCCAGCCTGGCCCGCCGCCTTTTGGGGCCCACGACGCTTCGTCCTCGACTAAGACTTTGCCTCGAAGCCAACTCCGCGCGCGCCTTGGGCCCGGGGGCTACTGTCGGCGTCCTGGGAACCAGGGTACCCAGACTTGCGTGTCTGTGGGCCGTAGCGCGCTCCTACCACGGCCTGGTACGGCCCAGCTGATCGACCAGCTGCTCAAGACCCTCGCGAGGGGGCTAGACCTCGCGAGGAGAACAACGTCAAGACCCCCTCAGGAGCGGCCTCGGCTAGGCTGCTCCGGAGGGGCGGAGAATCCAAGGCCAAGCCTGCCTCAGGAGGAAGCAGTGATGCACCGCGCCAGCGGGTGCCAGCGCATGCCAGCGGCGCAGTTGCCGTTTTGGTGCAAAGGAGACAATGCAGGCGCAGGTTCCCGAGGAGCAAGACAAATGTTTCCCCATTGTTGCAACAAGACCGAAGACCGCAAGGACGACAGGGAGGATGTCACCACCGAGCCCACCACCGCGTCATCGCCGGATCCCTTTGCAGGCGGAGACCGCTTTTGTCAGGGTAGGAACGTCCTTGTGTTCCCGCTCAAAATGGCCGTTGTGAGATCCCTTCCCGCCTAAACATTTCGGGGGAAGAGGACCCCGGCCGCCTATATAAGTAGCTAGGATCTCCATGATGGAGGGGGATCAGATCCAAAAAAATTCTGCCATCGCACAAAGGAGCAGGAACCCTTGCCTCCTAACCCTCCTGAGCTCCCCTCCTGAGCTCAGGAACCACTGTACTCATTCATACTCAAGCCCTCCCGATGCCAATCCACCAAAGCAGAAAGTAGGGTTTTACACCGCAAGGTGGCCCGAACCTGGGTAAATTCTTGTGTGCTTTACTTGTTGTTGCTAGGCTTCGCGCCCCTCGTTGGTTACCCCAAGTGGAAGGTGTGAGATGTAGTGTTGCAGAAGTTTTTCCCTTGGCAAAGATACCAAGGATCGAATCCCCAGAGACTCCTAGGTTCAACAAGAAGGTGTCAACTGCTACGGCGCCCGATATTAGCAATCAACATGGACCTGCACACAGATACAAATAACTTTGCTCCCAACGAGTACAGAGAGGTTGTCAATCCCTCCGGCCTTGTAGTCCACAAAGGATTAAACGCAAGTGATAGTAGTGATAGATATAATTGCAATAGTAAATAAAAGCGAAAAGTAAATAGCGGATGTGATCAATGATGGTAATATGGACCGGAGTCTCATGATATTCACTAGTGATGTCTCTCTCCCAAAAGACGATAAAACAGCTATGTGAGGTAAACGAATTACAGCTGGGCAATTGACAGGACCATGTGCGCAAACCAATGCTGACTACATTGCAAGAAAGGTTGAGGTTCAAAGCCTGGGCGGTACGCCAAAGTAAGTAGACCGAAATCCATCAATATCTAATACTAATCATCCACCTTGAGATATCTATCCAGAACATCTCGCTGGTATTAAGTTGCGAGTCCCACCCATAGTGTAAACTCAATGCAACAGACAACTGCATTAAAAGAACTTTGTGTAAAGTAAACAATCCTTGCACCCGCGGGCACAAGCACAGTTGTTTTCCCCCTTGTGGCAACAGCACATCCCCTAGACTCATGTTTCTATCACTCAAACTAGTCATCGAGGGGCATGAACCCACAATCAAGCATAACGTTCCCTCTTGGAGTCACTACCTATTACTTGGCCAAAGCAATAAATAACAACGGAGAACATGCAAGAATTACTTACGAACATAAATATAAAAGAGGTAGATCAAATATATTACTCAAGCACAATCTGAACATAATCTCATAATCCATCGGATCCCAGCAAACTCATCATAGCAACAACATAAGGATTACATATGTGCCTCGATCATGTAGGGCAGCTCACGAGGACTAATTAGTGAAGCACAAGAATGGGAGGAGAACATCACATAGCTACTGGTCATGGACTCATGGTCCAAGGGAGACTACTCGCAACTCATCCGGGAGGCGTCCATGGTGGTGGAGAGGCTCCCGGTAGTGATCCTCCCCTCCGGCAGGGTGCCGGGAAGAGTTCTCCTGGTGCTCCCGATCTTGGAAGCGGCGGCGGCGGCGGAACAGAGATGGGATCGCGAAAAGAGTTCCTCCCTCAAGGGTTTCGGGAGACGCTTTAAATATATGCCAAAGGGGGGCATCGGAGGAGCCTCGGGGGGCCCAGGCGCCCCCCCGGCGCGGCCCGGGGGGGAGGGGGGCGCCGCCAGGGCGTCTGGAGCCCTGGTGGCCCCCCCGGCTGTCCTTCGGGCGCACGGTAGTTTCTGGAACGCTGATTTTTTATATAATTTTTCTGGATTTTTCCTGGCAGTTCTCGTAACGTGAAAACCTGAAATACAAAAATAGCCGAAAACAGAAACTGGCACTGGGGTGCACTGAGTTAATAGGTTAGTCCAAATATGATCAAAAGTGTATGGAAGTGTATAAATATCATAGCAATATCACCCAAAAGAGGCATGGAGCAAGCAGAAATTATAGATACGTTTTGGACGTATCAGTTGTTCACTAGAATCTCTTCACTGGACGAGGGCAAGATGCTAGGTAGATGTGAGGGGGAGAGATCTTCGTTCACGCCCCTGTGTTCGAACTTCTTGGGTTTGCGGAGCCCGTAATCCGATAGGGCCGGCGACGACGTTCCCCGCGATGAGGACGGGAGAGAGGACTACATTGCCGGAGCTGGCGACACATAGGCTCGGAATGGCTGCAAAGTGCGCGCGACGACGTAGTTGTGAGATGGATGGGCAGAGAAGGAAGAAGAGAGGAGATAGCAAATTGAGTCGTCAGGTCTTGGGTGTGGATTTGGTGCAATTTGCGATGGGGTTGGGCTGTCGGGTCCGACCTGGCGGGCGTGCCCGGGCACCCCCATATTTGGCTGGATATGAGGAGTGCTGGTAAGCTCGGACATTTGAGGCTCGTTTAAGGAGCCAGTGTTGGTCGAAAAATCGTGACCTGTCAGTGACCGGGCGGCCCGTCCGGGCGTATGAGGTGGGTTTGAGGCGCTCGGCTTTAGATGCTCTAATGAGTAATCCTACTGCTATCTATGTAGCTAAATAAAAACATCTTGTATTTAGTTATAGATGTAGTCCTTTTTGGTCCGCATATAAGTTTTATCCTAAGGCAAAGTATCTCTACTTTGATCAAACTTATAGGAAAAATTATTAACATTCACAATGCCAAACCAACATTCTTAGATTCATTACGAAATGTAGTTTTATATTATACATATATCATACTCCCTCCATTCTCTTATACGAGGCCACTTTATATTTTTATGTCTAACTTTGATAATTAATTTTACCAACAAAAAGTGAGGTATATGACATAAAAGGTATTTCACTTGATGCACATTCCAACCAAAAAGGTCTAGGGTTACTCTGCCTCCCGCCACTGCCATGGGTGACCTTAGGGCCAGGCGGCGCGATGATTCCTGGCCCTTGCCGGCGGGCAGGCTCCATTTTCATATGCTACTTCAAGTTTTGTTAGGGTTTGAGTCCTACTCAGGAGGATGAGACAGTAGCAGATCCCTGAAGATAGAGTAAGGTTCTTCACGCCAAGCCCCCGTCCCGGTGGTGCGTCTAGCATTGTCGATGGGCGTGCTGAAAGTGAAGGAAATATGTCCTAAAGGCAATAATAAAGTTGTTATTATATTTCCTTGTATATCATGATAAATGTCTTTTATTCATGCTAGAATTGTATTAACCGGAAACTTGATACATGTGTGAATACATAGACAAAACAGAGTGTCCCTAGTATGCCTCTACTAGACTAGCTCATTAATCAAAGATGGTTATGTATCCTAACCATGGACATGTGTTGTCATTTGATCCACGGGATCACATCATTAGGAGAATTATGTGATGGACAAGACCCATCCGTTAGCTTAGCACTATCATCGTTTAGTTTTACTGCTATTGCTTTCTTCATGACTTATACATGTTCCTCTAACTATGAGATTATGCAACTCCTGAATATCGGAGGAACACCTTATGTGCTATCAAACGTCACAACGTAACTGGGTGCTTATAAATATGCTCTATAGGTGTTTCCGAAAGTGTTTGTGGTGTTAGCATAAAGCAAGATTAGGCTTTGTCACTCCGAGTGTCGGAGAGGTATCTCTGGCCCCTCTCGGTAATACTCATCATAATAAGCCTTGCAAGAAAAAGAATAATGATTTAGTCACGATATGACGTATTATGGAACGAGTAAAGAGACTTGCCAGTAACGAGATTGAACTAGGTATGATGATACCGACGATCGAATCTCGGACAAGTAACATACTGATGACAAAGGGAACAACGTATGTTGTTATGCGGTTTGACCGATAAAGATCTTAGAAAAATATGTAGGAGCCAATATGAGAATCCAGGTTCCTCTATTGGTTATTGACCGTAGATGTGTCTCGGTCATGTATACATAGTTCTCGAACCCGTAGGGTCCGCACGCTTAACGTTCGATGACGATCGATATTATGAGTTTATGTGTTTTGATGTACGGAAGGTTGTTGGGAGTCCCGGATGAGATCACGGACATGACGAGGAGTGTCGGAATGGTCGAGACACAAATAATGATATATTGGACGATGTTATTCGGACACCGGATGAGTTCCGCGTGTCACTGGTTAAATATCGGAGTGCCGGGGGGTTATCGGAACCCCCGGGGGAACTAATGGACCAACATGGGCCTTGTGTGTGTGAGAGAGAGAAGGGGCCTCTAGGACTGGCCGCTGATACGTCCAAAACGTATCTATAATTTCTGCTTGCTCCATGCCTCTTTTGTGTGACATTGCTATGATATTTATACACTTCCATACACTTTTGATCATATTTGGACTAACCTATTAACTCAGTGCACCCCAGTGCCAGTTTCTGTTTTCTGCTGTTTTTGTATTTCAGGTTTTCCCATCACGTAAACTGCCAGAAAAATCCCGGAAAAATTATATAAAAAATCAGCGTTCCGGAAGCTTCCTTGCGGCCAAACTAGGGTCGGAGGGGGGCCACCAGGGCTCCAGGCGCCCTGGTGGCGCGGCCCCCTCCTGGCCGTGCCGGGGGGGG